>JADWQK010001999.1:0-1200000 GCA_017933935.1 Sesamia nonagrioides | reverse complement strand
GAGTACAAGGTACGCCACCCGAGTCGAAAAGCTCCCGACTTTAACAACGGGGACTTGTGGACAATAAACCCGATGCCAGCCTGGGACAGCTGATCGCCTTCCCGGTAATAGAGCAGGTTGCCGGACTTCAGGATTATCGAGTCCTCTACTTTTCTTCGGACTTTAGATAGGGCTATCTAAAGTCCGAAGTAAATCACAATATCCTAGCGCAACCGGCTCAGTTCTTCCTCCAGTTCGATAATATTCTCATCGGTCCGTAGTATGCGCGTGTCAAATGTTGCCAGGGCCAAAGGTCGACGTCGGTAATGGTAGCCGGATCTCTGCTGGAGTTTCTTAGCACCCTTTGCCCCACCGTAACCTAGTCCGCTACCGTAGACCGGAATCGCGGAGCTGTCGGACTAGGGGCCTGGGCTCTGTCGTGTGCATTACATTGCAGAGGGTTAGCCATAATCCCCACGCTTGGCAGGTGGGTTGGGGATCGCAGTGATTTGATATTCCACAGGAGAAGCGCTGCTGCTCGCTTCCCTGGTGAGAGTTCCCTTAATGGCCTCTTACGACACCCACCAGAGGATATGGGATGGTACTATAAATAGATACTGTTGGTGTCCTTTCGTCTTTCCTATTCACTTTAGCATTGAAGACATTTAAGTTCTAATCAGACAGGAAGTTCGCCGCAGGCAAATTATTCCAGTTATTCCATGTATGCGTCACAAAATACTAGACGAAACGCTTCATCCTGGTCGTAGTGGTGTCAACAAACGTAATGGTGATGATGGAATGGTCTTGGTGGAATAAAGTCATGTAATTGCCGCACCAACCAAAATGCAGCCTATAGAATATTGAGAGGCTGGCTACCTTACGCCTTTGTTACAGGATATTGGTCTTAACCAAATCTGAATCACCAATTAGCCTCTTCGCACGCCTCTCCACTGAGTCCAAAGCTGCTGGGCTATTATAATAATCATATATTTATATTTGTTATAAAACAGGTCAAGGAATAATTCTTACAACGAAAAATCTGGTGGTATTACAAAATAAACTCAAAAATACAAAATATTTGTCCAAAAAAGGTAGTTTAATACTTGATATCTGGCAACCCTATCGTAGTGTTAAATGTTGACAACGCAAATATTCCGCTGACAGAGCTGTGTTCACAACAGAGGGTACACAACTACACGCCCCTCTCCGCTTGCTCTTCATATTTTGTTTCTATCTTTTTAAAGTTTCTTGTGAGACTATCTAGCTCTTGCTTGCATTACATATAAAACAGAGTTTGCATCTATGTATGTTATATGTAAGCAGATTTCATTTTCAGTGACAATGGAGTAGATGATGGGGCGAGTTTCGTATTATCCAATAATTGAATCGTAGAGGTTGGATAGGCAGTCACTCCATCTAAAAGCTACATCCAGTTAGACAGCCTCCGATGCGTAGCGATAACGAACGCGGCTGCTGCGCAAGGAGGCGCGCGTTCGATCCCCGTGCAGTGCAAATATTTGTATGCATGATTATGAATATTTGCACTGATCTGGTTTCTTGTTTCAGACTCAAAACCCAAAAGAAACTATGTATTCCTTTTATTCAGTTACTTAACTATTTATTGAACCGCGGGCCCCAGACTCCAACGCGAAAGGCTCGGGTACAACCGGGATTATACGCTGAGATGACGATGATGATGATTTAACTATTTATTAAACTGGTTCTTTGATCCTCAGGCCCGGAGATGTCGCGTTGGCGCGGCTTCGATGGCGCGGGGTGAACGCGCGCCGCGGCTAGGCGCCGATGCGCGCCTGGCTCGTAGTGTGTGCGGCGCTCGCGCTGGCGCCGTGCCGAGCGACCGCGGCGCACTCCCACCAGGACCCTGCGCGGTTAGAGCGCATCAAATCACAAATATTAGCCAAGGTAATATACAACAATAATCTGATTATGTATTCTCTATGACGCAACGAACGAAAATGTGCGAAAAGAATACAAGTTTGCCGTGATCAGCTAAAGTAAGCTAAGTAGATGTAAGGTAGTAAGATATAGTATAAATTACATAGGTAAGGTTGATTCTGCGCCTAATCTCTCTCTAATAATGACAAAAGAAAGAGAGAGAAAGTGCTATTCTGTTCGCGACACATTTGTGCACTTCTTATTCTTCAGCTTACAGAGGTCCACTGCTGGACAAAGGTCTCCCCCAAGGTTTTCCATTACATATGGGGGTTTGCCATAATCCCCACGCTTGACAGACGGGTTGGGGATCGTAGTAGTTTGATATTCAACAGGAGAAGCGCTGCTGCCCGCTTCCCTGGGAGAGTTCCCTTTGTCGCATCTTACGACACCCACCAGAGGATATGGGTTAGTAGTGTTAGTACTATTCTAAGCCCAGTACCACACGGAGGATAATATTATAATGTTTCACACCAAAAGCAGGTCTGCAAACGAATTTCAATTCGTCGCCAGACTTTTATTTCAACCTTTCCGATTTGTACTGATTTCGTACTTCTTCAAAAGCTGGGGCTCTCAACGCGACCGACGCCACTAGGGGCGCCGCCGCGCGACGTGGTGCGACAGATATTAGCAAGAGCCGCCGACCCGCGGCCCCCTCCCCGCCACCACGACTCAGAAGACGAACACGCTATGAGGGAAATCATCGCGATAGCACATAGAGGTACCCACAAACGTACACACAGGCAAATGAAATATAAGAACCGACAAGACGTGGACACGCCAAGAGACAAACCTCCGAAGAACTTACTGACAAGTTGACACTGACGGAGAATATGACATGAGTGAAATCCTCGCGATAGTGAATATAAAGAGAATGTTCTGTTGTTTGTATATAGGCACCTACATACAAACAGCAGAACGTTCTGTCAGGTAAATTATTCCTATAGCATTAAGGGGTACTGACCCAATAGACATAAAATACATGGACAGATACAGACAATTAAATACGTTGACCAGACAAATTTAATGACCAACCGATCTGTTACTAGTTTCACGTCAAAAGTTCAAGAAGAAATTTCGTGAATCACAAGTCAGATATGTACTAATAAAGTTATAGAACATGCCATATCGCAAATTAGCTACAGCCCGTGACTTTACCTGCGTGAAAATTTTGTTCAGTCGATCCGCCCTCTTCCCGTCTATTACCTACCTTAATACTTTTTAGTTTTTGTTTAGCGTTCTTTCTGACAATTTTTCTTTTTGCTCGGCTTCTAAAGGTCCTAATTTGATGTAGTTTTTTAGTAGAAATTTTTTAGAAAGGGTTTAACAAATACAAAAAGAATTCTTAAAATACGATACTAGGTCCACAGATTAGCACGCCAAACAAACATATTGTGTACCTATGTCTAAAGAGCATATATTTCTTCGCATACCCAGAGCATAAACTACGTCAAAGAGAATTGAGAATCACGAAAGTATTACGATGAAAAGCTGATTGCCATCATAAGGAAGTGTACAAGAGGAAACAATCGGAACAATCTTTACGTATAACAATGATTCAGGTAAAACTAAAGGACCAAATATTGTGGCCTCCAAAAAACTACCTCTTTCTTAATATATTACATACTTGGTTGTTCTTTTTACCAAAAACCGTGAATTATTTCAAGTCAACACCTTCTCACAAAAGAAAATAATGTTAAACCAGCTTGAACTTCTATCTGATAGTAAGTTAGTAGTTTCCAAGATGGCCGCACAGTGTTAACTCGTGGTTCCTTTTTTAAAAACAAGAACTTCCTACACTTGGGTATGAACTAGCGATAGAGCGAAGTTGTACAATCCAATTTGTGACATTACTATGAAATGTTAACACAAGTTTATACAAATTAGTCTCTTTTATTATTTATTGTAAAATCTCCACAAGTTGCTATTAGTATTTTTGGTCAACCACTTCTTGTTCTGTTTATTGATTATCCTACTGTATGTTTGGTCTAGTAGATGTATATATAATACTATAAATTGAATGCTTTAACTATACAATACTATAATTATGTTGAATAGTTCCTAAGCCTATTTCCCCAAACTTACTATACAACATTTCAGTATAAAGGGTGAGATTACGTCAGTACGTACTATCCATTTATTCGGGGACATTTATCATTGAACTAGAAACTGTTTTATTTTTACAAATCTAAAGTTATTCAGGGATCTATATCATTGAACTAGAAACTCTTTTTAGTTCAGTGATAAATATTCGTGAATAAAATTAGATTCGTAAAAATAAAACTCATTTCGTAATACATCACAAAACAAAATATATACAGTGTCCCCAACACAAATCGAAAGCAAACACACAGTATCTTTGTCCGTTGTGCAACTGTGTAACCCACCTCTGCGACCATATTAGCGCTCTATAACTAATTCAAACACAAGTAACTTGTATTTTATTGAGCCCCAGAAATGGGTCACAAACATCATTGGCAGCTCCATAACGTCCACTTGGAGCAGTAACTAGCCAATAATATTACGTCTAGACTTAGCCATTCGAGAGCCAATTTTGTGCTTTGGCATAAATACCGACTAAACCAGACCGATCTAGATTTTTTTAGACAAAAACTGCGTGATAGACATTGGCTGTTCATCAAAGTCTAGGGAGTGACATCATTCTCTTTTATAATTCTCCGGTACACTTACTAACTTTGGCACTAGCAATAGTTTTGTTTGGTACGAGCTGGGAACTAGTTTTTCTATTTTGTTAGCCAACGTAACCATCTGAGAATACAGACGTCGAGAAAACAATTTTGTTTTAAAGTGTGCTTATGGTTATATGATAACCATGAAAACTTACCACTAGAACCAAAAATACGCGATGCAATATCAACTACACGTAACTGAAAATCATCAGGCGACTCGAGATATAGACGCGAGTATGCACAATTAAAGGCCGATAGTACTCGACTCTGTTATCCAACGAACCAGACTGATTTTATACATGATACAGTGTTTTTTCTCCTTTAAATAATATAGACGCGAGTATGCACAATTAAAGGCCGATAGTACTCGACTCATGTTATCCAACGAACCAGAACTGATTTTATACACGATACAGTGTTTTTTTCTCCTTTAAATAATATAAAGTCAACGCGATTTAAATGAAATGAAATGAAATCGTTTAATATGCAAGTAAGATCATTGATCACTTTTACACGTCATATTTTTTTAAACTAGCCGGAGCCGGCATTTCCTAACTGACTACCTCTGAGAAGAAAAGCCGAAACAAACTCAGGGATCATCGTCTTTTTTCAAGTCCAGATATTAAAAATGAAAATGTTAACAATAACAATATGTGTTTGCTTTGTACATAACATTCAGTTTACGTGATAAAAAATTTAGATAAAAGCAATTATAATCATTTATAGATTTGTTTTCAACGAGACTATTGCAAATTCAACGTTTAAAGTAGTACGGTAATAATCATTATATCCGTGATATAATGATCCGAAGTTAAAAGTTACAAAGTGAATAATTAAACTGATCTAAAAAGTAGCAAACTGCTATAAAATCTAGCAATGAACCAGTTCTTTTAGTTCAATAGTAGAACGAATAGTTTTATAGTAGGTATAATCTGCCTACAATGTTTTCACTGCTGGGAAACGGACCTGCTTTTTATGGGCGGTGGTGGGCGATGAAAACCCTACTATGTAATGTACCTCCACAGACTTTTCGGAGCTTTTACTTTGCACACTTTTCGTATGAAGCAATCTTCTTTTTTCTGGCCTTTTGTCACAGTAAATTGCTATTTTAGAATTTGAAAATAGGAACGATTAGAGATTCAAAAAAATGTTCATCTATATAACTCGCGCTGATAAAGAATAGATCTGTAAATGGCGTCCGCTCGCATGCGTTCTCACTCACTCTCTATCGCTGTCTATACTCACACAGTAAAGTAAGCGCTGCAAAAAAAAAAATCTTCGATCAGGAATTCAGGATTCGCTTTCCAAACTACTGAAGCTACTTTGACGCACTCCGAGTTATCGTTAATTTCATTCCGCTAAAGTTTCTGTTATTTTGTTGTTTTTGTTGAGTTTGAACAATTAAAACCAACAAAAACAACAATAAAAACAAGTAACCAACCATATTTGTATACCTACCTGCATTCTAGCAAATAAATAATTTGATTTGATTTTGATTTGATATTTACGTTGTATGTAACAATATTTACAACGTAAATTTGACATTTTACTATCTTAGCTTTTGATTTGTGATTGAACAATGGCATGCTTTGTCAACCGTACCATAAGTATCCATCGCCATTTTCAGATCTTTTCTTTATCTGCGCGGGTTATACTAATATATAAAGGTGAAGAGTTTGTTTGTTTGAACGCGCTAATCTCAGAAACTACTCTTTTGGTGTTGGATAGCCCATTAATCCAGGAAAGCTTTAGGCTATATTTATAACATCGTTGCGACCAATAGGAGCGGAGCATATAAAATTTTTTTATCGAAACCTAAGCGGGTGACACCGCGCGTCGCAGCTGGGTTATTATAATATTACAAATTTATATAATTATTTTAGTCAATCAAATACATGCCTAATATTAAATATCGAGAGTAACGATAGCCCAGTGATATCGGTCGCGACTCACAAGTAGGAGGTCACAGGTTCGAAACCCATCAGGCGCTTTACTTTGTATAAATTGTTTAATCATCACTGCTCTCGAAATGGTGAAGGAAAATCATGATTAAGCCGGCATGTCCCAGAGTCAAAACCTCGAAAACATGTGACACCTACCAACTCGTACTGGGCCCGCGTGGTAGATTACGGCCCTCTTACTCTCACCGAGAGTTATTATGTTGAGATTATGTTATTATACAATATGTAAAGAAAACCCTGTCCGATCCGTGAAGGTGTTGTTAGGTATCGATAACTGATTCTACTAAAGCCTACAAAACCGGGCTAAGCTTAAAAAAAAACCCCTAAAAAAATAAATATTATTTCGTAAAAAGAGGTAACTTAAAACATGTGCTGTAGATCATACAGGCGCGGGCGAAGAGGGGCAGGGCACGCGGCACGCGGGCGAAGAGGGGAAGGGCACGCGGCACGCGGTCGCATCGCGATTCGCTCAGAATTATACCGTCAAAAATAATGTTGTCACTTTTTAAAAATTACCAAATTTTGGGGAAGTTGGAATTCATTCGCGGGGAAAAAAGATTATTTCAAAATTCAATAGTATTGTTACTATGATGATTATGTAAAATTTCATATTTTATTTGGTCATATGTTTACCTAACCTTTACTATCCTTACGGGTCGGACAGAGTTTTCTTAACATATTGTATAATCCCTTCCTATTGTACGTATCGACGCTTGAAAGGCAATCATATCTAAGCGACAAAAATTCGTAAATTGAGTTATATACACCGTTCGAACCGCCAGATTATTCTGCGTCGTTTGGTGTATATAATTCAATTTACGAATTTTTGTCGCTTAGATATCATTGCCTTTCAAGCGCCGGTATGTATTTAATGATATCTTTTTTTTTTTTGTAATGTATGCTTTATTTATGCATGATATATTTTTTGCTTATTGCGATATTTTTCCCTGATTTATCCATCCTTACATCTATCTGTGTGTGTAGATTTGTGTTACTACTACATGTGGCTTCCTATGTTTGTCCTACTGTACCGCTGTGCGGTATTTACATATTCGATTTGTGATTCCGTATTTGTATGTCTATTGTCTAGTCCTTCAATTTGAGGACCGTACTTGGCACTCGTTGTACATCATAAATAATCATACTCTATGATACATACGACAGCAATTTGAGGACTTTTTCTTTTTGTAAGATTGACTTTTGGTCCTTCGAGACACTCCTTAATTTTTATTATAATACATTATTATAATTTCTTGTTTTAATGTTATATGTGTAGCCCTTCTTTATTTTAATATTTTCTGACGTTTTTGTTTAGTTTATTACATAATTATTGTTTAATGATGTCCTTTGAATTATTGGCTGATAATTCTTTGGGAATCATTATAATCTTTTTTTTTTCATAGACACAAGACACAAAAACGATCAAAAGAATGAAAATACACAAACTATTAAATAATAAAAAATAAATATTTATATAAACAAAAAATCTTTTTTACACACTCTAATATTAATATTCTTGTTAATTAAGTGATGAATCGAAATGGCCCATTACTAATTATAAATTAAGTATTTAAAGTATATGCAAATTGTTATTTATGTATTCCTTCAGGATAATTCCGTAACACACTATCAGTAGCAATGGGTTTCATTTTGACAATTCAACAACACTCATTGCGTTATTGACGATATTGAGCTGACACACTTTCCGTACGTATGGAGCAGTGGTTTAGCAATTGGCTTCAGAATGATTCCGATTGGTAGTATTAGACTGTGTTACGCAATTAGAGTGCTGAATAAAATACATCATTGTTAAATGTTTTCTGCAAGTATGTTTTCAGATCAAATGGTGTTACCCTAATAGGTGGCGATTTACGTAAGTTACTTTTCAAACTACTTATTAGTTAATTTGTGATTACTACACTAAATCAATTTTATTTTTTGCAGGTCCATTAATACAAGGTGCGGAACTTCTGGTTATGACATGCGTGAATTTCGGATGAATTCGTAAGTAAAACATTATATTTATAAAGTTGTAATGTTTTAGAAAGTTGATGGAGTGCAATACTGTAATTGACAATCAGAGAGTAATATTTTTGGGGGAGAATTAATACATCCACAACAATTATACTGGATAGATAATTTAATAAATATCTTCGTATAACAAACGGCGTGAAAAACTATTACCAAGCTGTCATCAACCTAAGTACGAACATGTACCGATGACAGCAGGTCAAGTTACCCAAAACTGTCAAAAATTCCCAATCAACCTTGAACCTCAATGCTTTAGAGATAAAGTTGAAAATCGAATAAAGATATCTGATAGATTGTAGTAGCTTGATGTGCTGTCGTCTGTACATAATTTTGAGAAAAACGGGCTAGGGAACGATTTTTATGTAAAAATCGCAATGTATGTATGAATGCAATACAATCAATATACTTCGCGTATATTTTTAGTTAACCTAAATATCTATAACCTTTATTAGTTAAAGATCAAACGACAGCACATAAAACTACTACTATGTCTCAAATTTCTTTATTAGATTTTCAACTTTATCGATAAAGCATTGAGACTCAAAGTTCTTGGAAATATTTGACATTTGCCTTGCTGTCATCTGTACACACAAAAACAAAAAAGTTACTTCAACTAGTGCAAAAAAAAATCTATTTAGCCAAAAAGTATTCTTACAGGTATCATAAATATCTTTCGTTAAATAATTTCATAAAAAAACATTTCATAAATATCACTTAGAACTTCAAGTATCATCTAACCTTAGGTAAGACAGTAACAAAATATTTTTATCAATATTCCCTTCAAAGTAGCGCCACGAAGCCTCGATACCCATCAGTTGCTATGTTACGTATAGATTTCTATGGGGTTATGCAACCGGGCCATTTGGGCGCTCGCCAGAGGCTCCCGACTTTCCAGCCAGAACCACATAGCGATTTATGTCATACTTTTTAACCGTTTTCAAAATGCAAAACCTTTTCAAATGGGAAATGTCCTAAATGTATTGAAAGGATGTTTGTTGAAATGTGTAGTAGGTAATGAAATGAAAAAAGAAAAAAATGTTATCTATTGATTTGTTACGGAAATATTCTAGTGGTATATTTTGCTTGTTAAAGGCATCGGTGATTAGTCAAATTCGATTCGTCGTGTTCCGGCATGATGTCTGGTGAAGCCGTACGGAGGACGGGTCTGAGCAGTTGTGTTGCGATGTGTGCCGGGTACGATGCGCCAAATGTTGTCGTGTCGGGAGTTTGTTCGTGGAGAGTCTCCAGATCAGTCTCCCTCTAGCGCAGCATTGTTTGGTCGTGTTGGTATTGGGTTTAACATTGCATCACCTCGCTCAACTGCCGTCATCCTTCCTATTCCTAAGTTTTTAAGTGAATAGGCTTAATACACTAGTGCGCTTTACCATCAATGCTTGCATCACTGCTGACCATCAGGCGGGATTGCAGTCAAGCCCTAGTTTATAATATTTAAAAAAAAAGAAAACCACTCAACCACCGGTTTAAAAAAACGGATAATACATACATGGATTTTAGAGGAACAATATAAACAGTTATATGCTCAAATGTTATTTATCTGGTGAAACATCTTCAAACAGCGACTTGACTTCTTGCAAGTCCTCCTCCGCAAGTCATTCTCCTCATTACTGAGGGTCGTGCATCCCTGTGTAATTATCCTCCTCTTCACTATAGTTCGCCATTTGTTAGCATCCCTGGCCGCGAGTCATCATGCAGGCCGGTGTCCAGAGTTGAACGAATTTGGTCAGTCCACCTTATTGGACTGCGACCTCTAGAACGTCGTCCACCTTCGAAGTAACCATCAGGTGTTCGAGGTCGTCTCCATCCTTTCTGGCAATATGGCCAAAATACTCCAAAATTCTTCGAAGGCAGACAGAGGAAAGTCTTATTGTGATACCCAGCTCTCGAAGGATTGATGCATTTTTGCGGAATACTGTCCAAGGAATTTGAAGCATCTTTCTCCAGCACCACATCTCGAAAGCGTCAATGCAGTCTTGATCGGCTTTCTTGATTTTCCACGTTTCCGAACCATAGCTGAAGATAGAGAAGATGAGAAATCTGGGGAGTTTTATCTTAGTTTTCCGTGAAATGTTTTTGTGCAACTGAGACATAGCATTTTTGGCCATTCCTCCGTGTCAAAAATAAAATCCTTTTCCCAATAACAATTTTTGCACAAAGCGAATTGCGGGCGTTTTGAGGCACTGTCTTACGTAATAATAATTGACGTTCAAAACGTGTTGATAGTCAGCCTAATTTATATAAATGACTTTTAATTTTAATTTTGAGCGCATAAAGTTAATTAACTTGTCATTCAGAATACGTAACAGGTCATAGCTTCGTAATGGATTTTTACACCCTTTACGTTAGTTTAGATATATCAGTAAAACAGATATCGATTATACAAAACTGGACACATTTTATTTCTCCACTTTAGTATGCTCTCTGATTGAAACTTGCAATCTGAACTTCTATCTTGAAACTCACCCTATGAGAGATCCATAATTTGAAATAATTTTCAAGTTACAGAACAAGAAACTAACTATTTTACTTAATAAAGTCCAAATTCCAGTACAATCAAGGTCAAATTAGGACCTTTCTGTTATAATTAATGGTTACAAAAAAGTCAACTGAATTCATCGCAGTAAGCGGACAGCTGATTGAGTCACAATGGAATCTTAAATTAATTATATTATCTGAGATTACGAACACTGCGATAGGTATTTTCCAAGTTATTTTATGAGTCAACTGACCTGAGTCGCAGCAAACTGTCGTAAACCTTGATTAAAATGTCTCGAAATTGCCAACTTGCGGTAATCCATATATCATGTTTTCACCTCTGTGTTAAAAAACCCAGAAGAATTTTCTAGATACCAGACCATATTTATTTATCGAGATCATACTACTTTTTACACGTATATTCTTGCAAATAAAATAATAACATTACAAACAATAATTGTTACTAAGTCGTTAAGTGAAGGACCACTGTATAGTTAGAAGGCTACGTGGTGAACTAATCGGCTAATTGAAACAGTTGGCTGCGACATCGATGGAAAAAAGTCTAAACATGTTTAACCCAAAATCTATTTCCACACACTGACGCATTTATAAGGACACCGGTGTCAGAGCATTCCAATTTAAAGAAACTAATATTCTCCTCAATCGGTATAAAGTAAATCGGCTATACTCTTGTAAATGTACGCTATACATTGCAGAATAAATCTCCCCAGAAATGAAGCCAATTCCTTTAAATCTCCAAGCTATTATTGTAATATTTCTTAAAAATACCCATTCCTCACACAAACGCATCTTGACAATATAATAGCAACTTCTAAACTGCCATAAGAGATAAAGCAAAAAATAGTTTGTCCCAACTGCCTGCTTGGAAAAGGCCAAGTGCCTACATTTGAGCTATTAAATAATAAAAGGATCACTGGTCGAGGCCATTCCCATACATTTCAAGCTAGGTTACACTAAAAGCGAGTAAAAAAGTCGCCACTGACGACTAAAGTCCATCGCGTTCTTCATCCGAAATGCGCGTTTCGAGCCTTCGAGCCGGATACTCGAATGTTCAGGTTTATCGCTCCGCTGTATTCTTACCCGCTTCTAAAGAGACTACAGCTTCATAATTATGCGACGCATTCTTTACATCGTCGGCGATATATCAAAAATTATGCGTTTTGTGAGGCTATAAAATTTTAAAGTTAAATTTCTGCGCTTTGCCGATTTTAAAAGCGGCAGAGCCTTGGAACTGTCGTTGGCGCGGATTGTTGCCGCTGTTCCATTATCTGGAACAGTCGTGTTATTATTTGGATTGTAAAATCCTGTTATAATGGGGTGAACTGAAAAGAGATAAAGTTTTCTAGTTATAGGCAGTGGATTAAAATATTTATTAGAAATATGATTAGATAAGTATATGCAAGGACCAAAAGACCAAAGTGAGCACATCGTGTTTCATCCACCATTTGGGGATATCGTGTTACCCAGTAACTGTGTTATGATCTTGTTAGATAGATAGTTAGATCTTGCTAGATATCGAACTCAATGTGGCTGGGTAAAGGCTAGGACAATTATTATTATTCGATAATAATTTCACAAGTAGTTAATTAATACCTTCAAACGACTAGTGGATACTTCACTTGACTAAAGGCATGGTTTCTACCTTTCTATATCTATATTGTCGCCAGGTTCTTGGGTACATTACCAATAGACAGCGTTACGGTGCTATTGTTCGATGCCATATTTTAGTTTGTTAATAAAAAGAATTGGTTACGTTAGGACATTCTATTTTTTAATACTTTGTTTATGATATAAAGTTTATTCATTGTATATATTTTCATCATTCTAACTATATCTTCTAACAGAAAAACCACCAGTCCACTTAAGTCCTGGATAGAAAGAACTGGAAGTCATGAGACCTTTGCCCAAGAGTGAGATGATGCAGTCTAACAGTAACAGTCAAAAAATTGTTATCGGTGGCGATTTCCTAGTTAACAAATTAAACTAAATTTAAAATCAGTGCATCTTATTCTATAAATTTTAATAAGAAAAGCACAGAAGATAAATATTAGTTTAGTCCTGTCAAAACAGTCAGTGTCTGAACTATATTAATGTATTTTTAGACGCCATGCTTTGAATCACGTCTAAACAGTCTATGGAATATCTTTATTTGAGAACGCTAAACAAATATTCCTTCTTCTGTACTTTTCTTATTGAAATGGGAAGGAAATGCACTGAACTTAAAATTAGTTTCGTTGATTACCAAGGGAATCAAAGCCATTGGCTCTGATTCCCTTGATCAAAAACTAAACTATATTTTAGTTCATTGTACCTCTTTTTTTCTATTTTGTTAAGAAAAGTACAGAACATAATATGTCAGTTTAGCCCTGTCAAATTAGTCTGCGCCTGACGTAAATTGATGGATATACTTTTAGTAGCCGTGTTTATAATCACGTGTGTGATGTTCCGACCGATTTCGACCACGGCGACCACTTCGACTCCTAGCCGATGATTTGGCGCTCATGCGCCCGAAGATGGCTTATGTAGCCTATCTTGGCGGCGAAACTTCGTGCACACTGAGGGCACGTAAGCACGCCGTCGACGTAGTTGTATGTGATGGCAGCAGGTGGGCGGGCCTTTAATTGATCGCGTTTGACATCGAGGTCAGCTTTGCGCTGCTCCTCAAACTCGCGAACTTGTCCGTACACCATTCTGCGCCATTTCGGCCGTTTTGCTGCCAAACGCTCCCATTCAGAAGGTCAAATCAAATCAAATCAAATCAAATCATTTATTTCAAATAAACCAGTTACAGGCACTTTTGAATTGTCAGAAGGTCGGTCAGTCAATAAGATGAAGCTAGTCGCCCATTCCAAAGAGTAGGTACCTATGGAGAAGAACGGGCAAGAAACTCCATGGACACTCTTTTAAATTTTTAAGCTATTGTTACAAATATTTGATTACATCATTCATGTTGAAATCAACCGCGTGAGAACGATGCAGAAATACATTGTACGCTGAGAGCGTCCATTATGGAAAACATACAAAAATCAATTCAGAAATTAAAATACGCCGTGGCAGCTAAGAGATGACCAGTCCCCTCCGACGGCGTCCGTTCACGAACATGACGTATGGATCAGCATCATTCAGCTCAACCATATCGAAGGGAACCCAATGACCAAAAACACACGCCACCATCAGCGAGACATTTGAGTGAGCATGACATACTCTCAACAGCCAGAGCACAATTAAGTCAATAAAAAAGACTAACCCAACAAATAAATGCCTTACAGCACATTCGTACATTGTGCTCACACCTGGTCCTATATTGCATCTCTTCATGTGCAGTTTTAAGACATCCTTGAACCGGAGGAGTTGTCCGCCATGCTTTCGCTTGCCCTCCTCCAGCTCAGAGAAGAAGATATGCTTCGCCACCCTTTCGCCCACCATACGTGATACGTGCCCACACCACTGAAGCTGTCGACGCATTAAATAAGCCTCAATGCCACCAACATTGGCTCGTCACAGGACTTCGGTATTTCTCACTCTGTCAGACCATTTGATCTTCATAATGTATCACGTCTAAACTGTCTATGAAATATCTTAATTTGACAGTTTTCAACTAAAATGTTCTATCCTTTTCTTACTGAAATATAAAGAAAAAATGTACTTAACTTAAAATTAGTAATTAGTTTAGTTTGTGAACAAGAGAATCGGCGCCATTACATTAATTAACATTCGCGTGTCTTCTTTCAGGATAAGCCGAAGTAAGAAATGGCGGTGAACCGTAAGAGATGTTCTGATACTGCAGCAAGTTCCTGGTAAATCCACGAGATGGCGCTACTAACCTCTTTACGGAGGGTAGAGGTGAGTTATAGATTACTGATAAAATATTTATAATTATGCAATGTATTTCTTATTTATCGCGAAGTGGATTATTTTTACTTTTATGAATAACGTCTTATCTCAGTTCGGTGCATGAACTGAAGGAGTGAAGAATTGTATTTATTTAAACTTTTTACACAAAAACGTGCAAAGGCGGTCTTAATGCATAAGGTATTCTCTACCTTTTTCTGTAACGGTGGGAGTTTTGAAAACCTGTCCAGACTTTAATCTATGGACTTTCATTCCCAACATGGGCCAGCCAATGTCATTCGAGGCCTCCCCGTGTCTGAACTCTCCTCCCAGACCTTGGTTTTATTCACTAGTGTCTTTTTCCAAAACCTAAGCCCTATCATATGTAAGTTGTGTAATATCTCTTTGGTAACTCTATTGGGCTTGTAGATTTCATGGTAGGTTATTCATAGTGATGATGTTTATTTGTCACTAGCTTTCCGCCCGCGGCTTCGAATTCGGTTATGTCGCGCTTTTTAGATTTCCCTCGCATGTCATGTCAGGTGAAAAGGTAAGGTAAGGTAGTTTTATCCTCCCTCCATTTAAACTAACAAACAAAAAAGGTGGATTTATCTTCATTGGGTCAATTTGACAGTTTCAGGTGACAATAAATTAAACTTCGGATATCTTATATTTCCTGTATGCATAAAAAAGTTCAAACATTTTTTTCAATATGTTAGTCAAAATGAAAAGTCATTAAGCACTTATAAAAACTGACAAAAGACATCCTCCCAAAAAATAGTGCGCTGGGAAAAAGTGGCGCAACAAACTCCTCAGTAGCACAGCTGTCTGTTCAGTTAGAAATAAACTTGATACAATGTTAGGTAGGTGTAATGTCACTAACATAAAGACACAGAAGAATAAGAATCAAATTATTTATCGCTAGCTTTTCGGCCGCGATTTCGCCCGCGTGGAATTCGGTTATATCGCGCTTTTTAGATTTCTCTCGGGAATATCTTTTTTTTTTTTCAATAAAAGGTAGCCTATGTTCTTTCTCAGGGTCTAAAGATTGTCTGTGCCAAATTACATCAAAATCGGTTGAGAGGTTTCATCGGGAAAGTGTAACAGACAGACAGACAGAGTTACTTTCGCCTTTATAATATTAGTATGGATATGGATTATGACAGCTAGAGACGCTAATATGCAACAAATCCAAAAACAAAAATAATTGAAATAAAACTTACTACCTAAACAAAAGCCTCCAGGACGTGACAGCTTACAGATTTATGAAATGTTAGGTTCTGTTCGCGGAGCTTCAGTCACAGGTCGCTAGCTAACAACATATTAGGTACAAACTTCGAGGCAAAACTAGGAACTTTTGCTCGCTTACACACATTCGGATGTTTTGTTCATCATCATCATCAACCTTTTTGATCGTCCAACTGCTAGGTACAGGTCTCCTCTCATACAGAGAAGGATTGAGCGTAATCACCACGCTTGCTCAATGCGGGTTAGCGATTTCAGACTTAAAGTCCAGGTTTACTCAAGATGTTATCCTTTACCTTGTAATCGGTCATTGGTGTCCAAGATATACTTAGAAAGTACAGTATATAACTTTAGAAAAGTTACGTTGCTACTTGCCTGACCTGGAATCAAGGCTACCACGACACCAAGATGTTTTGTTAATCTAAAACAAATATAAAAGCTGTCGTATAACGACAAGAAACTAATAAAAAAGAGGGAATCAGTAGATGACGAATTTATTAATAAACAAACAAAGAACATACTTGTTTTAGGAATATGAAAATGAATGAATGATGTGGGAGAAGTGATAGAATATAATAAAAAAAAAATTGTAAAAGTCACTGAACGGAGACAGCCTCCCTCGGAGGTCGAATGAATCCTGGTGTAGTTAATATTATATCAATGTGGTGTAGTAGAATATGATCAGAACAGCGCCTCATAATACTGAAATGCTGAATGAAATATAAGTAAGTATGAGTAAAAATAATAACTGTGAGTTTATTTGAATATGTACACAACATTACAAAGCAACATATCCTCCTAAAATAAATATTAATATTAGATAATTATATATGGACAGTTCCACACACAGCACACACTAAATTTAAACATTGTGGTATTTAGGTTATCACATTTATTGAATCCACCTACTACATATTTTGAAACATAGATAAATAAAATAATTAATAACAATTTAAATTCTAGTCATGGAAACTCTTTTCTTTTATATTCTGTAATTATTTGGCAACAATTTCATAGTTTGTATTGAATTGTTGATTTTGCGGCCCGGGGACGTGCCTTATTATCAAAGGGCTGTTATATCACACCAAATTTTATGATATTAATTTTCAATAAATTCTGTTTTCTATTTTTAGTAAATTAAAATTTATTTATTTTTATTTTAAGATACCGTTATCACTTCTAATAACCGCTGTACTATTTAATATGATAACCCAATCGCCACTCTGTTTAGATACTATATAATACAAACAGATTTATGATGTACAGATAAAATATATTAGGTAAGTATGTAGCTGTAGTAATTTATAACATTTAACAGCTTTGTTACCACCACACAAGTTACGAACCCCCACCAAGTATTTACAAAACTGCCCCCTAATTAGCGAACACATATTTGTCAAATGATTGCGACTGGTTGGGATCGTTTGGACCGAACGGACCAATGGGCGGCCCGAACGAAACCAACTGATCCCAACTAGTAGCCGATTAGGGGGCTGGTCCTTTAACCCACGGGCCACCACGACACAAGTACCAATAATATCGATATATTAGCGAGAGATAACAACTGACATTTCTCTCATTACATTATATTTACTGAGTGATTGGTGCAAGTATTTCATTGTTATGAGTAACGTAATTAATTGTACTTTTGAACTTTTATTATTGTTAGTTTACATAAGGACTGTCCTTTCTTTTGTATTTAAGATTTTAGTCCTGGTTTGCTTTTTAGTCAGAGCTGATAGAGCTAGAATCCTGGTAGAATGATTAGCAAGTCAGTGAAGTCACGTTACATAACGCCTGTTCCAAAAAGGTAAGACAGAAGTATGCAGTAGCGGCGACTTGAAATTATTTTATTAATTTTTAGTTTCATCATCATCTACTTTTTTTAACGTCCACTGCTGGGCACAGGTCTCCTCTAATACATCAAGGATTGAGCGTAATCACCATGCCTGCTCAATGCGGGTTGGCGATTTCAGACTTTAAGTCCAGATTTCCTCAAGATGTTTTCCTTCAGCTTGTAATCAGTCATTGGTGTCCATCTTGGACTTCGACACCCATGACTAAGACAAATAAGTATATATAAATAATAATAAGTATAGCAAAGAATACAGTACTCTTTATTATGTACACCATATAGATTTCAGAACATAAATATAAAGATTTTACAAAGAATCGATCCCGCACACTCATATTTGAGAGGCCGCTATTTTTACTACTAACAAGGCCACCACGGCTGTTTTGTAAGTTGAATTTTAAGTTTAGATTTGTCCTGTCAAATTAAGATACTTGGCTTCTAAAACACATCAACATACATCAGGCGTTGACGCCTGATGTCTGACGCGGAGACATGGTCGAGATCACAGACCAGTTTAAATACTTGGGGTCCGTGTTTCACGCGTCCGGCGAAATTGATTGCGACGTCAGGTCACGTATTTCCGCAGCTTGGGCAAAATGCCGTGAGGTGATAAGTGTCATTTGTGACCCCAAATGCCGGTCAAGCTTAAGGGACAGGTCTATAAAACCATCATTAGACCTGTTATTCTTTAAGGCAGTGAGGCGTGGCCTGTGCTTGAGCGACACAAGCAGGAGCTGCGTGTCACAGAGATGAATATGCTGCGGTGGATGTGTGGAGTTACGCGGAAAGAACGCATCAGGAACTCCCGCATCCGTGGCGGTCTTCATATCCGTGACATTGCAGACAAACTGCAGGAGGGTCGCCTACGCTAGTGCGGCCACGTCTTACGCAAACCGGCGTGTTATGTGGGTAACAAACGTCTTGACATGGCGCCTCCGCCGGGCAGGAACAGGCGGGGTAGGCCAAAGAAATGCTGGCTTGACGTTGTAAGAGATGACATGCGTGCTAACAAGCTCTTACCACAGGATGCTAAAGAGCGCGCGAAATGGAGTAGAATGTGCAGGAAAGCGGACCCCGGGCTCCAACGCGAAAGCCGCGGATGCAACCGGGATTAACGCGGAGATGTCGTTGATTAATTTCATAGAACTAAACTAATAATTATTCTGTCCTTTTCTCAATAAAATAGAAAAATAAAAGACTTCCAGCACGGTTATCACGTAACACACTGTCAGTAGCAATGGGTTTCAATTTAACAGTTCTACAACATTCATTGCGTTGTTTACGTTGTTGAGCAGCCGCTTTTTCAAACATAACGAACAATGGAATAGAAATAAGCTTAAAAATTATTCAACTGATAGTAATTGTGTGTTACGTAATTAGGGTGCACAACTTAAATTTAGTATAGTTTGTAGATCAATCACTTATACACTAGATAGGTACACAGTCTCGAACACAACTCTTATCAAAAATGGCGACAAGTATTAAGCAGTCTAAAGTAAAATGTCAAAATAAATATACATACATTAATTTAAAATCAGCCTTAAGTGCAGTGTATAATTTGATATTGCACGATCTTTTATCTTTTATAATGCTCTTTAATCAGTTTTTTATTCCTTTATAATCAGTTATTTATTTTGTTATTTTTGTTTTTAAATTTGTCTCTTGTTTTGCAAATCGCTTTTAACGTACGTACCTACGTAACGAAATGATGTTTTTGTATCTAGACATATATATGTGGAAGCTTGTAATTAGCAATTTGTGTTGTAAATAATGAAGTTTATTGTAATATTAGTCTGTAAGCTTTCTGTAATAGTAAAATAAATAAATAAAGTTCTTATCACAAAGCAGTACAACAAGCCATTATTTTTTACGACCGAGTCTTACATCAAACCAAATTTAACCTTACACGCATGCATTAAAGTCAGAATTGTAATGTAAGTACTAAATGAAAGAAGCACCCAAGTGCTGCATTGTGCGCTTGTTCAGTTCAACCATTTTTTTATACTGATTGTAAATCTAGTGTATAAGTGATCGACGAGTTTGTAGTCAAGGGAATTGGTGCTATTATTTATTATTTTAACCAATAACACGTGAGGACATTTTTAGGTCTAATTGTTTCTTTGAAAAATTATGAGTGACTACTCCTCTCCCACGAAAGAAAATTAGGTACAGTCTATAGACGACATAAAACCAAACTACTACAATCTGAAATTTTTTTAACAATTTTCAACTTTATTCTAAAGCATTAAGGCTCAAGGTTGATTGGGAATATTTGATAGTTTCGGGTAGCTTGAGATGCCGTCGTCTGTACATGCTCCAAATTAACGAACATATTACGCTAAGATAGCATCATAAATATTTGATGTTGACCATGAGACGCCCCATAGATCCAAGAGGAGCTGCTCTCTCATTATATTACTATTGGCATGCCTAGTAAGCGAATATCAGTCGTTACACGTATCCCTTCAAATAAGGCAGGTAGATAAATTCTACCGTGGTTTTCTTATAAGCGTAATGTAGCGATGGAAAGTTCAAAACACAGATCAAACATGTACACATCAAAAAACATATTATTAACGATGATGTTCAAAAAAAGGAAGCCTGGGAATAAAGAAGTACTTAGATTTCAAAATAAAATATTACGGGTGACCGCGCGTCGACCGCGGCAACACGCGCCGCGCCGCGCGCCGGCCGCACTGCGTAAACCAGTGGTTCCAAACTTTTTCAATGTCACTACCCCTGTGAACAAGTATGGGAATGAAGTTTACCCTGTAATTTAAAATAATTAAAAGCACACGAACGAAAATATGTCTGTTATGTAAGAAATTGCACGTTTAGGTTACTAGTAAAGTAATATTATTATTAATCTCGGAGTTAACTAGTGTGAAGGTTGAAATTGCTTTGCATTCGCAAGTTTGACAATATTAGGTTTGGTTTCACTCAAGGCGCATCTCATGTCGTGCTCAACATTCAGACGGTTTCTGGCTTTGTGGAATTGTGGCGGCTTGCTATACCGTGCTACTCCCCTATGATCTCTGTTTTACCCCTGCTAAGGTAATTACCCCCAGGTTAGGAACCACTGGCGTAGACAATACAGAACTTTGTACAACTACCTTCACAGATTCATAATCTTAATTTTATGCTCACCATTGCTATAACTCACTATTACCCGATTTCATTTTGATTTTGATACACCTGGACAATAAAAATGTATAAATTAAATATTTTTAGTATGTATTTCTGTACAATTGATTTGTAATCTTTAGAAATAAATGAGTTCAAACCGTAATTTCCACTACACATGTGGTTTTCCTTCTATAGCACCTCATTAACGGCATTATTAAACAAATAAATAAAACATATAAAATTATGTTTATTTATCTCCACAAATTCCATTCTTATACATAAGTTTACAGGAATAAATAGTTGCACTGATGTGGTCGTGCCTCGGAAAGCACGTTAAACCGTTGGTCCCGGTTGCCATACGCACTTCTAATGGCAATCGTTACGGGTTGTTGGAGCCTTCAAAAGTTCAACAATTAGTCTAATTGCAATGCTTCGATATCGCCTTTGGGTTGTGGAGGTCAGACGGCAGTCGCTTCACGGAAAATATCGTAGCTTAACCAAAATCAGCAGTTAGATTGGTAAAGCGGACCCCAGACTCCAAAGCTGAAAAAACTTCGGATGCGACTGGGGTTAACGCTGAGATGATGATGATGATGATGACATAAGTTGACAGATATTTTGACAATTTTTTTAATTTGCGGGAGATCTAGGTAAAGAGAGATAAAGGCCTGTATTTTAGGACCCCCATTAAAATGTCTATTAACGAAACCCAAATTATGATGATTCTTTTTAATTTACTCTCTACACACTCCTTTATCTTTTTATTATTTGACATTATCCTACAATAATTCTCATTCGCTCTTTATTTGTGGTTTTTATGGTAATCATATGATTTGGTTTTGATAGGTCGTATATATTTTAGTATTCATATTTTCGATAGATACTTTTATATGTTGTAAATATGTGAGCACAATGTAGGCCTTTCAGACTGTACATTTGATGAGCAATTTCTATTTTATTGTAAGTAGGTACTTGATGCTTGTTTTTTTTTTTAATAATTATAAACTAGCGCTTGACTGCAAACCCGCCTGATGGTAAGCAGTGATGCAATCGTTGATGGTAATGCGCACTAGTTTATTAAGCCTATTCACTTAAAAAACTTAGGAATAGGAAGGATGACGGCAGTTGAGCGAGGTGATGCAATGTTAAACCCAAGACCAACACGATCAAACGATGCTGCGCTAGAGGAAGATTGATCTGGAGACTCTCCACGACCAAACTCCCGACACAACAGCATTTGGCGCATCGTACCCGCCACACAACACAACACAACGGCTCAGACCCGTCCTCCGTACGGCTAAACCAGACATCATGCCGAAACACGACGAATCGCTTGGCGGCAAGACTTTGTCTGGTGGGTGGTAACTTCTGCCGGCAGCCGATGTTATGGCCTACCACCGAGAAAATAAATTTCCAATAAATTTCCTATACCAATTAATCAACAGTAATTTCGAAACTATGTATAAACCGATTATTTGTACCGGTACCTACAAACTCCACAAAGAAACAACTAGACTAATAAGTTATTTGTTAGACATTGCATTCATTATGAATTTCATCAAGGAAAACTGTTAGGAGAGCATGTTGAAAACGCTGTATACGACTTAGGTATTTTCAATGATTCGTTATGGCCCAAACCTGAACTGACCACAGCTCTTTGACTCTGCCTGGCTGTAATGCCTCGCAAAACGTCTTTGAAGATGATATTTGAAAATCGTTAGTGGCCAGGATTAATCCATAATTTCGGTGGAGTCAAGACCCTTAGTTATCTATAAAATAATAGGCCATCAATAATTTGAAAAAACGGTTGCCATAGTGATGTAATGGGCAGCGTTGTCAAAAACTGCCATAATTTTATAATACTATGAAATTTCAAGTTAGAGATTTTTTGAGGGGAAAGCTAAGATGAGTGTCACGCGCATTTTTCATTGGAAACTATTTATAGTGTCGTTTACTAAATAAAAGCGCGTGATTTATGTAGTAAAAAGTGCATTCAGTAAATAATTGATAAAGAACATTGAAATATAGCAGCATAGTGGCCACATCATGACTATGCCTCAAACCTCCCTCGTAGACGATTCACGCAGCCGTCTTTTTCAACTGTCATTGGCGATATCCGCCATTATTGTGAAATAAAATTTTCAAAGAATTTCTATAATTTGTTACACGTGTAATTCCAAAATTGTGGTATATATTCCACACAGGCCATTGATCAAGAGTTGAGGTTGAATCTCATCTTGAAAAAACAAGAAGAAGAAAATTTTAAGTTATATTGTATTAAAAAGTATTGTGTTTAGAAGGAAAACTAGATATCACTATTCAGCGTGGATATAATTTCCAACGTTGAGATGTCACTAAGTCGTGAAAACTTAGCGTTAATTTTGAGGACTGTATCTATGAACTGATTGTGGATGAGTAATGAGCCCGGGTGTCGTGGAAAATAAACAGAACAGCGCAAAACAATGGAATGCTTATTCTGACCTGCAGGAATGAAGGCAAGTAAGTGTTAGTACATGCATTACATTACCACTTAATATTGATAATGTTATAATTGACGCTTATTACAACATAATTAAACAAATAGGCAACCGTTAATTAATGAATGAAGTACATACGTAAACAGCAAAATAAAATATAAATTAGGGAGATAAAAAAAAAGTGACAATGAACGACATTGAACTCTCATTGATAGGCTTCAACTCAATTTTAGACGTAAAAGATAGTGAGTACTTTGAACTTGACCATAGACCATTTTTAGGGTTCCGTATCTAAAAGGTAAAACGGAACCCTATTCATGAGACTTCGCTGTCGGTCTGTTCGTCCGTCTGTCACCAGGCTGTATCTCATGAACCGTAATAGCTAGACAGTTGAAATTGTCAGAGATTATGTTTTTTTTTTTGCCGCTATAACAACAAATACTAAAAACAAAATATTTAAAGGCAGCTCCCATACAACAAACGTGTTTTTTTGTCGTTTTTTGCTCCATATTAATAACGGACATAGGACAGCCTCCATGGCGTAGCGGTAGCGGACGCGGCCGCTGCGCAAGGTGGCGCGGGTTCGATCCCCGCACAGTGCAAGTATTTGTATGCATGAATATGAATATTTGCACTGGTCTGGTCGTGCCTCGGAAAGCACGTTAAGCCGTTGGTCCCGGTTGCCCTACGAACATCTAGTGGCAGTCGTTACGGGTTGTTGGAGCCCTCAAAAAGTCCTACAATTTGTCTAACTGCAATGCTTCGATGTCGCCTTCGGGTTGTGGAGGTCAGACGGCAGTCACTTCATAGAAAATGTCGAAGTTTAGCCATATCAGCAGTTGGACTGGTAAGACGAACCCCAGACTCCAAAGCTGAAAAGGCTTCGGATGCGACTAATTAAAATAAAATAAATATGAAAGGGGGGCTCCCATACAACAAACGTGTTTTTTTGCCGTTTTTAAAGATGTGTGATTGTTGTACGGAAACCTTTGTGCGCGAGTTCGACTCGCACTTGGCCATTTTTCTTTTATTTATTTCGCACACTTATCTAGCATTTTTGATGATCTAGTGCTTTTGAGCGCAGCTGCAAGGTACATTTTCCTACTAATTTCTTAGACTTTACACTTTTTATTTAATCTTTTATTTGTTAGTATTTGTCGTGGTTTGGCAGTTTGAGTATGTACACGGCTTACCCAAATGGCCTTTTTTTGGTATTGTTCGTCGAATCTTTGAGTTCTTTCATTCTTGAGATGAGTTGCATAAGTTGTGACAAATGCATGCACTGAATGGCCAAGTTCTCTTAACCTGTGCGATTCGTTCCCCTAAATATTTTCATATCTGAGACCAAAGTATTTTAAAAACTGCAAGTCAAGCCCGTACAGTATAATCATATCGCCAGCGTTATGATTATGCTGTGCGGTCGTGACTATAACATATTTTATCAGCACAAATAAGTTTTAGGACACTTACAAAAATTCAAAAGTTAATTCTAAAAGAACTACAATATGTATAGTAATCAAAATAATTTCCATTGCTTAGAATGACTCTTAGCCACCTTTCAGGTAATAGACGCATGCCTTCTGCAAAGACAGCTTCATCTCATGAAGGATGGAAGTTATCGGCACTTCTTCATTCGTTTTAAATTGCACATCAGATAATTCATACCGCATTTTCCGGAACATGTAATCTGTTGAGGTTTAATCTGGTGAATGCGCTTTGCAATTACCAAAAACTACTCAGATATAGCGTATTAAAGTTACGGAGTGGGGTCTAATTACGTAACGCCGTGGTATATTTTGTACCACGACGTGACGTCATGCGACATTTCAAATCAATATATCTTCCTAAGTATTTGAATGAAAGAAATAATAAAAATACGTGTTCAATATTTTTTATAAACCTATCTGATGGACATTACATTATTTTATAGAATACAACCCAATTGAAAACCGAAGGTAGTGAAGTACCGTACTTTTTGGAAGTCTATAGGTATTTTATTTTCATTGTAAAAAAGCTTTTATTCATTTTAATTGGGTACATCTTAAGTTTTTGTAAATATATTTTTTTTTACATTGCAGTTCTCCCTAACCTTTTTTTTATTTTCCCAATTAGTTTGCCAAGAAAACATACAAGTTGCAGTAAACCATTGTATGTACAGTTCCATTCATCACAAAGTTTTTCATTTGAAACCAACCATCGGATTCACTTTTGTGGGGATTAAAGATTAAGGAGTCGTAAATGCACAGTATCGAAATGGTAAAAACAGATGCTGCGATATTCGTTTTTTAAATATCGACATTTCGTGCTGAGATAGGAGCCTTTCGGTCTCGTATAGGACTTTCTGTTTCACTTTTATTTTTTTACAGTTTTGTATATAACTTGATTGTTATGGTAGGTACCATAACCAAATTTTCACACAAAAACTAGATACTAAATTAATGGATTCGGAAGAAATTTTTCACCCAAATGGTTTATAAACAAAACAATTTTAGTTTCTATCTTGATAATCCTAATCCCGATAAACTCATCATCATCATCATCCCAGCGTTAATCCCAGTCGCATCCGAAGCCTTTTCAACTTTGGAGTCTGGGGTCCGCTTTACCAGTCCCACTGCTGATATGGCTAAACTTCGACATTTTCCGTGAAGCGACTGCCGTCTGACCTCCACAACCCGAAGGCGACATCGAAGCATTGCAGCTAGACCAATTGTTGGACTTTTGAGGGCTCCAACAACACGTAACGACTGCCACTAGATGTTCGTATGGCAACCGGGACCAACGGCTTAACGTGCTTTCCGAGGCACGACCAGACCAGTGCAAATATTCATATTCATGCATACAAATACTTGCACTGTGCGGGGATCGAACCCGCGCCACCTTGCGTAGCGGCCGCGTCCGCTACCGCTACGCCACGGAGGCTGTCTATCGTCTAATCCCGATAAACTAATGATCTTTATCTAAAATTTAACTTAATGTGATAATTAACACATTAAGTTAAATTTTATACAGTTTTTTGCACTTTTATACAGTTTTTAGGATTCTGATAATTAATAAAACACTTTGACAATGTGTTAGGCTCACTAGCTGACTGGGTTTAAAAATATAACAGGCTTAAAGTGGTCGGAGTGCTATTGGGATCTGTCAATGGGATAATTATTTTGAGTAAGTAGTAGAAACATTTAGGAGCAAGGGGTACCTCCTCAACCCGAGGTTCTATGTCCAACAAACAAGAAGGGCGCGTGTATCAATGTTCTTGACATTAATCGCGGTGTTCCCAAGTGCAAATAGGAATATTTCTGAGTGCGACCCTTGCTTATCAAGCCGCTGATAACCCGAACAACGCTCTCTGGCACTTCATTACGGATATAATGTAGTTGTCACGGTAAGTAACACAGAGCGTGCTAATTTAGTTGTGGACATGAGTTTTTAGCTAAGTTACTGTGTATTGCACACACCCTTGTTTATTCTTTTTTTTTTTATAAATTATAAACTAGCGCTTGACCGCATTCCCGCCTGATGGTAAGCAGTGACGCAATCGTTGATTTTACAGCTTATAGGACTTAGGGTCGTAGGGACTGTAGGGATTATAGGTCTTCGGATAGGTTCTGGTAATTTGCCATGTAGGAGCATGTACTACCGCTACCTTTAATAAGGATGGTTGTACATAAATTGGTTTTTTTTAATTAAATTATTAACTAGCACTTGACTGCAATCTCGCCTGATGGTAAGCAGTGACGCAATCGTTGATTGTAAAGCGCACTAGTTTAAAATAAAGAAGGTTAAGCAATGCTGCCGAGGTCGGTCTGTGGATGGGTGCCCGCCCTTTACAAATCAGTTTATAGTATTCCCAGTACTGGGACACAGGCCTCTTCTCTGTTACCTTTTTCGCTCACAGAACTCTATTCTATTTGTTGATGTTTTTGAAGTCTATTAAGTAAACATCTTAGTTTATTCGAAGCTTCATTACATCATTTGCTATTAAAATTTATTATTATTATTTATTTGGCCGCCACTCCAAAACCTTACTGCACCACCAGCCATCGGTTCTAGGAGCAATGTGCCCTGCCCACTGCCACTTAAATTTAGCGACTCGAAGAGCTATGTCGGTGACTTTGGTTCTTCTGCGGATCTCCACATTTCTGATTCGATCACGCAGAGAAACCCCACGCATAGCTCTTTCCATTGCCCTTTGTGTGACTCTGAGCCTTCGTATGAGGCCCATTCTGAGCGACCACGTTTCAGTTCCGTAAGTCATCACTGGCAACACACACTGGTCAAAGACTTTAATTATTACATACTGAGGTATCTTGGACGACGAGAAAATGGCTAATTCGAATGGTAGATTCGACAGGAAGACGCAGCGTAGGGAGGTCTCCAATAAGGTGGACTGATGACCTGGTGGACCTGGAAGCCGATGGATGCGGGCAGCACAAGACCGGTCAATGTGGAAAACCTTGGGAAACGCCTTTGTCCAGCAGTGGACCTCTGGGCTATAGGCTGAAGGAGAAGAATAATGTAGTTTCTGACAGATGATTTTTATTCGTAGATTATAATTGACATCTGGCAGTTTTTGTATGGACGAATTAACAACTAAGTAACAACTTTCCGTCATTTCCTGCTGGTAGCCACGAGAGGTTACAGTTTCGAACCCCGTGTCAAAACAAAACCTTGAACGAATCACATAATAAATAATAATCATTTCAGTGACTAATAATTTCATCAATAATTAATTAGGACCAACAGCACGTGCACCGCATCCGGCAGCACTCAGATAAAATACTGCAAAACACACTAAATACAATGTTGTTTGATTGTAACAATCAGTGTTTTATCAATTTGTTGATGCTCCATTAACTAAATGAGCGAATCGATTGCTTAAATAGCTCCATTCATTTTCTATTGTATAGTGCAAGGTTAAAGGGCTAGGCGCATCCTGTTTTCTTAAAGACAGTAGAGAACCACAGACGCAACATAGCAGCTGCTTCTCCTTTTCGTCTACTCCTGGACACCAATGACTGATTACAAGGTGAAGGAAAACATCTTGAGGAAACGTGGACTATTAGTCTGAAATCGCCAACAAGCATTGAGCAAGCGTGATGATTACGCTCAATCCTTCTCTTTATGAGAGGAAGCCTGTGCCCAGCAGTGGGACGATAAAAAGGTTGATGATGATGATATTTTTTAAACTACCGTCGAAATTTACCGGCAAAGCCTTTTTCCATCTATGTTCGGGACCGCATAGTTTAACCAGATTCAGTTAAATACCAATATATTACGAGTCCATGAGATGATTGCCTCTTTGGCCTCCACAGCCTAGTTTCAGGGTAATAATAAAAAGAGTAGTAAGCAGCTTTATTTAGTTTTGCCATACCAATGTTATTATTTCACTCATTCAGGGTAATAAAGTGGTCAAAAACCGAGATCGAACAGTTAGAGATAACCACACACACAATACTCTCAAAACAAAATAATCTGCATCCTAAATCTGTAATCGGACGACTCACCATCAACAGATAGAATGGAGGAAGAGGTATAATGAACATCCAACAAAACCTTTGGCAAAAGCACGAGGCTTAAAACACTTCTTCTTTTCAAAATCTCGCACTATGTGACTTACAGCTGTTTCTCAAAATGAACAAACTATACAAGGCACAAATAACCCTAATCCACAGGACCAAAAATTAAAAGAAATAGTAGAAGAATCAAGAAAGTCTTTCACGGTAAACACCCTTAAAGATTAGAACCATCTCTAACATAGTGGCGCCTAATAAGTGGAATAAACTAGGAACCTTGTTCTCTGATACAGAAGGCTTCATCATGTCTATACAGTTTTCAATAGTGCTCTGAAATCAACTTAAAACGTGTGTTTTAAGTTGATACGAATCAACTTAAAATAAAGTTGATATTTATTTAACATGAATTTCAAGCAAATGAAATTTGAATACATGCACTCTAAATGCGTAATACACAATTGGAATAATTTTGAAGCATATTATTGCTAATTCATTTGCTAATTATGTTGGCTTAACAAATTAAATAGCGCAATGAATGTTGTTGATCTGTTAAAATGAAACCAAGCTACTGACTTTGCCATTGCTACTGATAATTTGTTACGCAATTAACCTGCTGATTTTCCAACAATATCTGTTATGGAAGAGCGGAGTCTCCCAAAACATGTAATGTTTGCTTAAAGGGAGGCTTCAATCACTAATTCTATTGTTGTTTATTGTTTGAAGAAATGAATAAATAAAAAAATATATATGGACAAATCACACAGATTGAGCTAGCCCCAAAGTAAGTTCGAGACTTGTGTTATGGGATACTAACTCAACGATACTATATTTATAATAGATACATATATAGATAAACATCCAAGACCCTTTTTTTTTTTTTTTTTCGGGGTGGAAATCCTCATAGGATGTCCGCCGCCCTAGGGTGGGCGACGGGGTCTGTCAGACTTTTACTGACTAAAACCACCCCGGTGTCTCTTCTATCACGAGCGCGCGTGGGGCCGCGGGAGTCTAAATTCTTCCAGAATTTCTCTCCCGCGCTCAGCGGCAGACACTCTCGTCCTGGCCCGGTCTGTCCGGGCCTCGTCTCCGGCACGGGGTAGTGGGGTGTTAAGCTACCCCGTGCATCGCCTCAGAGGCGCGCGCTGACACTTGCGCGCGCCTCCGCCGCGGGGTCCATCGAATAGGGGGCGGGGACTTCCCCATGTCCCTCGCCCCTGGACCCATTCATGGGGGGCGGAAGAGGGCGTTATCCGCCCTTCTTCGGCGCCCGGTGCGTCTTCTGCGGCCCGGGAAGGGAGTTGAGATCTCCCTCTCCCGTTCCGCAGCTTCCTTCTGCGACATCACGTCCTCGCAGAAGGACACCACCGCGTCCCACGACTCTGCGCTGCCGGCCATCCTCCGCACTACTGCCGGCAGCGTCAGGTCGCCTCCTACTTCATTTGTGAGGACACGGCGCTGCTCCTCCCAAGCTATACACTCGGAGAGCGTGTGCTGCGCCGTGTCCTCCCCGCATTGGACGCAGTGGTGGCACCGAGCGTCCGGCTCCCTGCCTAGGCGACACAGGTACTTGCCGAAGCAGCCGTGCCCCGACAGCACCTGCATCACCCTGAACGACAGGGAGCCGTGCCTTCTCCCGAGCCAGTCGTCGAGTACTGGCCGGATCGCCTCGACGGTAGCGAGGCCGGCGGTAGGGCGCATAAGCCTCTGCCGCCAGTCCGCCACCAGGACCTGACGGAGCTCCTCTCGGCGCAGCTCGATCTGCCGCTGCGCCGGACTGGAGCCCCGTGTCCGCTCTTCCTCGCGCCATCGGTATAATGACGCGAGTACTTTCGCCTCTAGGTCCCAGGGCGGGGATCCGGCCAGGACGCAAGCCGCCTCGTAGGAAATCGTGCGATACCCGCGGACGACCCTGACGGCCATCGCCCTCTGCGGCTTGCGCAGAATGGCGAGTGTTCCGGCCGTCAGGTCCATCGCCCACACAGGGGCCCCATACAGGGCCATGGACCGCACGATTCCCACGTATAGCCGCCTACAGGCGGCGCTCGGGCCCCCCATGTTAGGAAGCAACGTTGACAGCGCGCCTGCTGCACCCATCAGCTTGGGCGCCAGCCGCCGGAAGTGGGGTCCGAATTCCCATCGGCTGTCGAGCACCAATCCCAGATACTTCATGGTGGACTCGACAGCTATCCGGGCACCACTGACCACGATATGTGATCCCGGCGCCGGCGCACGCCGGGGGCCATGGAAAACCATGGCCTCCGACTTGTCAAGGGCCACCTCCAGGCCCAGGCGCCGGATGCGGGTCACCACCTGTGACACCGCAGCCGTGGCTATCAACGTCGCCTCCCTGTGCGAGCTCCCCCGGGCAGTGACAAGCGTGTCGTCCGCATAACACGTCAAGTCGGCGCCCGACGGGAGCTCGCCTCTCAGCACCCAGTCGTAGCCGATGTTCCACAGGAGCGGTCCCAAGACCGATCCCTGTGGAACACCGCACGACATTTGGTGCCGACCGGCACCGTCACGTCCCCGATAGATGACACATCTATCCTCCAGATAAGCCCCTACTATGCGGCGGAGGTAGGGAGGCACCCGATGGTATTTCAGGGCCTCCCTAATACAGCTCCAGGGTAGGGTGTTGAAGGCGTTGGAAATGTCTAAAGACACCGCCAACACCACCCCACCCCGGGATACCGTATCCTCCGCCAGGGCTCTCACGCGCATGATTGCGTCTATGGTGGAGCGCCCCCGACGAAAACCGAACTGGTTGTCGTCCAGGTTCGGCCCGTCTCCGCACAAGTGGCCGACGAGGCGATCTGCGATGATACGCTCAAAAAGTTTGCCCGCCTCGTCGAGCAGCACTATGGGCCGATACGCGGACGGCGAGTCCGCGGGGCGCCCCTCCTTTCTGAGCAGGACCAGCCTCCCCTCCTTCCACACACTGGGAAACTGACCCTGCCCGAAACATGCCGTGAAGAGCCCCCTCAGCTGGGGCTCTAGCTCCTTCAGGGCCAGGACGAGAGCTCGGCCAGGAACTCCGTCGGGTCCGGGCGCTTTATTCTTGGCCCGGAGCCGCGACACGGCCGCTCCCGTCTCTGCTTGCGTCACCTCGGGGACATCGGTGCCCTCCTCTTCTGGAGAGTCTGTGGCTGCGGGTGAGACCATCGCCGGGGGAACATGTCCCGCCCGCTCAGGGAAGAGGGTGGATACCACCGCCTCTAGCAGCTGGGGTTGCATACTTTGCACCAGTGGGGGCGCCCAGGGACGCAATTTGCCCCGTACCCAACGGTAGGGACGCCCCCACGGGTCCCGATCCAGGGACCGCAGCAGCTCTTCCCTGGCCCGCGACTTAGAGTCGCCGATGGCCAGCCACAGAGTCTCCTGGGCCGCGCGGTACACCCCCTACCGCGCGGCTTCCTCGACGGGATCCCGTCGACGTCGTCTCCGGTAGCGCGTGTACTGGCGGCGAGCCGCGACGCACTCGACGCGCAACCGCGCAATGTCGTCGCTCCACCAGTACACGTTGCGCGTTGCGGACTGTTGGCGGACGCGGGGCATGGACGCGTCGCAGATCTGCGTCATCGCCCCGCGAAACCGCAGCGCCTCCGCTTCGACGTCGACGGGGCCGTCCGTCGCCGACTCCCAAATCCAGGACTGGACTATGGCAGCTTCCTCGAGTAGTTCCCTGTCGAGGCGCTTAAGCGCCCAGCGCGGGCCGTCGTTAATCGGGGCTCTTGGATGGCGGCCGCTCGCGGTCTGGGCGGAGACGTCGAACCGGATATATCGATGGTCCGACAGCGTCTCCACCTCCACGGCGACACGCCAATCATGGACACGGCTGGCGACAGAGGGGCTAGCGAAAGTAACGTCCACTATCGACCCGCCCCTCTGCCGCACGCACGTGTATACAGAGCCCCGATTCAGGACGACCAGACCGGTCGTCACCACCCACTCCGCCAGCACCTCGCCCCGAGGGTCCGTGACCGGAGATCCCCACGCCGATGACTTGGCGTTGAGATCCCCGAGCACTAGAACGGGACGAGGGTGATAGCGGCCTACGACGGCGCCCAACTCGACAAGGAACCCCTCGAAGTCGGCGAGACTCTTGTTGGGGGAGAAATACGCCCCCACAATGACGATGCCGCCCGAGACCGCAGCAACCCAGCCGCGGCCCCGGGACGGGTCGATCAGAGTCCCGCCAATAATGGCCACCGAGCCGCCAATGCATCCGAGCCAGTCGCCACGGGCGGGGATGAAATACGGCTCGGCGACCACAGCCACTTGGATCGACCACTGCGCCATGCTCTGGAATAAAAGATCCTGAGCTCTGGCGCAGTGATTGATGTTGCCCTGGAGGAAACGGATTTGTGCCTTTATTGACACTCCATTCCCTCGGCAACGGTCCTGGGCCGGGAGTCGGCCGCGGAGCTGTTAGCCTGCGGGGGAGGCGAGATTTCCCCGGCAGGCTTAGAGCTCCTCTTCTTCTTTTTGGTGGCCTTCTTGCTGGCAGGCGTGCCACAGGCCCCTCCGCCCACTCTGTGTCCCGCTGGCTTCCCTGCAGCCGAACATAAGCTGCAGTTGGGCGCCGCGGAACACTGGGCAGCCTTGTGGCCGGGCTGACCGCAGCGATAGCAAAGATCGCTACGGTCCACCTCAGAGGTGCACTTGGCCCGGACGTGCCCCTTCTCCAGGCACCGGTAGCACCGCAAAGCCCGGGGCTGCAGGAGTTTAACCCTCGCTGCAACCCAACCTACCAGCAGTCTGCCACTTGCGGCGATTTTATTCGCTGACGCCACAGGGCACCGAACCCAGACCGCACCGAGTCCGGTGGCGTCGGTGCGAATATCGCCGGCCCGCACCTTGCCCGGCGGACACTCTCCGCTTCGAGCAACGGCCGCCACCACCTCCTCAGGAGTCACGGACTCGTCCAGACCGGCAATCCGCACCTCTGCGGTTTTTTCCGGCCTGGAGATCCGGACGTCCTCAGGGTTGAGGACCTCCCTCAGCTTGGCAGCCAGAGCGTCCGCCTTCTCGGCATTGCCGCTCGCAGCACCAGCCACCTCAAACAGCTGCGCACCCGTGGCAGCATGTCTGATGGTGACGGACTGAAGGCCAAGATCCGACAACTTGATCTTGGCCTTGGCCTCGGTAAGGACCGAGTGGTACGTTACGCCGCGCCCCGCAGCGCCACGCTGAAGCGTGAGCGTCACGGCCTTGGAACGCGGGGCACGCACAGCCGGTCCTTTGCGACCGCTTTTGGGGCCGCCTTTGCCAGTCCGCCGCGCAGCCTCCGGAGCCGCCTTTGCGGTTTGACCGGAGGCGCGCGCTGGTGCTGCTGAGGCCGCCTTGGCGGCCTTAGCGGCTTTGCGGGCCTTCTTGCGGCCCACGACTGTCGCCCAAGTCTCACCCTTAGACCCGGCCGTCGTGGGCTGATCGCTCACTGGAGCTCGCGGAGGAGCAGTTCCCGGCGTCTCCTCAGCCCTTCGCCGTTTGTCAGCCGCTAGGGGCGGACGGAGGTGTTCCTCAGGGAGGCGCCGAGAAAGCGCCTCAAGTTGGGCTTTGACCATGCTCCCGCACTGGAGCATGCACATACGGACGATGCGCTCAAGGGACGATTCGCTTAACTCATCGCCCGCACGCGCCGGTCTTGGTGCGGGAGCCGGGGTCACTTCGGAAGTGACATCGGCAGGCGTGTGTCGCTGCTGCTGCTCGCTCAGCGCAGCGACTTGTCGCCGGAGGTCCTCGAGATCATTCCGGAGGCGGCTGTTTTCCTCCTGCAATTTCACGACCTCGTCTGAGGCCGTTGTGTTGAGGAGGGTACCAACCGCCTCCTTGATGTCCGCGGCAGCCTCCTTGAGACCTCGAACGAAGGTGCTCTTCAGGTTGCCAGATTTTGTGGCAACCTTAAGGACCAAGTCCACCCCGCCCAAGGCCAACTGACCAAGGGCCACCGCCGATGGTTGCCCCCCTTCCGCCAATAGAGCAGCGCGTCGCTCTCGAGCGCGTCGGGCCATTTCCGACACTTCGTCGGCCGCGACGGCTTTGCGCTGCTCCCTCCTGGCGGCGTTGAGTTCCGCCTTCGAGCTCCCTAGCGAGGCACAACTCTCGCCACCAGGGTCGTCCGAAGTCGCCGGAGTCGTCGAAAAGATCGTTTTCCATCATGACCTGGCCGGGGTCGAACCTGGGGCCTCCACGTCGCAGGTAGGCGTGTTGAACCTGTTTTGCCCACCAAACATCGTCAAGGTGATTTGAAAAGTATGGGTCCACATTAGCACTGACCTCCCCTGACTTTCGACATCGAGGAACCCCCGTATAATATACAGATTCAACCGCCCAAGCTGCTCTTGAATCTCATGTTAATGTAATTTTTGCCTTACATTAACGTTTACCTTTAGGTACCTATATGATAACGTGGTTACAAGCACGTGAACTAATAAGGTTCAAAGTTTGCTAATATTAGCGTCAGTTATCAACACGTAACTGAGTTAGTTTATTTAATTGACTTCTTCAACAAGTGATAAGAAATTATGTGTTCTGTAGAATTTAAAACGTTGTAAATAAGTTTGTTAGGTGAAGGGTGAAACCTGTGAAACTTACATACACTCTTAAGTAACGTATCTGTTCTTGTTGCATACAAAATGATTAGTGGTCATATAATTGGGATTTTCAAATTTATAATCATTATGTTAATTCATAGAATTACATCCTTGGGTTACCTACTCCTATCCTTAACCTCTGACATAGTTAGTGACCTTTTTACTTTTTACTGACTAAAACCCACCCGTGTTCCTTCACTTGCCTGTGCGCCAAGGCCACGATTTCTCTTTTGACCAACCCGCGACCCTGACCCAGCCACCGGTCTTCGTAGACCCGTCACGATGTGCTGACATCTCTTTGAGGCGTGCGTGAAACACGACGCGCCGTCGTCCCGAGCCAGGTCCTTACCTGTCCTACCTAGCGCTCTAGGTAGGACAGGTAAGGACCTGGCTTCGCGTGTGGAGTTTCCCACTTCCACACGCGCTCCGCCTCCTCCTTTGCCAGCATCACTGCTTCGCAGAAGGAGTTGACGGCCTGCCCAATTATCATGCACTCTCGCTCCGAACCATGGCCAGGACACGAACACAAGGCCGTGCTCCATCCAAGCCGGGCACACCCCCACCTTAAGTTCCACCGTGTCCTCAGGGCAATCCCAACAGTGGTGACACCCTGGCGTTTCCTCCTGCCTTATACGCAACAGGAACCTCCCCAAACAGCCGTGTCCGGTGAGGACGCCGTGGCGCCTCTTTAGCCACTCCTAAAAGAGGGGACTTACCACCACTATTGTAGCATGGCCAACAGTAGATGATGCCTATGTTAATTCTTAAAGTAAAACGTACTATTAGAATGTAAAAGCTCGAACGAAGAGTTAAAAGTCTTGCAGGAAGGCTTAAAAGTCTTGTTGTGGCTCTTAATAAACTAGCGCACTTTACCATCAACGATCGCCTCACTGCTTACCATCAAGCGGGATTGCGGTCAAGCGCTGGTTTATAATATAAAAAAAAAATATATTATATTTATGTATTTTCTATTGTGCTTTCTAATAATCTAGTGCTTCTATTGTCTAATATTGCCATACTACCGACCGGCGAGTACAAGAAACAATTAGATTTTAAAGAACAAAAATTCTGTGTTATTTTTGTATTATCCAATTATTTCTGTTAAGTTTTTAGTTGAATAATTGCGTAATACACTATCGTTTTGACAGTTCTACAACATTCATTGCATTATTTATCTTGTTGATCGGACATATTTTTCGAACACATGGAGGAGTGGATTAGAAATAAGTTTAAAAAGATTCCAATTTATAGTTACAGTCTGTTCAATTAGGGTCTGGATCCAGCTATGACTAGCCCTTACCATATAGTAGTATTTTAGCAGTTGTTATATTATATGGACTTTGACGGGAACTGACACTAGACACACGTTGAACAAGCGTTTATTTTTTGTGATTAAACCCTATTTATGTAAGTTCGCATCAAGTAAGCCTGCGCCTCATTTACTGAGTCAAACAATTCTCATGCTTTGATTGCACAAGTGACGCCAGAGAATCCACGCCATGTTCTTCTAATTGTAGTCACAATTTATCAAAAAAAAGGAACAATTTTCTTACATTTTTGACAAGTTTTGGACATTGATTGACGCTGAGTTGAGATTACAACTGTAAACATTTATAGGTAGGTACGAGAAGACGCTGTCAGAAGGCTCGTCATGGCTTGTTGTCATATACGGAAAAAAAGATATGGAAAATTCACCTTGTCATCTGTTTTTCCCCAATGTTAATCAGGATTGGGGTGCAATCGTGGTACAGCGATACTTTCAGACGGCCTCGTTTCTTCGCTGATGTACGAGTAGGTCCCAAAGGCAGGTCGTACATATTTTATTATAAATATGGTATATGTGACCTGTGAATCAAGCCCAGGCTGCTTAAAGTAACCTCAATATATAAAAATAAGAATCATGAACAAAGAATAATAAAGAATTGTTTATTTCCCGCGTATCGGAGGAGCATCGTATCGGGGAGCAATGTTCTTAAACAATAAACAGACATTATCTTATGCATGTATTGTGATTAAAATTTGCTATAATTTACATTTGTCGTAATAATTCGTTTAGCTGTCACTCCGGTGCTGGTGCTACTGCTAGGACCAAGATTTAATTTCATTCTCATACAATCCAAGACATCTGCGACATGACAATTTCAGATTTTAATCAACTCAGTAACCCAAACTACATAAATCTGAAAAAATTATCTGAATAATTTAGAAGATTATTGCAAATATTATTCTTTTTATTATTCCAGCGCCTCTTTAATCCTGAAAGTTGGCCGTCAGCTTTTTGTACTCAGTCTTGTCAACTGCGAGTTGAAAAAGTTTTTCGACTGAAGTAATGTCGGTCCACTCCCTGGTGTTTCGCAGCCACGATTTAGTCTGTCATCCAGCACGCTTCTTCCCTTCTACTATTCTTATAATATTACATACTTAATGATTCCAAAAATGTGGGAAAAAATGTGTGTAAATAACGCAGTGAATGTTGTTAAACCGTCTATACAAAAGTCATTCCTACTGTTAATTAAGGCCGCAGGTTTCATCACAAAATTCTCGTTTACATTCTTCTTCTTTTTTCAAGGTGAGATTCAACCTCAGCTCTTGATCAATGGCCTAACCAATACCAATACCAACCAATACCAATACCAATTTTGTCCATAAAACGTGTAACAAATTATAGAAATTCTTTGAAAACTTTATTTCACAATAATGGTGGATATCGCCAATGACAATTGAAAAAGACAGCCGCGTGCACCGTCTATGAGGGAGGTTTGAGGCAAAGTACACTATGATGCGACATTTCAATGTTCTTTATGAATTATTTACTGAATGCATTTTCACTACATGAATCTCGCGCTTTTGTTTAGTAAACGACACTATAAATAATTTTAAAAGTCCAATAAAAAATGCACGTGACACTCATCTTAGCTTTCCCGTCAAAACTCCCATATTGTCTCGTTTACAGTCACAAAGTGACATCTGAAATTAGTAATCGTCATTTACCACGACATTCATGTCATTAATGACGTTTACCAAATAGCAGCCAAAATCTGAATCGAAATACGGTTGTTGGCACCAAAAACTTTTCAGAAACAGTCTAAATATAATTAGAATTACCTGCCTGGTATAACAATATCAGCTGCAACAGAACCAAGTGATGTTGTCGAGCTCGAGAATACATAATATTAGAGAAATAAATTAATTCTACTAGTTTTATCATTCTGGACATCGGCGTAACAAATGCCTTGTTTTATAAAAAAATCCTCAACAAAAATTGAGTACTACCTGTTTAACTATGGTATATCCCGTATGATACCTGGCTTAGAATAGTACCATCCCATATCCTCCCGTGGGTGCCGTAAGAGGCGACTAGGGGAACTCTCACCAGGGAAGCGGGCAGCAGCGCTTCTCCTGTGGAATATCAAATTACTGCGATCCCCAACCCGCCTGCCAAGCGTGCGGATTAAAACCTCCCCAAAGCAATGAAAGCCTTGGGGAGGCCTTTATCCAGCAGTGGACCTCTATAGGCTGAAGAAGAAGAAGACGAAGAAGTACGTATACAGAATGATGCTGATTATAATACGACAATAAGTGAAAACACAAACAATGCTAGCTTATAGGAATAATCCTAAACCATAAAAAAAATCCTAGCATCAAAAATAAAAAATGAAAATGCAAACAAACTACCTAAATCGCATAAAATTGCAAACGGTAGGTATAGAACATTCTTTAAAACATTGATTCATTGACCTCCGATCGGCGATAGCGAGATTCTGTATCTACTTGCTTTTTTCGCGCCATTATTATATCGTACATATTAAAGTTTAGTACCGCTGGATGCGGCGGTCATCAACCTGTAAGCGCTTCCTTATCAACATGTACATCATGTAGAAAATGTGAAAAATTAAAAATAATTTCCTGTGGTAGGTTAACTAAGAATGTGTTGAGATACACGATGTTTAATTTATCGTATTGTTATCACCACTTTGTATACTTATAGCAAATTAGGTACCATGTAAATGTAAATTACTTATTATGGGACATATAGTGTGTAGCAAATTTATAAAACTTTTGCTCCACACTAAGATTCGATTGAAGAGTTGGAACTGTTATTCCAACTAAAATGCTATGGATTGACACTGTTGACAGCTCACTTTACCAGGCTTTTCATTGTGTGACGCCACGTGTGTGATCTTTAACACACGTAAAACCTTTGTGTACCTTGTTGGGCCACACCGCGGAGTTTCTTGCTGGCTCTTCTCCATAGCAAACGACTAATTGGAGCCGTGCACCTAGTTTCTGACATCATGATGTGAAACAAAATATTTTGACTTTTATGTTATAACATCATCAACCTTTTTATCGTCCCACTGCTGGCACAGATTTCCTCTCATCTAAAGAACGAGACCTGTTTTTTGTTCTATGCAAATATATAATTTTTTTGCAAAGGAATCTTTCAGACGCTTGGGATTTGTTTTGTTTTGCGAAATGTTCATGACTTTCAGAATCCTAAAGTTGTTAAGCTGTTGTACACCTCCCTTGTTCGAAGCAAACTCGAATCTAGTGCCTGTATCTGGCACCTATAACGTAACCCAAACACTAATGCTGGAAAGGGTAAAGAAAACTTTTCTTAGATACCTCTTCCAGAGGTTTTATTATACTATTTTTTTCCCTATATTTACCCTACAGACTATCAATTAGGGATGTTGGGATTTAAATCGTTGGAGGTGAGAAGAGGCTTTGACCAGCTCACGGTAGCTTGTGAGATATTGCGGGAACGTATAGACTGCCCAGAGCTCCATGGACTTTTCTGCCGACTATTTGTGCCTGCCAAATACATCGGTCACCGTCAAAGCCGCAGGCACAATCTGTTTGCACAACTCCCGGCAAATACTGTAGCTAGAGCTGAATCCTCGGTCTGTCGTACTCTAAAAGTGCTGAAGGCCCTTCTGATGTCGAACTTTGAATGTGACGTGTTTGCGGATGAATGGAATAAGCTTAAGCGTGTATGTTTGGTTTTCTGTGAAAGAAAGTATGCGAGAGAGTCCACCGTGCTATGTTAGTTTTAGTAGTAGTTTTTAAGTTAATTAATGTAATTGTTTGTTTCTACATATGTTAATTATTGTAATTGGTATTGTACCGTTTTAATTAACCATAAATAAATAAATAATAATTATAAATGCAACTCTATATTATGACACTATAATAGTAGTTTATGATACTGCTACATAATGAGGGGCATTAAGCACGAGTGTGAGTTTAAAAAACGAGCGAAGCGAGTTTTTTAATAGTATCACACGAGTGTGTAATACCTAATTATGTACAGTTTCATACACTACTTTGTCTAATCTCAGTGCGTCTAACGCCAACGCAACACAATTCCATTTATTCAGTTTCACAATACACAAAATGTTGACACTTATGCACCCTGAATCACAGCGCATGCGCCAAAGCGCGCGCAGCCACAGATAAAAAATGAAATAGTACTGTCTACATTGATATAATATTAAACAGATATGATATTTTGTACGCTTCAAGTTCAATGCGCTAGTGACTTATCTACCTTAGTTTAATATTATATCAATGGCTATCTATGGTTTATACCGCAATGAAAAAAAAAAAAATCTAACATTATTTTGTTAGAGAAAAAATGTTATAATTTAATTTTTTAATTTCCTTTCGATATACTATTGGTAAAGTACGTCAATATAAACTCCTTTTTGGTTTTATATTTTTAATTTTATGATATGAGAGTAGATAAAATTATTTATTTGTTTTTATGCAAGATACCTTTTCGTAGTTCTTTACTTGACTGATTCATTTTATAACAAAAAGAAATTGTGTTGAAATATTTACATTAGGTACACAAAAAGAAGCAATATAAATAGTAAAATAATTAAGCAACCACAATTTTATTTTTTTTAATAATTCTATACTACTGCTTGACTGCAATCCCGCCTGATGGTAAGCAGTAATGCAATCGTTGATAGTAAAGCGCACTAGCTTATTAAGCCTATTCACTTAAAAAACTAAGGAATAGGAAGGATGACGGCAGTTGAGCGAGGTGATGCAATGTTAAACCCAAGACCAACACGACCAAACGAAGCTGCGCTAGAGGGAGATTAATCTGGAGACTCCACGTCCAAACTCCCGACATAACAACATTTGGCGCATAGTACCCGCCACATATTGCAAACAAGTGCTCAGACCCGTCCTCCGTACGGCTTGCAACAGACATCATGCCGGAACACGACGACTCGCTTGGCGGCAACACTTTGACTGGTGGGTGGTAACTTCTGCCTTCTTCTTCTTCTTCTATAATAATAATAATTAAAAAAATCTCAAAGTTAGTCAACAAAAAAACATTATGAATTTAACAACAAGCCAATCTGAAAACAGTATTTAATATTGCTGTAACTTTAATATATAAAGCATAATGAGATTCCAAAATGTCAATTTCATTATGTTTTATTACAGCCTTGATATTATATACTTTAAAATATAAGTATAGGCTAAATTATATACATAACAAGCAAATTATCTGTCTTAGAACTATTAAACGTTAGAGTTTAATTAGTAATATCTACTAACTGTCAATAAATAACTTAACTAATTAGTGCTTGGCCCTCGGGTCCGAGTGTCTCACACATGTTACCTCATAATGATTTTGTTTATTAAATATGGGCGCGGGGGTAGAATAAACCGATCAATATAGCAATAATATTGCTGGGCCTAATCTTCTTTTTTACGGTTCCGAACTCAACTCCTCTTATAGTTTCGCCAAGTCTGTCTGTCTTTCCGTCCGTCCGCAGAAGGTCTCGGAAGGTCAGTAACAATAATCAATAATGTGCAATAATTTGTTCTATGACGAGACGAGATCATCTACAGCACGAGAAACCATTTGTACTGCAGTTAGAATTCATTTGTCATGATCATCATCTCAGCGTTAATCCCAGTCGCATCTGAAGCTTTTCAGCATTGAAGTCTGGGCCCGTTTACTAGTCTAACTGTTGATTTTGGCTAAATTTCGATATTTTCCGTGAAGCGACTGCCGTCTGACCTCCACAACCCGAAGGCGATATCGAAGCATTGCAATTAGACGAATTGTTGGACTTTTGAGGGCTCCAACAACCCGTAACGACTGCCATTAGATGTTCGTGTGGCAACCGGAACCAACGGCTTAGCGTGCTTTCTGAGGCACGAACAGACCAGTGCAAATATTCATATTCATCCATACAAATATTTACATTGTACGGGCATCGAAACCGCGCCTCCTTACGCAGCGGCTGCGTTCGCTACAGCTACGCCACGGAGGCTGTTTAGAATACATTCGTCATCCTCCGTATTTGCCAGACCTTGCTACAATGGACTAACGCTTTTTTTTTCGTGATTTGGTCAATTATCTACATGACGAGAAATTCTTTTTCTAGGTGCCAGTACAAAATGCTTACACACAGCTTGTGCAATCTAGATTCTCAGAGTTCAATCGCAATGGCATAAATCATCTTCATATTAGACGGCAAGAATGTATAGATAATAACGGTAACTCTTTTGATTAAATAAATTAGTTAAAAATTAAAAATATAGGTACATAATACAGATTTTCTGTATAAATCGGCAATTTTTAACCACAATTATTAAACGCTGCCCTTGGAATAAAATATTTAAAAGTAACGGCTGTATCATATTATAGGTTTATATTGGAAGACATGTGACATCTCGCATTGGGCCCTCGCTCAAATAGGCATCCTAAATTCACCCCAGCTGTGAGAACATTACAGGCTGATTAATCTTATCTCTGCCCATACCACGATTAGATGTTGTCCATGATTTACCCCACATCCTTATCTTACCATAACAAGACTCTGCTAAAAAGATACACAACATTAGGTAATGATAATTATGATTGTGGTGTTAGGGTCTACGTGCTCCCCAGCACGCAGAAAGGTCTCGATGCATACACAGAGGAAGTCCATTCACAGGATTTTCCTTTTCAACAGTCCTTCCAGTAGTCTTCTTTTTAGCGTGTCGTTAGCAATCTAAATCTAAGTCTACTAGGGTAATTGCTTATCACACTATCAGTAGCAACTGATTCAATTTTGACGCTTCAACAACGTACATTTCGTTATCTATATTGTTAAGCGGACAAAACTTTCGAACATATAGAGTAACTAGCGACCCGCCCCGGCTTCGCACGTGGACAAATGATATAGGTATCTAAGCCTTCCTTATGAAACGGTGGCCCTTTAATAAAAATAATGTCTACTGTGCCGCCCATCAGCCAAAATCTGACTCTGCAAGATACACCGACCGTATTGTCCATGGATAGCCAGTTCCACCATTTTCAAACAGAAAGAAAGCCTACCGGGGTAGCAAGTTTGAAATAATGGTCCCCCGCTCCGGCCCACTCCTTCCGCGGTTTAGGCAGAGAAACACTCAAGTAGCAGGCTCGGCACGGAACCGAGCGGCACGCGGATTTTTTCTGGTGTTTAGTTTTGAGTAATTCGCGAAATCTCCTGCATGAAACAACCAATTCCAATAATTCAAAAAGAGTTCTGCTGTTACTGAAATTACCTTTGATATGACGTAATTTATTTGGATAAGGATTAATAATAAGGAACAAATAGTGGGCTCTGATTTCGCCTGGCATTTTAATTAACTTTTCAAACATAAAAAGTAGTCATAGTGAAGAAACCATAGTAGGTAGACATATGGTGTCGCAAACTTTTTTGTAGGTATGTTTAAGGTCTACAATACTGTAGTACATTATTTTGATCTATCTCATAGGGTTCAGTCAGCGTTTGTAATGTAAGCTCAAAAAAATGGGTTTATTTTTCGACTTGTGTTAGAAATCTCAAAAATTATCAGTGTTCCTGTTATATAGTATGCATGTTATATACATAAAAACCTTCCTGTTGAATCATTTTATCTATTAAAAAAAACTCTATCAAAATCCGTTGCGCAGTTTTAAAGATTTAAGCATACAAAGGGACATAGGGACAGAGAAAGCGACTTTGTTTTATAATTATGTAGTGATGTACACGAAATCATGTATTGGTAAACGAATCAATGTAGGTATTGGTTTCCTTCAAAAATTTTCAGATCGACATTTATAGGGCGTTACGCATTTAGGGTGTGGTTATTAACTGCATTACTGGAAAATTTTATATAGAGAAGTTTGCTCCAGTTAAAACAGTAATCCTTTATTGTTTTAAAGTTTTTCTCGGTAGGCCGCTATACACATTATTAATCCTTTGAGCGGTTTCCGCCGCACTGGTGCCGATAGAACTCCTACTCGTTAACAACGGGATACTTGAAATTTTCCATTTTGTAAACAGAGTAACGCAAAGAAAAATCAATAGAGGAAAAAATACAAAATCATGATTAAATAGCTGAATTAATTCGAATGTCGAATTCATTAGCAAAGTCTATCTCAAAAATGTCTCCTATATTTGAGAACAAACTGGCTAGTACGACAAAACACCAATTTCATATATAAGGGCCTTTTATTTACAACTTTTTCTTTTATTAATTACAAACTAGCGCTTGACTGCAATCCCGCCTGATGGTAAGCAGTGATGCAATCGTTGATGGTAAGGCGTGCTAGTTTATTAAGCCTACTCACACAAAAGAACTGAGTAAATAGGAAGGAAGACGGCAGTTGAGCGAGATGATGCAATGTTAAACTCAACAACACGACCAACGATGCTGCGCCAGAGGGAGATTGATCTGGAGGCCCTCCATAACCAAACTCCCGACACAACAACATTTCGCGCATCGTACCCGGCATGTACATCGCAACACAACTGCTCAGACCCGTCCTCCGTACGGCTTCACCAGACATCATCCCGGAACACGACGAATCGCTTGGCGGCAAGACTTTGTCTGGTGGGTGGTAACTTCTGCCGGCAGCCGATGTTGTGGCCTACCACCGAGACCTGGTCATGGACGGTCTCCAGATCTATCTCCCTCTGACGCAACATCGTTGGTCGTGTTGTTGGGTTTAACATTGCATCACCTCACTGAACTGCCGTCTTCCTTCCTATTCACTCAGTTTTTAAAGTAGCGCCCTTTACCGTCAACGATTGCACCACTGCTTACCATCAAGCGGGATCGCATCATCAGCGACAGTACCGTTAGTTACTCTCAGCAGTCAGAGCTAATTCGAGTCAATTAAAGACGTACCTTGTAAATAGTAGCTTTCAGAAAGTACCTAATGCTCATACGTGTTCTATGAAATTATACAATACTAAGAAATTGAATGTATACAATGGAGTTTTACCAATGTTCAGTAGCTTCAACAATGTTATAGAATTAAAAGTTTAGCTCCTGTGGAACTTGACCTGCGTTGGCTCAAACACTACATCCTACTTTTATTTCCAAAGGCCAGGCAGCTGACTAAACGGCTAATTGAACCAGTTGTACTATAGGTTATACAGGATTGCTGTGATACCTGTTACTAAATCTCCGCTAGTCTAGAAAGGCCAATTTAGGTATTTCCTCGAATTCAGATATTTTGTACTTATTGAATGGATTTGTGCCCAGATACAGGCAGTATCATTGAAACAAGGCAACAAATTATAGTGTCCTAGACCAGTTTTCCGCAACCCATTATGACTACCAAATTGAATGATTTGAAATCATATTGATAGTCCATTGTTCCGTATGTTAGAAAAATGTGTCTGCTCAACATGGTAAATAACGCAACGAATGTTGTAATACTATCAAAATGAAAGCCTGGTAGTCGTAAATACATTTTAATGGAGTGGCTTCTGGCTAAGTAATAACAGTTACATGGGGCGATCCAAAATAGCGCTAGGTTAGTCGATAGAACAGTCTGCACATGAGACCCCTTCGTGTCTCGGAAAGTACGTTAAGCGTACGTACCTTCGATAGTGGTTACAGACTGGCTGGACCCACTATCGAAGGTATACTAATGATATACGGCAAAGCCCAAAAGTCTGACCACATCAGGGAACTTTGCTAAGGCGCGAGTTAGCTTTGTCGCTATCATTAGGAAAAGATGCACTTCCCTACTTGCTCGCGTCCGTGGCTGTACCAACAGTATAACTGGTGTTTTTACTGATTGGTAATCCCTATGATGCAAAGGTGGGTGCGGCTTCATGTTCCTATTTCATTTTGTTTGCCAATACTAACATTAGTGTTTTTCAACTTCATTGTTACCAACTCAAATATTAATACAACGTTCACACCCAATATTGCTTAACCCTACGCTCGCTAAAGTTTATCCGCGACAATCGTATCATTATCTTCCTATATGACCCCATATTTAGGGACAAAACTCCCCCAAGCGTATATCCATCTTTCACTGGGGTAATCTGAAAATACGGAGAAACTTAACTAACTTTTTGAGTATTAAGGATTACCGTATTTCTTCGTCTTTATTAAAGTACTCGCCGCGCCCCATGGTTTCACTCAAATAAGTCTCACTCACCTCACAATATCGGGTTAAAAAGTATTCTATATCCTAATTCAGATCATGGACTGCCCAAGTGTAAAATTTGATCCAAATCCGGTCCAAATGTTTATCCGTTTCAATTGATATTTATTACCTAGACATACAACTGTCAACATAAACATACTAAGTAGGATACTTCTAAAAAAAATTACACGTGGAAAGGTCAATACATTTTTAGAGTAAATTTTTTTTCAAAAACTATACAACAGGTCAAGTTCATATAGTTTTCCTAGAAAGTCATTATAAAGTTTTAATGGAAAATATTAACAGTATTAAAAATAGATCTTAGCAAACCCCTATTAATTTTTAAATAGGTACCAAGTCAACAATATATCACGCGTTAGGGTTGAAAATAAAAAATCTCTTCCCACTTTACATACATATGGGACCCCGGCCCCTTATAAAATAACTTTTTGCACTTTTTATTTGACTACTTTATCAGCATGATTGATTTACATATTGGTGCCAAATTTCGGCTTTCTAGTACTAACAGTCACTGAGATTAGCCACGGATGGACAGACAGACATACTTGGTGAAACTATAAGGGTTCCAACGGAACCCTAAAAACGTTCTCATCATCATAATCATCTCAGCGTTAATCCCAGCATCTGAAGCTTTTACCAGCTTTGAAGTCTGGGGTCAGCTTTACCAGTCTAACTGTTAATTTTTTTGGCTAAACTTCGATATTTTCCGTGCCGTCTGACTTCCACAACCCGAAAGCGATATCGCATTTCAATTAGGCCAATTTTTGGACTTTTGAGGCCTCCAACAACCCGTAGCATCTGCCACTAGATGTTTGTATGGCAACCGGGACCAACGGCTTTACGTGCTTTCCGAAGCGCGACCAAAATCTAACCTTTTGTTTTATAACAATTGTTTATTCTATACTGCGTTCGAGGATATCAATCTGTCAATTATCCAAGTCTACGCGCCGACGACAGACTCAGATGAAGAAAACCTAGAATTTTTTTATCAAACATTACAAGAAGCTCACAACCTACTAAAAAACCACAAAAACATCATGGTAATGGGGGATTTCAATGCCAGGATAGGAAAACCAAAAAACAACGAAGACCTGATCATGGGAAAATACGGGTACGGGTAAAGAAATACAAGAGGAGAAAGACTGATACAATATGCCCTCGAACATAAATTATCAATCATGAACACACATTTCAAAAAGAAAAACAGTCAGAAGTGGACCTGGACATCGCCCGACGAACAGACAAAAAATGAAATTGATTTCATTTTGTTTAACAATCCGAAAAACATAACAAACATAGAAGTTCTAAGCAACGTAGATTTTCCGTCAGACCATCGTATAGTAAGAGCAACACTGACCCTCAAAATTCACAAGAAATGCCGAAGACTTTTTCAGAAAAACTCTGAGTCACCACTGAAAACAGAAGAGGAAGTTAATAAATATCTTTGCAAACTAAAAAACAATATTGCAAATCTAACCACATACGATGAACATAATCCACAGAAAACATATGATGAATTCGAACTCTATCTGGAAAACAGCCTTAAGTCGGAGATTAAAACCAAGAACAACGAGCACATTTCGTACTTTCTCAGTGAAACAACCAAACATCAAATCCAACGGCGCACCGAACTTATGAAGACCAAAAATAAATCACCTGAAATGAAGAAACAACTGTCAGCTCTATTCAAACAGACCAGCAAGTTAATAAAGAAAGATTACAAAAATCACAGACAGGAAATAATAGAAAACAGTATAAAGACCTATCGAAGCGCCAAAAGAGCATATAAGCAACTAACTACTCACACAGACTGGATCAGGAGCTTAAAAGACGGACAGAAAGAGACAAAATCAAGGAAAGACATAATTACTTGCGCTACAAACTTTTACAGAGATCTTTATTCTAATGAGCCACAAGTCACGAATCTCTTTTCAGAAATAAATTGTTCTCAAACAAATACCAATGAAAGGATCATTATAGCCGAATTTGAGGTCTGGGAACACATCAAAAAGTTGAAGCGAGATAAGAGTCCAGGGCCCGATGGACTGAAGAATCAAGCCTTGATAGAAGGAGCGAGAATACTTACAGGCCCACTTACACGCATATTCAACCTAGTTCTACGAACGGGCATACTACCTAAGCAATGGTTGAACTCAGACATTATTTTACTATATAAAAAAGGTGACCCACTAGATATCGCAAACTACCGCCCGATTAGTCTGTTATCAACGGTGTACAAATTATTCACTTCTATCATAAATAATAAAATTGGCCCAACAATAGACACCCATCAGCCGGTAGAACAAGCAGGCTTCCGCCCCGGCTTCTCGACTATGGACCATATTCACACGCTCGAACAAATCATAGAGAAATACTGTGAATTCAATAGGAAATTATACATAAGCTTCATAGATTACACAAAAGCTTTTGACAGTCTCTACCATGGCTCTATATGACAAGCTCCTTATAACTGCAACATAGACCCAGTAATAATTAGAACAATAAAGAATATATACCAAAACAGTGTTAGCAGAGTCAAACTGGAATCTAGAGGCGATGAAATCAAAATTGCCCGAGGCGTCAGGCAGGGAGACCCTCTATCTCCAAAATTATTCATTGCGGTATTGCAGTGTATATTTTCCAAACTGAACTGGACCTTTGAAGGCATCCCCATAAATAACGAACGCCTCACACATTTGAGATTTGCTGACGACATAGTGATCTTTGCCGAATCTCCCAAGAAACTGGAAAATATGATCTCACAACTAAATAGAGAAAGCAAACATGTTGGTCTATATATGAACCTAAGCAAGACAAAAATAATGACAAATGGTAAGAAAGGAAAAATAATGCTTGACGGTGTCGAACTTGAATATGTAGAACAGTACGTATACCTAGGAAAGCAAGTATCATTTTCTAAATCAAAGAACGAAGACGAAGTCAACCGAAGAATCACGTGCAGCTGGAACAAGTACTGGGCGCACAAAGAGATATTAAAAGGTAATTACGACCTAAACATGAAAAAGACCATCATGGATACTTGCATCCTGCCCTGCTTGACCTATGGCTCCCAAACGTGGACGTTCACTAAAAAGGTAAGCAACAAAATAAGAACTTGTCAACGGGCAATGGAGAGGAGCATGCTACGCCTGAGGAGAATTCAAAAAACAAAAAGTCAAGTAATAAGAGACAAGACAAAGCTGACAGATGCATTACACCAAGCACTAAAACTTAAATGGAGATGGGCCGGACATGTAGCGAGATGCAAAGATCAACGATGGACTCTCAAGAGCACGAATTGGCTCGGCCCATCGGGGAAAAGGAACGTGGGTAGACCACAAAAACGATGGATGGACGACATAGAAGAGACGGCTGGGAAGGACTGGACAAAACTAGCACAGAATCGAGAGAAATGGAAGGACTTGGAGGAGGCCTATACCCTAAAAGGGGTTCCTATAGTTAAGATATTTAGGTAAACTAACATAGAATTAATTACAAAATTATTACTAATATAGAAATAAGAAACCATAAAACAATGTTTTGTCAGATACCTATGGGAAAATAAACAGGCTTATTATTATTATTCCTTTATTTTATTGTATATACATATAAATTACATTTTTAAATATTTCTACATAAAAAATACATAAAAAACATTTAAAAATATAAAAAATAGTAGCCCACCGGTATCGGGAACAGGGTCCAAGCTACCGGCGGTCAGGGCTCCAGAGAGAGGAACTTCCTGACGATGCGAGCCGTGTCCAGCAGTACCGCTTTCTGAATCAAGCCCTTGATCCAGCTGCCTAACGAGAGCCTCCTGAGGTGTTGGTCGAGGCTCTTGGCTATTAAGCCATTGGCTGTCACGACTATCGGTACAATGATTGCTGAATCCACTTCCCACATGTCGATAACCTCGTGAGCCAAGTCAAGATACTTGATTTGTTTATCTTTCTCAGCTTTCACGAGGTTCTCATCATGTGGGATGGTTATGTCAACAATCATTGCACGCCGCTCTGATCGATCCACCAGCACTATATCAGGCTTATTGGCAACAATAGTCCTGTCAGTGATGATGGATCGATCCCAGTACAATGTGATATGGTCATTTTCGAGAACTGGGTCGGGCGTATACCTGTAGTACGGCACCTCCGATTCCACAAGGTTGTATTTAAGAGCAAGTTGCTGATGAATGATCCTGGCTACAAGGTTGTGTCTATGCAAGTACTCTCCGTTAGCTAGACGAGAACACCCGGAGATAATATGCCTTATTGATTCCCCAGGCCGGTGACATGCCCGACAGATGTCAACTGTGCCGTCTTTCACAATAAATCTCCGGTAATTGTTCGTCATCATAACTTCGTCCATAATTGCACATACAAAACCTTCGGTTTCCCCAAAAAGGTCACCGAATCGTAGCCAGGCCACGGACGCTTGTAAGTCTACATCAGGCCCGTGTAGGGCTTTGAAAAAGCGTCCGTGAAGCTCCTTGCTCTTCCATACCTCCATGCGATCATTGGTGTCAAGCACTACTGGTTTGCGCCAGTTCTCTTTCGGAGTGAGGCCCCAAGGATGAGTCGGTTGAGGTGAGACTGTCCGCGTTTAAAAAGCCTCGACCTCCACATTTTCGCGGGATATACAGCCTCATAACCGATGACCGTGGGTGATGCAATCGATTTGCAGTCAGCAGTGTACGGACTCTCCTATCCAGGGCGTCGAGTTCGGTTTGTCCATTTGAGTATGCCGAAAGAGTACATCAATACCGGCATGACCCAACCGTTGAAAGCGCGCACCTTGTTTCCGCCTGATAGAAGACTATTAAGTACTTTTTTCAGGCGGCCAAAGAAGCGTTCCTTCAACGATTGCTTCATGTCAGTAACATTGATACCCAACGCTTCCGACATACCCAAATACTTATAGGTTTCGGATGCGGAGAGGGCTCTAAGGTTTATGGAACTCGTGAGTTGGGTTCCCACGGATTCCATAATCTCTCCTCGCTTTACATGCATGACCGCACATTTGTCCACACCAAATTCCATCCTGATGGAGCTACTGAAAGTCTCAGTAATTTTCAGTAGCTCCTTCAGTTGTGAATCGGTGTGAGCAAAAAGTTTCAGGTCATCCATGTAGAGGAGGTGCGATATAACCTGACCACCTCTCCTCAACCGATAGCCTAGACCTGAATCCTCTAATAGTGTGCTTAGAGGATTCAGTGCTAAGCAAAACCAAAGTGGACTCAAACTATCGCCCTGAAATATACCTCGCTCGATCCTTATCGGTTCGCTATTCCTCTGAATATTTCGACATCCTGGATAGCGAAGGACTGTCCTCCATGTCCTCATACACGTCATCAGGAAGGTGCGTAGAGTTGCATCCACTTTATACAACTCCAGCACCCGCATGAGCCATGTATGTGGCACTGAGTCATAGGCCTTCTTATAATCTATCCAACATGTCGACAGATCCTTTCGGGAACGACGAACCTGTTGGCTAATGGCCATATCAATGAGGAGTAGCTCCTTAGTACCGCGGGACCCGCTCCTACATCCATTTTGAGAGGCAGACATGATGGAGTTGCTGTCAATATGCGTGTTAATTTTAGATTTCAAAATGGATGTAAGAACTTTATAGACCGTCGGTAAACACGTGATCGGCCTATAATTTTTGGGTTCCGCGGTGCTACCTGATTTATGGAGCAGGTGGGTTACTCCAGTTGTTAGAAACTGGGGTAGCGAACCAGACTCTAAAGCAGTCTGGAATTGAGATGCCAAGCGAGCGTGCGACCTGGTAAACCATTTGATCCAAAAGTTGTGCAGCCCATCCGGCCCTGGAGACTTCCAATTAGGCAACGGACGGACTGCATGAGCTACATCTTGGGGGCAGATGGTAATAGCCCCCATTTCTGGTACTGGATCGCAGGCTCGCTCAACAACCCGAGTCCAACTACCTTCGGTGTGACTGACAGGCACCGACCAGATATTGCGCCAGAATGAACACGTGGCGTCATCATCCGGTAGGCACGTGTCAGTGACACCTTGGTCTGATCGCTCCCAAGCTCTATAGACCCGCCTTTCATCGCTTTGGAAATTGCGATTCTGAGAATACCGTTCAACTCTTCGCTTGTACCGACGAATACGGTTTGCCCATGCATAAATCTTCTGCTTAAAAAAATCGATGCGCTCTGTGACGCGGAACAAATAGTCTCGAGTACTAGTATCAGTCCCCGAGAACGCCCGCCTCACAAAGCGCATCACTCTAGGGCGTGTATTGCCCTCCCTGAAGCTAATAAGCTTGCCAATGAGTGCTCTAGTCTCTCCGATACGACGTTCAATCCTGCACTGCCAAGCTGGTACAGCTGATTTTGGTCGTGTGGCTCTGTCACTGTCTGGGAATTTGACATGAGCCACACGACATATCGCAACAGCTCCACACTACAAGATTGAATGTGTATCATTCAGATCTTTGCTGTCCTTTAAATAATTAGACAGCTGAGAGTCTAGAGCACACACCAGCGCCTTGTTTTTTTTATGCATGGGCAATCGAGGCAAACGTGGTCTAAGTTCAGGTGGAATAGAGCGGTACTCACAGAAAGCATCCTCCAAAGCGCTCCTCAATTTTTCATTGCACTGGGGACTCACGGATATAGCCCTATCATCATCCTCTTCATCAACGTGGTTGGGTCGCGGTGAAACACTGTTAAGTTGTACCGCGACCAGTGACGAAGCAGGCGTAACATGACTATTCCGTGACTCGAGGCGTAGGCGATCAAGTACCACATCATCCAGCATATGGTTACGCTGGATGACCCGCACCTGATCCGACAGTCGTTGCGCCGACACGTTGACAGCTGGCTCAAGCACCTGAAACAGAGAGAGCATTCGAACACGGTACGCGGTCAGGTTGTTCCCTCCCTCTGTAGCCCCATAGTATGAGCGCATGACATTTTCGTTGATGGATTGTGTCCATCTCATGCGCTGCACACTTCCGCCGGGAGCTGGGACCCTGTCAGAAGCCGATGGGCCTCGAGGTCCTAAGCGGTCCGGCGGCCGGCGTCCTCCCCGTCGGCGAGCAGGTGGTGGCGTCGTTGGCGGAGAGAAATACTCGTCGCTCGAGCTCGACGCAACTGCCGCGGCCGCACACTGCCGCGGCCGGGGTTGTCACAGCGCTTGCAGTGGCGCTGGAGACCGGCGGCGGCGAGGCGGAGCCGAGCAACGAGTCCGGAGATGGTGGGCGTGCACGTCGAGCGGCAGATCTTGTCAACATTTCATATCACTGTTTTGTAAAGTTGTGTTCGAGGTGACATGACAGATGTCACCTCCAATGATTCTGTATTTTTATCATTGTAGATAAATTTATATACTTTTTATATAGTTTTTTAAATTGTTTCAGCTTTTGATTTTGGTTTTGGTTAAATATTGCACTGTATAGAGATGAAAACTGATATAAAATATTATTCCTTATATTGATGAAAAAATATGATGTTGACGTTGTCTTTTTTTTTTTTTTTTTTTTTTTTTTTTTTTTTTTTTTTTTTTTTTTTTTTTTTTTTTCAGGAGTTTTTATTTTTTATTATTATTATTATTATACTGCGTCAGTTAAGGTAAATATTAAGCAGAAATTGACTACTAAAGTTCACACATAAACACATGAAATGACTGGTATGACTTTTTGGGGTTATATAAGTTACATGGTATTTTTGTTTACATTTAGTTAACTACCTAAGCCGCCAGAGTATATGCTTATTGTGGGACAGTTATAAGCGTCTACTTCTATTTGGACTCGAACTATAATTATGACAATAGTACAAGCCGATGATAAAAATATTAAATGAATCTTCCTCAATATGATTTTTTTAAAACGTACAGCATTGTTTTTTTCGCTAGTCTCGCCTTTTCCTTCTAATTGCACGGTTAGCGCAGTGGTTAAGCTATTGACTGCTGCGCTGCGTGTCGCTGGTTCGATTCCCGCACGGAGCAAATATTTGTATGACCTACAAGTAGTTGTTCCGGGTCTGGCTGGTTGTGTATGTGTATTTATATGTTTGTAAACGCACCCATGACACAGGAGAAATTCGTAGTGTGGACAAAGTTTATAAAAAAGAAACTCTATTTTTTTCTAACCTCGCCTTTCCCTTCAAATAGTCATAGTTTCTCTAGCTTCACCTTTTTCATTTTTTTTTTTACATATTGTAAACCAGCACTTGACCGCAATCCTGCCTGATAGTAAGCAGTGATGCAATCGTTGATGGTAAAGCGCACTAGTTTATTAAGAGCCTATTCACTCTAGCCTTGAAGACACTCAAATTGTAGTCCGACGGAAACACCGCCGCTTTTTCCTTCCAATACTCTTTTCTCTAGCCTCGCCTTGTCCTCCCAATACTGGATACTATTTTCTCTAACCAAGCCTTTTCCTTCCAATACTCCTATTTTAGCTAGCCTTGCCTTTTTCCTTTCAATACTCCTATTTTCTCTAACCACGCCTTTTCCTTCCAATACTCCTATTTTCGCTAGCCTCGCCTTTTTCCTTTCAATACTCCTATTTTCTCTAACCACGCCTTTTCCTTCCAATACTCCTATTTTCGCTAGCCTCTACTTTTCCTTTCAATACTCCTATTATCTCTAACCACGCATTTTCCTTCCAATACTCCTATTTTCGCTAGCCTCGCCTTTTTCCTTTCAATACTCTTATTTTCTCTAACTACATCTTTTCCTTCCAATACTCCTATTTTGCTAGCCTCGCCTTTTTCCTTTTAATACTCCTATTTTCTCTAACCACGCCTTTTCCTTCCAATACTCCTATTTTCGCTTGCCTCGCCTCTTTCCTTTCAATACTCCTATTTTCTCTAACCACGCCTTTTCCTTCCAATACTTCTATTTTCGCTAGCCTCGCCTTTTTCCTTTCAATACTCCTATTTTCTCTAACCACGCCTTTTCCTTCCAATACTCCTATTTTCGCTAGCCTCTCCTTTTTCCTTTCAATACTCCTATTTCACCAACCTCGCCTTTTCCCTTTCAATACTCCTATTGTGTCGTGTGGTCCAGTGATATCTGACTATATCGACCCTAAAAATTCTAAAACAATTTTCTAAATTCTTTACCCAAACGATAAAAACAAGACCCTTATACTAAGACTCCACTATCCGTCTGTCTGTCTGTCAGTCACCAGGTTGTATCTCATGAACAGTGATAGTTAGACAAAATATTCACAGATGAAGTAGTTTTATTGCTTTATAATAACAAAAACAATACAAGGCTCTCATACAAGATAAAATAGACGTGATTTTCTAGATACCTATTTTATAGTACGGTACTTGCTGGGGATGTCTTACTTACGTATCTGTGTTTGTTCCGGTAGATCTTTGAAACTACCAAACCAATCCATACTAATATTATAAATGCGAAAGTATTTCTGTCCGTCTGTCTGTCTGTCCGGCTTTCACTCCAAAACTACTGAACCGATTGTAATGAAATTTGGTACACAGATAGTCTAGAGCCTGAGAAAGGACATAGGTTATATACCATCCCGCTATGACCAATGGAAGCAGAGCAGGAACAAAAAATGTTGCGAAAACGGATGCAAACGCGGCATACATATTGCTCCCATTATTTTAACAGGCGCTCACTTTATATCAACTCAGCTCTTTCGGTTCGAAGCTTACACGGTTGAAACCGCGGGGCACAGCTAGTTTTGATATAATTTGTCACTAGGATTCTTTGAATCCTGGAAAAAGTCATAGACTACCTTTTTGTACCCGATAGCAAAAGTTGTCTGTGATCGCTCTTAGCGAAAAGGTCGCTCATGGTGTCATCCTTTATAAAATCTTCATATTTACACGTTGTGTAGCTTATATGATGTACACAATAATGAGTATTCTATTCTGTTCTAACAAGTTCCTGTGGTATAATTTCCGACATTCGCGGAAAAATATCGACAATAAACCAAAAATCAGGTCATGAATTCTCAAAAAATGGTAGTAAGTTTGATTGCTCGTCATTGCACTAAACATGTTGCCTGAAACAATCATAGTACCCTAGCCCTAACAAGGCTGCTACGAGGACGAACAAGGAGTCCTTCGATTCACACAAAAATAAACTTTGACATACATACCAGCAATATTCGTGGAAACCTTTAAACCTAGCAACAGTTTAATAGGATGTTTTTATGCTCCATTTTCGTGACCTTAGTATTAGTCACTGAATTACATAGTAGTCCTTATCTGTTTACTTAATAATGATTACCTACATAATAATATGTTGCGATACGACCCGTAAGTCTGTCAGGTCAATATGTGCTGGATTTACATACAGAACTTCATTTGTTCAGTTATGGAGTCTCTGTTGCAAATACTTTAAGCCGACTGCTAAATTGTGAAGTTGCCTGAGGTGAGTGGGGGGCGGGAGATGGGGTTATAGTTAGATATAGACCCCTTTTATTCATAAACGTTGCTTAAAGTCGTCATCGTTTATGAATAGACGCCTTAAACATTGTGGTATTTATTCATTAACGATGATTAAAGTTAAGTGACGTGCAAACGTCAAAAATGTATGATCAAACAGTAGCTAATCACTAGTTAATTTCAAGCAACGTTTATGTAAAGAGGGGAGAATGAGAATTAAATAGCGTATTTATGTATATTAAGAGTTTAAATTTAATGAATACAAAAGAATAGCGTCCATTAACAACCATTATCTGTGTCGATACATTCCAAGTGCATGCTAACAATTACTCTAGAATCATTTTAATACAACTTGCTGATAAATATGTCTCAACGACCCTTGGGAGACAAGAGTTAATAACACTCGGTTTAGTCCACGACGGGTAAAAGATAACGTTATATTTGAAGGGTAAAGTATAATAATTTTTATTTAAATTTCTCAACAGATTCGCCATTTCTGGTCCTTGCATACGAGCAGAAAATATTCGAATAACACTTGACAAGGCTTAATATACAGTCAGCGAAATTAACAGTTCGTTTCCTGTTCGTCCATTTCGAAATTAATTGAAACTATCCATTGGTTTCTTACCAAAGTTCAACTATGTCCGATGGCTCTGATTACTTATCACTTTTGGTGATTGTGCATACAAAGTGCGTGAATCGTGAACCACCACGTGTATTTAACCCGGAGCTAAATAATTAAAATAGAATAATATATAATATGTACACAAGCATATATACAATAAACAAATACACAGCAATCGATTTATATCTACTGTATAGAGCTTAGTAACACAATAACCCTTTGCTGATAACAAAATACGAAGATGTTTGTTCTAAACATTTGTTTTTATATTTTTATCATTACCCCCGACGAAGGGTTACGGAAAAAAACATAACATCATCGAAAAAACATTAATACTAATGAGCCCTTTTTTAGTGTGGAAGAGAAATCATCAAATGACCCCTCCCACTTTGGGCGATGCGCAAGGGCGTGACAGACTTTTACTGACTAAAACCCACCCGTTTTCCTTCGCTTAAGAAATACCACAATAAACACAATTTCAGTACTTTTCAGGACACTATAGTGTCTTCTTACATTATGTATAAGTATTGTAATCAGCTTATAATGATCCCACCGTTGGGAAACACACTTCCTTTCTATGTGACCAGGTATAGAATCCTTGAATGTCTTTTTGTCAAAATTAACTGCCATTTAAGCTATTGAGCCATGAAACTTTTAATGAACATTGTTCTTCCTTCGCCTTTTTTTTATTTTTTTTTAATGGTACAAAACCCGCCACACTGTTCCCAACCCACTGCAACTCCTGAAAGCCAGAATCAACAGTGGAGACCGCCAGAAAAACGCCGAGCAATGAAGCTCAACGAGTCCCTGAGAAACGATTCAACTGTCTTGGGTCCCGCAACGAAATTAATCAGAAAAGAATAGCGGAGGAGTAAGAAAAAAGATATTTTTTCCACTTCCCTCCATAATAAGCAGGAGACAGAACAGAACTAGGCCAATCGGCACAAAGGGACATTATTGCAACTGGGAGAAGCCCAGATTGCCAAGCACCAAGGAATAACATTTGATTAAGTTAATGGGTCCTAAGTAGGTATTTGCTGTTACAATTGATTCCAATAATAGGTATGGCAAAAGCGCCTGAACGCACGGAAATTAGTTCTAGTTTCTACAAGGTCCGTATAATAAACAACTCCGGATGTAACATGTACACTATCCAACACAATATTGCGTTCATTCTGCCAAAGAGTACACTCCCACAAGATGTGATGTGCGGACTGTTCAAATTCACAGTTCGATGTAGAATACTGACACAAAGGCGAAGGAACAAGTTTAAAAGAATACAGTTTACTTTTAAAGTTGCCATGACCTGTGAGATATTGGGCAACGCAGTGGTCAACCTCCAGCCATGTCTTAGCCAGCCGATCGCCAACGGATGGAAAGAACAGATGGAGGTGCCGGCCCTTGATGGAATTATCCCACCTACTTTGCCATTCGGATAAGAGGTCCTCCCAGACGTCAGTCTGAGGTTTAAATAATCTAGAAATTCTATTGAGGTCGCGTTGTGTAACAAAGTTAGTGTCCATGGCCTCCCCCCTCGCGGAGTAGTACATTAAAGCACGTCGCTGTACTTCAAGATCGACTGGAAGTACACCTGCCAGAACGAGTAAGGCTTCAGTACTGACTGTTCTATACGCCTTGCATAAAAATATCAATGCCAAACGTTGGCTTTGAAGCAGTTTACGTCGCGCCGCCCCTATGCTGGCCCTATCGGCCCAAACAGGTGCACCGTAGCACATACATCCTAAGTAGGTAGCTCCTTAATAGTTTTTAAAGTTAGGAATGATAGACCCCAAGTTGCTTTGGATATTCTAGTTAGGGCATAAAAGTTCCTTTTAGCTTTTTCGCCAACTATTTTTATATGTTCGATAAATGAAAAATTCCTTTCTAAGACCATACCAAGGTAGCATACGGATTGCTGTTTTTTAACGGGAACGTTATTAAATTTAATAGTAGGCAATGATTTAAGATTACCTTTTAGTAGAAGTTGATAGGTTTTATGCGGCGCAAACGCTAGGCGGTTACGATCACCCCACTGAGATATTAGATTTAGGCAAGTATGGGCCAAGTTCTCAAGTCCAGCTCGGGTACTTGACTGAATGAGCAGTAGGCCATCGTCCGCGTAACCAGTAAATGAACAGCCGCAAGGAAGCGGGATCGCGAGGAAATCATCAAAACCCAAATTCCATAAATAAGGACCGACAACTGAACCCTGAGGACATCCCATGGTTATGCAACTAAAAAAATGACCGAGCTTAAGTACCGCGGAACCGTTTATAAAGTAGGAGTAAACGAGATTATATATGTTTCTATAGCAACCGCGGTTTTTTAATTTTAACAACAGCATAGGCCACCAAGCTTTATCAAAAGCCCCAGAAATATCCAAAAAGATACCAATCACGTACTTGTGTTCCGATTGGTTAACGGTTCTTCTGACAGAAAGCGCCGCGTCGACTGTTGATTTACCGATGGTGAAGCCATATTGATTACTATGAAATTTTGGACCGTTCGGTAGTAAACGTGGAACGATGAGGCGCTTCTTCTTCCTTCGCCTGTTAAAAGGAGACTTAGTGATGGAGTGGATACTCCTTATATACAGATTTTTTAAAATTTTAAACTAGTGCTTGACCACAATACCGCCTGATGGTAAGCAGTGATGCAATTGTTGATGGTAAAGCGCGCTAGTTTATTAAGAACATATTCACTCAAAAAATCTGAGTAAAAAGGAAGGGAGACGGCAGTTGAGTGAGCTGATGCAATGTTAAGCCCAACAACACGACCAATGATGCTGCGCCAGAGGGAGATTGATCTGGAGACTCTCCACAACCAAACTCCCGACACAACAACATTCGGCGCATCGTACTCGGCACACAGCGCTCAGACCCGTCCTCCGTACGGCTTCACCAGACATCAGAGGACAAACAAGATCTTTGAAAAATCAGCATAAGTCTAAGCTCAAGGTTTGTCAGAGGCTATGAAACGGAGTATTCTGTGTATCAAAGTAACAGACGGAGTTAGGAATATGTCCATCCGTTTCATAACAAAATGAACTATGTAATGACTCTTGGAAAACTGCAATGCTAAAAAAAGATTGGGCTGGCCACAATACATCTGCCGCATCTCAGACGACTAATGGGCTAAACTTACGATCCGCCCAATGGGTCTCTCTTAATGGCAAGCACCATTGAGGCAGGATCAGATGGAGATATCGGGATGAGCTAGACTCCTTCAAAAAGAGCTAGAACTTAACAGCTTTAAGCACAGAGAAGTGAGAAGAGAGTGAAAGTGAGGCTTTTTCCATGCTATGGTACATCACAGGCTGAAATAATATTTGGGGGTGTCTCCGGCACTCCAGCGGGATTTATGGCGACATGGAGAGTGCGATTGTCGCAACCCAGTGCTGGGCACGCCACAATAGCAGCACTCTTGACTTGCACTTGACTTGCACTCTTTGAGGAGTGGCTAGAGAGGCGCCACGGCGTCCTCACCTTCCGCCTGATGTAGGTCCTCACCAGACACGGCCGTTCGGTAGATTTCTATTCCATATAAGGCGAGAGGAAACTCCAGGGTATCACTGTGGGAATCGCCCTGAGGACATGGTGAAGGTCTGCCCGGCTTAGGCACCGCTGTGTCCTCGTGGCGGCGATCTCTCGTCCGGCCTTGGTCTAGTTATGGTTCGGAGCGAGAGTGCGTGGCAGGCCGTCCTTCTTTTGCGAAGCAGTGATGCTAGCAAAGGAGGGGGTGAAAGGGAGGGTGCGTGCGGCAACAGGAATTTCAGCACCCTCACGCCTCTAGCCGCCGCAGGAGACGCCTTGGTCGGGAAACAACATCAAACTCCCAGCTACCGTAGGCGTGGCCCTGGCAAACAGGCAAGTGAAGGACCACGGGTGGGTTTAGTCAGTAAAAGTTTGACATGCCCTTCAGCTCCGCCCAGAGCGGTAGAGATCATTTGATGATTTCCCAACTACCACAAAAAGGATGTGTCCAGCACAACGTCAGATTTTTCTTCATCGACATGAGCCTAGCCGTCGTCCACACAAATACAACTTATTAAAAATAATAAATAACACAATACTTACAATAATAATTAATTAATTATTTACATTTGTTTGTTACCTTATCACGCCTTACCGGTTGATGGATTTTGCTGATAAAATTTGGCACTCGGATTTCATGACGTGACTAGAACATAAAATTATTTCTTTCATTGTGGTTTTACGTTTCTGTAGGATAATGTCTATTGATGATTTCTCAATGTTACCACTGTGGATGGGATTGACGCTGAGATGAGTCTGTTACGCGATTATAGTGCTGGACCAAAGGACATGAAAACGAAGGGGTTTCTATATATAAAGATGCTCACCAATCCACAGACTAAGATCGGCAAGCGTAGTTTAACCTAATCGATCGACTTATTCGTAAAAATATTCTACGAAAAACTATAGCAACCATTTAAATAAAAAGTTTATAATGGCGCTTAGCCAGTTGCATACTAAGAAAGTATGAGAGGAGATCTGTGCCCAGCAGTGGGGCGATAAAAAGGTTGATAATGAATACTAAGAAAGATAAAAAAACTTGCAAAGATTTGTTGTCAAACATTGCCTCAAATGTATCGATGTTGTGAAAAATTATCAACCACCAAAATAAATAAGTCTTATTACACTAGTTAGCTAGTTTTTTGTATCCATTTTCAGGCTATGAATAACAAAAAATAAAATCAAATAAAAATTAATAAAATAAAAATTGTTGCAGAATTCCACGATTCTCCCTACAATTCATAAATGTTAAGTACTTAAAGTTAACTAGTAATTAGCGAATGTTTAACCATACATTTGACGTTTTTAAGTCACTTAACTTTAATCATCATCCATACTAATATTATAAATGCGAAAGTAACTCTGTCTGTCTGTCTGTCTGTTACGCTTTCCCGCTTAAACCTCTCAACCGATATTGATGAAATTTGCCACAGACAATCTTTAGACCCCGAGAAAGAACATAGGCTACTTTTTATCCCGGAAAAATTTGATGTTCCCGAGGGAAATCTAAAAAGCGCGATATAACCGAACTCTACGCGGGCGAAGCCGCGGGCGGAAAGCTAGTTTATGAATAAACACAATAGTGTTTAAGGGGTTTATTATTTTATAAACGATTATTAAAGTTAAGTGACATGTAAACGTCAAAAATGTATGTTTAAACATTCGCTAATCACTAGTTAACTTTAAGCAACGTATATGAATAAAAGGGATTATGTTTAATACTTTATGAAAATTAATATTTAGAGACTCAATATTTAGTTAATTAATTAAAAAAAAAAAAAACATAGCTGGTCCATCCGAAATAATGCAATTTAGTCAACAATATCATTATTATTTTTAAAGATATCGCCCACTTCGTAATATTAATATTTATCTCTGCGTGACACCAAGTCGACACAGTCCATACTCGAAAATCATATTCAAATGAAATTCTAACCTCAAGCGCGAAAACTATCCCATAATCTACAATAGTACAATACCCATTGACCTATGACCATAAACTTATCAATAACAAATATTCTTATTAGATTTTGTATCCATAATTTGGTGGCTCCTGATTGGTTGAGCTGGAACGTCATAATTTGGTGGCTCCTGATTGGTTGAGCTGGAACGTCTATAAAAGAGGAACCCGCGGGTGACTCCGGCGCATTTACCTACAGAAGCAGGTAGCCGAGGGACGTATTATATAAATTTACAATAAATAAGACTGATTTTTGTGTTACTTTTACCCCTTACAAGATGGGGAAAAGTAGTATTAGCGTTTTAAGTGTTTTATTATTAATTTCCGTTTTATGGAATCCAACTTTTGCAAATGGTAAGTTATTTTTATTTTGGTCCTTTTGAATTAGTTTTTGGTCCTTAAGTCCAGTATATTTTTCCATTACTGTTTTGTTAGTGTTTCCCTTTCTTTTAAAATTATGACTTAAGAAATTTCTCCTACATTCAAAACAGCACTAGAAATAAATTTTCTGTTTTCAGTAAAAGGAACATAACTTATCAATTATTCAAATAATTTGCTTTATTATTATTTTTATACCTCACATCTTATTGGTTTATTATAGCGTCGTTTCAGGTTTACGATAACAATAAAGTTTCCAATAATTCACCAATCTCGTGGAAATATCATTTGATATATTTCCATCAAACAACTGTGAAAATTGAGAACTTTTATGACAAAAGCTTGCGTTTCTAGATTTTCGGTCATTGAATTCAGAGTAGAACCATAAAATATTTCTCGTCACAGATATTTCTTTGTCCTATATATCCAATAGTCAAAATAGAATCAAAATTCAGCACTTTTCGAATTAAAAAAAAAAACAAATTCGTTTAAAATTGAAATACTTACAATGTTCCACACACCAATCTTAGCTAAAATAATGTTGTTTGTATATTGGAGTAGTCGTGGTGGCCTAGTGGTTAAAACACCAGCCTCTCAAGTATGAGTGCGCGGGTTCGATTCCAGGTCAGGCAAGTACCAATGTAACTTTTCTACAGTTATATGTACTTTCTAAGTATATCTTGGACACCAATGACTGAAGGTGAAGGAAAACATCTTGAGGAAACCTGGACTTTAAGTCTGAAATCGCCAACCCGCATTGAGCAAGCGTGGTGATTACGCTCAATCCTTCTCTGTATGAGAGGAGACCTGTGCCCAGCAGTGGGACGGTAAAAGGTTGATGATGATGATATTGGAAATGATTTATTAATCAGTTGAATAAAAACTAAAACCGCATCATTATTAAAATCAAATCAAAATGTATCTATTAATCTCAAAAAATCTGTATATATAGGTATACAGTTTAATCAATTTTATCAAAATAAATGTTTCTAGGTTTATTTGAATATTCTTGTCCTTTTTACAGAATTATGCAAGTGACATTAACCAAATTTTGCCAAATTTTGAAACATTATTTGAACTGGGAAGCTCAAATCGATAACGTATGCATTAAAATGAATATGGAATCCTCGTTACGATATGGATCAATTATCTGGGAAAATTCCAGGAGAACTTCATAATATGAGTTTTAACATAACATAAAAAAAAAACACGTGAACACAACAGAGTATATAACGCCCAATAAAATTGTTCATGTGCCATTTATAAATGCGACTCCATCTGATGAATAATGTCAACCAATATTTAAAAGGCTTGGTTTGCTATCGTTACCTTCACTACGTTTGTATCAAACTTACACGTTTGTTAAGAAACATAAATAATTAATTAAAACAGCAGAGGAAATAAGTTCTCAAAGTCGCCGTGATCAAAATATAATAATAGGTCTGGCTTCAAATTTATTAAAAATATTGAATTGCAGGTTACTCAAAATTTAATTACTTAAATGACTGACTGAAAAAAAATTCTATAATTCTATAATAATCAGGTTTTCTATGGATATAAATTATATTTTTTTGTAAATTTAAAGTTAAAAGCAATACATGTATGATCTTTAAAAGGTTTAACTAACACCCGTGTATATCGTGTTTTACAAAAAAACAATTAGATATCTTTTCTTATCTTATCTAAAAAATAATAAACTAATATAAATCTCAAAAATCTATCCAATCATGGGTCAATAATATATGAACCTAGTAATAATCACGAGTAAAATTTAAATACATATTATAAATTAGTGTTATGGATATATGAAAATTATAAATACCTACTAGATAGATCCATCGCCGATCCAGTCGTAAAACTATTTAAAACTTTGTGAAATGCAGCAAAAATCTTAGAAAATAAACATTTACAATGGTAACTCTGAAAATCTTAATAAAATATCTCAGAATAAAAAGCTATTATAAAAATATAACTCTATGTAACGTCAGCCGTTAATTTGTTATGTTAATGTCTTCAATTTCTCGTAATTATCAACGAATAATAGTTATCTTTCAAACAATTTATGTTGTTTTACCAATTATTTTTAATCAAAGAACAGCCAGCATTTCGTAGCACCTATAAAGATAATAAAGAAAAAAATGAACATGAACTGCCAAAAATATTCCGCGTTAGGTACAATGAAAAACAAAGTGTTGTTAACGACCACGATAACGTTTACTTTTATTATTCACTGCAAACATTGATAGCACTCATCTTTGACCTGAGATTGTACTATCTCCTGTCCAATGTCAGTAACAGGCATCAAGTCATAGGTATTTATTACTTATGTTAAATTGTTGCTGAATAATAGTTGACGAACATCTGACCTGGAAAACTCTTGTCGATAACGTGGTAGAAAATTTCTTCAAGGTATATAAGTCTTATGTGATCTTCTACATCTTAAAAGAAGGGAGAAGTAGAATAGGGTATTTGACTAAAAAAACTAATTAGTCCGTCAGTCAGATTTCCTAAAAATACTAGACACGTATTTTTTCTTTTTTCATATAAACAAAAAATAAAGAAGACACAGCGCGTTGAAAACTCGTATGACGTCACTGCACGCTACACTTTTTAGCGGCCAGTGACGTCACCAGCCACCACTCCTGTGCCTTTTATATTTGTCAATTTTTATTGATTTGATAAAACAAAATATACGTATCCAATATTTTTCTACAATCTGAATGACGGACTAATTAGTTTTTTTTTGTGATGACTTTTATAATCATTTACTTAGTTTTTTCTAACTATGTTAGGATTAATTTTTAGTCCAACTGGATGCAGTTGGACTAGAGCACCAGTATCTTAAACTAAACGCCTACGAATCTAATCTCCAAAAATTATGGTCTCTCATTCAAGCTATCGAATTTTACCTATTTAAAGAAATGGTTATTTAATGATTATTGATATTTAAAGAAGATGTATACCTATTTAAAGAAGATATTATAAAGAAAGATGTGCTTTATTTCCTTTGTCAATCTCAAAACAGCTATATTATAAACTTGTACAACAAGTCCTTTGCTATATAAATAAACGTTCAAAGAAGTTAATTTTTAACTTAAGTTTTCAACAATTTACTATCACCAAAAAGCCTTGACAATGGCCACTGTTCACCCATGATGAAACATTATTAATATCACTATTGTTGATAACATATGCACTCTTTAGCTTAAAATTATCAGAACTGTTTGTTTATCAAGCCTTTGTTCTTTATTATCGTATAATCGACTGTTGTGTGAACTTTTGATACGGATGAGGAAAAATCGTAAAATTAGCGAAGAACTTCACAAGGTCAAAAGCTAAGAAATATGGAGAAATTTGTTTGTTAGTGCCATTCAGGTACATAACAAGTTATCTAACTCATTAAAGGAACTTCTCATCTCCATGTTCAAAAAAAAGCTGAGAAATTCGGTTACTATTATACGTAGGTTTATATTGCTTTTATGAAATTGGAGAATAGAATTATGGAATATTGTAAAAATTCATTATGACGGAGCTAATTGGAAAGTACCTAATAATAACAAATATATGTTATAAAAGTATCCATGATGATCAATGATCGGGCTCCCTTCGTCATTACATCAATTATATGCATCCGAACTGTACACGGATGTGTCAGTTTAGTGATCGCTCTTAGATTAACTGACGGTAAGAGCTTTGTTCCGTTCCCGGTACATTACCAACCCAAATTCATGGCTCTGTTTGAAAATATTTGTTTTGTATGCCAGGAATTTATATTTTGAACCTGAAAGTTTAATAATAAATATACTCAATGCGAAGATGAAAACATAAACATAAAACAAAATTTTTACCTTCGTGGTTTTACTTAACCCAGCCATTTTAAAGGATTACACATGTGTGTTTATTTTCTCTTGATCTCTTTGTTGCATCATCACATCTGACATCGTCAATATAATCATACTGGAATAAATTCAAGGTCTTTAAAAGAATAGTCCAGACCCAAATATGGGTCGTATATGATTATAATATAGAGGTCATTGTGGCGGGTCGCCAAACTCTGGCTCCTGTCTTGTCCCCTCTGTGGGGCAAATTGGATAATCGGCTGTTTATGGCCAGGGACCGTGCTTGAGAGGGATAGTGTTCCTGTGTTTTGGAGACAGACAGAGAGAAAAGCTTTCTAATTGAATGTAAATTCAAATCATGGTCGTAATCAATCATTTCAGAGGCTTATTGTCTTGATTCTTAGGATGCAATTTCTGTTAATGATTCGACCACACATACGCCAAAAATGCTATGATGAAAACAGATTACAAGTTTTTAATTTATGGTTGGCCATAATATCGCCTGCTGGCAGAAGTTACCACTCACCAGACAAAGTCTTACCGCCAAGCGATACGTCGTGTTCCGGCATGATGTCTGGTGAAGCCGTATGGAGGACGGGTCGGAGCAGTTGTGTCGCGATGTGTAGCGGGTACAATGCGCCAAATGTTGTTTCCACGGGAGTTTAGTCGTGGAGGGTCTCCAGATCAATCTCCCTCTGGCGCAGCATCGTTGGTCGTATTTTTGAGTTTAACATGCATCACCTTGCTCAACTGCCGTCTTCCTCCCTATTCACAATTTCTTTTTTTAAGTGAAGAGGCTTTATAAGCTAGCGCGCTTTACCATCAACGGTTGCATCACTGCTTACCATCAGGTGAGATTGCAGTGAAACACTAGTTTATAATTATTTTAAAAAAATCTGTACCCTGTAAACCTGGACCTGGACGCCCAGTAATTTTTAAGACAATTGGCTTGAACAACTTGTACCCTCTTCAAGATCCATTAATTCATTGAAGACTTTTACTCCTTCATCTAAAACACAAATTATATAATTATTATTACTTTCTACCATCCCTCGATAAGCAAGAAAGCCCTGAAGTTACATATGGTATGGTATACTACCTCAACTGAGTCGTACAGTGTGTGCGTGTGTTGGTTCACATTTGACCTCATTGATCCGGGATATACTTTGTTGGCAATCTTCATCTTAATAGCAGAATTGTACCTTGTACCGCCTGTTTATGCCTTTTAATTATCTACTATTTACTTCTATGACCATGATGATGTCATTTCTTTAGCTTGTCAAGCTTTCGTTTCAGAACTTTATTAACGTATATATTTTGATATTGTTTAAAGTTATATGAATTCTACCTTGAGTTTCTCAGATATAAATATCATTGTCATAGAAATCCTTATTATTTTTTAACAACTCTACATTTGGTTGACACTTAAAATCTACTGATATGGTTGTCACACCATTGATTATGATTTTTCTTTAAAAAGTCTTTTGCTAGCAATTAGAAAGTCATTACCAAAAATATTTAATTTTGAACACAAATTGTTGAATAAAAGAATTGAGTTTTTTTCGTTCTGAAAAACAAAATATCGTTTTGAAACTGAATAATATAATATTATCCAAATAAGACCACAGTTAAAGAAATAATTAATAATGTAGCCTAAAAACCGGGCAATTATATATATTTTGCTGTCCATACTTGTTATTTGTTTAGATCTGATAACGTTTAGTCATAAGGTTATCATTAGCACCTATGAACTTATTATATATTTTTTATATATTTAGATTGTAAGGAAAATTATTTCATAAAATTATTTTTTATTATCATGAGATTATAATAACTAGATGTGTTATGATTATAATTAGTTAACTATTTATAATTATATTGTATTTGTCTCATTATGACCGTTCTGTTCGAGCCTTTTGTTTGCTCATCACAACAGTTCCGTATATCAAAGAGCACAGGCATTTAGTTTGTCAACACCTATAATGAGTTTATAATTATTCTTATCTGTTATAATTGTGTAATTGACACAAATTGCTTTGTTTGTTTCAGATAAATGCTCGATAGGATGCAAAGGATGTGAGTATACCATTTCTTTTCGTTAACTGTTTTCATTTAATTTATCTTTTATAGCACCTTTAATTCATGGATTGCTATATTCTTCTTTAAATTTATTAATCTTTTCTAAGAACATATCCAGCAACCGAATCTTTTGATTCTGTTGATTGTTTTGTTGCTGTGATCACAGATAGTGTATCAGCACTAGCGAATTCCCCAGCATCTTGCAAGTGCAGTTTTGGATTTGTTCTATATATTTATTTTGTGTTTCCTCTTCCAGCCCCAACGACTCAGTCTTTCCTTAATGGACACAAATACAACTATGGCGTAGAAGGTATCGTCACTATCTATCTGACCGGAGCCTCCAGCCAAGAGACCAGTGTCAAGCTGCTTGGTCAGGTCTCTGTGGCAGCTGTCGGCAACTGCGTGCATGAGCTGACTGTACAGAACTTGGTGATCTCTGGCCCTGATGGCAAGGTTTGTACAAAATTCTTGTATTTTTTTTTCGATTACATGCGACACACAATATGGTTAAATTAATTTTATTTACATTTTCTATTGACTCTATTAAGATTCAAAACCTAGCCATCACAGCACAATCCTCAGTGAGCACCGTTTTTTAAAATAAAGTTCAGACTTCATACATCTCAAAATTGTCAATACTCTAAACAAAATAATTTAGCACACTTGCCAAATTCTATTCTTGCGAGTAACTTCTTTTCTTTAACTCTTTAACTCAGAATCATCTTCTCATCGTCACATTATCTTCCAGAAACACCAAAGCCCGCCCGGCATTGACAAGCCAATCCGCTTCACGTTACAAGATGGCCGCACCGGACCCGAGATCTGTGCTGAAGAAGGTGACACCCGTCGCTCCCTCAACATCAAGAGAGCTATCATCTCCCTGTTGCAGACAGAACAGAAGCCTTCCACTCAGGTACGACTTTCAGATATTTGAAGAACAACTAAAAATGGACCAAGCTAGTGTTAGAACCAAATAGCAAAATATAGTATCTCCTAAAATCTTTATTGAACAGGGCCAATAGGAACAGTTCACTTATACTTTACATTATCATTTTATGCTCCCAATCAGAAAAAATAATGTGCCCTATGAAACTACGCATAAAAGTAGCCCTAAGTATATTCACACCATGCATACGTAAGACAACTACAAAGCTATAATTAAAAAATATCTTTAAAAACTTTTATACTATTCTGATAAACCTGCAAATAAATTTCTTACCCAACCTTTTCTTTCTTCCAGGTGGACATTTTCGGAACGTGCCCCACAGAGGTCTCATCATCTCAGGAGGGCGGCGCTGTTCTGGTGCACCGTAGCCGCGATCTGTCCCGCTGTGGACACCGCGAGCAGGGCAAGAACGACCTCATCACCGGAGTCTTCAACCCTAATGCTGTAAGAATACTGACCAGTAAACTAAGAGAGATCATTCTATGTGTCTATCTTATTACAATTTACTTTTGAACTTATGTCGGAACTACATTCTGGCACGTCATCAACTTTACATAGTAAATCTTTTGAAATACCAAAAACTTTGCTTTACATAACTGCGGCTTTAAAAGTTCATTTTAATAGTCACGAAATATAACTACCTATAGTCAAAATGACTGTGTATGATAGACCTTAGAAATTCAATGATCGTTCTTATAATTCATTAGCCCATGTTCATCCACTGCTAAGTATGGTTAACGAGGAGGTCTTCAAATATGACTTAATGGAACTCTTATTTGACCTGTAAACTCTTTACTTTATCAGGAAATCAAGGACACTCAAGTTCTCCAGTCCTCGATGAACGTAGACACCAAAGTCAACAACGGTGTCCCTGAAAAGGTGGCTGCGACTGAGGAATACTTATACAGACCCTTCTCTGTGGGAGATAATGGCGCCAAGGCTAAGGTCCAAACCAAACTGACCTTAACTGGAAAGGCTAGGGCTCCTAACAACCCAAGTAAGTGTTCTATGAAAATCTTTCAATAATGATTCTAAAAAACCTACGGCTTTTCATGTGACGAACGAATGTGGATCTGTACTGACTTTTACTTGAAATACAGGCAGTAATTTTATAGAAATAAAAAAATTCAGTACTGAAAAATTGCCTACTCCCTTTGAAACTCCTAACCACCACATCCGTCCACCAGGCCGCTGCACGGAGTCCCGCACCATTATCTTCGAGAACCCCCATGGCGTCGCCAACACCAAGAACAACATGCAGGCTGTCATGAACGCCGTTAAGGAGACAGCAAAGACCGTCGCCACTGAAGCCAGCTCCAAGTCTGCTGGAAACTTCGCTCAACTTGTCAGGGTAAGGAACCTTAACTTTGTGAAGAGCAGTAACAATTTCTTTGCTGTCGTCCATAAATCTTTAAAAATTATTAAATTCACCAATATCCATTGATGGGACAAAATCCTGGAACCACGAGAAAACAGCGGATAATATTAACAATTTGTAAGGATTTTTTAGAGAAGTGTGTTTTCTATAAAACAGCTCAAACAAGGAGTATTATTTTGGTGTCTTTCCATCTTTAAAGCGTAAACTGATTACTAATATTAATGAATGTTCCAGATCTTACGCTCAGCCTCCAAGGATGACCTCTCCAAGGTCTACAGCCACATCAAGGGAAATAACATTGAGAAGTAAGTTTCTATTCCCCGTTATTTTTAATATTATACGTTCCCATTTCGTTGTTTTGCACAGCTAAAGTAATAAAAAATAATAATAAAAAAATAAAAAATATTCTACAGTTCACGATGGTTCACTCTAAAACACTTTTGTTATAAAAAAAATATACTCATTGTTCATGGCTAAATCTAAAAACTAATTCTAATTTTCCATTTCAACTATTTACTTTCTTAGAGCCCTTTACGTTAAAATCTAGGTACTATATTTCCAACTAATTAGAACCACTTTTTTTCATTCAGGCGTGTCTTCCTCGACGGTTTGATCCGTACCGGAACTAGCTACAGCATTGAGGTTTCCATCCAGCTGCTGAAAAACAAGGAATTGAGTCCTATTGAACAGAAGCTAGTCTTCCTTTCTCTGAGCAACGCCAGACACGCTACTAATGAAGCCTTGAAGGCAGCTGCTGTAAGTTATAAATAATTGTCTGAGATCTACTGGTCGCATCCTAAGAAAGGCAAAAAAAAAAAACCTAAATTATTATCAAATATTTTTATCTGCATATTAAGCATAATTATTCAAAATAAACCATCTGTCATTCTGTCTTCCTCATCTTAAAACGATTGACAGAAATAGAACAAAGGTTTAAAATAGTCATAGCATTGAACGTTGTACAAGTGGGCCAAAATCTGATCTGATCTTCATAAAAATGTTCTCCAAAATAATGTGAAATTTTCGAATGCCTTAACAGCGGTATTTTATAATAGTACGATAATATTTTCTCGACCATTTTTTGTTTTATCAAAATGTGGAATTTAACAATTGTTCTAATATAACTCCATCCTCACAGGGACTCTTAGACACGCCAAACCTTCCCAAAGAAGTGTACCTAGGTGTGGGCGCCTTGGCTCAAGCCTTCTGTCGCGAGCACCCATGCCACCACACCAAGAACGACGGCATCGTCGCCCTAAGCAACAAACTTGGAGCCAAACTGCAGAACTGCAGGCCGAAGACCAAGCATGATGAAGACAATGTAAGTATATTGATTATTTTGGTACTTACTGAAGATAGCATTAAAATCGAGTCAGTCAGAATCTCAAGTTATAAGAAATACTTAAATTGGACTTAATCGTGTAAATTTGTCCAATTTGAATTTAATGGATCACTTTTCCAATTATATTAATACTATACAAAGAAATGAAATGCTTCATAAGTTCATGCAAGCATTGGATTGACATATTGAAAGTGATATCCGTAACGAACAAGAGTATAATGCAAACTGTCTGCTGCATACAATTCCCCATTAAATCGAGTGATGTGTTGTTTTTTTGGTGTTATCTCTTTCATTTGGCCCATATCTCATCTACAGGAAAGTAAGGCAGAACGAAAGGGAAGCTAAAGCCTAGCGCGAGTAATTCTTGGCTGACATGATGATGATGATGAATCCCTTCTAATATATTTTTTAAATTGTATTATCTACTAGCGGCCGCCAGCGACTTCGTTTGCGTGGTTTAGTTATACTCCGCTCCTATTAGTCGCAGCGTGATGTTATATAGCCTAAAGCCTTCCTGGATTAATGGGCTATCCAACGCAAAAAGAATTTTTCAAATCGGACCCTTAGTTTCTGAGATTAGCGCACACAAACAAACAAACATACAAACAAACAAACTCTTCAGCTTTATATATTAGTATAGATAATATAATTGTTTTATTTTCCATCATCAGGTCGTAGCAGTTCTGAAGGGTATCCGCAACATCCAACACTTGGAGGACTCTTTGATCGACAAAATAGCCCGCTGTGCCCAGGACAACAATGTTAAGACCAGGGTTAAGGTCGCAGCTCTTGAAGCCTTCCAAGCTGACGCCTGTGCAAACAAGGTAGGATACCATAAACGTTTGAAGAGCAAAGTCTGCTTTACACAAAATCTCAAACTTGTTTCCTTATTTCAATCTGTTCCCAACCCCAAGCAAAAGTATTTTTTTTCTTTGTCTTAACAAATATAATTTTTTGAACAGTTGAAGAAAACCGCCATTGACATCATGAAGAACCGTCAGTTGGATTCGGAGATCCGCATCAAGGCTTACCTCGCCGTCATTGCTTGCCCCTGCGCAAACTCCGCCACCGAAATCAAGAACTTGTTGGACTCTGAGCCCGTTCACCAAGGTATGTAATTATCATTTTACCTAACATCACGGTTTAAAATGCAAATTGTGAATACATCTATATTATTTGACCTGCATTTTGCTTATCTGATATTGTAATATAACAATGGCGACATTGATATATGTATATCAATGAATGACGATTTTTTGTTACTACGTTAATAAGAATAATTTGTTCATAAAATAAAACTCTTCTAAAATATTTCTAAAAAGTATGTTGTCTCATAATTAATACATAGTTAAGCAACCTCAGTCACTTATTTAAAAAAAAGCATATGACGTGTAAAATGATCAGTGATCCAACTTGCGTAAAGAAATATTTTATTATAACCTAACAAGAAATATATTAAATTATTTTAATTCGCGCTAAATACTCTCCAGCGTTTGATGGTTTATTAATCGTCCGCACGTGTTCTTGGCAAAATTGTGGCGTATCTCCCACAAAGGCCATTAATCAAGAATTGAATTGAATTACTTGCATAATAAACGATTTCATTTCATTACTACTTATTTTATTTATATAAGCCGATTGGCCGTATTCATCTGTTCATACGACTGTCGAAGAAGTTTCCTGGTCTAGTTACTTTTTTTATCGCGATATGTATGTTGTTTTCTTGTTGTTTCCTGTAATTTCCCTCAACCAAGAAACAGAAATATTTATTTAAAAATGTCTTCAACCATCTAGTTGGCAACTTCATCTCTACGTCCCTCCGCAACATCCGCTCTTCGTCCAACCCCGACAAGCAGCTGGCGCGCCAGCACTATGGCCTTATCCGCACCCCCAACAAATTTAACACCGATGTCAGGTAAGACTATATTAATATATATATATATTATTATATATATATATATATATATATATATATATACAGACAAATCACACAGATTGAGCTAGCCCCAAAATAAGTTCGAGACTTGTGTTATGGGATACTAACTCAACAATACTATATTTATAATAGATACATATATAGAAACGTAGCGTGGGACGCCCTTGGGCGAGATGGATCGACGACATCAAAAAGGTGGCTGGAAGTGGCTGGCGGAGAACTGCTCAGGATCGAGCTTGTTGGCGTGCCATGAAGGAGGCCTATGTCCAGCAGTGGACGAGTAGCGGCTGATGATGATGATGATATATATACATCCAAGACCAATCAGGAAAAAATCGTTTTCCATCTACACAGAAAGAAATATTATTCTACATAGTTCCCCTTAATAAAATGTCGAGCCATCGACACGAAGTTTAATTGTTGTTATTTTTTTTTATATTCTGCTTCTGTTTTTATATGTTTATACATTGCTTTTTGCAACTGTCATTTCATCATAATACTTTTATTCCAGGAAATACTCTTTCTCCGAGGAAGAATCCTTCAATATTGATGCCCTGGGTATTGGTGGAAATATCGAAAAGAACGTCATCTATTCCCAGGACTCTTTCCTGCCCCGGTCTGTTAACATGAACCTGACTTGCGAGATCTTCGGACGCAGCTTGAATGTTCTTGAGGTTGGTACTTTTTGCATTTTCAGTAAATGATTAATACAAACGTCGTTGGAATACAATGGTTATAATAATATATTACAACAACTAACTATTAGACTATAATTTCAATTATTAAAGTCACCAAACAATCCACATAGTTTTAATGTTCCAAATATACTCTACCAGGTTGGAGGTCGTCAAGGCAACTTGGACCGTGTAGCCGAGCACCTGTTTGGACCCAAGAGTTTCCTGCATACCGAGGATCCCCACTCCATTTACCAGAAGTATGTCGTAGAGAAGTTCAATGAGTACAAAGACAAGGTTGAGGGAGACTTCCACAGAGGTCGCCGCTCCATCAAGAGTGATGTCGATAGTTTTGATAAGAACGTAAGCATTTTTTCCACTTTTTTCTGGGTCCACATGCTAGGCAAAACACTATTATTATCTACTTTGTACCAGCTTTGGTTCATGTCTTTGTTGTGATAATTTCAATTTCTTTCACCACTTTTTTCAGATCACAATATTTTTGTTCATGATACAATATTAGACAGAATTCATACAAATGATATATTTATATATACATATTATATTCGTACGATTTTTCTATTATTTAGATATTGCATTTCCAATATTGTAAAACAAGCCGTGGTCAGTCAAATAAAGATTCTTTTTAGCATTTAAAAGTGAATGTGGAAACAAATTCTGTAATAACAATCTATCTAATCAGGATGCCAAGATATTTATACAGTTTTTTAACCTTTAGCTGAAAGCCGAAGCAACTCCTTTCAATAACGAACTCGACCTGGACCTGTACGTCAAACTGTTTGGAACTGACGCCGTCTTCCTGTCTCTTGGAGACGATAAGGGATTCGACTTCAACAAAGTCATCGATCAGTTTATGCAATACTTGAACAAGGGTATAAACGAAGTTAAGCACTTCCAAGTAAGAACGACCTTCTTTATTTCACAAACTTAGTTTATTAATGTTAACTTTTTTTTACTTCAGTAGGATCATTAAACTGTTAATCTAATAATTGATTCCTTTTTTGTAGCAAGAAGTCCGCGCTCACATGCTGTTCATCGACGCCGAGCTCTCTTACCCGACGTCCACCGGTCTGCCTCTCAAGCTTGACATTGTGGGTGCCGCCACCGGCCGCCTGGAAGTTGCCACTAACGTAGACATCCGGCAGTGCATCCACAGTCCTAAAGACGCCAAAGTTGACATCAAGCTTGTCCCCAGCACAGATGTCGAAGTTACCGGTGCCCTTTTAGTCGATGCTGATGCGATCGCCGCTGGTCTCAAGGTCATCGTCAACCTGCACAGCTCCACTGGTGGTCATGTCATTGCTAAAGTTCTTGAGAACGGACGTGGTTTTGATCTGCAAATTGGACTACCCGTCGACAAACAGGAAATCATCACCGCCTCGAATGACCTGGTCTATTTCTACTATGAGAAGGGACAGCCGGAGAAACAGACGCCAGTCAAAATGGACAATGTAGTGAAGGAGAACACTGGCTGCTTCGACCAGGCTGCTGAATTCCTTGGATTAACTGTCTGTGGAGAGATGACTGTGCCTTTCACTGTCGCAGGTACGTACATCAGTTTTTTGATGTGTTGTAAGATCGTGCCCAATCTATATAAAAATTATTAAAAGAAGCCACTTTGCCCTAAAACAAAACAATTATTTTTCTTTTAGGACCTGATGCCCAAGCTTCTATCGTAAAATACCTCTCAAGCTACCCCCTGACTGGAAGAACTAAGTTCCGCGTAATGCTGGAGAAGCAGAACCTCAGAGGATACCATATCAAGGGTGTAGTACGCACAGAGGAGGGTGCCGGCAGGCAATCCTTCGAATTGTTGTTTGACGCGGAAGGTAAAGGATCAAAACATTACTGCGCATATTAATAAAAAAATATTGAAATAAGATTACAATCTAAATAAAATCCTGTCATTAAAGATGCTAACTGCAAAAAATCAAAACAAATTCTTATTTTTAGGTGCCAAATACGGTCGAGCACAAATCAACGGTGAATACGTCAACAACAACCACGAGATTGGAGCCCAACTGTCCTTGAACTCTCCAATGAAGGTCGTGTCTGGTCAGGCCCATTTCTACCGCAAACCGACTGAGACAACCGTCGTCGTCAAGGGCAAGTACGACGACAACGAAATCTACGGCAAACTTGGTTTCAACGTTCAAGGAGGTGGCAACCGCAAGGTCTACAAACCCATTGTGGAATACCAGCTGCCAGGAGAGAAGGAGAAACACAATGTTCCTATCTCTGGTCAAGTTGTTGAAGAAACCGGTGCTGGAAAGACCAAATACTCTATTGAAAACATCAAGATGAATCTCCCCAGTGTTAAGGAGCCAATTTGCATCGATGGACACTTCACCAGCAGTGCTGATAGAGATATTGACTTTGATACCACAGTTAAGGACTTGGCTACACTTAAAGGTTCCGTGAAGAAGAACGACGTCACCGTTGAGTTCCAGAACAGATTGAACCCGTACATTAACTTCAGGTTGAAGGGTCACTTCGAATATGAACCTATTGTAAGTAAATTGCTAAAAACTATAAATTGTAATGACGTTTTCAAAAATTTTGATATTAATTTTACTTTTATTTTTTGTACAGGTTCGTAATGAAATCGACCTGGTTTACGGTGGAGATCTCCGTAACAACCAAAACCGCGTTGTCTTTGGACAAATGCTCAAATACCACAAAAACTCTGAGAACTTCAATGTTATCACCAAGAACAAGTGTAAGTTACATGTCTCCTACATTTCTAAAAACCCAATATTTCATTAATTTATTAAATTTTAGCTTTCCGCCCGCGGCTTCGCCCGCGTGGAATTCGGTTATATCGCGCTTTTTATATTTCCCTCGGGAATATCATTTTTTTTTTTCAGTAAAAGGTAGCCTATGTTCTTTCTCAGGGTCTAAAGATGTCTGTGCCAATTTTCATCAAAATTGGATGAGAGGTTTAAGCGGGAAAGCGTAACAGACAGACAGACAGAGTTACTTTCGCATTTATAACATTAGTATGGTTAAGTATTGTAATATAAAATAATTTACTCATATATCAAATCCTTACAGTCGAAATCCACGCCATCCCTCTGAAGGTGAAATTTGACGCCGACATTGACCCCAAAAAGGTAGATATCGACGTCGAAGGTCAGTACGTAGACAAGAAAGCAGAATTTGACCTGGAAGCTAGACAACAAATCAAGAAACCAGGAGACTACAGCATGAAGTTGAAGGCAATAGTCGACAAGAATGGAATCGAAGTCTTCTCCAAGAGGGACATCGTTTCTGCTGATAAATCCAACTTAGAGAATTACATTGAGTTCAAGGACATTGGCAGATACGAACTGTCGGGAGTGTTATTACACAAAACTAAGCCAAATGATGTGAATGTTGGTGCTATTGGACATCTGAAGTCGTCTGTTGGCAGCAAGACCCAGGACATCAAGTAAGTCCCATGTATTACCTACATTTCTTATAACGAAAGGACATCAGAAAAATGCATGGTGCTGCTTAGTCTGACAAGTTAATACTTACTAATTAATAACTTTCTTAAAACATGAATTTTTCTTTAACAACAACTAATATTTGTCTATCTTTTCCACTAGATTCGACGTTGGAGCAATCCAAACCGCTGCTTTGTATTCATCCCACGCCAAGATCTCCGACTCCCATGGCGACATCATCGACTTCCTCCTGAAAACGACTCGTGGCGCCAACGCCAGTGGACAGCTGAAGTTGATTATCAAGAACGCTATTTCAGCTAATGGCCAGTTCAAGGTTACTGACAGCGATGGTAAAGGCAACGGCATGGTCATCGTTGATTTCAAACAGGTGAGGTTTTATATAATTCTGGACAATATTTGAATGGAAATTAAGATCTTGGTTTCATATTGTTAGCTTGATATAAGGCTGTGTACCACACGCAGTAAGTTAATTTTAATGAAACCAATTTTTATTAATCCTTCTTCATCCAGGCCCAACGCAAGATTAAGGGAGACTTCAAGTTCATGGCGAAGGCCCCGGCCTACGGTGCCGACATCGATATCTTCCTGAACTACGACAAGGACAACAACGATAAGGTCCATTTTAGCACCAACACCAAAAAGACCGACAAGATGGTCGACTCTAAGTAAGTCTTCATAAATATCACTTGTTTTTTTTTTTTTAAGTAATTATAAACTAGTGCTTGACTGCAATCCCGCCTGATGGTAAGCAGTGACGCACTAGTTTATTAAGCCTAGTCACTTATAAAACTTAGGAATAGGAAGGATGTCGGTAGTTGAGCCAGGTGATGCAATGTTAAACCCAAGACTAACACGACCAACGATGCCGCGCCAGAGGGAGATTGATCTGGAGACTCACCACGACCAAACTCCCGACACAACAACATTTGGCGCATCGTACTCGGCACACATCGCAACACAATTACTGCTCAGACCCGTACGGCTTCACCAGACATCATGCCGGAACACGACGAATTGCTTGGCGGCAAGACTTTGTCTGGTCGGTGGTAACTTCTGCCGGCAGCCGATGTTATGGCCTACCACCGTTTTCCTTAAAACATCAATAATTTGTGTCATTGTTATCTTCACCAGCCTAACCTTTTTCTAATTATGTTGGAGGGTTTAAGGTGTGATCATTCTCTTAGCAGACTAGTTGGAAACAGCCACGAACTAGAACTATTTCGTCACATAACTTTACACGTTCTTTGCAGGAACAAATTCGTCTACGCTGGCAAGAAGTTCGAGTTGAACGTGCACCAAGATGGAGTTTACGATACTACTGGCAAGATCCATGGCGTCGTGGAGGTGGTGCTGCCTACCGAGAGGTGCCTCACCCTGAAGGTGGACCGTGACATGACACATAGCAATGACGTAAGTAGACTCAAACTCAATGCATTTATTTCAATTAAATATACTATTACTATATATTAGATATAACTCTTAATGCTTCTCTCTTTCCAGAAATACAATGGCCATGCCGAGGTGGTTCTCTCAGACGCCACTAAGCGTGGAGGCCCAGCTTCCACCATTGCCTACAAAGCCAAGGTCATCAACACCAACCTGGACAAAGAAATCGTCAACTATGAGGGTCAAGTAGAACTGAAACTGAAGGATGGAAACAATCTGCTGAACACGTTCACTGTAAAGCACAACCCTGAAGGAGACAAGTTTAAGTTTGACATGACGGTGAGTTTTTAATTCATTTCTGGTGCTATTCAAAGGATGGTTAATTTTAAATCCATTAAGAATATTGTTAATTAAACTAAGCCGATTTTTTTTATATACATATCATTGCTTTAGTCGTCCTCATAATTGCTATAACAAGCTAAAATTGAATATTACTGCAACAATCTTAAAAGACAAGGTCTATATGAGTAGCATTTCAACCTAACTGAAATTTAATTTACTCGGAGTGGTTGTCAATGTAATAAATCTATTTTATGGGGGCATTTATTCAGATTAAACTGTATATCACCACATTAAATCTCCATAAGACAGTCCCCAAAAAGCCCGTCCTCTACTATCAAACGTGGTTAGGTTATTACGAGGTCAATGATACTATTGACATGATCTTCCTTATATTCGGTTTACTTAGGTTCAAATAATTTTTGATGTTATGTTAAATTAATCAAATTCTGCAATAAATTAAAATAATATGACACTAAAACAGAAAATCCTACTGTGGCGATCTTTAACAATTGCAAACTTTGTTACATCCTCACATAACCGTTTCTTATAATATTTTTCTTCCTCAGTACGACGTTACCGGTAACCTGGTGCCCAAGCCTGTGAACATAGTCGCTTACTACACATACTCCGACTCAATGACCGTCGTAGATGACAAGTATCGCTTCAAGGGAAGCTACGGAGACGACACTAACGTCGAGCTCGCTGGAGTTTATGTGGTCAAGATCTTCGAGGGAGATAAGAAGTAAGTGTACATATTTTTTTTTTATAAGAAATGAGTGGATGTAATTATCATCATAATCAAATTTGACTTAGCTGTTATAGACTACTGCTGACTTTTAAAATGGTGAAGGTTTAAAAAAATCAAAATCAAAAATCATTTATTCAAATTAATTAGGCTGAGAATCAGCACTTTTTGAACGTCAATATTACATGACAGTCCCCCAAAACGCCCACCGATCGACACTTCCTAGTGCTTTCGCTGGGAAGAAGAAGTGGCGTAAGAAACTACCCAGCTGACTGTTCATTTAAAAAAACACATGACTTTATACAATACTATGTATAGTGATAGTTTGCCTTCACCATGAGGATAGCGGTATGTCCTAAAACTAAAACTTTGGAGGCATGCGACATCTACCACCCCGCATACTTAGAGCCTCGTGGTGGATCTCGGCCTGTGTCCCAGCAGTGGCCATGTTATAGGCTGACCATGTTGTGGTCTCATGTGGGTGGTATCAAGAAACTATCATCAAGCTAATCTCTTTACGACTCTCCCCCAGATACCTGGACGACTGCACAATCACCGTCAGGCTGCCCTTCGAAAAGGCACATGACATCAAGTTGGTATCTACTATTAAGTACTCCCAACCTGAGAACAAGGACACGGCTGAGGTAAGCAATTTTTAATTTTAATCCTGAATTTCAAACTAAACTTCTTTATCCTGAGAATATGCTGACGCTCGTGACCGCAGAGCTCCGGATCTAAGCTCAAAGAAGAGAGCCTTTAACCGTGCTGCCAAGTCCTACAAAAAGGCGCTTAAGAGGGCTCGCTTCGACCGTATTACCCATATTGGCAACAAGCTATCTGCGCAGCCATCCGGTAGCAGATCTTTTTGGTCCCTTGCCAAATCGGTCGAGGCGAACTTCTGTCGAACCACACTGCCTCCGCTGGTGAGGCCTGATGGAACACTGGCCCATACGGCGAGAGAGAAAGCAGGTCTCTTTGCATCTCTCTTTGCCCATAGTTCGCGTCTTGATACTGGCAGTGCTACTCCACCTAATTTACCTCATTGCGGAGCTTCAATGCCGGAGGTTCGCATTAGGAACAAGGAGGTCCTGAGAGCACTGTGTCGTCTGGACGTGAATAAGGCTAGTGGTCCAGATGGTATACCAGCGATTGTTCTTAAGGCATGTGCACCCGAGTTGTCTCCTGTATTGACGCGCCTGTATCGCCTCTCATTTGGGACTGGTATAGTGCCCAAGTCCTGGAAGTTTGCCAACGTGCAGCCCGTGCCCAAAAAGGGTAGTCGTGCCGATCCTACCAACTATCGGCCGATTTCGGTAACCTCCATACTCTGCAAGATTATGGAGCGTGTATTGAATTCGCGCCTCTTGGCTTACCTGGAAGGTAACGATCTCCTCAGTGACCGACAGTACGGTTTTCGGCGCAATCGGTCAACTGGGGACCTACTAGTGTATGCCACTCACTTGTGGGGCGAGGCCCTCGAGAAAAATGGGGAAGCGATTGCCGTCTCCCTTGATGTCTCGAAGGCCTTCGACCGGGTATGGCACGCTGGCCTTTTGAGTAAGCTTCCAGCGTACGGCGTTTCCGCTGGCCTGACTGGCTGGGTTAAAGACTTCCTGACTGAACGGTCCCTCCGAGTTGTTGTCGACGGATGCTCATCGGAGCCCATGTCGACCAATGCCGGTGTTCCTCAGGGGTCTGTTCTCTCTGCAACTCTGTTCCTGCTGCATATTAATGATCTGCTGATGCCCGGTATCTATGGGTATGCAGATGACAGCACAGTTGTGGAGAGATATCTGCCGGAAGCTCGGGCTAGTAAGGAAGCAATCTGGTCCGAAAGAGAGGCTATGGTAGAGCGTACGAGTGCTGCACTACAGGCAGTCTCCGAATGGGGCAAAGCCAATCTTGTAGCATTCAATGCCGCCAAAACACAGGCGTGTCTTTTCACCGCCAAAAGGAGCCCGTTCACCTTGGCTCCTACTTTTCAGAATGTATCCTTGGAGTGCACCAACCGCCTTCAGCTTTTGGGAGTAGAGATTTCCTCGAACCTTAACTTTGGGCGGTTCATTGAGTCCAAGGCCAGGGTGGCTGCTAGAAAACTTGGCGTTATCGCAAAGGTCCGGCGGTACTTCACACCGGGGCAGCTTCTAATGTTGTACAAAGCACAGGTCCGCTCGTGTGTGGAGTACTGCAGCCACATTTGGGCTGGTGCTGCGAAATGTCACCTGGATACTTTGGATTCAGTGGAGAGGCGTGCGAAGAAGCTGATTGGCGACCCAGACTTAACTCGAAACGGTCTCCAAAGCCTGGAGCACAGGCGTAGAGTAGCCAGCCTTTCGGTCTTCTATAGGTTGCATTCTGGTGAGTGTGCAAGGGAATTGCATGATTTAATTCCCCCATCACCGTTCCACCATCGGACGACCCGTCGTACGGCGAGTTTCCACCCTTACGTTGTTGATACCACTGCGACCCGGACGAAGCGTTTCGCTTCCTCTTTTATACCGCGTACATCGAGGGACTGGAACAGTTTGCCAGCGACGGTGTTTCCGTCACATTACAATTTGAGTGTCTTCAAGGCTAGAGTGAATAGGTTCTTAATAAACTAGCGCGCTTTACCATCAATGATCGCATCACTGCTTACCATCAGGCGGGATTGCGGTCAAGCGCTTGTTTATAACTTATATAAAAAAAAAAAAATATCGCAAATAAATCAGTTTAGTTATCAAATTGCAACCCCGGATTCTTTAATATACCTATATACATTAAAAATATATTACTTTTGATAGGTACTGTTTTATCGTCTCCTGTATTATAAACGTACCCGGCAGATAACTTTCTAGGGAGAGAGAGAGTTATTTGTTCTATTATATGTACCTAATTACCTATGTCGCAACAATACATAAAAAAACAATTGATCTTAATACAAACTCACTTTTTAGACCACGTTTCTGAAGCGGTAGTCGGGAAACTCACTTATCTTTACGCTTCCAAAAACCCTCGATTAACTAATATTCTGTTCTATAGTACACCGTCGTGGAATCACTCCAAGTGAACGCTGACGTATACAAGATCGACGCCAACGGTAAAGTCAGCCCCCAGACCGGGGTGTCTACTGTCAAATTCCTGGTGCCTCATGTAGACCCAGTCATATTGGACGTCAACTACAAGATTTCCCAAAATGGTGAGTACAGTTTGTTTATTCCTTTTGGGTATAAGTGATTTCTTTAAAACGTCATGTTTCATTTAAAAAAAAAGACGTTGCCTCCCACTAGGAATTTCTCCTGTATCGTGGGTGCATCACATACACATACAACCAGTCTTGGAACAACTACTTGTAGGTTATACAAATATTTGTATTTGGAATCGAACCCGCGATACGCAGCAGTCAATAGCTTATCCACTGCGCTAATCGTGTAGTCATGTATATCATTTATTCCTTTGAAACATTGGAATTATTTCACCATTGTCTGCCACCACATGGGCATGCAAATCATAATAAATAAAAATAATGAAGAAAAAAAAAACAATCAGAAATATTCTCATAATTTCATTATTAAATAGAAAAGCAGCCTTTTACGAAATAAAATTACAAAATATACTATAGGTAGTATAGGTACCTTTTACGAAATAAAATTACAAAATATACTATAGGTAGTATAGGTACCTTTTACGAAATAAAATTACAAAATATACTATAGGTACCTTTTACGAAATAAAATTACAAAATATACTATAGGTACCTTTTTTCCCCGCATCTTGTTAAAATCCTAAAATGGGAGCCTTTTCACTTAGTTCAGGACTTGTAATTAGACTTATAAAACGCACTTCCTTTTTTTTTTAATTTTCAGTTTAGTTTGTAGCTTTTCTAAATGATGCTTGTTTTCATTACCACCAATAATATTTTCTAACGTAGGAGGCAAGAGCGACAACCATGTGGAGCTCAAGGCCAAGTACGGCAAAGGCAAGTCAGCCGTCATTTCCGTGGACGCTGCTGTGGCTCCACGGGACAACAAGGTCAGCATCAAAGCCAACGCACCCGGTGCCGAGGGTCTGAAGAAACTAGAATTTAGCGTTCACTCCAAGGTGAGTTTGGCATCAAATAGTGTAAAAGGCAAACAGCAGTAAGGACCGCTAAAACAACTGAAATATTTATATATACATAAAAAGCAACGGTATTGCAAATGGGTCAATTGACCCCAGAACCTCGATTCCTGTAAAAAAATTAAGCAGCTGTTCTATGTAGATTCAGTCTAGTATCAGCCAACCAAATTTCATATTATCTCCCAAATGGAGGACCATATGGCAATGCGGTTTCTTTTTTCTGGTGCAGCTTAGCCTTATCCTAATAGTTTTTCTTTGTTCCATTCTTAGAACCCCGCTCCAGACACGTACAACTCCAACGTGCGTGTCGACGCTGATGGTCGCGTGTACGAGACAGAATCTACCTTCGTTTTCTCCAAAGCACAACCTCAGATTGATATCAAATACTCCAGCCCGTCTTCACCAAAGTCTAGGTAATTCATTAACAAAAAAAAAAAACTTATCTCCAGCTACAGAAGCTTCTATTGTAGTGTTTCAACTATTATTTCCTTTGAGCCATTTTATTATTATTTGTTCTTCTCGTGCAGTCAATCACATATCAGTTGCTCTATATAGGTATGTTTACATTTGCTTTAACAAAATCTAGCATTATAAGAGTGAAAGTACAGAGTTGACGCTTAATTTTTACCCAATTTTAACGCGAATAGTTAATAAAAGTTAGGGTATGAAGTATAATTAAGTGTTTCAGTAAACCTTCATTATTATATTGTTTTATCTGCACTGATATTGAAGACCAACCAAAAACTTCGTACAATAACCCATTCCAACAAGCACATCTATTGCAAGTTCAGTCCAACCAGTTTCAGCTTAAGATGCTCTGCTGTTATCATCATTCAGCTCTTTAACAACTTCACTATCTTCCACAGGGTGTTCGTCAAGGGCACTTCCCTAAGCTCCACCCAAGGCAAGGTTGAAATCAAGATCGAGAATGTCCGCGACATTTCCTTTGACTGTGTCAGCGAAGGCAGTGTGGATAGGGACAACGTGAACTTCAAGATGACCGCCAACTCTGAAAAACTTGGCATGAAAAACTACCATGTACAAATTGCCAGCAAGGACGCTGGAAACGGCAAGCGGTTAGAGTTCGAAGCTACCAATGATAACAAGAACGTTCTTAGTGGAAGGTAAGGAATTATAACACTTTAATATATTAGATACCTGAATCTACTCTTTTCTTCTGTACTATTTGACCTTTATTTCCTTAACTGCACTTTTTTTTCTTTTAAGGCTTAATAAACCGATCATCTTCATCGTTATTCACTTGTTGATTTTACTGAAAAAAAGTCAACCTTTCTAAAAGGCCATAAAGTCGTATATAACTTCATCTAATAAAGGATCACATCATCAATAAAGCTATGACCACAACTTGAAAATACCTATCCTCAAGTTTTCACGTTATGTCCGGACATCAAGTATTAATGTAATAATTTATCATCTCCAGCACATCGTACATCAGCAAGCAGGAAGGCCCCAAGATGATTATCGAAGGTTCCGGTGCCGTCAAGGTCAAGGAAGAGCAGAAATCTGCCAACTTCAAGTACATCCGCACCATCCTCGGAGAAGGAAACGAGAAGGGAGTTGAGGTTAGTATTTCAATATGAGATTCCCCAATTTTTTATTTCATCCGAAGCCATAGCTTTCTGTTGAAAAACACGTTTATGTAAAAATCCATTATTTTCGCTCCTACTTGACATTTAGCAAGGTTTAAATATATTAAATTTAGGTTCGATTGTGCTCATCGGAATCTGCGCTTGATTCAGAGGTCCAGCTTTCTGGTTTTCTAGGTTTCTGTTTAACAACTTTAGTTGTTAAACAGAAACCTAGAACCTAGTAGTAAAGAGATATCCATAACATGCTGCTAATTCTTCTGTCAAATTCATTGGGACATACAGTACCCCTTTAATATGTTTTTCTTGGCTCCCCTGTTTAACTTGTTAGTTGAATCATCTATACTTTATCAATCCTGTGACCATTATTCTAATCAAACTCTCTTATCTTCAGACTTTCTTCAACATGGCTATCGGTGAACGCAGCTACGTAGCCGAATCCCGCGTCACCAACTTGGAATACAAGAACTCTTACGTTTACTGCGAGGAGAAGAAGCAGTGTGCTCATGCTGAACTGAACTCCAAGATCGATATATCCAGTAAGTTTATAAACACCCCTTCTTGTTTCGTGTAGATTGAATTAATAAATTATCATTTATAAACAGAGAGAAAAAAATTGTAAGACATTTAAAGGCACATTTAAGGGTCAAAATGTAGGTACAAAGCAATAGAATTATTTCAGGTGCCAGATTGACCTAAAATCGATACTCTATTAAAATATCTTACATTATTTTGTATAAATACATTAATAAAAATTTAATGTGAAGACGATGCTACTGGAAAAAATCCTACACTTTTCAAATTATTGAAAACTAAGCAATGACAAATAAATTATGTTGATAGATTTGTATCTATCTATATTCTACTTACTATCTAACTATATTCTTATTAAGGGTTAGAAAACCTGTACTATAACATTTTGTTAAACTATACTATTGTTAGGTTATTAAATATACATAAATAAACATTCTAACCACAACTTCCACCAGAACCCGGAGTAATCACCAACGTTATCAACGCCGGCTTCGATCTGCGCAAGCTGGGCATCGCCCCTGAGTTCGGCCTTATGATCAAGGACGAGGTATCAGACCAGAGGCTGCCACAATACACCCTGGACCTGCACATCAACAAGGAAGACAAGAAGTACCACATGCATGTCTACAACACACCTGAGTTCGGAAGTGAGTAAATTTACCTGAACCCGAGTTGTAAATGAAGCCATGCCAATATGCAACAGTTTCCCTTACTGAAGATATCATAACATACAAACACGGATATTTCACAATTGTTAGAGTTTGTATTAGCCAAACCTCCACCAGTATTCGGAGTAATCACCAACGTCAACGTCGACTTTTAACTTGTTTAATTAATTATTGAGCTTAACATAAATTAATAGAAAACATTACCTACAATTAACAAAACCAACTTAAAATCCAAAACGCTATAATAATTAGTTAATGGAAACGGGATGTAAACTAGCTGAGATTATAAATTCATTGGGACACACTTTATGTACCGATATTCACAAAAACCCTTTTAAAATATCAAAAAATTCAACGAAAACAGAAACTAACCAACGATCCACTTTCAGATTGCAAGTCTGGAATTACCATTCAGTTGCCACAACGTGTCATGGCTCTAGAGTCTGTGGTCAGCTACCCAACAAACAAGGGTCTACCCTTCCCGGTTCGTGGAGAGGTCTGCCTCGACTTGGACAAGAACAAGCACGGACACAAGACCTCTGCCCGATTCCTGGTCGATGTGGATGTCGCTAACGAGAGGCAGCAGTCTGCTGTTGCTGAATTTGGAGTAAATCATCCTAAGTTGAACAAGGTATGATATTCCTCGAATATTTTGCATGTAGCATATATAGTATATACATCACCCGTTGGCTTCTTTCTTGAATAATATTTTTTTTTCCTGCTCAAGTTTTTTTACAACCAGTCACGGAATTGGTCTAATTGTATAATTTTTTTTTCATCCCACCATCTCGGAAAGAGTATTTTTAATCTTCAATATCTGACTGGAAAAGCCGTTTTTATTCTCTAGAGGATAAAGTAAATTGAATTTAGAACATCGTGTGCACTAAGTTTGTAAATTAAAAAAAACATTAAACCTATTTACTGTTACCTCTATGGTGCCGAATATATCATACAACTTTTTTTTTAATTTGTTAAAAACTCAGACTCGGAACCTTCTTGGTGTTCTTTTTTCAATTTAAATAACTGATGCAACGTTACTTTAAAATTTTCTTAATTATACTTTAGTATTATTTTATTATAATTTAAAGATTATTCTGTAATACTTACCTGTCATAATGTAGTAATTAATACCTAAACTGAAATAAAAGTGTACCTATCTTGTGATTGTAAACATTTTTTTATTGCATTTAGTCATTTCCTCGCTGAGGTGGAATGAAAAGTTACGTGTTGCACTCGAGTGCAAAGATTTTTCACCTCGTGTCCTTTTGATTCCCTCGCTAACGCTCAGGATTCTAATTTTGAATCACTCGCTGCGCTCGTGATTCAATTTTAGAATCCTTCGCTTGCTCGGTTATCAAAATTGAACACGCGGTTAAAAAGCAACTTTGCACTCTTGTATAACAAATAACTATAACTAGTATATATGTGTGGGTGATTTTTAGAAAGATAAACTATAAGTAGAAAGGGGCTAAGAATTGAACCTTTAGGCGCGCTCACCATAACTAGAGACCCCGAGGACATTGCCCCGTGATGCCTACTTTTTGCTACCTCTTTTATATTTTTAAAAGAACAAGATTAGCAGACTGTCTACGAATCCCACATTGGCGTAATATTCAAATCAGTGTATCAACGCGGTCATACCCTTTTGAGAGATCACATAAAATGGCAATTGCATCCTAGGATTTCTTTCAGGATTTTAAAATGTGACTGATGAGTTTTACTCCCACATCTGTCGTCGACCTACCTTTTGTAAATCTAAACTGGCGACTATATAAAAAGCTCATAGTTAGGGGAATTACTCTCACTGATTTAAAAAAAAAATGTTCTTATTATTTTATCCTTAATCCTCCAAAATAGTCGCACACACCCACACTAATCATTCATTTTGCCACAGGAAGCCGTAGTGAAGGTCCGTGGAAACCTGCAGCGCCCTCAGCAGAACTCCATCAAGATCGAGACCTCAGCATCCGTCTCCCACCCAGTACTCGGAGCCGTAAGTTTTGTTAATAACTCTTTTATTACAGAAATAAAAACATCTTTTGTCCCTTTCTGTGTGAATAATTAGCCCAGCACCCTTATTACGTAACACACTATTAATATCAGTTGGAATCATTTCGAAGCATATTGCTTATCCATTGCTCCATGTGTTTGAAAAGTGTATCTGCTCAACAATGTAAAGAACGCAATGAATATTGTTGAACTGTCAAAGTAAAATCCATTGCTACTGCTAGTGTGTTACGCAATTACCCTGCTGTTGAGTTTCATGGATAAGTAAATCAATTGATATTTTTTACAGGACCGCGAATCTAAATTGTTGCTGGAGGCATCACCGACCAACATCAAGGTCTTGGTAAGTCTATAATATCATTTTTTGAAATATTCTTCATAAAACACGAGACTAGTTAATTTTTTCTGTTTTATAGAATTAAAATTGAGAAAAAAAAGTTTTAAAATAGACACTAGATCATTATTTTATAATTTTTATTTTCTGCACCTTGTCTTTCTTTAATGTCTTTTTTTTTTACAATCGTGTGTAAATTAATTTTAAATACTTACTAATTTTTTACCTTCAATTCATCTCAATTATCAACCTTGACTAATAACACCCAACTCTTACAGATCAACACTCCCCTCGTGAAGGTCATTGACGTGGAAGGTTCAGCTACCGTCAACAACGACAACGTGCAGAAGGGCGAGATGAAGTTCTGCCTGTTGGAAGGGAAGCCAGTCCGCGTGTCTGCGATCGCCAAGGATTACCAATATTTCGAGTTCAGCACAGGTTATAGTGGTGATTATATTTAAAATATTTGGTGTCAGGAGATCACCAAATTTTTGAACAGTCATAGTTTCATACTTGACTGCTAATTGGCTTTCGATTTGTTATGATAAGTTTTTGGAATTTTCATAAACGATTGACCGGACAAAGGCTTAGTGAAAATACAAATACTAAGTTACGCGGTTGACGTTAGCTTGTTGGTTCAATTCCTACGTAGGGCTGTTATTTTTCTGGCAAAGTACTTACTGATATAAGCGGGATATATATGATATTTAGAAATACAGTGAAACGTTAAAAAAAAATCTCTTTACGTAAAACTCATGTAGACAATGAAAAACTAAAATTGTAACTAATTCAAGAACCATCCATCTAATTTTACCTCAACAGACGAAGCTGACCGCAAACTGTCCATCGTGGGTCACATCCAGCCGGAGAAGCGCGTAGACATCAGCGCTGACATCGTCCTCGGTGGTACAAAGAAGAACTTGGTCCATGGAGCTCTGTTGTTGAATGATGATAACCTCGTGGTATGCGAGCATGGCATGTCTAAGGAAAACTTGAACTACTTCTCGGTAAGTGAACATAACGTTGAGCCATTATTTTCCAAATGAGTAAGATATATTGAGCCATTTAAACAATCAATGTAAATAGGAGACCTATTCTTTACCCCAACCATTACTTAGGTGTACACCAATGAAATTCAATATTAGTTTTATGTTATTTTAAAGTTAAGATTTCAAAATCACACTAAATACTCAAGACTGCTTTTAAGCTTTAGCATCATCAATCTTCTTGTCCACAGACTGCTCTACGCAAAGACTTAGACAATCTTGAAGAACGCATTAAGTCACTGGGCGAAAAAGCTAGCAATGACTTCAAGCAGGTGCTGCAGCGGGTGGAGCCAACCTTCAAGAACATTGAGAAGTCGTACAACGAAGAACTGGCCAAGTTCTACAAGGAAATCGCTGATGACAAGGTGCTGAAGGAAATTTCGGAGGCCCTGTAAGTTGATTTTATATAGGTATTTTATCATCTGAACAGAAACTTTTGTTAGCTCTAGAGAATAAAACGTGAAGCTCAGGACCGGATGGCGGCGACTTTGGATGCCCTCTACCCCGTTTAGGGGACAGAGGAACTTAAGTCACAGAATCATTGATCGGTTGATCTTAGAGTCAAATTTGCGGTCAGTAAGTGGGCAGTATTACGTCTATGACAATATAACACAACGGACAATGGCACATTATGTACATAAGGCTGAGAATAAGTACTTATCTAGCGATAAGCTACCACCACCCTTAACCACTTCCTAATGCTTTCACTGGATAAAAAGTAGCGCCACAAATTTCCAACTACAGAAACAATTTTTGATATGTACATGAACATTACATAATCTACTTGTCTTATAATTTCTATTGTGACTCAATTTCAGCCACGTGATCGTGCAATATATCGCCAAGATCGTGGATGAAGTGGTGACCGGCACCAGGCCCATCGTGGACAACATCATCAACACTTACGTCAACGTTGCTAAGAAAGTCCAGGAGTTGTATGAGAAGAAGGTATGTTGACGATTGGCGTTGTAGATATAAGCAGAAAGACCATGGAACTCTTAAAACTAACCAATCATGCTTTCAGCTGATTATGTTAAAGAAACTTTTAACAAAACCACTCTATTGTTGCATACCCAGTTGGTTACATAAATAATTAGCCTACATGTTCTCACTCCTGGGAAACAGGCCTCGTCTCGGTGGGACGGGCCGTAATCTACCACGTGGGCCCAGTGCGGGTTGGTAGATGTCACATGTCTTTGTAGTTTTGTTCTAAGATATCGATGTTTTTCTTCACCGTTTACTGACATGGGTTACCCACTTGGTTACGTACATGGAATTGAATACGCCCACTTGAGATTCCCGTTAATCATGACTGTACAGCAGAAGCACTCCACTCTAATTCATAAACATGTCTATTGAATTTCACGCAAATAGTAAAGTTTGAGTTCTTTGTGTCGACATTACATTAAATTTTATCGTATTAAAGCGTTAGCTAATCCCAAAGGAAACCTTACAAAAAAAAAACACATAAACTCAAGATCTGTTCCTGTGGAGTAGGCAAAAGCCACAGAACGCCACCTGACGATATAGTCCTGTCGCCCAGGTTGTCTTACGTTCATTCATTTAGTCATAATCTGCAGACTGGAATTAACTATTACCGGACATTCTGAACACCCAGTAAGGTCACTATATACAAAAGTCTAATAAAACATTTTTTCTCCAGTTCGAACCCGCAATCAAACAATTCTACGCAACATTGGCTAAATACTACAAGGAACTCCTGGACTCTGTCATCGACATCGTGGCTCACTACTCTGCCATCGTCAATGACCTCTATGAGAAGCATAAGCCTGAGCTTGAGGAGCTGACCAACACACTGACCGCTATCTTCAAGGGTAAGTTAACTATTTACTGAGAACTCTTTCTAATTTGAGATAATCTACTGCACACTAGGTAAAATCATCTAATATTACAATTTACAACCTATCTAATATACCAGGAGAATTAATTTCTCTTGGGCTTATTATACCAACGCCGGATAACTTTATCCGATTAACAGTTCTTTATTCTTATGGATGAAAGTTTAGATTAAACTTCTCAGATATCAATTTTCTTTCACGAATAAAAATTATCTGTCGATTGTCGATGAATTGTAGAGAATGTAGTCTTTAGGTATTTCTTCAATATACGCAAGTAGGTTTTTTTTGGAAAACTTAAGATGAATGAAAGGACTTTGTCAGGATATGTGTAAATAATTTAATAAACTGACAATTGATTGTATTTATAATGCTATTCTTATCAATAAAATATTTTTTGTTTTTGTTTCTTAGACCTGACCCGTCTAGCTGTGGCTCAACTCAAGGAGTTCCGCGCCCGCTTAGATGTTCTGATCAAGGAGCTTACAAATACCATCAAGGAATTACCCATCATCGCTGTTATCAAGGAGAAGGTAAACAGAAAACGACTTTCCTTTAAATTCCATTAGTTTTCCAATAAGTTTGCCCACCAATTCTAACACCTATTTCTCCTACTTAACTGTGTGCAAATCTCCCTCGCGCACTAAAATAATTTTGACTTATGATTTTACTTCAGTTCCAAGAGCTGGCAGTACCCGAACAGGCGGTGGCTCTCCTGGGCGACGCCTACAACACCGTCCGTGCGCTCATCCCCACGCCTGAGATCAGAGACTTCACTGATGCTGTGTACTCATACGTTACCAAGGTAACTAAGTTTGAAACCATCGAGAAAACAAAGAAACATTTGAAATTCACCATCGAAATCAAGGAGCCAATTTCATTAATAAAACCACAATAAAATAAAGACTTGTGTCATACAGAGAAGTGCCACCATCGCTTTAAATCTATACTAATATATAAAGCTAAAGAGTTTTGTTTGAACGCGCTAATCTCAGGAACTACAGGTCCGATTCCAAAAATTATTTTTGCGTTGGATAGCCCATTAATCCAGAAAGGCTATATAACATCGCTACGACAAATAGCAAAAAATAAATACGAATGAAAGCGCGGGCAGCGCTAGTTCATTATAATTTACAACAGTCCTAATCTTCTTATTCGTTCTAGAAACTGAAACAAGAGAAGGTGGACGACAGCAAGGAATTGCGCGTCATCTACCAGAAGCTGTCCACGGCCATCACATCGCTCATCCAGTTCGTTCGCGCTCAGCTCGGACAGCTTGGAGTGGGCGTCGGACCCGCCAACCTCACCCCTGTAAGTATCTAGTACTTTTATAGTAGATAACATTCGTATTATTGTAGCTACTCATGAAGAAACAAGAATGAACAAGCAGCTTCTAGGTATGGAAGTTCCACCATGAACCTCATCTACTTTATACCATTTGATGATCAGGAAGAGCGTAATTATTAAAAAAGAAAAGCTTATTATAGGTTACCAGTAGATCTTCTAGTGAAATACCACATAAGATATTATTAAAACAGTGCCGTACCGCTGGCAATACTTGTAATGCCTTGCAAAATTCCAAAAGTGTCATCGTTGACCACTTTTTTTTTCCAAGGTGGAAAAATCCTCATGGACTATCCTCCGCTCGGGGACGCGGGGGGTGTGCCGGACTCTTACCGGCTAAAAAAACACCTAAGTGTTCGTCATCTGCCTTTTCGGGGTACCGGGTTCTCCCAATTCTACGGTACCCCATCGGTGACCACTTACGCAAACTAACATCAGCTTTCTCTTCTCAGCTATCCTTCACAACCGGCTCTGTCTCAGCACCATCTTTCACTCCACCGGCAAGCAGCCTGCTCAATGAACTGTTGACTGGTGACGTTCCCGATGTCATCGCTCTCATCAGGGCATACAGACCCAGGAGCATCAACCCGCTCGATGAGGTGCCCGCTAAATGTGAGTACATTTTGTAGTATACGTATTATGAAATGAGGACAAGTATAACTTATACAATATGTAAAGAAAACCCGGTCCGACCCATAAGGATTATAAAGGTTAGGTAAACACATGACCAAATCTTTATATATATAATTCTGCTGTACGTGTGTATGTCATTGAACTCCTCCTAAACGGCTTGACCGATTTAAAGGAATTTTTCTGTATGCGTTTGAGTGGCGCCCAGGATGGTTTAGATTCACAAATCAGCTCGGCAAATGGCGATGATTGCTTCAAAAAGTATGTGATCTCGGAAACGTTGTTTCGACTTCTTAAACAGTTTTATGCTACCCTAGTACCTTGCACCTCTACAAACTAGGTACAATAAAAGTTCTTCCATGTATTATCTATAATTATTATACAACATTATTATTCAAGAACGGCTGAACCGATTTTGTTGAAAATTGGTAGGGAGAGGTAGCTAAGAACTGGGAGAAGGACATATGATACTTTTTATCCCATCTTTTTATTCCCGTCGTTCCCGTGGGAATGAATGAGCTTTATTGTTTCGAATTCTCCTACAGTTTTGTGCTACCCTGGTACCTTGCTCCTCTACAAACAAAGCACAATAAAAGTTCTAATTATTATGGTTTAATGATTAATAAGCTTCATTGTTTCGGCTTCTCCTACACTTTTGTGCTACCGTAATTATCCTAATTTAAAAAGTAAAGGTCATGTAATATTTTTTTTTTTTTTAAATTTAATATTGCCTTTAAGGCGGAACAGAGTTCGCCGGGTCAGCTAGTATAATATAAAATTTTGCGTAATAATCATAGTAACAATACTTACTAATGAATTTTGAAATGATCTTTTTTTTTCCGCGAATTAGAATTCCAGCTTCCCTAAAATTTGGTAATTATTTTAAAAGTGACAACACTATTTTGACGGTATTATTATGAGCGATGCGACCACGTACCGCGTGCCCTGCCCCCCGTCACCCGCGCCTGGATTGCCTACCGCACATGTAGTAAGATACCTCTTTTTGCGAAATATTAACCCCCCAATATATTATTAATGGGATTTTTTTATGTTTAGCCCGGCTTTGTGGGCATTAGTAGAATCAGTTATCGATACCTATCAATACCTTCACGGATCGGACAGGGTTTTCTTTACATATTGTATATTAAGTGTTTCATATTCTGTAACTGATTCCGATTTCTATACATAACTTCATCCACCGCATCTTATTTCCGCAGTACGTGCCGTGATCGTCAACGGCCAGCACATCTTCACATTTGACGGCCGCCACATGACGTTCCCCGGCAACTGTCGCTACGTCCTCGCGCACGACCACGTTGACAGGAACTTCACTCTCATGATTCAGCTCACCAACGGACAGCCTAAAGCTCTGATCTTAGAAGACAAGAGCGGTTCCGTTGTGGAGCTGAAGGAAGACGGACAGGTAATATTATATAAAGCTGTAGCGAACATAAAGTGATCATTAAAAAAATTATTAAAAATAGGCACATGCAATCAGAAATGAGGAGATCCGCAGAAGAACCAAAGTCACCGCTAAACTTAAGTGGCAGTGGGCATTGCTCGTAGAACCGATGGCCGATGGGGCAGTAAGGTTCTGGAGTGGCGGCCACGTACTGGAAGACGCAGCGTAGGGAGGCCCCCACAAGGTGGACCGATGACCTGGTGAAGGTCGCGGGAAGTCGATTGATGCGGGCAGCACAAGACCGGTCAGCGTGGAAAGCCTTGGGGGAGGCCTTTATCCAGCAGTGGACATCTATAGGCTGAAGAAGAAGAAGAAGGCACATGTATCATATTATCACAATCGCCATTAGTTTTTGTGTCTACATCAGACCAGAAAAAGACCACTTAGGCTCAGATCAATTTTTTTAACCATGTCTGATCCTTGTGTTTGCGAAGTTTGCCAGTGTCGTAGCTTACTAGCGTAGCCATAGCTGCAACAAGACGTTTTGAACATCTACGAAAACTTCTACAAATATTTACCATAATTTGTATTGTTTTATTTGACAGGTGATTGGTCTACCTCTTGATCTTTTGCCTAGTGGACCCTTCCAGAAAGTAACTTTTTTGGTCCATCTGTGATCAGTTAGCCGGGCAATGTGTCCTGCCCACTTCCACTTCAATTTTTGGGCGTAGATTAAAGCGTTTGTCACCTTCGTTATTTTTCTTATTTTTGTATGACGTATTTTGTCCAATTTCCTTATCTTTAGCATATTTCGTTCGAGTCCTCTCTGGCAGACTGTTATCTTTTTTCTTGTTTCAGCAGTGAATTTCCAAGTTTGACAACTATATGTCAGACATGTCAGGAGGCTCGAGTTCATGACATTGGTTTTAATGGCTTGTGGTAAATTACTTTTGAAAATATCCTTGAGAGCCCAATATTTATTCCATGTTTGTTTTATTCGTTTCTCTATTTCTATGTTTTTATTTTTCCTGTCAAAACTTATAGTTTTTCCGAGGTAGACATATTCTTCCACGTATTCTACTGGTTTGCTATTGGTTATTATTGGTCTTGTCAAACCGTTCGTCATAATCTTAGTCTTTGTAGCATTTATCTCTAAACCCACCTTTTCACTAGCCAGGTTCAGGGTTTCTACCATGTTTTGTAGTTGGGAGGACGACTCGGACAGCAGTACTAGGTCATCCGCGAATCTCAAGTGGCTCAAATAAGTGTCGTTTATGTATAGTCCTTGTTTACTCCAGTCTAGCTTGTTAATGATGGATTCCAGGACCGCTATGAATATTGTTGGAGACAGTGGGTCACCTTGTCTCACTCCTCTTTCTATTGGGAAGCTAGGGCCTAAGGTTTCAAGCTTAATTTTACCCTTATTGTTTTTGTATATGGATTTGATGATATTCACATATATTTCTTCAACCCCTTGTTCTTTCAGACTTTCCCAGATGCTTGTATGTCTTACGGTATCAAAGGCTTTCTGGTAGTCGATGAATGACATGTAAAGTATTCTTTGTTTCTCTTGATACTTTTCCATTATCAATTCAAGGGTGTGGATGTGGTCGACCGTTGAGAAGCCCTTTCTAAAGCCTGCTTGCTCCACTGGTTGCTTTTTTTCCAATGTATCGCCAATCCTTATATTTATGATTGTGGAGAATAATTTGTATAGACTCGGTAGCAAGCTGATTGGTCGGTAATTTCCAATATCCTTTGGGTCGCCTTTTTTATATATTAGGATGATACTGGATTCAGACCACTGGTATGGTGTTTCCAAATTTTGCAGAATCATGTTAAACAGTTCAGCTATGGGTACAGCCAGAGTTATATGTCCTTTCTTCAGTGCTTCGTTTGTAATATTATCTGAACCAGGGCTTTTGTCCAGCTTCAGTTTCTTAATTGCTTCAATTATTTCCGTTTCGTCTATTGGTCTAACGTTATTTTCATGCATGGCCTCTGTTTCTGTGTCTAAATTTATGGCTAACTTGTCTCTGCTGCTGTATAGATATCTGTAAAATTCTGTTGCGGTAGTTATGATATCGTCTCTAGTGTATAATTCTGTATCTTTTTTCCTCAGTCCTTCTATCCACGTTGTATTCGTTTTGAGTTTCTTATAGGCCTTCTTTGTACTTCCAGTGTTTTGTAGCTGTTCTTTTATTGTGTCTTGTTTATATTTAGTGTAATCTGCTTTTATATATTTATTGACTACTTTATATAGTGCGGTCAGTTCATTCTTCTCGCTTCGTGATTTGTTTTTAGTTTTCTGTAATTCCTGCCTTCTCTTTAATAGCCTTAATGTATTTGCCGATAGTATTTTGTGTTGTTTATTTTCTTGTCTCTTTGGGCGGGCTTGTTTTAAGCTTAAAGTGATAGCCTTTACTATCCTGTCGTAGCAATATTGTACTGTGGTGTTTTCGTAGATAGTTGTAGATGCAGATAACTGTTCTATTAGGCTTTCGTTGTACTTGCTTATTTCGTCTTCGCTCTTAAGTTTGCTAATTTGGCTGTTTGTAAATTTAGCTCTTGACATTTTTTGTTTGGTTAGTGTTATTGTTGATCTGACTATTCTATGGTCAGTATTGTAGTTCAGGTTTAGCGTCTCAATGTTTTGGAATATTCCAGGTTGGTTTGACAAGATGAAATCAATTTCGTTTTTATATTGTCCGTTAGGGGATCGCCAAGTCCATCTTCGACTCTGCCTTTTTTTAAAACATGTATTTATTATCATGAGTTTATGCTGGAGCGCAAAATCTACCAGTCTTTGTCCTCTTTCGTTTCTCTCGCCGTATCCGTGTTTTTTAGTAACCAAGTATTCATCAACTTTGGGGGTTCCAAGCTTGGCGTTAAAATCTCCCATTAATATTATGGTTTTTTGTGCTGTGTCCAAGGCTTTCTCAATTATAGTGTAGAGTTCTTCGACATCATAATCGCTTGCCGCTTCTGTTGGTGCGTAAACTTGTATGATGGATATCTTACAACCTTGAATATTTAAATTTAGTGTTGCGACTCGCTCTGTTATACCATTAAAGCTTATTATGTGGTTTTTGAGAGACTTATTTATTATAAAACCAACCCCATATTTACCAGGGGTTTGCCCTATATAGCACATTATAAAGTTTTTGTATTCTTCTATTTTGTTTCCATGTCTTCTCATTTCTGACAATCCTATGATATCGTATTTTATATTTCTTATAGCCTCTTCAAATTCAAGCAAACGGTCATACGTTGAGAGGGTGCGAACGTTATATGTTGCGATCTTTAGTTTGTACTTATCTCGGGTGCTTCTTTCTTCTGTTGATGTGTTCATTGGAGGGTTTTGGTCGTATTCTTCCACGGTGACCAACCGGCTTGGAAGATTTTTTCTGGTTTGTTTTTTATTTTTATTTTTTTCAACTGTAGCGTCTGTTCGGTAGGAGGGGTTTAGTTGCTATATGTTTGCGCTATTACTTTCTTGGTTGCTGTTAGTTTCGTTTATGTTTTTGTTGGCCAAAAAGTTAAGCATGTTGGGTTGCATCACTCCTTTTGTAATGCTGTTTGACCTAGTGACTGTCTTGCCAGGCTGTTGCGTCTTATTTTTCTTGCTAACCTGAGTATATTTTTCCATTTTAGTTTGTGTGGTGTTTTGTGGTGATGACTGGAATTTCCTTTTTGTTTGGTGCTTTGATACAATCAATTTATCGTATTTCAATATAGCTTTATTTCCCTTTTCTCTCTCTAATTTCAGTTGCTCTTGTAACTCCTTCCTCTTCTCAAGAACATATTTAGGAAAGTCTTCCATCATATAATATTTTGTATCCTTTAGCGCTCCTTTTTGTTTTAATAATTCGATTTTTATTCCTAGTGTAGTGAAGGTTACAACAGTTGGACGTGGTCTCTCACCTTTCTTTCCCAGTCTTTTTATCTCCTGAATGTCTCTGTAGCCCAGTTTTGTAGAGAAATATTGCTCGATCCATTTAATTATGTTTTCTTCGAAACCTTTATAAGATATTTCCTTTTCTTCGATACCGAAAAATACTAGATTTCTTACTCTTGCTTGTTTTTCTAGATAGTAAATCCTTTTTTCTTGATTTTCAACTCTTTCTTCTATTTCACCGAGTTTTCCTTCCCAGGCCAAAAATTTCTCCTCAAAAATACTAGTAATATTTTGTGTAACTTGTTCCGTAACATTTTTACCGGTTTCTCTAATTTCAATTCTTTGTTCGTCTAGTTCTTTTTTATTGATTTTAGCGTTTCTAGAACTTCTTCCATCATTAGAATTTATTATTGTACAGGTGATGACCTCTAGCGATGCTTGTATGAACTAGTTATCGATCGACGTGGTCGTGTCCCAATGTAGATGGTGTGGTGGTTTGCTCCTGTTCCAATAGATGGCGTTGTGTGTAATGATACGCTGGGGTCGACGAAGATGATTTGCAAAAATAACAATATTTTTAGTTTTGGTATTTTGCACTTGTTTAATTAATCTTACTTCTAGATCCAATTTATTTTACACACAATAATGTTCTTACTTGAGGTTGACGTAAAAGAAAATGTTCTCAGAAGGTCTCGAAGATCAACAATTTGTAGGTGGATTTCACAACGTTTGGTTCAAGTTTTTACGAGTTAAATACTAGTGTATCAACTGTATTTTTATCACCAATTCACTTTACACTATGTCTCGGTACACATTTGTAAAATATAGCATAAAAAAGTCACTTTTACAATTTTATTTTGTTATTTCGAAACGGAGCCGATGTTTATCGACGACATTAGAGCGGTAGCTGGACAAAACTGGAGAAAAACAGCTGAAGACAGAGACAAATGGGCGTCACTGGAGGAGGCCTTCACCCATTATGGGGTTCCGGCAGATTAATAAAAAAATTATAAAATAGATTGTTTTTAAGAGATGTAATATTTATTCTACTGGAAATAAAAAGGCTTTATTATTATTATTATTATTATTATTTGACAGGTGACCCTGAACGGTGCCGCCCATGGCTTCCCAGTCATGGAGAAGGACTCGTTTGCTTTCCGTGAGGCTAACGGCCGCATTGGTATCGGAACACTATACGGACTTATGGCCTTCTGTACTTCCAAACTTGAGGTGTGTACTTATTGGATAAAATAACAACACTAAACCCTGAAAGTAGTATTAATCATACAGGGCTAGCGAGTTGCATTGCAACTGTCTTTAAAATGAAACTAGCTGTACCTTGAAGAGCTCTCTCAGATTTCACTTACTAAAAATATTTGCATGCGAAAATATTTTATATCTGTTAAAATTATTTGGACACCTAATGAATTCAGAATTTCGGATAATAATGAATTCGGAATACAATTTGAGTGTTTTCCAGGCTAGAGTGAATAGGCTCTTAATACAACTAGTGCGCTTTACCATCAACGATTGCGTCACTGCTAACCATCAGGCGGGATTGTGGTCAAGCGTTAGCATTTAAACCCAATTCCTTAATAATGTTTTTCGTAGGTGTGCTACATCGAAGTAAACGGCTTCTACCTCGGCAAGCTGCGCGGTCTTCTCGGAGACGGCAACAATGAGCCCTACGATGACTTCCGCCTACCCAATGGAAAGGTACGTCTTATTTTATATTAATTTCTAAGTTAGAAGTGGAAGCAGTTTCCTACCGGTAAAATAACAGACACTGATACAGTCTGAATAGTGCTTTTGGATGTCTTATGGAGCAAGAACAGCACTGACAATGACTGTGGCATAAAATTGCTATTAATGATCATTTTGTTGTAGCTAAACGTAACCGTTCTACAAAAACAAAAACTCCTTCCACTAACCAAAACTTTCCCCACAGATCTGCACATCAGAGAGCGAGTTCGGAAACGCATACCGTCTGGCTAAGAGCTGCCCCCAGGTCCAGGCTCCTGAACACTCTCACCACCAGCTCCATCACATGGCCATGCCCCCTGCGTGCGAGGAAGTCTTCGGAGGAGCCTCACCGCTTAGACCACTGAGCCTGTTCCTTGACATTTCACCATTCAGGTATGTGTTAAGTTTTCATAGATCAAGTACGAATTGTGGAATTATTAAGTAAAGACTATATTACAACCGTATGCACCACATTACAATAAGCTCGCACACCTCATTTATACGTTTTATATGGCACCATTGCAATTTTTTGTCTTTCGTTTAGTATTGTATTAGATAGATGAAGTGGGCTGTCGTTATAAGACGATTAAACTCACACGTTGTATAATACGACTATAAAAACCATGACAAACAAACAACTTACCTAATCCCGTCCTCTACTTTAGACAAGCCTGTATCCATGCATGCTCCGGCGACTCCGCGGAGGCGCTCCATCAGGCGTGCGACCTCGCCCGTGGTTACGCCGCACTCGCCCTGACCGGCCTGCTGCCCGCCGTGCTGCCCGAGGCCTGCGTGCGGTGCACGGACGCCGACAAGCCCAGACATATTGGAGAGAGCTACGAGCTGAAGGTTCCCAATAAGCAAGCTGACATAATTGTGACCTTCGAGACAACTGTTGTAAGTATTCAATTTATTTGTCCAATTCCATCCAGTTCTTGGCCAAAGAATTAGCATTGCCACCCAACATGGTAATTTATTTATTTATTTACACTTTCGCACAAACAAAAGTACAGAGGCGGACTTAAGGCATAAATAATTAACTGGTAATTGACTGGTGATTCTCTTCCAGTCAATTACGGGTGATGAAGAGATTAAAGGGCAGTGCTTTATTTGAGAAACAATATAAGAGAAAAAAAAAACTCCACAGATACTTAAATAAGCTATATACACATAGGTATAGACTTTTACCAAAATACGTACTTATATACAGTATGTTAACTAACAGAGGGCATTCCCATTAACCCGAAATAGTATAGCATACATACATGCTAAAAAAAATATTTCCATTCGAAAACAAAATGTTTTAAAATTTTTTCAATATGAAAATATTCAATAAAAAAATTAAATTGACATGTAAAAGAAACACACTGTACACGCGAACATGAAAGACGGCAACGTCGCAATTTATTTATGAATGACGAGCCGCGTATTCGGCGGCGATCTAAGATCTAATTGATTGATGTGTGTTGGTTGATGTGTGTTGGGCAATGCAACGTTAGGTACGCGCTACTATTTTGATTTAAAACAGGAGGTTTCAAATTTATTTTCAATTATAATTTCTTTTTATTCGGATTATTTTATGCTTATTTTTGTATGCTGATATTTTTATTTTAATCTAATAATGATATATATTAACGAGTTTAAGGGAACGCCCTCTGTTATTTAACATACTGTATAAAATCCACAGATTACAGAATACTACGTATAAAACTAACACTTGGGAGAGGGGTGTTGTGATGATTGTATCCTAATTGTTCGGAAATTAACTACTAAAATGCTACAAACCTTTTTGGCACTGTTCCTTTTAATAGCGATGCTGAAGAAACTTTTGAAGTGTTATGATTCCTTTGCATTTTTTCCTCACATGTACATATTTTTACATAAAATAATAATAATATAATAATAAACTTTATTGCAAAAAAGATAACAATGATTTTACATTGGTCTCAAACTAGGCAAGCCTGTATCTTGGGTACCAATAAGGAGGGTTTACCATTTAAACAATTTAAAACATTTTTAGTAAATTAACGTTACTTCAAATTGATTACAAAAAGAAAAAAACTGACTAATATAAATAAGAAACATAATAACATAATTTTTGTTTCTAATATTAATTAGAAACAAAAATAAAGCGTTCACAAAAGTTTAAAGTTAAAAATTTTATATAAAATATACAGTGCTTAAACAGTTAAGAACTGTAGTGTAGTGACACTACAGTTCTTAACTGTTTAAGCACTGTAGTAATATAGTGATATTAATAATAATAATAATTGGAGTGCCTTTTTATCATTAACATACTAATATGTTAAATGGGAAAGTGAGTTTTTTTGTTTGTTCCGCTGTCACGCCGTAACTACTGAACCGACTGCTTTAAATTTTGTAGACGTAAAGTTAGGAGTCCGGATTAAATAACAGGGTACTTTTTATCCCGGAAAAATTTGATGTTCCCGAAGGAAATCTAAAAAGCGCGATATAACCGAACTCCACGCGGGCGAAGCCGCGGGCGGAAAGCTAGTTATAATGATAAAATATAGTATAATTTGTTAATTTCTTGATTACTTAGTTCTATTGATTCCTTAGTTTTGTCCATTAGATAGTTACTCTCAGTTTCTAGAGTTTACCAGTTTTTGTTTTACACTTAATTTAAAAATAATTTTTAATTTCAGGATAACGAGAAGAACTACAAGAGCATCGTGGTTCCCCTGGTGGGACAAGTCCTGGATGGCCTGAAGAGCAAGCACTGCACTGACGTGAAGGTCTACCTGGTCGGCATCACCCCCAAGTTCCCCTACCCCATCATTTATGATACTGACTGTAAGTAGACGGTGTTTCATCAATTAGAAGGAACCTAGTAGCTTACTACATAAAATAGGTTTTCTTAAAAAAAAACATTAAGTATATAAAAGAATATTAAAAATAAATATCAATGTAACTTTTCTTGCGGGTCCGTAATGACCAGAGGTCGCGCAAAAAGGGTAGGAAATAAAAAAGGAAAACCTTTGCGCAGCGGTGGGACACAATGAAGCCCAACAAATACATAAAATTATATTTATAACAATCTATGAACGGTAAAAACAGTTAATATTGATAGTAGCTTTAATGGTAAATCTCTAGCACGTGGATATCATTCTAATTTAAACCTGGTATTGTCCATAAAAGTGATTTGCAGACATTACTGTTAAAACCACTTCAGAACTTTTTATAACATCTTTCATCTCATTACAGCGAGACTGAAGAACGCGAAGCCTGTGTTCGACGACAAGAGCCGCTACCAGCCACTGATCGACCCCTCCAAGAAGAAGGAAGGCAACTACTACATCAACGAGGCGCTTTCTATCATTGATAATCTCAGAATCGAATTCGGTAAGTTACAATATCAGCTGTGCCGGTCAGACAGGAGAGGGTAATGGTCCAGGGGTATCTGCAGTGACATAAGATTTAGGTGGACATGTGACATAAAGGGTGTATCTGACATCGACGCACAAACGAGTACCATGGATCCAGTACATGATTCTGAACCCCCCAGTGGTGGAAGTTTTCGTCTGCGTTTTTCTAATTAAAAAAAAAATATATGCAGTTTTTTTCACTTTAGACTGTTCATTATTGCTATACTTTTATAGCCCAATAAGATTTTAAAGTAAAAATTGTGTACAAAACTCGAAAAACTATCCTATCAGCTGATTTAATAGAGTGGTCAACGTCATACCTACAAACACACACGGCGGCTCGCCTGTAACGTTCAAAGGCCGAGCCGACACTTTTTTTTTAAACACTGTGTTTTCTGTAACCGCTCATTAACGACATAAATGATCATAATTTTATTAGTGGCATGCGGTCTAGCCTTTTCGCGAACATTGCGTTACAATTTCAGATACACTCTGTATACAACTCGCACTGGGACCATGTACTGGCGCCCTCTCTAAGGAAGCAGTTATCATATGGAAAAAGTTTTAGGCACTGAAGATAAACTTATCCCTCCACCTTCCAGGTCTCACCAACGTTGTAGCTGGCTACCAGTCTGTCTTAGACCTGCCCCTCCGTGCTGGAGCTGTCAAACACACCATCAACGTGGTTGGCGAGGAATGCTACAACCAATTATTCCTGGTAAGTTTCTATGTCTATTATAACAGTTCTGGGGTCTTAACTCGTATATTTATAGTAGAAACCCCAGATAGAACACACCTTCACATCTAATATAGAAAAATATGGCTGACATGTACCTAAAAGTGTTTGTACAAACCTACTTACATAAAATATCTGTGTAAGGGATACGGAGATACGAGAAACGGTCAAATGATTGCGACTAGTTGGGATCGTTTGGACCGTACGGACCAATGGGCGGCCCGAACGATACCAACTGACCCCAACTAGTCGCAATCATTTGAGAAAAAACCGTTTGCCGATTAGGGGGCGGGTCGGCCCTTTTGGTGGCACGGCATCATTTTAAAGCATGGAAATTTATGTCGTATTTCTATATTAATTTGAATATGCATTCGTAAAAATCCATGTCATCCCGGCTTGCGTAGGCCTTTACAATCGATTTGAATTTATTATTTATGAAATTGTCTATATAATATTATAGGCTATTACTGTATTTATCAGAACAAATTTTTACTACCAAATTATATTTTTCTTTTAAATTTCTTCAACATTTTTGTTTTGCCTGACAATACAGGGTATTTCATAAAGAAAAAGTTAAAACCTTTGTATCTTTGTTTGTATTTTACTCATTCACGCTGAACGTATTTAAATGAAATCTGGCAATTGGTAGACCATGACCCGGAAAAGGACAAATATTATTTTTCATCCTACATTGTTGACAATGTGACGGTGAACAGATAGTCAATAATAATAATAATACATTATCTTTCATTTGTCTTTGTAAGTATTTACTTACTCATTACTGAATTTGCTTTTAGCTCGAGATTGCCCGTTCCGTGGCCTACAGCGTCGCCTTCGACAACATGGCCTACACCCACTCCATCGTGGCAGTCACACCTCAAGATACCCTTACAATTGGCAACGGCAAAAACGCTGCTCAAATCGTCGGTGAGTGTATACACCTACTTTTGATTACTAAAATTTCACGCACACAGTACACTTCATGAGGCATCTTCACCATCTTTCATATCGAATCCTTTATTTTCATTGATCCATCCTGAGTCTTGTGGGATCATCGTCTCATCGAATTTTAAGTGTGAGAGAAGAGGACCTGTGTTTAATTCCCTTACATAACCGTCAAGATTTTGCATTACTTCTTGAATAGATTACCTCTTGTCTAGTGTCCATTAAGATGAGCTGCCGTAACCAGAATTTGGTCGAGAGAATATATAACTTCTCGTATCGATGCCATGCAAAAAATTTAAGTCTTATCGGAATATAAATACATAAATTATTTTCTGCAGGATACACCGAGGATGCTGTGATCATGCTGGGAGACAAGAAGGTCGGCAAGGATGCTGAGAACCTCAGGAAATCCTTATCAGCGACACCTGACGCGTGCAGGGACTTCGTCGAATCGGTGAGTACACATCTCGATTTATATTACGTCATATAGAAACGTCAAGGTCCATTAGTGAGGTTGGTGCAGAGCTTCGGGCCTGCTTGCTGACGCACAGCGCGCACCAGCACCAACTGCATTCTGGCTGTTATTGCGGATGGGCTGGACACACGTTCCGTCCAACACTGGGCTTATTTATACTCACTTTAAGAAATAAGTTGGAAAGATTTAATTTTTAATTTTTTATACTATCGTAAGTTTTACTATACTGGTACAGTCAGAAGCAAAAATATGTATACATTACCAAGGCTCCAAAAATATGTAAACATCTTCGACTTTAAGACGAAGTGCTCAACGTGAAGAGCATAAAATTGTAGCCACCGGTTCATATCATAAATATGTATACGCTCATTGCTTCATTAAATTATGCCCACCACGAAAGGAACAATACTATGTATGCACGCTTCCTTCAATAGCATGTATTCACGCGTTGGTTCATAATTTAATGAAGCAATGAGCGTATACATATTTATGATGTGAACCGGTGGCTACAATTTTATGCTCTTCAAGTTGAGCACTTCGTCTTAAAGTCATAGATGTTTACATATTTTTGGAGCCTTGGCAATGTATACATATTTTTGCTTCTGACTGTACTCCATAGATCGACTGAGAAAAATTGACTGCTAACGTAAGACTTTGAAGATAAACTTGTATCATTTTCAATTAAATAATTATATTCCAATAATTAAAATAGGTAACGAATAGAACATCCTGGACTACGAACGACAAATTTTGTTCAACCAAGGCGAGACATATCCAGAATTTAAAATGTTCCATAAATATCACTATATTTAAATCCAACCTTCATTCACCCACAGACTGACGGCATCGTGTTCTCTGCCACGAACTTCCACGCAATGAACGCTGGCCAGCAGAAGCAGTTCTTGCAGACCGCAGCAGCCGCCATCAACCAGAAAATTATGCATGAGACCAGGGTACAGGACTGCACCTGCATTTACGCAGATCCCTTCAGGGCTCGATCCGTGTGCGTCTCCAAGGATAGGAAAGAAGTGGTAAGGAAATTTATTTATTTTTCTCATGATATGAATTGGTTTCGCGTTTGCTAAGATTACTGCTGAACATGGGCTTCTAGGCCAGGTCACAGCCAAGCATCTACCAACCCGGAGTAGAAGGTACCGTCTATGTGTTATAGTCTTCTCGTCCTCGAAGAGAGTAAATGCCTGTGTCCCACAGTGGGCATGTAATGCAGCCCGTCTTCACTCACATCTGGCGTGGGCTTTAATTAAGTGCAAGATTTGCTGATCTCCTCGACATTTTTCATTTTTCGAAGTAAACAGCATTTCCTTCGGATACGAATCTTATTTTAAAGACAGCCTCCGTGGTGTAGCGGTAGCGAACGCGGCCGCTGCACAAGGAGGCGCGGTTTCGATCCTCGCGCTGGGCAAATATTTGTATGCATACATATGAATATTTGCACCGGTCTGGTCGTGCCTCGGAAAGCACATTAAGCCGTTGGTCCTGGTTGCCATACGAACATCTAGTGGCAGTCGTTACGGGTTGTTGGAGCCCTCAAAAGTCTAACAATTGGTCTAACTGAAATGCTTCGATATCGCCTTCGGATTGTGGAGGTCAGACGGCAGTCGCTTCACGTAAAATATTGAAGTTTAGCTGAAATCAGCAGTTAGACTGGTAGGTAAAGCGGACCCCAGACTCCAAAGCTGAAAAAGATTCGGATTCGACTGGGATTAACGCTGAGGTGATGATAATGATTATTATTTTCTAATATGCTTATTCCTTGTTCACAGGCTCGCAGACGGAAGTAAGCTTTACGCCCGAAACTGTGATCAAAATGAAGCGAATACCAAATACTCTAGAGTTATGTAGTCGCGTGAGAGCGAGATGCACATATATTACTATAAGTGCGTCTCTCTCGCACGTTTTTATTAAATAGTCTCTCACGGAAATATGAAGCATTGTAGTCTCCATTGCCGCATCGGCATTCAATTATTTAACATAATTTAGTAATAGACCAGCAATGGACGGTAGGTAGTTTTTTAATGTTGTATGTTTCCGTGGTAGAAATAACTAATTAATCATTGTAATTGTCATGAGCAGAATCTGTTGTATTTATGAATTGCGCGTACCAAGAGGTATTGAGATTTAATAAAATATGTTATTTAATACTGGATTTTTATTTTATTTCTACAATGTATGTATATACAGAGTGGTGCTGACAATACGACAATAAATTAAACATCGTGTCCCTCAACACATTCTCAGTCTACCCATAAAAATATATAAATATACCATTAGTTTAGTCACAGGAATTATTTTTCATTTCTCAGATTTTCTACATGATGTACATGTTTATAAGGAAGCACTTAGAGGTTGATGACCGCCGCATCCAGCGGTACTAAACTTTAATAATAATGACGCAAAAAAGCAAGTCGATACAGCTAGGAACGCGCTGTCACCCGCTGATCGGAGGTCATTGAACCAATATTTTAAAGGATGTTTTATTATTCCGTTCGCAATTTTATGCGATTTAGTTTGTTTGAAATTTTTTTATTTTTATTTTTGGTGCTAGGTTTTTCTCTATGGTTCAAGATTATTCCTATGAACCAGCATGGTCTGTATTTCCATTTATTGTCATATTGACAGCACCACTCTGTATATATAATATACTTACTTTTTCTTTGAGATCCGAGCAACCTTTTTATCATCCCACTGCTGGGCACAGGTCTCCTCTTATACAGAGAAGGATTGAGCATAATCACTGGCGATTTCAGACTTATAAAAGTCCAGGTTTCCTCAAGATGTTTTCCTTCACCTTCAGTCATTTGTGTCAAAGATATATGTACTTAGAAAGTACATATAACTTTAGAAAAGTTACTTTGGTACTTGCCTGACCTGGAATCGAACCCGCGCACTCATACTTGAGGGGCTGGTGTTTTAACCACTAGGCCACCACGACTTGTACTGACGACGCGACGAGTAATGATTAGATAGATTATGAGTCTCACCGTAACGATTTTCATTCCAAATTTGTTCATCTCTGGACACCGGCCTGCATGATGCTATACTCGCGGCCAGGGGTCGTAACATATGGTGAACTATTGTGAAGGAGAAGATAATTCCACAGGGACATCACGACCCTCAGTAATGAGGAGAACGACTTTAGGAGGGCGGAATGATTTTTAAGAAACCAGTTCTTCAGTAGGCGAGACCATTCCGACTCCAAATTTAAGCAAGACAACACGTTACTAGTCGAAATTAGTCCCATACTAGTCTGTTAGAAATTGTGACTAATCTAAGACTAGGTTAAACCAATAGGAACTATACTTATATATAAAATTCTCGTGTCATAGTTTTCGTTCCCATACTCCTTCGAAACGGTTTGACCGATCCTCATGAAATTTTGTGAGGGTATTGAGTAGGTCTGAGAATCGGCCAACATTTATTTTTCATCCCCCTAAATGTTAGGGGTAGTCCACCCCTAATTTTATTTTTTTATTATTTAGATAAAATTTTTAGTTTCTATTTTTTTATGATACAACATACAAAAATACACATAATCCTAAATTTTCACCCTTCTACGATCAACCCTTATTTTTAATAGCCATTTTAGTAATTTAATCATTTTTCATCTCCGGTCGAAAACTGACCAATCGTAATGACGATTGGTCAGCTAATTAAATGTAATTAGTTTTATTCCCAAGAGAAATCTAAAAAACGCGATATAATCGAATTCCACGCGGGCGTAGCCGCGGCCGGCTAGTAATATGTAAAACTTGCATATAATGTATTTAAAGCTCCATAAGCTATTTATTACAAAAAAACAATTCAATTACAAAAATAAATCTAAGGAAAAAATTAAACTTTATTATCAAAACAATATGAAACATAATACAAATACAAATATTTTATTGGGACAAAAAATACAGTTTTCAATTTTTGTGTATATTAATACTGCATTACAGTAGGTAAAATAGGTTTATCAATAACTTCGATAAAAGGGTGTTAGGTCAAGAGAGTGACATACTTGTGAGGAGTGAAGGTCTCATGAAAAATAAAAGCATATACTTGGACAAACTCCCAAAAAGATTGAAAAATGAAATGCTCTATACATTCATAATTATCATTTAAATCGAAAAAATATAAAACATCAGATTTTTGTTTATTATTCAGAGTTGGTCCCATTATAATAGTACATCATTTACATCAATATAAAGGGTGTATCTGACATCGACGCACAAACGAGTACCATGGATCCAGTACATGATTCTGAACCCCCCAGTGGTGGAACTTTTCATCGGCTTTTTCATGATTAAAAAAAAAAGCATAGGGAGTTTTTTCACTTTATACCGTTCATAATTGCTATACTTTTATAATCCAATAAGATTTTAAAGTAAAAATTAATTATTTCGCTAATTACACAATAAAGCGCAATGTAATCAAAACTCGAAAAACTATCTTATCAGCTGATTTAATAGAGTTCACATCAGGGATCAACGCCATACCTACAAACCCACACGGCGGCACGCTTGCAACGTTCAAAGGCCGAGCCAACACTTTTTTTTTTAAACACTGAATTCTGTAACCGTTCATTAACGACATAAATGACTATCATATTTTTTTTAGTGGCATGCGGTGTAGCCTTTTCGCGAAGTTTGCGTTACGATATCAGATACATCCTGTATGTATGAGGAACAGTGTGTAAAGTTCACTCATCCTCCATAGCAAAAGGGAGGATCCTTCGACCAGACTAGTGATGTGTCTGGCAGACAACTGCCCTACGATATGAAGAAATGAATTCGTTTATTATGCAAGTAGGATCACTGATCACTATTACACATCATATTTTTTTAAACTAGCTGGAGCCGATTTCCTAACTGACTACCTCTGAGAAGAAATGCCGAAACAAACTCAGGGATCATCGTCTTTTTTCAAGTCCAGACATTAAAAATGAAAATATTTACATTAACAATATGTGTTAGCTTTGTACATAATGATCAATTCAGGTGATTTAAAAAAAAAACAACGATTAAAATGTTGCAGCATTGTAGCGACGATTTCTGTAGGAAAGTTATATGTATGCTAGTTGCGTGGTATGAGTAAACTGTGCTTGTGAGATGCAGTATGTGTGTGAAGTATGATACTTGGATCAAAATCAAATCAAATCAAAGCATTTATTTCAAATAAACCAGTTACAGGCACTTTTGAATTGTCAGAAGGTCGGTCAGTCAGTAAGGTGAAGTCTAGTCGCCCATTCCAAAGAGTAGGTTCCTATGGAGAAGAACGGGCAAGAAACTCCATGGACACTCTTTTCAATTGTCAAGCTATTGATACAAATATTTGATTACATCATTCGTTTTCGCAAGTGTCGCAAGTGCCGTAATAGATACCCCCACAAAATACTTCACTCCCGTAAATTATGTCCCTCATCCAACCTAACATATTGTTATAATTTTACCCAAGGGGTCTAATACAATGCATAATAATCACTTATTTTGCTAATAAAATGGCACTATTACGGTAAATCAAATTAGCTAGCATAACTTCGCAGTCATATAATACAAAAAAAAAAACATGTTTTTTTTCGAGTTGGTTGTAGGTATACCTAAGTACGAACGAGATTTTTTTGTCAAGTTTATTTCACGCTAATTTAACTTTGACCCTTGGAATGTAACGAGCATGTAAGTTATTTGGTAGTAGTTGAGACGTTAGTAGACCGTCTTGCGCACCCATTTCATCCGCGGTCCGCGTTGGGACATGATCTTGACGGAAGCGCTGGCTGCTCCCTTCACTACGTCTTGGATCTGAAAGAACACGTATTTCTTACTTGAAAATTGTCAGTTAAAAGAAAAAATATTCCACACAAATAAAACTCAAATTATGTACAAATAAAAAATAGGTAATAAAAAGACAATAAAGCCAGAAGTTTCGTACTCAAAACTGTCATCATCATCTCAGCGTTAATCACAGTCGCATCCGAAGCCTTTTCAGCTTTGGAGTCTGGGGTCCGCTTTACCGTACTTCGTACTCAAAACTGTATTTTTATAAATAATGTTAACAATTTTGTCCAACTTTGTTGGGTTTAAAAAAACTTTATTCTCATTAAGATAATCCTCATTTACATGAGAAGAATTATAAATATTAATATTAATTATTATATCAGCGCGGGTAGAAGAAAACACAAAAAAATGAATAAGTAGGTTGTTAACATAATTAGAAAAGACTTATTTGCATTGCTAAGATATGGTGGTGGCGCAAATAAGCCACGTCAAGATACTTCAATACAAAGGTTAAGTATGACGACGTCAGCGATGGCGGAGCGATAGGGTCGGCACCATCTTGGTGTGGTGGTACCGGTTCCATTTCGTAGGTGGCGATTTGAATTAAAATACGAAGTCTAAATATACCCTCCAATCTTGACAATAACAATTCAAATAGGCAAACCGACAGTTTCGTCCCGGAGAAGTGCCCTGGTCCGCGCCACCAAGCGAAGTAACCATTCAACAATCCCCACTTTCTAAAACGACCCTGTCTACGTGACGCCATCACAAAAAGAACTCCACGGCTACTACACAAATCAAATGAGCAACTTTTATTAAAATGGTATCAAAATCCACGACAATAATATCATACTTACACTCAACATCAAACTCTGCGCGTTGCCCACAAGCATGTCCAAAGCTTCTTTGTCTTCTTGTGTACCTGAAACAACAACATAATGGTAAGGGATTGGAAAAGATGAATATCAGAAGAAACATTGAAATTGAGCGGAAAACTGAAAAAAATACCACTGAAATCTAAACGACTTTCTGGTTAAATTCGTTACGTTGAACAAAATCAAATGTCATTTATTGGATAAGCACGTTTTTAATAAATAAAATAATAAATACATCTTCTTCTTCTCAGTTTACAGAGGTCCACTGCTGGACAAAGGCCTCCCCCAAGGCTTTCCCATAATCTCCACGTTTGGCAAACGAGTTGGGGATCGCAGTAATTAGATATTCCACAGGTGCCCGCTTCCCTAGTGAGAGTTCTCTTAGTCGTCTCTCTAGACACCCACCAGAGGATATGAGATAATACTACTCGTTATAATAATTATCGCACGTTGTAAAAATTATCTCGCGTTGTGAAAATTATCGCGCGTTGTAATAATTATCGGGCGTTGTAAAAATTATCGCGCGTTGTAAAAATTATCGCGTGTTGTAATAATTATCGCGCGTTGTAAAAATTATCGGGCGTTGTAAAAATCAGTCCAATGTTAAATACATATTATTGTATTATATTCATACACCTTCCATGTAAATTACCTAAATGAATAAAAGACTGCATCACAGTCCATTGCGTGGTTTATAGACAGACAGGTCACATAAAGCGATACAATATTAAACATATTATTAAATATGTAGATGAGTTGTCGTACCGTGGCGTCCGAGCGAAAATCCTTTGACGGTCGTCAACATCTTGAGCTGACCGCTAATAGTTGGGATCCTCTCGCACGTTTGTAGCAGGTTCTAGAAAAATACAGAAACTTATTATCAATAATTTTTAATTTATAAATAGTAGTACTAAACGGAAAAGGAACGAGCTTAAAGCAACTCGCTCGCTCACGTAATATTAAAAGCGTTCCAAATCCTCTCATAAATTCATTGTTATAAGGTTGATATCAATGCTATCAAAAGTACAGTGGTCTTTATTCTCGTTATGAGGAGGTTGATGTTGAGATGATAAGTTTAAAAGTAAAATTACTGTAAAAGAGTCGATTAGTCGCAATGTCATCTACAGGAAAATCAATGTTAATAAAACTTGTAAAATTAATTTCTGACAGATTGAGATGGTCATGAGACTGCAAATGTATTTCCACAACCATTTGTCGCAGGGTTTGTACACAAACTACTAAGATAAATTGTGTAGAAACTTGAAACTTTGTTTTTTTTTTTCAAAACGTTTGTTTGTCAAGTTTCTACACAATTTATCTTAGTAGTTTCTTGGGCCATATTCTCCATGCACTCCTTGTAAGACCTTCGCTGTGGTCTACCTCATCATCATCATCATCCCAGCGTTAATCACAGTCGCATCCGAAGCCTTTTCAGCTTTGGAGACTGGGGCCCGCTTTACCAGTCCAACTGCTGATATGGCTAAACTTCGACATTTTCCGTAAAGCGACTGCCGTCTGAATTCCACAACCCGAAGGCGACATCGAAGCATTGCAGATAGACCAATTGTTGGATTTTTGAGGGTTCCAACAACCCATAACGACTGCCACTAGATGTTCGTATGGCAACCGAGACCAACGGCTTAACGTGCTTTTCCGAGGCACGACCAGACTAGTGCAAATATTCATATTCATGCATACAAATACTTGCACTGTGCGGGGATCGAACCCGCGCCACCCAGCGCAGCGGCCGCGTCCGTTACCGCTACGCCACGGAGGCTGTCCTAGGTCGCTGTGGCTATGGTCTACTTTGACAGCGATTAAAACAGTAAGTTTAAAATTTCACCTAAATTGATAGATACTAACCGTCTTGATCCTGTGGTCTGTACACTCATGCGCAAGTTTCTTTGCAAGTCGCGCGACTTCGTGCGAGTCTGTCACTATTGACTTAGAAGTCGCTAGGACTTCGCGCTGCTTGTCTGAAATAAAAGAAAAGTTTTATATATAAAAAAAAATATTCCAATATCCAAAGTTGTACTAGGTACTGAATTAAATGCTGCCGGCGATTAAATCGAGTCGATGGTCGACAGCGAAGAGTCATGGGATGCGGTGGTTTCCTTCTGCTGAGGCTGGGGAAAGGGAGAGGGAAATCTCGAATGAGAATGTTACCATTGGTCATGTAGTTGGAGAGCTTGGCCATGAGCACAGCCATGCGCTTGGCGACCGCGACGATCTCGTTGTCTCGTGAGGACCAGTCGCGGATAGCCACGTGCAGGTTCAGGTTACTAAAGTGAATAGAATGTTACCATTGGTCATGTAGTTGGAGAGCTTGGCCATGAGCACAGCCATGCGCTTGGCGACCGCGACGATCTCGTTGTCTCGTGAGGACCAGTCGCGGATAGCCACGTGCAGGTTCAGGTTACTAAAGTGAATAGAATGTTACCATTGGTCATGTAGTTGGAGAGCTTGGCCATGAGCACAGCCATGCGCTTGGCGACCGCGACGATCTCGTTGTCTCGTGAGGACCAGTCGCGGATAGCCACGTGCAGGTTCAGGTTACTAAAGTGAATAGAATGTTACCATTGGTCATGTAGTTGGAGAGCTTGGCCATGAGCACAGCCATGCGCTTGGCGACCGCGACGATCTCGTTGTCTCGTGAGGACCAGTCGCGGATAGCCGTGCAGGTTCAGGTTACTAAAGTGAATAGAATGTTACCATTGGTCATGTAGTTGGAGAGCTTGGCCATGAGCACAGCCATGCGCTTGGCGACCGCGACGATCTCGTTGTCTCGTGAGGACCAGTCGCGGATAGCCACGCAGGTTCAGGTTACTAAAGTGAATAGAATGTTACCATTGGTCATGTAGTTGGAGAGCTTGGCCATGAGCACAGCCATGCGCTTGGCGACCGCGACGATCTCGTTGTCTCGTGAGGACCAGTCGCGGATAGCCACGTGCAGGTTCAGGTTACTAAAGTGAATAGAATGTTACCATTGGTCATGTAGTTGGAGAGGTTGGCCATGAGCACAGCCATGCGCTTGGCGACCGCGACGATCTCGTTGTCTCGTGAGGACCAGTCGCGGATAGCCACGTGCAGGTTCAGGTTACTAAAGTGAATAGAATGTTACCATTGGTCATGTAGTTGGAGAGCTTGGCCATGAGCACAGCCATGCGCTTGGCGACCGCGACGATCTCGTTGTCTCGTGAGGACCAGTCGCGGATAGCCACGTGCAGGTTCAGGTTACTAAAGTGAATAGAATGTTACCATTGGTCATGTAGTTGGAGAGCTTGGCCATGAGCACAGCCATGCGCTTGGCGACCGCGACGATCTCGTTGTCTCGTGAGGACCAGTCGCGGATAGCCACGTGCAAGTTCAGGGCCTCGTTCTGGAAGGATCACGGCGATGGCATAATATTAATGGCATATTTATTATCTACCAGTCGAATTAAAAAAGAAGTATTCACGTTTGAGGCCCAATTCTTAAGAAAGTTTAGAAGCTATTATATATGACGGTAGAACTCGTAGGAGCCTAGAGAATCACGCTAGTTCTGGCACAAAAGAGGTCGCACCAGGCGGCGGCCGATGCAGCCACCCTCGGGGTTGCGACAATCGTGGAGACGATCCGGCAACTGGGACTCGAGGCGGCCCTGCACAAGTCCGAGGCCATGTGTTTTCATGGTCCTCCGAACGCGCCACCGTCGTGTTGCCACATAACGATAGGAGGGGTTCACATCGGCGTCGAGTCGACGATGAAGTACCTGGGACTCTTCGATAACCGGTGGAACTTCGAGGAGCATTTCCGACGTTTGACACAAAGACTGTAACGGGCCGAGGTTGCTCTGAGGCGGCTCCTCCCCAATCTAGGGGGACCAAACACCTCCTGCCGGAGGCTCTACGCAGGAGCTGTGCGATCTATGGCCCTTTACGGGGCACCGGTATCAACGCGGTCGCTAAGGAAGCGACCAGCCCAATGCCTGACCGCGTCCCAGAGGGTCATGGCCGTTCGACTGGTCCGTGGATACCGCACGGTCTCCGCTGAGGCGGTGAGCCCCCTTGCCAGATTGTCGTCATGGGATCTGGAAGCCAAAGCCCTCGCCCACATGTGGGAGCGGCGAGAGGAGGCAAAACGCCGGGCATAACTCCGCTGCCACGAGTAATCGTGGTACGGCGGACCGAGCTCCAGCGGGATCTCATGGCGACATGGAGAGTGCGATTGTCGCAACCCAGTGTTGGGCACGCCACAGTAGCGGCGGTAAGTTCCCTTTTTGAGGAGCGCACAACACAGTTCACGACAGAATATAGTGGTCACTAGAAGCGTGCGCACAGCGGGTCCGTCTCGTTGTGCAGGGGTACAAAACGTTGCGATCCTCGAGTTCGTGGGGCACCTATTTGTCAAGCTTTATTATCATGCCAGTTTGACGCAAATGAACCAATATTGTTTTGACGCTATATCATCAGTTTCCACAATCGCCTTTAGTTCTTCTGGCGCCGATTCTCTTCTACACAAACTAAATTAAATTTAAGTTCAGTGCATATTTTTCTTTATATTTCATTAAGAAGAGAACAGAAGATAAAATGTCAGTTTAGACCTGTCAAATTAGTCCGCTCATGGCGTAATATTGCGTATTCTTAGGCACCATGTTATAATCGCGTCTAAATTGTCTATGGAGTCTCTTATTTTGAAAGGATTAAACTAAAATGTTATCTTCTAGTCGGTGGGCGTCCGACGCTGCGCTGGCCGGTACGTGGTCGCCATTCAAGAGCCTTTCTGCCTCATCGGCCATCGGCTATGTGCCCTGCCCACTGCCACTTCAGACAGCTGGTGGTCGGATGATCTGACCAAAATCGCAGGGAAGCGCTGGATGCAGGCTGCGTCCAACCGTTCTTTTTGGAAATCCTTGGGGGAGGCCTATGTCCAGCAGTGGACTTCATGTGGCTGAGATGATGATGATGATGTTATCTTCTATCTTTTTCTTAATGAAACAGAAAGAATAAGATGTACTTAACTTAAAATTTGTTTAGTTTGTGAACAAGAGACTCAGCGCCATTTGACCGAAGTCTTCGGACAACCGCGAGGTTCAATTTGACCGAAGTCTTCGGACAACCGCGAGGTTCAATTTGACCGAAGTCTTCGGACAACCGCGAGGTTCAATTTGACCGAAGTCTTCGGACAACCCTGCCGTCCTTACGAAAAGTGCAATAACTCGAGTTTTGCCCCAAATTGAGTTAAGTACATATTTGGAATCTGCAGAATAAGATCTATATATTCTTTTAAGACACTTTTTACGTATCTATGACGTAGCCGGTTTTATACTAAGCTAAACTGCAATATCTAAGTCAGTACTTTATGATTTACAAATCAAGACCGAAATAACTATAGATAGGAATAACTTACTTCCACTATAAAGTAGTTTTACTAAACATATCTGCAATAAGTGTAAATAGTGCATTTATAGTTAGCGTAGTTCGTCATTTTTAATATTCATTTACTAGTTATAAGTGCAATAAGTTTGAGTTATTGCATTTATAATTACCATATATTTCGTTACCATGGTTTTCATTTACAAGTTATAAGTGCAATAAGCTTGAATTATTGCGGTTATGTTAAGGGATCTCATTACTAATTATGGGGAGAATACTAAAATTAATGTATTAAGTGTACGAATACTGTGCGGGAGGAAAAGTTATAAATTGTATATATAGTATAGATGTTATATAAATAACTCAGAATATAAAGTATAGTACAGTCAGAGTTAGTATAATAAATAAATTTTTAACGGTGTCAACCCCTGTTAGTGAATATAACACTGTGAACAGGAATTTAGAAAGCGTAAGATAGAATTATTGTAAGAAAAAACAAAGCGTTGGTGGTCGTTCATAGTGATAGGAATGTTTGTACACATCTGGCTATGAAAGTGACAATGTCAAAAAGGTGGCGCAATTAAATGGTCCCTTGTAATAAAACGCCGACCCTCTGATTGTTCAAAGGACCCGCAAATGTGTGTAAGACAATGAAACTGTCTCTGGTAGAATCCAAGAAGATATCCTTTCTGCATTCAGGTCGTTTATTGTTCATAGACGCGACATGAAGCATATCGTTTTATGAGCCCAAAACAAAAACTGGGCGTTAATGTGTTTTCTGGTAAACATGGCAATTAATCAGCTGATTTCTGCCGAATCAATTACCGTAAAATATTTTGAACCAGGCCATATGTTCATGTCGGCTGATAACTTTCATCATCAGGAAATTTCATGAAATGACATAAAAGGAAAAATAAAGTTTATGATTTTGGTGACTTTGTAGATTTCGTAAAAACGGTCAATTCAAAAAGAAGCATAGTAATTTCGAGCAACACAGGGAATCCAAGCATGGAATCGGAAACATGAAACCCTAAGTCTATCTAAAATACATCATGGCAGTCAGAGCCGAAAGAGATTTAAAATAAAGCACAAAGGTTCCCAAGTATCTGATTGGAAAGAACTAGATTTTCGACCAGTAAAAATTTCAAGCAAGAATTTATCAAGAGGATAACTTTGATGCCTGAAACCAGGAGAGGCTTTTGGTTAAACTTACCAGAAACGTCCCAAGTTTCCCAGTCCCATCAGACTTATTCGGACATTGATAAATAATATAAAAAGTGGTTAAAAAATAACGCCTTAGAATAAAATGTGGACTGCTTTTTAAAATTATTTTTAATATTTACAATTGTTTAGGTACTTTAACTACTCTTCAAATATTTTAATAAATGAATACCTATATTTTTTGATATATGTGTATTTTCAAGTGCAGTAACCGTAAGTTAGCAAAGTAGTAACTCCTATTTTACCTAATAATTGTACTATACAAACACATATGACACATATGACGTGTGAAGTGATCAGTGATCCTACTTGCATAATATACGATTTCATTTCATTTCTATATGGTATGAAATTAAAACGATTTAATACGAATATTCTTCTTATTTATAAAATTATAACTGAAATCATGTGATTTCAGTTGTATTTAAACACATCTGAACACAGATATATTATGTAGACTTGGCTTGACAATTTCATGGTAGATCGGCGAGAGGAAGTAAAATAAGGTTTTGTAAGAGTTCTATTTATTCATATTTGACATAAAACGTAACACCTCTGTTTTTCTAAGAGTAACAAATTACAACTTTGTCGTTTTAAACTTGTCTCTTACTAATGAAAACCGCAATAAATAAGAAACTTAATGCACTTTTGGTTAGGAACAGTTCATAAAAAAATATTCATTGCTACTTAAAAGTGCATCATGTTAGTTTCCTAACCATTAGTGCAATAAATAGGTTACTTATTGCGGATATGACTAGTAAACATACTTTCGAAATAGAAATAATACTTAACATTCGAGTATTTGTTGTTTTTTATACAGGAAATAAATGCGGGAATAAACATTAAGTATCACGTAATATTCTCTACGTTGTAAGATATCATGTAGTGAAAGATTCAAGTCGATACCATGTATAGAGATGGAGATACAAACAAAACAAAAAAAAATCTTTAAACGCGTTTTTCTCGAAATCATATTTAACCTAGTTATTGCACTTTTCGAGGTTCAATTTGACCGAAGTCTTCGGACAACCGCGAGGTTCAATTTGACCGAAGTCTTCGGACAACCGCGAGGTTCAATTTGACCGAAGTCTTCGGACAACCGCGAGGTTCAATTTGACCGAAGTCTTCGGACAACCGCGAGGTTCAATTTGACCGAAGTCTTCGGACGACCGCGAGGTTCAATTTGACCGAAGTCTTCGGACGACCGCGAGGTTCAATTTGACCGAAGTCTTCGGACGACCGCGAGGTTCAATTTGACCAAAGTCTTCGGACGACCGCGAGGTTCAATTTGACCGAAGTCTGCGGACGACCGCGAGGTTCAATTTGACCGAAGTCTTCGGACGACCGCGAGGTTCAATTTCCGTTTATTTATCGGACTAGCACACCAATAAGAGGTGGTGCATTGATTTCTAGTGTTAGCTTCGAAAACGCCTTTGATGTAGCGTGCTTGTGCCGCGTTGTTGCCACGACGGTACTCATATTCCATAATTACTCGAATTTTTAACGTATCCGTGGTGACGAAAAAGATTGAAATGCGATGGAAATGTAACACTAATGAAATGACAAATGGCTACTTTTGGAAAAAGAATTCCATGTTTATAAAATAAACATAATTCAAAATTAGAAAAGTAAAGACCTATTATTTTCATTTTATAACATCTGATAGATAGATAGTCAACACTCACGTAGATGGGTTGGTCCGGCCCCGGCTGGGTTTTAAAGATGGAATCGCCGCCCAAAATTGATTCCACTTCCCCTGTAGCTTGTAGAATCTGTCGACAAATAATTCAATTTAATACAAACCAATTTATAACAAACTAATTTTGTCCGAAAACTTGGCGTTTGAGACATAGGACATGGAATTCACTGGCTGTCTATGGTATATTATTAGTGTATCAATTATATAAAAATCCGGACAAATGAGAGTCGGACTCGAACTTCAAGGGAAAAACTGCACATTCAAAACGCTTGAATGGATTTAGTTGAAATTTGAACACATGATATAGAGAAAGTCTTAGGCTGTTTTTCATCTCAGACAGACGAAGTCATCGGCAACAGCTAGTGACTACACATAATAATATTATAAATCTGAAAGTTTATGACAAAGGATATTTGTTTCACTTTTAAGCGAAAAGTATTGTACGTATTTGGATGCAGACAGATACCTAGTCTATAACCAGCAATAACAAAAGATACTTCTAATCCTGGTATTCCTACGGGATCGCTTATGCAGGTGAAACTGCGGGATATAGCTAGTAAAGTTCTAGTTTTACCTTGGCAGTGGTGTCCTTCCAGTCTGGCAGTCTACTAGCACGAGTGTCTTCAGGCGGCGTGGCGGCGGCGAGCTGTTGTTTCGCTTCTATCAAGGCCTTCTGCAGCTCAGGGTCGCTGCGAGCAGAACTCGAAGACATGCTCACGTGGATCACGCGGTTCGCTAGCCTGGATGGAGATATATATATATTTTTATATGGGAATGAGGCTGGCAGAAAAACAACTCTCCTTTATTTTAGCCGCTTTTAAATCTAAGACCAACAGAACCTTACCTAAAAACAACTTATTCCTTGGGTATTAAGATATAAATAAGTATTAATAATATTATATCTCACTTGGTGATAGCCGCCGACGTGTGAGCACACTTCATGGGGTCGTTGTGTTTGGTGGACTCCTCGCGCATACGTTCCATGGTCTCACCTGAAATATTTTAACTTTATCAGTCCTAAACTCCGGATTGAATGTAAAATACATAATATATTCCTCCTTATTCATAAATGCTGCTTAAAGTTAACTAGTGATTAGCGATTGTTTAAACAAACATTTAAAACGTTTACACGTTACTTAACTTTAATCATCAATTATGAATAAACAACTTAAGCTCTGTGGTGTTTATTCATAAAGGATAATTAAAGTTAAGTGACGTTAAAAGTTCAAAAATGTATGGTTAAAGAATCGCTAATCACTAATTAATTTTAAGCAGCATTTATGAATAAGGGGGAATATTGGTTACAGTTTTCATGTTACAGGACTTTCATCTCACGAAGTGTCGTGCGCTTTACTTGTGGTAATAAAGTCTCCAACTACTCCGTAAATGTGTGTGTATCAGCTGGCAGGAGCACTCAGTACCTACCGTTTGATAAAATGGTGATGATTGCGAAAATGGGTGGGTGTGTGGTTCTTTGCAAACATTCACAGACTACAATTTGAGTGTCTTCAAGGCTAGATTGAATAGGCTCTCAATAAACTAGTGCGCAAAAAAGTCTGGGTACACTTGGGTACCACGTGTAAGATAGCATGGATCCATGAGAAAAAAAGTTGTAATGTTGTAAAATACAGGCTGTAACTGACATCTTAACGCAAACTTCGCGAAAAGGCTAAACCGCATGCCACTAATAAAATTATGATAGTCATTTACGTCGTTAATGAGCAGTTACCGAAATCCCTGTGTTTAAAAAAGTGTCGGCTCGGCCTTTGAACGTTGCAAGCGTGCCGCCGTGCGTGTCTGTAGGTATGACGTTGACCCCTTATGTGAACTCTATTAAATCAGCTGATAGGATAGTTTTTCGAGATTTGTTCTCATTGCGCTTTTTTGTGTAATTATAGGTACTCGTTTGTGCGTCGATGTCAGATACATCCTTTATAACTTATTTTACTTACCAATATAAAAATATATAATTACTATAGGACTCAGTCTAAAATCACGCCTATAGAGCCTATAGAGGTCCATAGCCAGACAATGGCTTTCCACATTGGGGACGTTTGTCTTAATCCTCACGCTTGTCCTGTGGGTTGGGGATCACAGTAATTTGTTATTCCACAGAAGAGGCGCTGCTGTCCGCTTCCCTGGTGAGAGTTCCCTTAGTCACCTCTCTAGACACCCACCAGAGGATATAATACTTTCGTTAACATTACCTGCAGTCTGCACAAAGTCCATCGGATCAACAGACTGGTCGCACAGGTCTCGAATCTTGGACAACGACTCTGCGTATCTCGCTAGCAGGGTCTTGTAATTTTCTATCACAGCCTAGAAATTAACAAAACATTGAGACTAAGAACTGCAAATGTCTATATTGTAGAAAAATCTAAATTACGGTTTAATATTGTTACGGGCTAGGGGTACTTAAACGCCGGTTAAGGGTTACGAAGTTTATTGGCAACGAAGGTACAGTCGATTGTAGGCAATGACAAGTAGAACGTAGCTGATGTCGTACCGAAGTCTTCTCTTACGTCCACGAAGTCCGTGTTGTAAACACACAATAACAGTACAGATGTTACTCCACGTAGTACTCACAGTTCTTGTTGCAGTTGTCGCAGTAGGTATTCTCGAAGATCGCTTCTTAACTGTCGCTGTTTTCGTATCGCTAGTCGAGTGTAGACTGACTCTGCGTCGGCGTCGCAGCGCCTTATATAGCCCAGCTGATCGAACATTCCAGATTCCTCTAGACGTAATAATAATAGCACATAACTTCGAGGTCACTCGGAAGTACCTACGGTAATTCCCGGAAACGGGTTTCTAGAAATTTCGATGTCGACGCTTTGTTGACAAAACTGTTGAGACCTGTACCATTCGATAGGCCGTCCTAAGTCTAGCAATGCGTTTTATTATTGTACCTAGGAAATGTCTAGATCTGGCGAAATAGAGCTCAAAAGTGACACACTGCATGTCACGCGATATTGAACCTTATGCCATCGACATAAGGTCCATTCGTAACATTGCCCCCTTCTTAGTCATGCTCGTCCCGAGCATGATTTGATCCATAATAGCGAGCTAGGCGGTCTACGTGTACGACCTTCAGCTTCCCTCTAGGTCCTTTCTTAATCCGGTAGGTGACATCGTTTATTCTGGTTACTATCGTGTACGGACCCTCCCATTTGGCTTGGAACTTTGGACTCTTTCCTTTTCTTCTAATGGGATTATGTAACCATACCAAAGTCCCTTCTTCAAATCCGGGCACGTTAGCTTTGCGGTCGTATCGGATCTTCATCTTCTCACTGGTTTTCAGACCATTCTCTCTCACTAGCTCATGTATTCCATCTAATTTACGCCGCAGGTCGGCCACATAGTCGACGGCTAGGATAGGAGTATCGGGAGGTGTTCCGGTTAGTGCATCTATGGGTAGTCTAATTTCTCGGCCGAAGTTGACTTTTGCCGGTGTGCAATTTGTGCTATCATGTGTTGCAGAGCGGTATGACATTAAGAAGAGTGGAATGTATTGGTCCCAATCCCTCTGGTGTTCTTCCACTACTTTGGCCAAATGATTCTCCAACGTCTGATTGAATCTTTCGACCATTCCATCTGACTGTGGGTGATATGATGTTGTACGAGTCTTGTGTATCCCGAGCAGTTGGCAAACCTCTCGAAATAGTGAAGACTCGAAGTTTCTACCCTGGTCAGAGTGTAACTCCAAAGGAATGCCAAATCGACAGAACACCTCGTGAACTAGCTTTTTGGCGACTGTATGAGCTTCTTGGTTAGGTACTGCAAAAGCTTCTGGCCATTTGCTGAAATAGTCTTGCATGACGATGATATACCTATTCCCTTCTTCAGTAACAGGGAATGGCCCAGCTATATCGACAGCAACTCTTTCCCATGGTGCACCAACATTGTACACTTTCAGCCGACCTCTGGCTCTCGTTTGCGGTCCCTTTACTGAGGAGCAGGCTGCACATTTTCTACACCAGTCCTCTACGTCTTCGCGGCAATGCACCCAATAGAATCTTTTTCTCACCTTTTCCAGGGTTTTCTTTACTCCAAGATGTCCTCCGGATACTCCGTCGTGCACCTGTCGTAGCACTGACGCGACTTTATCACCGGGAACAACTCTCTGTAAGGTGACCTCCTGTCCACTGCTTTTTACTGTTGGGCTAAGCGCTGATATTTCACTCCAAGCGGGCCTCTGACCACGTTGCTTCCACTCGATTATTGCCTTCAGGTCACTGTCGTCCTTCTGTGCGTCTTCCAATGATTGATTATCCCAGTCTTCGTCCAAAGCGTTCACCTGGATAATCCTTACGTTCTCTTTCTTTTCCTGTTTGGCACAATGTCGGCCCTTACTTCCTGAAGTAACCTGGCGACGGCGTTCCTTTTGTCTTGCCTTTTTCTCGAGGCGCTTCCTCTTACGCGCCTCGTCCTCGACTTCCTTGTCCCGCCTTGCGTCTGCGTCACTCCACGACCTTCCGCGCGACCGCTCGCGCTCGTGTTCTTGCTTGCCGGGACGTTCGCGTTCCCGGTCTCGGTCTCGCTCCCGGTCCTTGACGCGTTCCCGCTCTCGTTCAGCGGGTCGCTCGCGGTGCCCGCTCCAGTCGCTCCGCTCGCGCCACTCGATTCGTTCGCACGGGCGCTCGGGCTCGACCTTCGCATCGCGCTTGCGCCACGCCATCACCGCGGCCTCCTCACGTGACCAAGAAGTTCTTCTTCCCTTAGCCTTCCTGGGACAATCAATTCGAATGTGCCCCTTTTCGCCGCACTCGTAGCAAGTTGGTCCTCGTCGGGCTTTTATATGTGCGGTCACTTCTCGAATACGGTCGTGTTGTGGGCCATCTTGACGTACAGCTTCCACCTCCAGAGCATGCGTCAAAGCTGCCTTCAGGGTCTGATGGTGACCCAGACGTACTGCAGCCCTGACTTCTGCATCTCGAATCCCATCGGTGAATAATCGTAGAGTAGTAGCGCCAATCAATCCCGGTGTTGATGCATACGCCTTCCGAACCATACGTTCTATTTCCGTGGCCCATTGTTGCAAACCCTCGCCGCTCTTCTGTGTGCGTTCGCGGAGTTGAGCCCTGTAGACATGTTCCAGGTGTTTCTCTCCATATCTAGTCTCCAACGCTTCTAACAGACAGGCTAGGGTATTGCAATCGCCGGAAATATTCTCGAGGATTCGTACGGCATCACCACGCAAAGCAAGCATAAGAGCCGTTAGAGCTTGATCGTCGTCCCAGTTGTTGCCTTTTGCGACCTTTTCGAATTGAAGGCGGAAGGCCACCCATGACGTTGTTCCGTCAAAATGAGGTACTTGGAAAGTCGGCAAAGCACTAGGTACCGATACCACACCTTTAATACCTCCTTTTTCCACCGTTTTATGGAGAAACTGTATTTCTTTCTCACACTCCATGATAGTATTGTCTAGTTTCTCCATACGCGCATCTTGTTTGTCTATACGCATGTCTTGCTGGTCCATACGGGCATCTTGTTGTGCTGTTTTTATTTTAAGCTCATTAACCTCTTCTTTGGTTTCTTTCCACTGTTTATTTAGTTCTAATACTAGTTGCTGGGATTTTGCCTGGGATTCATCTATTTTTGCTTGGGTTTCCACCTGGGATTGTTTTATTTGAGCCTGGGTTGCTGCCTGGGATTGTTCTATACTCAGCTTTATTTGCGCCGTCAAGTGAGCCAGTAACGCCGAAAAATCGGGTCCGCTGGCTCCGGTAGTGGTGGTGGTAGTAGGCGCACTCACATTCGTCGGTGTTACGACGGCCGCATCTTCTACGGGTGCAGGGACACCAAGTGATACTTCCTCTTGACGCGCCAAATCCATCGCTGCTTGTCGTCGCGTGCGAACTCTTTCGTCTTCCCTTGGCGTGACCGGCATGCCGCTTCTGACACCAATTGTTACGGGCTAGGGGTACTTAAACGCCGGTTAAGGGTTACGAAGTTTATTGGCAACGAAGGTACAGTCGATTGTAGGCAATGACAAGTAGAACGTAGCTGATGTCGTACCGAAGTCTTCTCTTACGTCCACGAAGTCCGTGTTGTAAACACACAATAACGCTACAGATGTTACTCCACGTAGTACTCACAGTTCTCGTTGCAGTTGTCGCAGTAGGTCTTCTTTAAGATTGCTTCTTAACTGTCGCTGTTTTCGTATCGCTAGTCGAGTGTAGACTGACTGTGCGTCGGCGTCGCGGCGCCTTATATAGCCCAGCTGATCGAACATTCCAGATTCCTCTAGACGTAATAATAATAGCACATAACTTCGAGGTCACTCGGAAGTACCTACGGTAATTCCCGGAAACGGGTTTCTAGAAATTTCGATGTCGACGCTTTGTTGACAAAACTGTTGAGACCTGTACCATTCGATAGGCCGTCCTAAGTCTAGCAATGCGTTTTATTATTGTACCTAGGAAATGTCTAGATCTGGCGAAATAGAGCTCAAAAGTGACACACTGCATGTCACGCGATATTGAACCTTATGCCATCGACATAAGGTCCATTCGTAACAATATATTCCAATTATAGCATTATTTTGACAATTACTCTTTCTTACCTTGTTATCTGGAGATGCGACTCTTTGCTGAGCCGCTTTCACCAACATTGGAGCCAACAACTCCGCCTGAAAAGATAACATAATTATAAACGGCTGTTTGTGTATGTGACTTAAATGTTTGTAAACTCACCCATGATACAGAAAAAAATCCTATCGTGGGGCAACGTTCAAATAAAAAAATATATGACCTACTCAATATATAAAATATTTTCAGTTAGAGTAGGGGAAGACTAAAGAAACGATGGATGGAATGTGTGAAGGATGATATGGCTAAGAAGGGAGTGACTGCCGAGATGGCTTCTGATAGGGATGCATGGAAGAAAAAGACATGTTGCGCCGACCCCAAATAAATTGGGATAAGGGCAGGAGAATGAAGAGTTTTATCCTAAAGATACAGACTAACTGTCTAGTTTGGGGCTCATCAGAAAATTATATATTGTAACCTACCTGTAGATCGGTCATCATGGTAAGCTTTGGGGGAGGCCTTTGTCCAGCAGTGGACCTGTATAGGCTGGGAAGAAGAAGAACCTAGCGGTAGGTAATATTATAAGCTACTTATGTCAACAACTTACCTGTACAATAATGTGCTTTCTATTCACTATGAACCTTTTAAAAAGAGTTGAGAAGTATTTAATTAATGCAAGTTGGGTTTTATACCAGTTATTATTGAGCATATCTCCGTAAAACGGGATGACAACTAGATTCAATTACAGCTCTTCTTCTTCAGCCTATAGAGGTCCAGTGCTGGACTAAGGCCTCCCCCAAGGCTTTCCACGTTGGGGTTACAGCTATAGGTATAGTATTCTTATTAAATACTCAATATTTTATTGGGATGCATACTAAGCACTCGCCTTTGGTAAAGTTGTGATGACTACTACCACGTGCTTGAGTGTAGGTCACTAGCCACCAGACAGTTCGCGCGGTAAGTTTTGTTTGCGCGATGTAGAATTGAATATTTCGCATTTAGCGATGTCTATCGCCGTTTAAGTATAATATGGTGGTTACCTGTTCACTGCAACTATTGAGCTGTGTGCTGACAGAAGTTCCTGCGTCCTTATCGGTGTCTGCGATGAGTCTGGCTGTCTTGGTGACGCGGCTCAGTTGAGCTAACAGTTCAGCTATTTTCTTCTCCAGTAGGAACTTTCGTTTTGATTCGTCTGGCAAAGTTTAAAAAGTACGTAAAAATATGCTAAAATGATTGGAGAATTTTTATCTATTTACAATGACTTTTTATAAGGATAGATAGGTCGAATTCCAGCCTTATTGGATTTAGCTGAAGTAGTATTTTATATGAAGCGATTCGTTTTGGATGGGAAATTATCAAATGACCTCTCCCGCTCTGGGTGGAGCGAAAGGGCGTGACAGACTTTTACAGACTAAAACCCAAACGTTTTCCTTCATTTGCCTGTGCGCCAGGGCCATGGTTTCTTTATTATCCAACCCGCAACCCTGACTCAGGAGGCATCGGTCTTCGTAGACCCCATCACGATGTGCTGACATCTCTTTGAGGCGTGCGTAAAAAACACAAAAAACAATCCACACAATGGTGACACCCTGGCGTTTCCTCCCGCCTTATCCGGAACACTAACCTCCCGAAACAACCGTGTCCGGTGAGGACCTGCGTCAAGCGGAAGGTGAGGGCGCCGTGGCGCCTCTCTAGCCACTCCTCAAAGGGTGGACTTACCACCACTATTGTGGCGTGCCCAGCACTGGGTTGTGATAATCGCACTCTCCATATCGCCATGAGATCCCGATGGAACTCTGTCCGCCGTAACGCAATTTCTCGCGGCTAGGATGATAACCCTTGGAAAGACATGATCAAATGCAGGAAGGGTAGTTTAATCTTAACTTAGATCAACAGTGCCTTTATTATCATGTAGCCAGCGGATTTAAGGAGGGTTCTCTATCTGTCACAGAAATAAGCAGTACCTACCCTGTTCATAATCGGCCACTAAGTCCAGGTCTGCCAGTGGTGCCTCAGCGTCCATGAAGTCTTGCACGACTCTCGTGACAACTCCTCGCTCGATGCCCTTCTTCAGCTCGCGAACACGTTCCATCAGCGCACTAAGCAAAGAAGTGAGATTAATGATCATAAGGTATAAAGGTTTTTGTACACATAGATTGGACGAAAATGTGTTAAAAATTAGAAGAACAGGATAACTTTTACTTTTTTTGAAAGCTTGTATAATCAGCCCATGAATTCCCACTGCTGGGCCACCGATGGACCACGGAACCCAGTGCGGGTTGGTAGATGTCACGACTTCCAATTACCGGTTCGAGAACATGCCAATTTCAAAACTGTTTCTCCCATGTTTCTCCACATACCTGTACTGTTCGTGGTCATATTTCTTGGTACACTCGGTGAGCAACTGTTCCGTTTCCTTCATCAAGGTTTTCATGTCCTCTTTGTCACTACCCTGAAGGTCTTCCGCTATCTGATAGAAAAGAATCTCATGAGCATCGAAAATTTTCAAAATTCAGCAGGGAATATGGAGAAGAACATGAAGGGAAGAATAGTTCTTCACAAAAGAAAATAGTAGACGATACATGATAACTATCTATCTACAGGGTGCACCCTATTGGTTGTGCATTGATTGGACTGCTACCCATCTTCATAAGGACGCTGGCAAGTAAAGGGATGCAATGAATGAGGTTTTTCATTTCATTAATACTTTTTTTTTATAGAATCCAACAAGGGCGATAAGAAGGGTAGTGTATGTTTATAAGAAAGGAGAAAAGGAAGAGACTGGAGCAGTTTAATGTAAGACAAATAATAATGTCCTCTTCTTTGTATATACAACGTGTAACATAAAGGGTATATACATAACAAAGGCATGGCATCTTTACAAGATATCAAACGATATTGGAAGGGTTTTTTAATCCTATCTCTTTATGTTAGGAAGTTATGAGGAAAAACACCGCCTGTGATAGGCTACCATCATACTAGTCGCACAGAGATATTGATGACATTTATCGGATTTTGGCAAGTAACGTTACGGGTAACGAGTAGTTATTAACGTATGTAGTGTGCTGCCACGTTTGTTATGATTTTATTTTAAGAAACACACGAAACCGAAAATTTGGTACCAATTTTTGAGTATTTTATTTTGAGTTGAAACCCTTCCGATATCGTTTGATATCATCTAAAGATGCCATGCCCTTGGTATATATATACCCTTTTTGTTACACGTTGTATATCACAACAGATAAGTATAATTGGCCATTTAGTTTAGCGTTTAGCGTTCCTAGCGTTTTCACTAAACGATCATTCAACTAACGGCTTGAATTATCTATTTATACTAGGTACTTAATATATAAAGCTGAAGAGTTTGTTTGTTTGTTTGAACGCGCTAATCTCAGGAGCTACTGGTCCGATTTGAAAAAATCTTTTTGCATTGGATAGCCCATTAATACAGGAAGGCTTTAGGCTATATAACATCACGCTGCGACCAATAGAAGCGGAGCATAACTAACTCCACGCGAACGAAGTCGCTGGCGGCCGCTAGTATTCAATAAATTGTCGTTAAAGTGGAAAATCACGCGGACGCCGAATTGGTCGTAGTGACTAAGCCAGAGTATCCCGACCGCGCGTCTGTCACCCCCCAAACATCAGGACCCGAGGTGGCGGTGCCAAGTGTTCCGCGCGCGCCTCTCTTAGACGTCACGGGGGGACTCCTACACCTCACTCCCCACCTCCCCTCCTGACCCGAGGAGGTCCACAGTGGGGCCAGCACCGATCGGGGGCTGCGGAAGCAGTATTCGTTCTCGCGACCCCCGGTGTAGGTGTGAGATGAAACACCAGGGTGGTATTTAGTCAGTAAGAGTCTGACAGGCCCCGCTGCCCACGTCAGGGCGCGGGACATCCATGAGAATTTTCCACCGTAGAAAAAAAGGGGTATCCCGGCCAAATAAGTTGGCTTAGAAATATGATTAACCGCGTACAAACCTATAGAACAAAGCAAGGCTAGCACAAGTAGTGCTGAAGACTAAGCAAAGGCCCGGCGTTTGACTACACGGCTGATATAACCAGTTGGCTGCGTAAGGCCGCTGCCTCGAATCTTGCGGGCATCGGGGCGGCGGCGCCGGCGGCGGGTCAGCGGCAGGATCTTATGCGTAAAATCAAACGGACCGGTTCTCGAAAACAGCGGTGCGGCAGCGGGGCGGTGGCGGGCAGCGAGCGGTGTACTTCTCGCGCTCGAATCTTGCGGGCAGCGGGCGGGCAGCGAGCGGTGATCGAGTGTTAGGAATAAATTTGAATCAAAAAGATGTTGCCGCCATTGTTCAAACATTTCTTTCGCGAATAAAAACAAATATCTCGTCGACACAATCGTGAACACAACACTACGCGGCTATAGCGACGCGCGATTTGCCCGCTACTTTCGAGAACGGGTCTCCGATGCCCGCCCGGCTCCCGCGCCGCCGCCGCCGCCGCCGCCGCCGCCGCCCCGCTGCCCGCAAGATTCGAGGCAGTGCCTTATAGTCGCGCGGTAAACAGTTTGTGTGACACAGTATATTGAAAAGCGTGACGTCACCGTGACGGCGTCACAAAGATTACCTTGTGAGCAACTCCGATTAGGTTACGGACAGCTTGTTGTCCGTTTGTCTTCACCTCCGGCTTGGATACGGGCTTGTCAAGCCATCTGGACGCAGCTTCGAACCTGACACGTAAATTATAAATAAGTACATGTTTTTTTTTTAATGTGTTAGGGTTAACTTATAAGTAAAAATAAATAAACATCCTATTCATATTAATATTATAAATAGAAAAAGTGAGGATGTATGGATGTTTGTTACTCTTTAACGCACAAACTGCTGAAGAGATTTCGATAAAATATGGCATACAGGTGATTTATAACTAGGATTAACATATAGAATACTTTTTATTTTGATATTCCCACGGAATCGAAACTAACGCAGGTGAAACTACGAGGCGCAATTAGGCGCCTCGTATTAAGTACAAAATCAAAGGTCATTTATTCAAACTAGGCTGACTTTAAACGTCAACATTACATAAGACAGTCCCCCAAAGCGCTCACCCATCGACACTTCCTAGTGCTTTCGCTGGGAAGTCCTGAATACGATTCCCAGGTTAGGCTAGTGACGGGTTATTCATCAAAATTTCTTGCCCACTAGGTTGGAGATTAGTACTTATCATTAATATTAAACATTGATTAATACTCACTGTTTCTGCACATAGCTCTTTTTTTCATTCTGTAAAAAGATTTCATTTCATCAGAGATAAGGATCTTAAAGATTTCTTTTGTTTACAAACTAAAAAAAAATTATATTCATTGCATTTTTTTTTTCTTTACATTCCATTAAGAAGAGTAAATAAAATATTTATTTACACCAGTTTATTTACTCTATAGGCAGTTTAGACGCGATTTAAAACATGGGGACTAAAAATACGTCAATTTGCGTCAGGTGCAGAGTAATTTGACAGGACTATAGGTACTGTTCTTTTTCTGAAATAGAAAGAAATCGTCGTCCTCCGTGGCGCAGCGGTCAACACGCCTGCCTGCGACGTGGACGCCCCGGGTTCGATCCCCGGCCAGGTCATGATGGGAAACGATATTTTCCTGATTGGCCTGGGTCTTGGGTGTTTATCTATACAATATGTAAAGAAAACCCTGTCCGATCCGTGAAGGTATTGTTAGGTATCGTTAACTGATTTTAATAATATCTATAAAGCCGGGCTAAACTTAAAAAAAAATCCCCCAAAAATAATAAATATTATTTCGAAAAAGTCAAAGTCAAAGTCAAAGTATTTTATTTGTGAAACATAGGTAATATGGTACATGGTATAAAAAAAAAATTGTATGTATCACTATGTTTTGCCTTGCAAGGCGTACAAATTATTTAAGAACAATGGTCATTTAAATTAACAATAGAACATTTATTTATTTTAAACTCTTATCATCTAAAAACTCATTGATAGAATAGTAAGCTTTGTCAAGCAATAATTTCTTTAGTTGTAATTTAAAACGATTTATGTTAGTCATACTTTTTAAAGTTTTTGGTAGTTTATTAAAAATTTTTGGACCCATGCCGAGGCAACTCTTTGAAAAAAGTGCAGTGCTGTGTTTTTTTGTCTTTAGTGTGCTTTGGTGACGTCTAGTATTAAGTGTTTCAAACTTAGATACATTCTCCTTAACAAAAATTGCAGTTTCATAAATATAGAGGGATGGAAGCGTAAGTATTTTTAAACAAACAAAATGTGGTTTGCAGCTGTCGGTGGTTTTCAACATGCATATGGCTCGAATACATTGTTTTTGGGCTTTAAATGCCATTTCTCTGTTGGTAGAGTTGCCCCAAAACATAATGCCGTAACGAAGAGCTGTGGAGACATATGCGTGATAAGCAACAAGAACAGTATTACGATTTGCAACCTTGTTTAAATTGTGTAAAACATAACAGAATTGATGAATGAATGAATGAAAAAGCGAGGTAACTTAATGCATGTGCGGTAGGCAACCCGATAGCCCCGCCCCCCTTCACCCGCGCATGCATGCGCCGGTGAAAGGGGGCGGGGCATGCGGCACCTGGTCGCATCGCTATTCGCTCCGCCACAAATGGTGTTGTCAGTTTTCTAAAAATTACTAAATTTCGGGGAAATTGGAATTAATACCCGGGAAAAAAAGATTATTTCAAAATTGATTAGTATTGTTACTATGATGATTATGTAAAATTTTATATTATACTAGCTTTCCGCCCGCGGCTTCGCCCGCGTGGAGTTCGGTTATAACGCGCTTTTTAGATTTCCCTCGGGAACATCAAACTTTTCCGGGATAAAAGGTAGCCTATGTTCTTTCTCAGGGTCTAAAGATTGTCTGTGCCAAATTTCATGAAAATCGGTTGAGAGGTTTAAGCGGGAAAGCGTAACAGACAGACAGACAGACAGACAGTTACTTTCGCATTTATAATATTAGTATGGATTTCTTGCTTTAACAGATTAACAACTGAAGTTAGCTAAAATTGAGTTTCTCGAAGCCGACCACTATTTATGTACTATATGTATTTTGAGACTATGCAATTTTGTCGCGTTCGCGATTCACTTTCACTTTTGTTGAATTTCAGAACGCGATATTAGATCCTCTAACGCGCACGCGAATTTGAACTTTATGCAGCGGTAATAAATTACAAATTGACTCCCCATTTTATTTAGAAAACGTTTGTATGGGAAATAGAAAAATGCTGTTTTGAGGATTTTCCCGGCAGTTATTTGATTTTTTTCACCTTTTAAACCTTCCCTAGACCTCCACGAATAATTCAAGACCAAGATAAAATAAATCCGTTCAGCCGTTCTCGAGTTTTAGCGAGACTAACGAACAGCAATTCATTTTTATATATATAGATTTGGTCAAGTGTTTACCTAACCTTTATTATCCTTATGGGTCGGACAGGGTTTTCTTTACATATTGTATATGTATGTATCTATTATAAATATAGTATCGTTGAGTTAGTATCCCATAACACAAGTCTCGAACTTACTTTGGGGCTAGCTCAATCTGTGTGATTTGTGCGTATATATTTATTTTATTTCATTTATTTATATATTTAGAAAGATGTACTGAATTAAAATTTGGTTTAGTTTGAGACCAAGGGAATCAGCTCTATAATATTTTCAACCTACAAGTGACGATACTGGACTGTTTGCATTATATTTTAATTAGTACAGAATTAGCATACCTCTGAATCATCCGCGGAACCTTCTATCAGTTTGAGGCGTTGGCCGCTGGTCCTGTAAACATGATATTAATAAAAATAAATAAAAAAAAAACATTTTCCCACACTAGGAATTTCTAAATTTACACACATATACTTTTCTCGGTGGTAGGCCATAACATCGGCTGCCGACAGAAGTTACCACCCACCAGACAAAGTCTTGCCGCCAAGCGATTCGTCGTGTTCCGGCATGATGTCTGGTGAAGCCGTACGGAGGACGGGTCTGAGCAGTTGTGTTGCGTTGTGTGGCGGGTACGATGCGCCAAATGTTGTTGTGTCGGGAGTTTGGTCGTAGAGAGTCTCCAGATCAATCTCCTTCTAGCGCAGCATCGTTTGGTCGTATTGGTCTTGGGTTTAACATTGCATCACCTCGCTCAACTGTCGTCATCCTTCCTATTCCTAAGTTTTTTAAGTGAATAGGCTTAATAAACTAGTGCGCTTTACCATCAACGATTGCATCACTACTTACCATCAGGCGGGATCGCAGTTGAGCACTAGTTTATAATTATTAAAAAACTCACATTAATGTATGTATGTGCCTACATTAATATACAATATTTATACACACTAATGTACACGAGTTTGTTCGTTTGAACGCGTTAATCTCTGGAACTCAGCTCCGCTCCGCCCAGCGTGTGAGAGGTCATTTGATGATTTCCATCCCAAACAAAAAAAAATGGTAAGCAGTTATGCAATCGATGATGGTACATCGCACTAGTTTATCAAGAGCCTATTCACTCTAGCCTACAAAAATAAAATGTATTTTAACATCATCTTCAATTTACATCAGTTTTCGATATCCACAAGTCAGTGATTTTTCGCACAACTAATTTAAAAGTTCACAATATATATTGAGCAGCGCTGAGGCAGTCTCGAATAGGGTCGCAGCATAATGATCCATACTGAGCGAAAGCCTCTTGACGCATGTTTCTTCCAAATATTTCATGCCTTTTTTGTGTTATAAGTTCTTTTTATTGTCATTACTCACATACACCTCATTCACATTATCACTAGGTATATATGAACGTATTTTTTCTTTCATTACTTAATCTTACTCACACACTAAATCTTTAGGGTCATCAAATAACTTAATGCTCAAAATGCCTACGCATTCCACAACGTTCCTTGATAAATCTATCACTATTCAGGCCCCTCGTTTGTGAAATGCATTGCCAATTGAATTAAAACGCGCGCAGTCGTTGCAGGAATTCAAGAGACTTGTGAAGGAACACTACTTGTCGTTATGATCTTGTTCAACAAACACTTTTTGGCTAATTTATTTGCTTACGAGATCGCATTAGCGATAAGGCCACCCATTGTATCTTTTTGTATTGAATGTATTATGATCGATGTTTGATTGCTATACAATAAAGAATAATATACAGTATGTTAACTAACAGAGGGCGTTCCCGTTAACCCGAAATAGTATAGCATACATACATGCTAAAAAAAATATTTCCATTCGAAAACAAAATGTTTTAAATTTTTTTCCAATAAGAAAATATTCAATAAAAATTTTAAATTGACATGTAAAAGAAACACACTGTACACGCGAACATGAAAGACGGCAACGTCGCAATTTATTTATACATGACGACTACTATTTTGATTTAAAACAGGAGGTTTCAAATTTATTTCCAATTAGAATTTTTTTAATTCGGATTTTTTTATGCTTATTTTTCTAAGCTGATATTTTTATTTTAATCTATTAATGATATATATTACGAGTTTAAGGGAACGCCCTCTGTTATTTAACATACTGTATAAATAAATACTTACTTGACATTCTTGAGCAGCTTCTCAAACGCATCGAGTACGTCCTTCCGCTTGTTGAACATCACCCACTTCATCACTTCCGGCTCCTCTGGGGCTGACTTCACCTGCTTCACTAACTCCTCTGTGTTCGTTAAAAGAGCTCTGTGAATAGACATTGTTTTTATTTATTATTATATCGCTTGATAAATCTCATGACCCCCAGAATCAGGGTCAGGATCCTAGACTTTTGGAAGGCGTACCCGGGTACAAAGCCAAATCTTAACGGGCCCCCGTTTGGACGTTTTTAATTGAATGAGGTACTGTTGAATATCTCGGCTCATTTTTGTGTTTATCGGCGGTGAAAGCTGCAGAAAAATTAAAGTAAACGGAACGCGACCATAGTGGACCGCTTCCTTCCGCCGATCACCGAACGGCGTCGCGAACGCATTTCCTTTCGAACTGGCAAGCTAGCGAGTCATGGCCACGATCTTTCAACGGTCACAAAAATGTAATTAGTTTTAAGTATTTAAAGTAACTCCCGGTGGGGTTTAGGCCTCAATATTCAAAATTAATAAAGACGTGCGCCTCCTCGTGATTTGGTCTGGTGTTAGAACTTCGCATCTCAAGTTTGGAGGTAAGTGGTTTGCCGCTTTTAGCACCTTAATTAGAGTAGAGGGATATACTCTGAAGTCTACGGCAGGCGGGTTACGGCAGGCCGCCAAACCCAAGACCAACTGACCCTGGCAACGTTTAACGGACGCACGCTGCGGCTCGATGCCCACCTTGAACAGTTAGAGGAGGAACTGAACTACATAAGATGGCATATCCTGGGATTGTCCGAAATCCGAAGAGAGGGGGAGGATACGGTCACATTGGACTCAGACCATCTTATGTATTTCAGGGAGGGAGACCAGCCATCACAGGAAGATATAGGATTTCTGGTCAATAAATCTATCTGTGACAACGTTGTCGATATCTCAAGTGCGGCTCGATGCCCACCTTGAACAGTTAGAGGAGGAACTGAACTACATAAGATGGCATATCCTGGGATTGTCCGAAATCTGAAGAGAGGGGGAGGATACGGTCACATTGGACTCAGACCATCTTATGTATTTCAGGGAGGGAGACCAGCCATCACAGGAAGGTATAGGATTTCTGGTCAATAAATCTATCTGTGACAACGTTGTCGATATCTCAAGTGTGTCGACGAGGGTAGCGTACCTTGTGCTGAAGCTAACCAAAAGGTATACCCCGAAGGTAATATAAGTGTACGCACCAACGTCGACACACTCTGATGAGGAAGTAGAAGATACGTATGAGGACATATCTAAGGCCTTGCACAATACCACAAATGCCCACTTCAACGTTGTCATGGGACATCTCAAGGCTAAAGTGGGAGTACAGACTTGTAGCGAATCGGTAGTAGGATCACATGGTTTCGGTATCAGAAATCATAGGGGGCAAATGCTCGTCGACTATCTTGAAAAAGAGGGTCTTTTCTTGATGAATTCGTTCTTCAAGAAACGGCCCCAGCGAAAGTGGACGTGGCAGAGCCCCGACGCTATGACGAAAAATGAGATCGACTTCATCATGACGGACAAAAGGCGGATATTCCGAGATGTCTCTGTGATCAACAGGTTTAAAACCGGAAGTGATCACCGATTAGTTCGAGGCACTCTGAATATCAACTTGAAGCTCTCGAAGCTCTTGAACGTCTCCGTCTGATGAGGTCCACGCTCCGACCCAACCTGAACCGAACCATTGCTCGATCTGAAGCGTTCCAGCTAAAACTGGAGAACCGATTCACAGCCTTGGAAACCGCAGTCGACGTTGATATTGACCAGGACCTCGATCGGGTAGTTGGAATCTTGCGAGAAGAAGGCGCCAATTTCAGCGGGATGAAACGAACTGACAGAGGGTCTAAACTTTCGCAAAATACGCTACGGCTTATGAAGGATCGACAAGAAAACCACCATCAACCTCGTCAGAACTCAGAGCCCTCAATAAGAACATCTCAAAAGCGGTAAGGCGAGACCTCCGGAGCTTCAACACACGCTCCATAGATGAAGCGATAGAGCTAAACCGGGGGTCAAAAGTCTTTGTACAAAAGCTTGGGAGGAGCCATCTAACGAAGCTGACGACATCGGATGGGAGAGTCGTTACTTTGAAGCCGGAGGTTCTTGCGGAAGTTGAAACCTTCTATAGTCAGCTGTATACCTCGCAAGCGCCTAAACCAGTTCCCGGCACCGAAGATTCCAGAGCCACTCTCACACGGCACTACACCGAAGACCTCCCTGAGATCAGCCTAGCTGAGATCGTGGTGGTTCTTGGACAGCTTAAAAATGGAAAGGCCCCGGGAGAAGACGGGATTACCTCGGAGCTCTTGAAAGCTGCAGGTACGCCTGTGCTAAAAGAGTTTCAGCGTATATTTAATTCTGCTCTTTTTTCGGGGAGAACTCCTAAGGCATAGAACAAGAGCGTAGTGGTTCTGTTTTTCAAGAAAGGTGATAAAACCTTACTGAAGAACTATAGACCCATTTCGCTTTTGAGCCATGTCTACAAGCTGTTTTCGAGAGTGATCACAAACCGACTAGCAAGCAGACTCGACGAATTCCAGCCGCCTGAGCAGGCCGGGTTTCGAAGAGGATTTAGTACCATAGACCACATACACACAGTGAGGAAGATTATACAGAAGACCGAAGAGTATAATCAGCCCCTGTGTCTAGCATTTGTGGACTATGAGAAGGCCTTTAACTCCATCGAGACCTGGTCTGTTCTGGAATCTTTGCAGCGATGCCAAGTTGACTGGTTGATATATCCAAGTGATGAGGTGTCTTTACGATGCCGACACAATGTCCGTCCAAGTCCAGAACCAGCAGACTAGACATATCCCTCTTAGGCGAGGAGTGAGACAAGGGGACGTTATTTCCCTCAAATTGTTCTCCAATGCCCTCGAGGATATGTTAAAGACGCTGGATTGGCAGGGTCGGGGCATTATTTTATTATTATCTCATACTTGCGATTTGCGGACGTTATCGTTATCATGGCGGAAACGCAGCAAGAGCTGGAACAAATGCTGGTCAACTTAGCTGACTCTTCCCAACGCATCGGTCTCCGGATGAACTTAGACAAGACCAAAATTATGTTCCATGAACGGGTCACTCCGGGATCGGTTGCCGTAAACGGAATGCCGCTCGAAGTTGTTTCAGAATACGCATACCTCAGGCAAACGTTGCAATTAGGGAAATCCAACTTCGAGAAGGAGGCAAATAGAAGGATCCAGCTGGGATGGGCAGCATTTGGTAAACTTCAAGGGTAAATGTCAACAATGTTTGAAAACTAAAATCATCAACCAGTGCGTCCTACCCGTCATGACTTACGGAGCCGAGACGTGGACACTAACAGTCAGACTAGTCCATAAGTTTAAAGTCGCTCAGCGAGCTATGGAGCGGGCTATATTGGGCGTCTCTCTGAAGGACCGCATCAGAAATGAGGTGATTCGACAGAGGACCAGAGTCACCGACATAGCTGAGAGGATTAGCAAGCTGAAGTGGCAATGGGCTGGTCATATATGCCGTAGGACCGACAACCGTTAAGGTAAACGAGTCCTCGAGTGGAGACCGCGTCTCGGCAAACGTAGCGTAGGACGCCCTTGGGCGAGATGGAGCGACGACATCAAAAAGGTGGCTGGTATTGGCTGGCGGAGAATTGCTCAGAATCGAGCTGCTTGGTGTGCCATGAAGGAGGCCTATGTCCAGCAGTGGACGAGTAGAGGCTGATGATGATGACTCCGAAGGCATCATTCTATCACACATTTGCTTATAATATCTAATATAGTGCTATTCTAAATACAGTCCACTCTTTCGTGGTAGGCACGTTACCACCACAAGTACCGACCGACGATTTTCCTGTATGTATGCAAGTGGATAACCTCGGTTAGTGCAATACTAGGTATTGCAGGACATGGAAATAAATATATTGGATTATGGGAATGAGTGGCTTATCTGAACTAGTTATTAAAGAACTATGGAAAGATAATGAGCCCCTGTCTGTTGTTTTTTTTTTATAGAAATTACACACAATTATAAATAAATAATTGAAATAATCAATTCCTATAAATAGTAAATAATTAATAATAAGTATTTGCTTTTTCATTCTTCCTTTCTTTCACACTATTGAATGCGCAATTTTTATAAAAAAAATTTTACCATCTTGAAAAAAGTAGGTGAACTGAGAGAAGCCTATGGCATAATAATATTATAATAATTAATATTTTTGTTTTGTTTAGCATTTAGACAAATTCATCAAACAATAAATACTATCATACTTTTCACATTAGAACATTAAAAACATGATCGAAATTGATTAAGTGTTATTTGTTTTATTTCTGTTTTGATCATAGACTACTTGTAAATATTCTCAGGTAGGTATGGCTTTTGCTTTACTTACACTTGGCACCATATTTACGAGACGGTAAAAAAGTAAATTCAGTACGTATGTATATTATTTTATGTGTCGTGAAATGATACCGCTAGTATCATTTTAATAAGGATTGCTCATTTCATCTACATGCATATGCAGTAGTGAGGCAAACGCTGTAACGTTATTTTGTAATGGCGGCACGGCACACGAGTCGTTTTGGAAACCGGGGGTTGTCGAACGGTCACTTCGCATTGAGACGCGGACCAGAGCACTTCTCTGGGGCGAAGCTGTCGGTTTGCCTATTCAAACTGTTATTGCCAAGATTGGAGCGTATATTTACACTTTGTGCTTTAATTCAAAACTTCACCTACGAAATAACTTTACCACCACACCAAGATAATAGGCTATTTGACACTATGAATACTTTTGTGATTATTTGCTTTAAATGCATAAAATGAGGGTTCTTTATATCATTTACATGAGTTTTAATGAAAATAATAACAATTATTATATGCAAAAACACCAAAATATACTTGGCATTTTGTTTCTCGCGCCACATATTGTGAAACGATCCGGATTGGCTAATGTCACGATACGTCATACGTTCATAAAAACTAATTGTCGTTCTATGTGTTCTCAGGTGTTTTAGCATTTTTAGAAGATTTTTAACGATATTTGGAGCGATTTGTGGTATTTTTTTGTTTTCTGACTGACAAATAACAGATAAATACGAACACCGCTGCGGAACCAAAAACCATTTATAAGTTTGTGGCGTCACTTACAAAGCGCGACGCCATTAAGCTGAATAAAGCGTTTCGGCGGCTTATTTGAATTTTGAATTTTTATTTGCATGTTTCATACGAAATAACCCATTTAAAATTTTAAAAAAAAACTTCTGATGAACTTCTTAACCGCAACCAAGTAATTCAAGATAGAAATTATAAATCCGTCATATAGCCTATTATAGTTAAATTCTCTACCTATTCTTGAGTACTCACAGAGAACTTTTGACGACCTCGTCGACCTGCTGCTGTGTCTCGGTGGAGACTTCGCCTGCAACTGGCACCAGATCAGGATGCTCTATCAAGCTGGAGACATCGTTGACATCGTCCATAAAATCCATTACCTTTGATATTGTTCCCTCCTAAGACACAAATATGTATAAGGAAATTAGTTTGAATTTAAACGTCATCCGATATTGCGGCGCTTAAATACCTAAACTTCATTTGACGAAAGAAAAATATGGATATACCTTTCGGCATATAAATTATCTACGTATATCGAAAGGCATATCCATATTTTTCTTTCGTCAAATAATATAATAAAACAAGGTCAAATACGTTATAACAAGGGGTTTCGTCATTTTTAAATGAGAAAATTATGTACTAGTATATACATAAGTATAAGAAACCAAAATATTTTACACAATAGGGATATTTCCTGGTTAAAAAAACATTGATTCTATTTAGTCCGTCATTCAGATTATAGAAAAATATTAGATACGTATATTTTGTTTTATCAAATCAATAAAAATTGACAAATATAAAAGGCATCAAAGATCAGGAGTGGTGGCTAGTGACGTCACTGCGCGCTAATAAGTGTAATGTGCAGTGACGTCACACGAGTTTTCAACGCACTGTGTCGTCTTAATTTTTTGTTTTTAAGAAAAAAGAAAAAATACGTGTTTAGTATGTTTTGGAAATCTGACTGACGGACTAATTAGTCTTTTTTAGTAAAATACCCTATTGTTAGTTAAAAGTTTCAGGGTGGAAAAGAGTTCCCGAAGAGACTTTTCCCACAACTAGGCAAATGCCTCCTGCCTTTGTGGGACATCACAGGTTAAAAAAATGTATAAAAGTATTATAAGCATAATAAAGGAAACATTTATTTGTCTATAACATACTAGTCAGATTAAAAAAAAAACTTATTGTATTTGACAGCCCAATTTTGACGATGCATAAGAGCTGAGCAAAGTACCACTAAGCAAAAAGTAGTAGCACGGGGGAGGGAGGCAAGCGATGGACCAGTAGGTATCAGTAATTCACGCGGACGAAGTCATGTGTTAAAGCTAGTTAAATACCTTATCATTAGGGTTCCCTGCCACACCCTTGAACAGAGCTCCACTGGAACTACTGATCTCTTTCCTGCACTGTTTCAGCATATCCTTGAGCTCTCCATCCTTGGTCTTCTCGATGCTATCGTCTATGCCTTGCAGGAGATCTTGCACCTGGGCCTTCAGGGCTGCTGTCTCTTCCTTTAACTGAAATACAGTCAGATGAATGGATTTATGAAGATCTGTCAGTGTTCTTTGATAATTTAAGATTTTGATACCCCAAATATAGTAATTAGTATTTTTATCTGTTTGTCGGAATGTATGTTCCAATTGGGTCCAAAAATGGGTTGGATTACGATAAAATTTGGCGTACAAGTAGTATAACCTGAATTAACACTTAATTGCTGTAGAGAATTCTAGAAGGATATTTTCCAAATCGACGTGGGCAAAACGGCAGGCAAAAGGTAGCTTATAATAAATCAGATAATGTAAGTAACCAGACTCCACAGTTACCTGTTCTTCATGAGTGGCCATGACGATGGACACACAGCTCTCCTCGACCGCTCCGACCACTTTGTGCAATTTGGCCACATCGACGATGCCCTCCTTGCCAATGGATTCATCTTTCTCCGATACTGATATCTGAGGATAAAATAACATAACAATCAGCCTATATCGTTCCACTGTTGAGACACAGGCTTCTTCTCGATGAGAGGAAGTGGGCCGTAATCTACCGCGCTGGCCCAGAGGGGGTTGGTTGGTTTCTTTTTGGCTCTAGGACATGCCGGTTTACTCGCGATGTTTTCCTTCATTGTTTTGAGAGCAGTGGTGATGAAATAATTTACACAAAGTAAAGCGTCTGATGGAGTTCGAACCTACGACCTACAACTTGTACCTCGAGACGGTCTCCAAAGCCTAGAGCACAGGTGTACAGTACCCAGCCTTTCGGTGTTATCTTTCGGTGTTATCTTTCGGTGTTCTATAATATCTATATTATAGAACACCGAAAGGCTGCGTACTGTACACCTATGCTCTAGGCTTTGGAGACCGTCTCGAGGTACAAGTTGAAGAGAGGCACACTCCCCAAAACGCATCATATAGATATAGATCTATAGGATGCATTTTGGGGAGTGTGCAAGGGAATTGCATGATTTAATTCCCCCATCTCCATTCCACCATCGGACGACCCGTCATACAGCGAGGTACCACCCTTACGTTGTTGAGACTACTGCGATCCGGACGAAGCGTTTCGCCTCCTCCTTTGTACCGCGTACATCGAGGGACTGGAACAGTTTGCCAGCGGCGGCGTTTCAGTCTGACTACAATTTGAGTGTCTTCAAGGCTAGAGTGAATAGGCTCTTAATAAACTAGTGCGCTTTGCCATCAACGATTGCGTCACTGCTTACCATCCGGCGGGATTGCTGTCAAGCGCTAGTTTATAATATATCTAATAAAAAAAAATACAGATGGTGATCGAACTGGTGGGAGTGATTCATTTTTCTTATTGTTACTTTTAAGGGTATCGTACCGAAAGGGTGAAAATTGAACTAATACTCCAGTGTCTGTCACCAGACTGTATCGACTGAACAGTGATAGCTGTAAAGTATAAATGATCCCAGATAGTGGCCCCGATCCTATTGTACACAAACTAAACTAAACTAAAAAGCTTAATACATTTTTATTCTTTTTATTCAACTAAGAAAAGGACAGAAGATAAAATATTAGTTTAGTACTCTCATATAATATGGTTAAAAAATCGGTTGTCTGTGAAGTCGGTTCACTGACGATAGTTGAACGTGACGTAGTAAGGAAATAAAAAAAAGGTTATAAATAAATAAATAAATCAAATCATTTATTTCAAATAAACCAGGTACAAGCACTTTTGAATTGTCAAAAGGTCGGTCAGTCAATAAGATGAAGCTAGTCGCCCATTCCAAAGAGTAGGTACCTATGGAGAAGAACGGGCAAGAAACTCCATGGACACTCTTTTAAATTTTCAAACTATTGTTACAAATATTTGATTACATCATGCATGTTGAAATCAACCGTGTGAGAACGATGCAGAAATATATTGTACGCTGAGAGCGTCCATTATGGAAAACACACAAAAATCAATTCAGAAATTAAAATACGCCGTGGTAGCTAAGAGATGACCAGTCCCCACTGACGGCGTCCGTTCACGAACATGACGTATGGATCAGCATCATTCAGCTCAACCATATTGAAGGGAATATAATAATAAATAAATAAATACTGATGGAATGGTTAACTTATTGTTATAGTTTTGTCAATGATAGCATAACCTATAATCGCTGTACTAGCTGACCGATGCAATTTATTTTTCATCATCATCATCATTATCAACCTTTGTATCGTCCCACTGCTGGGCACAGGTCTCCTCTCATACAGAGAAGGATTGAGCGTAATCACCACGCAATGCGCAATGCGAGTTGGCGATTTCAGACTTAAAGTCCAGGTTTCTTCAAGATGTTTTCCTGCACCTTCAGTCATTGGTGTCCAAGATGTACTTAGAAAGTACATATAACTTTAAAAAAGTTACATTGGTACTTGCCTGACCTGGAATCAAACCCGCGCACTCATACTTAAGAGGCTGGTGTTTTAACCACTAGGCCACCACGACTTGTACTGGCGACACGACGAGTAATGATTAGATTGGTTAGACACTGGTCTGGTCGTGCCTCGGAAAGCACGTTAAGCCGTTGGTCCCGGTTGCCATACGAACATCTAGTGGCAGTCGTTACGGGTTGTTGGAGCCCTCAAAGTCCAACAATTGGTCTAACTGCAATGCTTCGATGTCGCCTTCGGGTTGTGGAGGTCAGACGGCAGTCGCTTCACGGAAAATGTCGAAGTTTAGCCATATCAGCAGTTGGACTGGTAAAGAGGACCCCAGACTCCAAAGCTGAAAAGCCTTCGGATGCGACTGGGATTAACGCTGTGATGATGATGGGATATACTTAGAAAGTACATATAACTTCAGAAAAGTTACATTGGTACTTGCCTGACCTGGAATCGAACCCGCGCACTCATAAGATAAGATAAGATTTTTATTTGCATAAACATGTGTGTGTACATACATAAAAAGTGCATACTTGAGTGGCTGGTGTTTTAACCACTAGGCCACCGCGACATTTATTTCTTTTTAATGAAACAAATATTCCTACAACCATATTAAATGTATTCACGTCAATTTATAAAACGTATTTCAAATTCATGTCATATTAAAACACATTCTGATGGCCAGTCCCAACACTCCCCCTACATCAGAACAGGCTTACCTACTAATCCTAGTGAGCTTCGCGTTCTGAGAAAGTTATCCTTTGGCAGGGCTTTCGTAAGAGTATCCCCAGCCTGGTCTTTTGAAGGAACGTAGGCGACAATGACCTTCTTCTCTTTATATAATTATTGCAAGAACTTGTACCGCGTATCTATATGTTTCGTTTTAAAGTGAAACACTGGGTTCTTTACAAGTTTGATAGCGCTTTGGTTGTCGACATAAACCGTCGGTAAAACATCGGATCCTCTAACCTCCTTGTAGAGACGACTGAGCCATATTACGGTCTGGGCTGCGAGGCTTTTTATAGTAACGATATCTAGCAAAGTAGCTTGGAAGTTAATGAATAAGAAGTTAAAAGTAAATTAAATTTCAAAAAATAAAAGACGTATAAAATTTAATATGACAGATAACAACAGTAGAAACACTCGTTGCTACCAATTTAAAAGGAAATTCTCAAACGAGGTTTCAACCATAACACTTTCCCTCAACGAAAGTTTCCATTGCATCGCCATCCATAATACTTTCCCTCTTTGAATAGTATTATGGTAGTCCAATGAGGCTTCTTAACTGCACAAGACGAGCTTTGTATTTCTCTATCGAGCCATCAGGATTCCACTTAATCCGAAAAAACCACTTCGAGGAAAGTGCCTTTCTATTGGTTGGTAGGTCGCTAAGAATCCACACTTCATTTTCTTTTAATGATGCTAACTCTTCTTTCAAAGTCGTCATCCATTTTTCTTTCTGGGGACCCGAAATGGCCTCTCTGAAAGTCTGTGGCTCTGAAAACTGTCGACATTACATATATAATCGTCAAATTTAATTGGAGCTCGAAGTGTCGATCTTGGCCTAAGATTATATTGATGTGACACGCTATCATAAAATCTATCTGGCTCCTCATGTGCCTCTAGTGCCTCTGGTGCCTCTTCGTCGGCTGCACTGATAGAATTTTCTTGTGTCTCTTCTTCGGCAACGCTGATCGAATCTTCGACTATACTTTCCCCGCCAAATTCGAACGGTTCTGTATCTGTTACCTCAATTGAGAGTTCGTTTGGTACAGGTTGGCCAAAATTAAGTGACGGACGACTCTCTGGTGATTCTAGTTTTATCTCCAGTGCTTTTGGTTCCGTATCCTCTTTTACATGGAGTGTTTTGGTGCCAGCATTTCTGTAGAGTGTTTTTTTTATCAAATACAACATCTCGAGATCGAATCAATTTATATTTATTGCCTTCGACTGCTGCCCATATACGATAGCGATCTTCATCGTACCCAACAAGTCTTCCTTTGTACGCTTTCTTGGAAAGTTTCACTCTCTTTTGCTTTGGAATGTTTTTTTTTTTTTTAATATATTATAAACTAGCGCTTGACCGCAATCCTGCCTGATGGTAAGCAGTGACGCAATCGTTGATGGTAAAGCGCACTAGTTTATTAAGAGCCTATTCACTCTAGCCTTGAAGACACTCAAATTGTAGTCCGACGGAAACACCGCCGCTGGCAAATTATTCCATTCCCTCGATGTACGCGGTATAAAGGAGGAGGCGAAACGCTTCGTCCGGATCGTAGAGGTGTTAACAACGTAAGGGTGGAAACCAGCCGTACGACGGGTCGTCCGCTGGTGGAACGGAGATGGGGGAATTAAATCATGCAATTCCATTGCACACTCCCCGAAATGCATCCTATAGAACACCGAAAGGCTGGCTACTCTACGCCTGTGCTCTAGGCTTTGGAGACCAACTCGAGTTAGATCAGGGTCACCAATCAGCCTCTTTGCACGTCTCTCCACTGAATCCAAAGTGGCCAGGTGACACTTGGCAGCACCAGCCCAAATGTGGCTGCAGTACTCCACACAAGAACGGACCTGTGCTTTGTATAACATTAGAAGCTGCCCAGGTGTGAAGTACTGCCGGACCTTTGCGATAACGCCAAGTTTCCTGGCAGCCACCTTAGCCTTGGACTCAATGAACCGCCCAAAGTTAAGGTCCGAGGAAATCTCAACTCCCAAAAGCTGAAGGCGGTCGGAACACTCCAAGGACACATTCCGAAAAGTAGGAGCCAAGGTGAACGGGCTCCTTTTGGCGGTGAAAAGACACGCCATGTGGTCATGTACTTCCGATTATTTTTAAATGAGCTATTTTTGGCTTCTGCCCATGCCATAATTCGTACTGTGACTTACCGTCTATTCTCGACGGACCCATTCTATTTATAACGGATGTCACCGTGTTAATTATTTCTGCCCAAAACACTTGAGGAAAGCCTTTTCCACTGTACATGATAGTTCTTGCTGCTTCGACTAACGTGCGGTTATCACTTTCACAACAACCACTTTGTTGTGGCGTGTATGACATTGTCAACCTCTGCTTAGTGCCATTTGTCACGAGAATTTCTCGAACTTCTTTATTGTCATACTCTCCTCCATTGTTGCTCAACAGGGTTTTTATAGTATGACCTGTATTTCTTACTTCTAAGATCATTTGCTGTAATTTCTGTATAACTTCTGACTTGGCTTTCATGAAGTATATCAGACGATAGCCAGAGTAATCATCTCGAAACAATACAAAATAGCGCAGCTTTGTGACTGAGTTTGAAAACGGTCCGCACGCATCCGAATGTATGAGTTCTCCGGGCTGTGATGCTCTTGTTCTTGTGCCGAACTTCTATCTGTGTGATTTCCCAAACAGGCAGCTTTCACATATTGTATCATCTATGGGAAGATCAAAGCCTAACTCTCTCTTCACAAAAGCTCTAATATGCCGCTTATTTTGGTGAGTATATCTCTCATGATATAGCTGTGTCTCTGTTGCTAGATAAGTAACCATCTTCTTAGGTATTACGTTTTTAACATCTAGTTTATAGAGGCCACCACATTTTTGTCGTTTACCAACGATCTTGACAGTTCCATTAATCAATACCATACATTCTACTGGTGTTGATTCAAATTTACTGTCCTCATTCTTGTCATTTAGCAGCTAAGACTGAAAACAGGTTTTTCTGTATACCTAGAACATACCAGACGTCTTCTAGAGTGACTTGTGTGACTTTTCCTTTAATATAAGCTTCCGGGACTATAGATCCTTTGCCTTTGGCCTGTAAAATATTGCCATTAGCTGTTGTGACCGTATGGGATTTATTAAAGTTTGTAAAAGTAGTAAATAAGTCACCTCTATTAGTGATATGGCTCGTTGCACCATTATCGACGTGCCAGTTTTTGTCGTGCTCAATAGTTAACACTTCCCTTTGTACAAACATCACTGTCATGTTTACTGCATGCGAAGTTGATTGCGTACTATTGCCTTTCAATGCTTTGCTGTTCTTTGGTGGTTTGCCATCTTGAATCCATTTCTGACAATTCCTTACTCGATGACCTTTTCCCAAACAGTAATTGCATTTCATCTTCTTATCTTTATCTTTCTGTCTTTCTCAGCATTTGAAGACTCTATGTTATCATAGAGTCTTCAAATGAATGAATTCTTAATCATCTGGTACTGGGTTACCTTTTATCGATCTTTCATATGCACGCAGGTGGTTGGTCAAACTATCAATTGTTCTATCTGTTTTCGGTACCAACAGCCAACTACTTTTAAAGGGTGTGTATTTTTCTCCTAACGTATCCAGTATCTTGTAAATTAACAGGAGTTCGGGTAACTCTTTATTCTCTTTTTGCAAATCGAGATTTAGGTCCGACCATATATTCTTTTTTGCTCATATGCGTCACTATATCATCTTCAGGATTCCGTTTGAATCCAAAGAAGCTCATGCATATAGGTATTTTATCTTTTAACTTCTAATTCATTAACTTCCAAGCTACTTTGCTAGATCTCGTTACTATAAAAGGTTATGGGTGCCGCTGGAAAATGGATAGTTTAACGACAAACTTGCTCATCGGCAATCTCTAAAGCAGAAGCAACTGGTCGACGTGGAAGTACAAGATATGTATAGCCCTAAGAAGTAAAGAATTTTTTTATTTTTATTTTTTTATTTATTTTATTTTAAGTATTCCAAATGCGTTGGATGTAGTAGAGGGTAGAATTGAGAGACCGGTCATTGGAGAAGCAGCAGTATCAGCAGGCGCAGGAGACTACCTTGCGTCTTACACAAAGGCAGACTGCAGTGCATTACTTCTATTGACAAGTAATCTGACTGATGAGACGTTACAAAAGGTAATGCAGTACAACACTGCTAGAGAAGTCTAGTTGGAACTACACAGATTGTTTGACGGAACCAGTGAAGATAAAAGCTACAACCTTTTATAGTAATGATATCTAGCAAAGTAGCTTGGAAGTTAATGAATAAGCAGTTAAAAGATAAAATATATTTAATAAATTAAGAGACGTGTAAAAATTAATAAGACAGATAACAACAGTAGAAACATTCATTGCTAAGCTATGTATACGACGAGGTCGACTTGGAGAGGATGGTTAAATAAGACTACTGGACTACTGTACCAACCCGTATAATATTAATTTTAGTTACAGTAAATCACAATAGTGGCGCTGCTCTCACTCCACAAAATTATAAAAATCCAAACCTCTTATACTTTTGTTGGTAACGAAACCATAGCGCGATCTAATTCGACGCCAACGCCATCTAGGGAGGTAGTCGGTACTAAATTGCGAACCTATACACATTTTATATGCGATCGCGCTAGGATTTCGTTACTTGCTTGAACATACCGCCCACCAAGGACATATATTGGATTATGTCCTTCACTACCGCCCACCGTGCCGATTTAAGTTGAGGTCAACAAAAGGCGCGCCAATGTCCCTGGTGCGGGGTTAACCAATTTAACAAGCAATTTAAAAACTAATAACAGAACATTTAACATTTAAAAACAAATAACAAACCAAATAACAAAAACATGATATGTTTAAATAAACCTTAACATTAATTTGTTGGTAACACGCACAACTTGGACGTCGGTCGTTTTATTTTAGCCGACTGTGTCCGTATTGTTACTACACGCGTAACACCATCCGATCCCGGATGTTTTTCCTCGATCCTACCTAGCAACCACTTGCCAGGGGGCAAATTGTCTTCCTTAACTAACACCACCTCACCAATAGATGGCTCCGGTGTTTTGTAAGCCCACTTATGCCGTTGCAGAAATTGGTGAAGGTAGTCGTGCGACCATCGACGCCAAAAATTCTGCATCATCCTTTGATGCAATTGCCATCGCTGTAAATTATGTACGTTAGACCGTTCGTAATTTGAGTCCGGGGGTACCACAAGTGGTTCACCCACCAGAAAGTGCCCTGGAGTTAAAATGGTTAATTTGTCCTGGTCCTCCACATAGGAAAGTGGTCTCGAGTTAAGGCATGATTCTATTTGGGCCAACACCGTGGTAATCTCCTCGAATGTCAACGTAGAATCTCCTATCACTCTCTTGAGGTGATACTTGGTGGACTTTATCCCGGCCTCCCAAAGACCTCCAAAGTTTGGCGAGTATGGGGGGATAAAATGCCACTCGGTGCCATTTGTGGCAAGCTCTTCGGCGAATTCAGGGAGAAGTGCCTTTTCCTTTTGAAATAGGTGTGCCAATTCCTTTGCAGCACCTATGAAATTAGTGCCGTTGTCACTATAAAGTTTAGCACATCGACCGCGTCTGGCCACGAACCGTCTAAACGCTGCAATAAATCCTTTCGAGCTAAGGTCACTAACGGCCTCCAAGTGCACAGCCCTAGTTGCCATGCAAATAAATAGTGCTATGTAACCCTTGTAGGATTTTTGACCCCGACCCTTGGATACTCTTATTTGTATCGGACCAGCATAATCAACCCCGCTGTATAAAAAGGGTTTATTCGGTGTCACGCGAGCTGCAGGTAATTGTCCCATAAGTTGGGATCTTGTCTTAGCTGTGTATCGAAGGCACCTCACACAACCTCTTACATATTTTTTGGCTAATAATTTGACTCCTATGATCCAGTATTTAAACCGTAAATATGTTATTATTAGTTGAGGTCCCCCGTGCATGGTTTTTAGATGAGCGTCCGCTATCAACAGGTCCGTCAAAAACGATTCCTTCGGTATCAAATAAGGGTGCATTCTCTGGTAATCTAATTGTGACATTTCCAACCTACCACCAACTCTTATCAATTCCCTTGAATCCAGAAATATATTTAACGATTTTAAATTACTATTTTTTTTCTTTGTCTGATTATTCCTTAATTCTTTTAATTCATTTGGAAATCCTTCTTCTTGGCATTTCCTTATACAGGTCTCTGTTGCCTCGTCTAGTTCTAGTTTAGTCAAATGTTTTGAGCTTATTCCGTGCCCTCGTAATCTCATGAACCTACGACAGTAAGCTATGACCCGAATCATTCTCGACAGGGACGAAAATCTGTTCCAAAAGTTTACGTCCAAAGTAGACGTATGCACCTTCACTTCTTCTAAACGAGTAACCAGATGCTTTGGCCTTGTATATTCAATGACCTGTTCCTTCAAGAAACTCGGCCCATCCCACCATATTGACGTATTTACAAGCTCTGTAGGTGATACCCCCCGAGAAGCACAATCTGCTGGATTTTGCTTACTAGATACATGAGCCCAGTGATGCGTATCTAATGTGGTCAAAATATCTGAAACCCGGTTGGCCACAAAGGTTTTCCAGCGGCATGGATGACAGTTCAACCATGCTAATACTACTTCACTGTCGGTCCATGCGTGCCATTCAGTTTTTGGTACGTTCATAACTAAACCTACCTCCGCTATTAATTTGCTAACAAGAACTGCCCCACAGAGTTCCAGTCTTGGGATAGACACTTGTTTAATAGGTGCCACCTTAGTTTTTGATGTTATCAAAGAAGTATGAACGTTGCCCAAATGATCTACTACTCTAAGGTAAACCACTGCTGCGTACGCTAGCTTTGAAGCGTCTGAAAACCCGTGTAACTCTAACTTAATGTTATCCGAGCTAGTGTGTAACCATCGAGAAATTCTTATCTGACCCAGAGAAGCCAAGCTTTGACGGTAAGTACTCCATTCATATAATAAGTTGCTTGGAATCTCTTGATCCCATTGTAATCCAGCTAACCACAATTTTTGAATATATATTTTAGCTAAGATTATACTGGGTGCCAACCATCCCAGAGGGTCAAATAAACGCGCTATGTCAGAAATAATTTTTCTTTTGGTTACAGGTTCGGTTATCGTCGGGAGATTCAGCGTGTATTGGAAGAAGTCTTCGCCGGAGTTCCAGGTGAGTCCGAGTATCTTAGCTATATCATCTATTTTGATTTTTAAATCTTCATCTTTCATTCCTTTCTCATCCCTTACATTATTTAATAATTGTTTACTATTGCTCATCCACTTCTGCAGCTTAAATCCCCCTTTACCTAAAGTTTCATTCATTTCCTTGAAGATTTGAATCCCTTTTTCTATGCTTTCAGCTCCCGTCATCAAATCGTCCATGTAAAAATCATTCAGGATAATTTTCTTTATTTCAGGATTATCCTCACACTCATCATAAGCCACTTGGTGCAAAGCACGAACAGCCAAGTACGGTGCTGATGCAGTGCCAAACGTCACTGTCATTAATTCATATTCATCTATTGCTTTTTCAGGACCATCCCTCCAGAGTATGCGCTGAAACTTTGTATCCTTTCTGTTAACCAATACTTGTCGATACATTTTAATAATATCGGCAACCAAACATATTTTGTACGATCTCCAACGCATGATGATATGCCGAAGTTCTGCCTGCAACGTTGGTCCGATCAACAAATTGTCGTTAAGTGACATACCATTTGACCCTTTGCAGGAAGCATCAAATACGACCCGTACTTTGGTCGTATCCTTGTCGTCCCGGACGACAGCGTGGTGAGGTAAATATATAGCTTCTTTATTTTTTCTTTCATCTTCCGACACCTTTTCCATATGTTGCAATTCTGAATATTCATGTATCACCTTTTCATAATCTTGTTTTAATTTACTGTTCTTTCCTAATTTTAATTCTAAGCTTTTTAATCTCCTTTCAGCTATAGCCTTAGACTCACCAACCTTACCGCTTAGATCTGCATTACGTAATGGTAATCTTACAATATACCTTCCTTCCTTATTACGCAATGTAGAATCCTTAAATAATTGTTCACACGCGACTTCATCCTCCGTGAGCATCTTTTTTGTTACAGATGATTCCGCCTCTAACTCCCAAAATTTTCTCAGCATTTCATCATCTTGGATACTGGATTGCATCACGGTAATGTGTGAACGCATGTTAGGACTATTGTCCATTTCAACCGCTCCCGACAGTATCCAGCCGAATGCAGTGCCCTGAGCTAAGAGCGTCCCGTTGCAGTTGGTCTGTACCCCGTCCCGAATAATTTGGCTGTACACCTCAGCACCTAACAAAATATCTATTTTGTTAGGTCTGAAGTATTCCGGATCAGCCAAATCAGTTTCGCTTATGTCTACCCATTCTACCTTGATTACCTTGGTAGCTGGGAGAAGTGCTGTGACCGATTTTAGCACGTAAGCGTTTACCTGTAGTTTGAACGTTGGATCAACTCTCGATCCAATCGTCACCTCTACCCTTGCAGTGGAAGTGGTACTTCTATCACCACCAACACCTAACACCGTATTTTTTACAGGTATTTTCTTTAAACCTAGATACTGGACCATCGATTCCGTTACAAAGGATCCCTGAGATCCCTGATCCAGTAACGCCCTAACCACGCGATAAGTCCCATGTTTCGACTCAGCCTTTATAATAAGGCCGTGGGTAATAATACCGTGTTCCTTTTGTTTCCTGTCGAAAAACATGAGACTATTGAGTTATCCTGCACATGCGCGGCGATAACCTTTTCCTCATTAGCAGATGAGATTCCCTCTTGAGCAGCATTACTACCCTCACCAATAACCGACCCAGCAACACCCGTGGGGTGTAACAACGAATGGTGGCGGCGTTTACACACCTGGCACCTCTAGAGTATTTTTGCAGAACCTGACAGAGTGGTTACTATTTAGGCAAATATAACATAATTTCTTTTCATGTACTATACTTCGACGACTATCCAAAGACTCTTTACAAAACTTAGGACAAGAAGAAATCCTATGATCAGCTGAGCAATATGCGCAAGTAACATGGTTTTTGTTTTTTATTACATGAAATGATTGTGTATTTTTTGGGGGTTTGTCTATTTTATCATCTAGATTTTCTAAACCTCGGAAGCGACTTATTAAAAATTCACTAAAATTATTAAACGTAGGCAGGTCATCCGCGGGCTCGGATGCTACCTTTAACTCCCAAGCTTTCCGTGTTTCTTTGTCTAGCTTGGTACTTACTATATAAATTATCAAGATATCCCAGGATGAAACATTAATACCCAAATTTTCTATGGAACGCAAACAGTCCGTTGTAGTACTAATTAATGTTTTGATATCTGAAGCTGATTCTACCGTTATAGCCCTTTGACCTAATAGACGTTTTAAGACCCCGTTGGCTATAAATCTTTTGTTGTTGTACATAGCCTCTAGTTTTTCCCAGCTTGCCTTATAGTTATCAGCAGTGACATTTACATTTCTCAATAATTGTTCGGCCTCTCCCGTTAAATATCCCTTGAGATAATACATTTTTTGTGCATCATCTAGCCTGTTGTTGGTATGAATTAACCCTACATATAAGTCCCGAAAAGTTTGCCACTCGAGATATTTACCGGAGAAAACTGGTATTTTGACCTCTGGTAATCTAAAATTAATCGATTCCTTACTATTACTAGGTCCCGGATTACTGTTAGCTTCCGCAGATTGGATGTTACATTTTGATATTAATTCCTTTAACTCACTTTTAAACTGTATATATAATTCTTCGACATCATCATACACGCAACTTTTATAGTAATTTGAACTATATAAATCTGACTTTTTAATTTCGCTAATTATTGTAACATGAGTTTTACTAAATAATTGCCACTGTTGTTCGAGATTTTCCAATCGTGTTTCAAGATATGACACCGTGCGACGATCTTTTGAACATTTTTTGAAATTAGTTATAGCCTTACTTATCTGTGACCTCACGTCTTCTTGGATGTCATTTAATGAATCCATTTTATAAACAATAATCCGAACAAAAGAAAACACAAAATACCAATTTACAAGAAATACAAATTATCGAGAAATTGCACACACAATAAAGTAACAAAAATAACAACTTGCAAAAAACACAAAAATTAAAGGTAGAAGAAATTAATTATTTACTAATAGAGTAAGATCCCAGAGCGATCAGACGTAACTTATTTTCACATGGATGAAACCTTAGGTTCGTAGTAGTGCCTCATGTACTTAGAATACCTGTGTGTTTGTGGAACTTGCCGAGTGACACCTGGGCAGGTACCAGGTGAGAAAGGTAACTAAAAATTAGAGTTATTTTACTTAAATTCTGATGGCTGATATTTATATATATATTATGTAGAATATTATACTAAACTAGTATCATAAAGTGTCAGACACTTTTCATTGACCAAAACTTTTGTCAGACGCTTTAAAGCTCCATAAAAAATAAATGAACTTTACTTATTTTCACATGTCTGACTTTTACATATGTTATAGAGGTAACTACTACAAAGTTATATTTCATCAGTCAGACAAATTTGACTGACCAAACATCCCTTAAGACAAAAATTATTCGACTGGGAGTGCGAGCGCGTAAGCACTATGCATGCATTGAACAGCGAGTGAGAATGTGAGATGTCCATAGCAACTCGGTTCCCCTTCTTAAACTTACCATCTGCTCCACTCTACTGTGTGTGTGTATGTGCCTAGTACGTGTCACGTAGTATAGAGCACGTATAGAGTTTAGATCCGTAAAGAGCACATGTTTTTTTTTTGTTTATGCCGTGTATTCTTTTACCAGGGTTCGAAGGATATATATCAATTGATATATATCATGATATATATCCGATATATATCTGATATATATCAAACCATTTTTTGTGATATATATCAAAATTTATAGTATGTTGCATCTAAGTGATTTTACCGACGCGCTGCTGGCATATTCTATAGGGTTCTGCAATCAATAGTAATAGTGTAACGTAAAAGAGCCAAAATAATTTTCAATTCTATCATCTGCAAATATCCCTACTCCTTAAAAGTGAAGTGTAGTGTTAATCCTTTAGGAATGTCAACAGGCGATTTGACAGTTCTAGCTGACTAGAAAAAGACTAATTTGTTATTTGATTATAACTCGACTAAGTACAAATATTAGGATTTTTAAGATATTTTAATTTTGTTTCCCTAATATTTATAGACCTTGTTTTCTCAGAAAAAGATAGTTATTTTTAGTTGATTTTTGTGAACTAAAAATAACGATCTTATTATCCCATTTTAATATCTTATTACTACCTATACGATTGCCACAGGTGGTACATGACAGTTTATTATTATGAATTTATTACAATATAAAAATAACAACATAAAAACAACATATTTTTAGTTTTTATATTGTAATAAATTAAACATAAAATCTTATATTTTATGTTTATTTTGTTAAATAAAAACTAAAAATATGTTGTTTTTATATTGTAATAAATTCATAATAATAAACTGTCATGTACCTGTGGCAATCGTATAGGTAGTAATAAGATAATAAAATGGCAGTCTTAAGAAATGGATATAAATATCGAATATATATCCGATTTTGGATATACTATATCGGATATATGTATATCATAAATATCCGATATTTTGATATTTATTATAAATATCGGATATTTTCGAACCCTGTTTTTTACTGATATTAAGTAATTTGTGATAGTGAAAAAACCATGGAAGACGGAAAATTGAAGTGTGTATGTGTGTCCTAAGGGATGTTTGGTCAGTCAAATTTGTCTGACTGATGAAATATAACTTTGTAGTAGTTACCTCTATAACATATGTAAAAGTCAGACATGTGAAAATAAGTAAAGTTCATTTATTTTTTATGGAGCTTTAAAGCGTCTGACAAAAGTTTTGGTCAATGAAAAGTGTCTGACACTTTATGATACTAGTTTAGTATAATATTATACATAATATATATAAATATCAGCCATCAAAATTTAAGTAAAATAACTCTAATTTTTAGTTACCTTTCTCACCTGGTACCTGCTCAGGTGTCACTCGGCAAGTTCCACAAACACACAGGTATTCTAAGTACATGAGGCACTACTACGAACCTAAGGTTTCATCCATGTGAAAATAAGTTACGTCTGATTGCTCTGGGATCTTGGACTATAAAGTCCACTAAACAATCTTCTTGCACTTCAATACTTTCACATATGTATAAGTATCCGATAAGTTTTTAAAATTTTACAAGTCTTTTCGAAGTATGTTTCTATATAAAATCGGGCATAGATTCCTCGTATGAACCACTTTTTCTTTAAAATTTTACAAGTTCATAATCACTAAAGAATGTCAAAGTTAATTTACTAATGAGAATAAAACTCAAAATTGACTGGCACTGATTTAATATCTTCTAAGTTAAATTCCTCCTGATAATAAGATTGCAAATTGTACTCACGATTTTTTTCCACCAAATTCACTCACTGACACTTATGACGTAGCGTTGACCTGCACCACAGACGTGGCGCCCTCTGCTTGTTTGTCCACGAACTTCTGCTTTCCGCCTTCACGCCGCCCTCCAGATGTTGCCGCCCACCAGTGACGCTCCACCGCCTGCACCACCAGCTGCTCCCGGCTCCTTCCGGTTCCACCTTCAGGTACCTCTCACCTGGTACCCCAATGAAGGGGATGCTCTGGACAGCGATCCACTGCCCAGTAATGACGCGAAGGGTGGTTAGTCTTTACCACCACCGAAGACCACCACAAAACACTCCCGGCCAATCCGACTCCGAAGGACCATGTATACGACGAGGTCGACTTGGAGAGGATGGTTAAATAAGACTACTGGACTACTGTACCAACCCGTATAATATTAATTTAATTACAGTAAATCACAATAGTGGCGCTGCTCTCACTCCCAAAATTATAAAAATCCAAACCTCTTATACTATTGCTGGTAACGAAACCATAGCGCGATCTAATTCGACGCCAACGCCATCTAGGGAGGTATTCGGTACTAAATTCCGAACCCAGTCAAATTTTATACGCGATCGCGCTAGGGTTTCGTTATTTGCTTGGACAGCTACGTTGATACCAATTTATAAAGAAATTATTCTCAAACGAGGTTTCAACCATAACACAAGAACGTATCCAGTTACCATGAACTGCAATATTCTCTTGAGCCATAGTATTTCTCTTGCTGTTTCACTTGCAGTCACTATCTCAGCTTCTGTTGAGGAGATCGCAACTGTTTTCTGCCGTTTACTCTGCCAGGTGATCGCTCCTTTCGAATATAGGCAGATGATTCCTGAGGTCGATTGTCCCGTAGTAGGATCTCCTCCATGATCTGCATGACTGTAGCTTTATATACAGTTTGTCACAGTGGAAGATTGGTATGTAATACCATGACTGATGGTTCCCTTAATGTAGCGTAGAATCCTCCTCACTCTCGCCACATCCTCAAGACTGGGATCGTCTAACTTCCTTGAGACAACACTGATAGCATAAGATATATCAGGTCTTGTCCCAACAGCTAGATATGAAACTACACCAACCGCTTGTCTGTATGGAAATTCAGTTTCTTTATTGTCATACTCGCCTCCATTGTCGCTCAACAGGGTTTTTATAGTATGACCTGTATTAAAATTTGAGAAATTCTCGTGAAAAATGGCACTAAGCAGAGGTTGACAATGCCATATATGCTCACCAAAATAAGCGGCATATTAGAGCTTTTGTGAAGAGAGAGTTAGGCTTTGATCTTCCCATAGACGATACACTATGTGAAAGCTGCCTGTTTGGGAAATCACACAGATAGAAGTTCGGCACAAGAACAAGACTATCACAGCCCGGAGCACTCATACATTCAGATGCGTGCGGACCGTTTCAAAACTCAGACACAAAGCTGCGCTATTTTGTATTGTTTCGAGATGAATACTCTGGCTATCGTCTGATATACTTCATGAAAGTCAAGCTGAAAATTACTACAAAGCCTGCGTCATATTACCTAGGTTTAGAAATAGAGCAAGGTAGAGAAGTCTGGTTGGAACTACACAAATTGTTTGACGGAACCAGTGAAGATAAAAGCTACAACCTACGCATGAGCTTCTTTGGATTCAAACGGAATCCTGAAGATGATACAGTGACGCATATGAGCAAATTAAAGAATATATGGTCGGACCTAAATCTATAAGAACATACAGCTCCTACTTAGGAGAGAGACAGATGTAGAACGCTGCCAAACGCGGACGGAATTAAATGGAACGCCTCAGAGCAAAGTAACGCCGCATGAGTCATGTTTTTCGTGCGTGCAGCCAACTCCGTTGATTTATAAGACGTTGTCACTTCAAAAGGGGGACACGGTATAGATAAGGTGAATACTGAGATAGAAGAAGAGAGAAAAGAAGAAAAAAAAGACAAGTTGTGGCGACCACATATAAATTGTAATAAGGATAGGTTAAATAATGATGATTGTGAGTGCACTTTTCCTAGTATGTTTTGTGCTTTAGTCCAACAGTGTGAGACGAGAAAAATATACAGCAATGCAATTATCGGGGAATAAAACTCACCAGATAAGCAGCTTGAGCGGCACTCTCAGTACTGTTGTTGACCGCGGACACCACGAAATGCAAACTCTTCAGGAACTCTTTCCGCGACATGGCCTGGTCACTATTTAGTTTTTCTGTTCAAACAATAATACAAGATTATGGTGAAATAACTTTAATACATACGAAAATAAAGTTCAATTTACGATATAACTTGAAATATTTTTATCACTTAGATATTCAATAGTGCACTCTGAAATCATCTTGATCTTCTTTGTAACAAAGTTGATATTTGTTTAACTTCAAATAAGATGGGGGTGAGTAGTACTACACAACACCATTTTTTCTTTATACGAAACCTGAATACGTTTTGTTCCGAATAAGCAACTGATTCGATTCCAATAATTTTTAGGTTACCATGTTATATTTTTCCAAATATAGGAGTATTTAAAAATGTGGTAGTATGGTTACCGAGCGCATAACACAGTTCACAGCGGACCGCCGCGTCGCGCCGCTGCAGGCGCAGGCGGGGGAACAGCGCGTTGACCGTATTTTTGTTGGGATAATCAGGTAATATAACAAGCTCATAACTTTGTGATGTTTCATGACAGCTTTTGGAAATAGGCTATATTTTGACAGATTTATAATATCTTGAATTGCTTGGTTACGGTTAAGAAGTTCACCGAAAGTTTTTTTTTTTTTAATTTTTAATATGTATTTCTTAAGAAACATGCAAATAAAAAATCAAAATTCAAATAAGCCGCCGAAACGCTTTATTTAGCAATATAGCGTCGCGCCTTGTAAGTGACGTCACAAGCATATAAACGATTTTTGGTTCCGCAGTGGTGTTTGTATTTATCTGCTATTTGTTGTTGTTTATCTAATAAAATGGTTTACAAGTGGTGTGCTGTACCGGGTTGTACAAATACATCGATAAAAGACTTGAGAACACATAGAACAACAACAAGTGCTGATGCGCGTATGACGTCATCGTGACATTAGCCAATCCGGATCGTTCCACAATATGTGGCGCGAGATACAAAAATTTAAAGATATTTTTGTGTTTTTGGATATATTAATTGTTATTATTTTTATTATAACTCATGTGAATGACATAAAGAGCCCTCATTTTATGCATTTAAAGCTAATAATCACAAAAAAATCATACTGTCAAATAGCCTATTTTGTACATAAATTCTTTACATAAAAATACGGTTTTTGGATTCCGCATATACAAAAAATAACGTGGTATATGAATACAGTACAGAGGGCGGGTAATGTTTTTAATGTAGAGTATATTAGGTACTAACGCAGCACGTCTCTCTGCGACTTCAGCGTGTCCACACAGTGGTCGTAGGGCCAGCCCGCGCTCGGCTGAGGCGAGGCCTGCAACACGCTCCGCTGTACGTGTAGGGACCGGAGCACTTCACCACACTCTTGGTTCACGCGACCTGCTGGCTTTACACTGCGGACCTGCAGACACATGGTGATTATGGCATTGTAGATGACTAACATCAATAGGACCCTTTCCTACTCCGTTTAATGGTTAAAAAATAGCCATTAACTCAAAAACAACAGAAAGAAAGTTACAACGGTTTGTTTTACTGCCCAGCACCCTAATTGCGTAACATACTATTACTGTCAGTTGGAATCATTTCGAAGCATATTGTTAATCCATTGCTCCGTGATAATGTGTCTGCTCAACAACGTAAATAACGCAATGAGTGTTGTTGTACTGTCAAAATGAAACCCATTGCTACTGATAGTGTGTTATGCAATTACTCTGCAGGTATACCGAATTAGGGAACTCTGCTCTCAAAGGCTATGAACTTAGTTATTCGTGAGTAGTTCTTCTCGGTGGTAGGCCATAACATCGGCTGCCGGCGAAGTTACCACCCACTAGACAAAGTCTTGCCGCCAAGCGATTCGTCGTGTTCCGGCATGATGTCTGGTGAAGCCGTACGGAGGACTGGTCTGAGCAGTAGTGTTGCGATGTGTGCCGGGTACGATGCGCCAAATGTTGTTGTGTCGGAGGTTTGGTCGTGGAAAGTCTCCAGATCAATCTCCCTCTGGCGCAGCATCGTTGGTCGTGTTGTTAGGTTTAACATTGCATCACCTCGCTCAACTGCCGTCTTCCTTCCTATTCCTAAGTTTTTTTAAGTTAATAGGCTTAATAAACTAGTGCGCTTTACCACCAACGATTGCATCACTGCTTACCATCAGGCGGGATTGCAGTCAAGCACTAGTTTATAATAATTAAAAAAAAAAAGTAGTTTCAACCGACAAACCCACCTATGAGATATTTTGCACTTTTTTTCTATTATTATGAAAGTAAAATCACAGTTAAACTACGCTTGTCGCGGTCGATTCGTGGATTGATGACCAATTGATTATTTATCCATTATCGAGACCCGTCCGTGTCTTGTAAAGCATGTTAAGACGTTGATTCCGGCGGCCATTCTTTAATCTTATAGACGTTACGGGTTGTCAAAAATCTGACAACTAATCTTACCAGTACTACACCGTAACAAAGTTGTAGAGGTCAAACAGGAAGTCCGTCCCATGAAAATACAGCTTCATCCGGTTAGACTGGTATTTTTTTTGTTGGGTTGGGAAATTATCAAATGACTTCTCCCGCTCTGGGCGGAGCGGAATGGCGTGTCAGACTTTTACTGACTAAAACCCCACCCGTGTCTCTTCACTTGCCTGTGCGACGGCCAGGGCCACGGTTTCTTGTTTAACCAACCCGCAACCCCGACTCAGGAGGCATCGGTCTTCGTGAACACCGTCACGATAGATTGGTATCGGATGCCAACATAATTGGGAAAATCTAAGATAGAGAGATTTAGGTAGGTAAAAAATTCATACCAATTTGTTGATGGAGTCGTTGAGGTGACGGCACGCGTCCAAAAGCTTTCTCCTTGCGTCGTGGTGATTAGGATCCTGAAATACAAGTACACGAAGAAAACAATTCCCCCTTTTAGATAATTTATCGAATAATTTGTTAGACTGAATGTTTATACAATATGTAAAGAAAACCCTGTCCGTCCGTGAAGATATTGTTAGATATCGATAACTGATTCTACTAATGCCTACAAAGCCGAGCTAAACTTAAAAAAAAAAACCCTAAAAAAAAAAATATTATTTCGCAAAAGGGGGTAACTTAATAAATGTGCGGTAAGCAATACATGCGCGGGCGAAGGGGGGCAGGGCACGCATGAGCATCGCTCATAATAATGCCGTCGAAATGGAGCTGTCACTTTTTTAAAAATTACCAAATTTTGGGGAAGTTGGAATTAATTTGCGGGAAAAAAAGTATTGTTACTATGATGCTTATGAATTTCATATTTTATTTGGTCATGTGTTCCTTATGGGTCGGACGGGGTTTTATTTACATATTGTATATCATGTTTTTAATCATTAAGCATTTTTTGTTCTAACCTGGCAGACGAGTTCTGAAGTCTTCAGCAAGTTGTATGTAGCAAGACACATCTCGTGCGAAGCCTTCTCGATCTTATGGCATTGAACTGGTTTCTAAAAACAACCAAACACAATCAATTTCCGTTTGGCGCAACAGTTAAGAATAGGGGTGGTGGAGAAGCTTGGCATACATAGAGAAGGGTGTAGAATGGCAGAAAGTGATATAGACTAGTAGAAGTTATTTGTAAAGTCTGATCCAAAAGTGTTAATGAAGAATTTAATCATCATCATCATTTCAGCGTTAATCCCAGTAGCATCCGCAGCTTTTTCAGCTTTGGATTCTGGGGTCCGCTTTACTAGCCTAACTGCAGATTTTGGCTAAATTTTGATATTTTACATGAAGCGACTGTCGTCTGACCTCCACAATCCGAAAGCTATATCTGCTATATCTAAACATTGCAATTAGACCAATTATTAGACTTTTGAGGGCTCCAATAACCCATAACGACTGCCACTAGATGTTCGTATGGCAACCGGGACCAACGGCTTAACGTGCTTTCCGAGGCACGACCAGACCAGTACAAATATTCATATTCATGCATACAGATATCTGCACTGTGCGGGGATCGAATCCGCGCCTCCTTGCGCAACGGCTGCGTTCGCTACCGCTACGCCACGGAGGCTGTCGAATGAAGAATTTAATCTGAATGGTTATACCGAGAATCGATAAACGTAAGGTGGAACGCCCTCAGGCTAGTTGGAGTGACGATCTTCGCAGGATGTCTGGTAGTAACTGGATGAGAGTAGCCGAGGATTGAGTTGAATGACGTTAAATAGGAGAGGCCTATGTCCAGCAGTGGACTGATATAGGCTGAGTCAATAGGCTTTTAATACATTAGTGCGCTTTATCATCAAATATTGCGTCACTGCTCCGCCTGATGGTAATACCATCAGGCGGGATTGCGGTCAAGCGCTAGATTATATTTTATAAAAAAAAAAATGTTGGTGATGGTGTTACCGCTCAGATTAAATTCTTAGTAAAAATTCATCTGTATTAAGAAGGTTTCAACTTAATATCATAATAGGTTTTTCAACAAATAGTGTCTGATTGACGTTATTAATTTGTAATTATAAAATTATCTACGAAAGTTAACCTCAACTGTTAAATAAAAAACGGCGTGACAAATCACTTTACAGACGTTTTAAAATCACGTTTCAGATGTTATAAAATCACCTTACAGACGTTTACAAATGACCTTACAGACGTTTACAAATCACCTGCAGACGTTCTCTGTTTACCTTATAGAAGTTTTAAATCACCTTACAGAGGTTCTCTATCACGTTACAGACGTTCTCTACCACATTATAGACTTTTTTAAATCACGTTACAGGAGTTTTTCATTTAACAGTTGAGGTTTGGTTGGAATATCGGTTCCCATGCAGGCTCGCGCGCGCCGTGTGGGCGAGCTGCGTGCGAGTGAGTCCAGCCGCTTCACGCTCAGCACCACCGCGCTGTTCTTTCTTACCTTGTGATCCTTGAGCGCTCGCGCCGTGTGGGCGAGCTGCGCGGCCGTGTCGGCGGCGGCGTGCAGGCTGCGTGCTAGTGAGTCCGGCCGCTTCACGCTCAGCACCACCGTGCCGCTCATGGACGACAGCTTAGTGGACAGTTGGTGCAACTTGTCTTCTAGTTGCCTATCATTGAAAGTAAGAATGCACTCAATGAGTAATGCAATTCATTTCAAATAAAATACTTATTATTTTATTAATTAAATAATATAATGTTTTATTTTACTGGATCGCCGATTAATTTTTCGTGTCATTTTATAGGCAATAATATAAGTACTATACAATATGTAAAGCAAAACCCTGTCCGATCTGTAAAGGTATTGTTAGGTAACTATAACTGATTCTACTTATGCCCACAAAGCCGGACCAAAAATAAAAAAAATCCCCCATCCCTTTTAAGAAACCAATGCTCTTTTCGACTGACACATTGTACCAAGAAACTGGTGTTCTGCGTGTGCGCAAACTGTACATTTTGGCAGTGACATTGAGGTACCATAAAAATGTCCAGAGCCTAGGAACATACTCCGAAGTGCTTTCGCTTAGAAATGCAAATATAAGCCTAAATGGCATAAACCTAGATGTAAAATATTTTTGGCTGCAGATATTTTCTTTATGTTTGGCCGTTTATCTACAGGAAGCTGAATAGTAAAATGGATTGAATAGTAAAAATATTTCTCAAAATTTCTAACAAGAATTGACTATGAAAGCACGGAGAAGTTCCTTAATACATGAATGCAACACACACATTCATCATACAAATACATAAAGGTCGATTTGGATCCATCGCACTATTACTCTCTGTCCCCACTTTGTCAGATCCCCATAATTCGAATAGTGTGGAAGAGTTCTTCTAGTAAACCATATCACAAAAATAATATGGATGGCAAGGGGAGTGCTATCAGGACTTCTATGTGTATGTTATTATAATATGTTATTAATTCAAAGCCTGTATTACACACTATGTAGCCAAGCATATTGTACGTTACGGAATTGTATCGCTGACAGAGGTGTTCGGCACTTGTACAGCTACAAAGGAGCTAAACTTTCCACAGATTCGGGAACACTGTTGGAGCTGCTGAACCTTGGACAAAACTATCTTAACATTGTGTAGATTCAATTTCTTAATATTGTATAATTGCATGGCAAACGTGTGAGCACAATGTACGAATGTGCTGTAAGGCATTTTTTTGTTGGGTTAGTCTTTTTTATTGACTTGATAGTGCTCTGGCTGTTGAGAGTATGTCATGCTCACTCAAATGTCTCGCTGATGGTGGCGTGTATGTTGGGTCATTAGGTTCCCTTCAATATGGTTGAGCTGAATGATGCTGATCCATTCGTCATGTTCGTGAACGGACGCCGTCAGAGGGGACTGGTCATCTCTTAGCCACGGCGTATTTTAATTTCTGAATTGATTTTTGTGTGTTTTCCATAATGGACGCTCTCGGCGTACAATTTATTTCTGCATCGTTTTCACACGGTTGATTTCAACATGAATGATGTAATCAAATATTTGTAAAATTAGCTTGAAAATTTAAAAGAGTGTCCATGGAGTTTCTTGCCCGTTCTTCTCCATAGGTACCTACTCTTTGGAATGGGCGACTAGCTTCATCTTATTGACTGACCGACCTTCTGACAATTCAAAAGTGCCTGTAACTGGTTTATTTGAAATAAATGCTTTGATTTTGATTTTTCATTTTGAGGACTTCGATTGATCTAAATTAAACCCACCTTAACTCACTCATTCATCCCACATCCACACACAATTCGCGGTACACCACACATGTTTAAAATTCCACATAATAAACACATAAGTGAGTTAAAACAGAGTAAAAACAGTAAGTGATAGATATATATATATTTTTTAGTAAATTTATTTGATTGGAAGGACAACCTGTTCTTGTCACATCAAAAATTAATACCGAGCGATGCCATGTATGAACCTACTTACCGTACCTAGCTAATAATTTTGTTAGACGAAGGAGACTTGTCTCGACGACACAGGGAATCCTAATATGGAAGCTAGTGCTATTTAAATATTGTAATGTTTTTTTTTTTTTTTCTGAACAATGAAGTTTTTTTTTTTTAACGTCTATCCATACTAATATTATAAATGCGAAAGTGACACTGTCTGTCTGTCTGTCTGTCTGTCTGTTACGCTTTCCCGCTTAAACTTCTCAACCGATTTTGATGAAATTTGGCACAGACAATCTTTAGACCCTGAGAAAGAACATAGGCTACCTTCTATTCCGAAAAAATTTGATATTCCCGAGGGAAATCTAAAAAGCGCGATATAACCAACCTCCACGCAGGCGAAGCCGCGGGCGGAAAGCTAGTGTTACATAAAACAGTCCCCCAAAACGCCCGCTTCCTGGTGCTTTTGCTGGAAAGCAGAAGTGGTGGAACAAACTACACAGCAGCACAGCTGTCTGTTTATTTAAAAATACTATATTATGTCTACTTACTTGGGAGTTCCGCTAACGTGTTCTCTCTTACACACCAATAACTTATCAATATCCTCTGCATCGTACACTGGAGTGTTCGTTTTCCGCAAACAAGGCATGTATTCCGAGGAGTTTAGTTCCTAGAAAAATATAAAAAAAGCTCCTGAATAATATAATACCAATGTTTTTTAGCCACGTTAGACACCATCTAATTTTTGTGCACATACAATAAAAACTGATTTCGACTGCCATCTGCGCAATTTTTATAAACCTACTAGTAGCCGCCAGCGACTTCGTTCGCGTGGAGTTAGTTATGCTCCGCTCCTATTGGTCGCAGCGTTGATGATATACAGCCTGTTATATAGCCTAAAGCTTTCCTGGATTAATGGGATATCTAACGCAAAAAGAATTTTTCAAATCGGACCAGTAGCTCCTGAGATTAGCGGGTTCAAACAAACAAACAAACTCTTCAGCTTTACATATTAGTATAGAAGTATAGATTAATTGAAATCTTGATAATTAAGTGAATTTAAATATTTTCAGACGAAATAAATAGCAATAGCTTTCAAAATGTGGTCCATATTTCCTACCTAATAGCTCTGAGAAGAACGGCCTAAAAGGCTAAAAAGCATAAAAGGTCTCTTTTAAATTCCTGACAGAATCTTGGTTAGACCGTATAAAAATTGATGTATGAAATGGTAGAAGATGGGTTAGTTGTATTTTGTTTATTGTAAACACTAACCTTCAATAGAGTGTGCGCTTGTGTATTGATGTCCTCGTGCCGCTGGCAGGAGTGCGGCATCGCCTTCATCATATCATGCGTCGTGTGCACGATATAACTTAAGTGATCCATGCAACTGTAACGAGGAAAGTAATATTTTTAAGGATTTTCATTATTTGCTTCAGTAAGGCGGGCCTAAAAAGTCCACTTATTTGTATACAAATTACATCATGTAATTTATCTGTTTGCCAGATTTATTATCTATACTAATATATAAAGCTGAAGAGTTTGTTTGTATGTTTGTTTGTTTGTTCGCGCTAGTCTCGGGAATTACTGGTCCGATTTGAAAAATTCTTTTTGCGTAGGATAGCACCTTATTCCAGGAAGACTTTAGGCCATATAACATCACGCTGCGACCAATAGGAGCGGAGCATAACTAACTCTACATGATCGAAGTCAGACATGAAATGAATTGAATGTGGTATTATTATGTACTAGCGGCCGCCAGCGTCTTCGTTCGCATGGTTTAGTTATGCTCCGCTCCTATTGGTCGCAGCGTGATGTTATATAGCCTAAAGCCTTCTTGGTTTAATAGGCTATCCAAAGCAAAAATACTTTTTTCAAATCGGACCAATAGTTCTTGAGATTAGCGCGTTCAAACAAACAAACTCTTCAGCTATATATTAGTATAGATAGATTTTACGAAAATTAGAGGAATTGATCTGCTAGGAATTCAGGAAATAAGACAGACTTTTAGAGATAGATACTGTGGTCTTTTGAGGGTCTCTCTCCAATTTTCTTGAATTTGTTAACATAGTGGTGTGGTGGGGCGTAACTAAAATAAACACAATGAAAAATAGAAAAACAGTTGAAAGAAGAAAGTAGATAACAAAAAGAAAAATTTAATCGGAAAGTTACATACGAGCTCAAAATGCCTATCTCAGCATAATACGTCGACATAAAAAAATTACAGTGTTGATATTCTAATAGGGCCTCTGGTGTGATGTCACGGGCAATTAAGGTAATAGACCATAAATTATACACTGTTTAAAAAATACGCTTTAATAGCAATCGAACTACAAAGGAAGAAAAAAATTTTTTTTATATAAATATAGTATTGTGTTGTCATCATCCCTTGACCCCTGTGCAAATTTTCGAGTTAATTAGATTCGTAGAAATAGGTGAAAATAAAGTTAAAAGATTCCGTTACAAGGGTGTTAATAAAACAGATATAATTATATAAAATATTAGCGAGGCGTAATCTTATTGTTTGTCTTGAGTCTTAGAAGCAGCCAGTGGCATTGTACGTATACCTATACAATATTACATATTTAAATTTATTTATTTATTACATTTTTAAAACCCTGTCCGATCCGTGAAGGTATTGTTAGGTATCGTTAACTGATTCTAATAATGCATACAAAGGCAGCCTAAATAAAAAAAAAAATACCATACAAAATATATTATTTCAAAAAAGTGAGGTAACTTAATACATGTACGGTAGACAACACGTTAGGCATACATACGCGGGTAAAGGGGGGCGGGGCAGGCGACACTTGGTCGCATCGCTATTCGCTCCGTCACAAATGGTGTTGTCACTTTCTAAAAAAATAGCAAATTTTGGGGAAGTTGGAATTAATTCCCGGAAAAAAAAGATTATTTCAAAATTCATTAGTATTGACACTATGATGATTATTTAAAATTTCATATTTTATTTAGTCATCTGTATACCTAACATTTATTATCCTTTTGGGTCGGACGGGGTTTTCTTTACATATTGTATAAATATGATTTATCTACGTGTATACGCCGTGATGCCGGAAACGGTTTATTGCCGTTATTGATTTTTCCACTAACCTGTTTTTTATTTTAGGCTCCTGCACTAGATTGGTGTCCTCGGCGCTGTAGTTGAGTTGGTGTTTCGGCACGGCGGCCGTGGCGAGGGCGTAGTGCGTGAGTGCCGCGGGCAACCGGCCCGGCGCGCCCAGGGCCGAGCGCGCGTGAGCACGCAGCAGGCGCGCGCGAGCACGACCAGCGGGCGCGATTACGCCCAGCGGGTGACAGTATGTCTGCGGAGGACACGCTGCATTCATATATACACAAAAAAAGAGGCAAGAACTAAGCCCTACGGAATTCCTGTAGTCACATTCGAACCACTCTTGGGACACTACTATCCAAATAAGAAAATCCAAGTAGAAACATTTGGATGTTCTCCGCACACAACAATATGGAATTTCTTGACCAATGTCTCATAAAAATTAAAATCCAAAGCTTTAGACAAGTCACAAAAATATGCGCAAGAAGCTCAACTTCAGCGTCGGTGGTCTAACGAAAATTTCTTTGAATACTTTCCAGATGGTTAATGTATATGTCGTAATGAGGATCCCATATCTGGCTACAGTATTAAAGTATTGGCCGGACCAGTGTGTTAAATAATTAGATTCCGATAGATACATTTTGAAATCTTAACTGTTACGTAACAAATCCGATTTTGAACCCCTTCGATGAAATGTGTAGGATGTTTTTGTCAAATTTAAGTTTTTATCCTATTTGACTTCCAGGTCGCGTATTTCCTCTACCTGTTGTAGTTTTTGATGGCCGATCATGTAATAGTTCGATTAGAAGATTTTATTATGGCTAAATTGCATGTAGTAACACTTTGAGACGTTAAGAAGCATGTCTTTTTACCCCAGTCCATAAATCTGTTCACATCTACCTGCAGTAAAGCGGAATCAAATTTAGTCAACATTGGTTTCATTATTTTCATGTCATCGGCAAAAAGCAGAACGTAATGTTGTTTATGAAAATGTTGACGAGGGTTGGGCCTAAATGGAAACCTTGCGGAACACCTGATGTAACTTGAAACGGCTATGAATGATAACCACCCACAACAACATTTGCAAGATCGTCTACTAAAGTAAGACTGGAACCATTGTAACATTGATCCTGCTACACCCAAGTGCTGAAGTATAGCTATAAGGAGAGAATGAACTACCTTATCGAATGCCTTACTAAAGTCCGTGTATATGGTGTCTACAGGGATACATTTGTCCAAACACTCTGATAGAAACGACACGTAGCACATTAAATTAGTAATCGTAGATATAGATTTGATAAAACCGTGTTGATTGCTGGAAAGAAGGTGTTTAACATGCGATGAAAGACGGTTCGTTATGAGTTTTTCAAGTACTTTGCCAAAGATTACAAAAATAGGAATGAGTCTGTAATTTGTCGCTAAATTCCTTTCTCTGGATTTGAAGACAGGAACCACCAGTGCTATTTTCCATTGCTCATGGAAAATACCGTTTTCAGGAGACCTGTTGTAAATAGCATTGGGAGGTAACGGCAGCGCTTTCGCACATATTTTAATGAACACAGATGAATAGTTTCATAATTAACTAATATGCTTTACCATCAACGATTGCATCACTGCTTACCATCAGGCGGGATCGTAGTCAAGCACTAATTTATAACATAAAAAATAAAATTTATAGATCTACGACACAGCCGTAACAAACATAGCTAAGATTGATCGACCGACACAAAATGTTATCAAATTACCTTTCTCACTTTCTGCGACTTCCTAGCAACTTCTTTAGCGAGTGGAGGCAGTACAGTCTTCTGGACATGCTCGAGGTTCTTCAGCGCCTCGTCGAAGGCAAGGCTCTTTGTCGCCATTATATGACTGTGTACCGCAAACCTATAAAAAAGTTCCAATAATTAAAAAGTTATAAGACTTATTTAAAACTAGCGACGCGCCCCGGCTTCGGACGGGTGCAGTGCTGAAACTAAATATACTACAGAAAAACTGTCAGAACGTGCCGACAAACGCGACGCCTCGCAATTTTTACATCTGTAATCCTTCACATTTTCATGGTGACGTTTTTACAGAAACTTTTGCCAGGACACAGGCTACCCACAAGTACCGCTAATTCAGCCAGTTATCAGTTGATCAAATCCAGCGGATTCCTTCGGCCTTTACAAGTTCATCGGTACATCTTGTGCGTCCTCCCACCGCTACGTGTTCCGATACCAGAACCTTTTGGTCCCAGGTTTGGCGATTCATTGAACTATGGCGTTTACCTTGTTTTTTCTAAGATCTCTACGTGCATTCATTTAGTAGTAAATCTAAAGTTATTTTATTATTATCTTACCTCAGCAAGTGGCAGCTTTCAGTAAGGGGCAAAGCTTTCGCTCGGAGCGCTTGTTTCGCTTTCTGGTCGTGGATGCCCTGTATAGCGCCATTAATCTCCTTAACCATAACATCACATTCCTGCAAACATGACCAGTTACAGTTGTTTCCAATCTTCCGTCAATCAGTTTTTAAGATAATAGAAGCATAATTTTCAAAAACACATTATTACTCTCAATCTGAATCATTATGAAGAAATTTTCCAAACCACTGCAATATATCAGCTCAGTAAAGTAAATAGCTCAATGAATGTTGTTGAACTGTCAAAATGAAACCTATTGATACTATTACAGATAGAGTGTTACTCAATTACCTTGCTGGTCTACTTTCAGTTCATCAACTCAGATACGGGTCCGAAAGTAGTCGGCCCGTCAAAACAAGTGTCAAATTCAATATTTTGGATGGTCACAAATACGAAATACGTCAGGCATAGGGACTACTGTCAAAACGTGTTGTCATTCAGTACGTGATGTCATAAGCAACTATCGTGTTAACAACGCATCGATGAAGACACCTACAGATGATAAGTGACAAAATTATAAAAAAGTAAAAAAACTAAAACCCAACTACGACAAAAAACGACGCTGAAAAAGTATAAAACAAGATTTTCAGAATACTGAACTGAACAAAGTTGCTAATGTAGTTAGTTGCAAGTGAATGGACACAGTCAAGATGCCTTCGTTGTAAATTGACAATAATGTCATACAATACTTTTCTGAAGTATGCAATATTCACTATGTAGAGATAAATGTTCATGTTTGGAAAGGCGTAGTCACACGTTACATATACCTACCGCAGCACCTTGACAACGTGTGACTACGCCTTTCCAAACATGAAAATTTATCTCTACATAGTGAATATTGCATACTTCAGAATAGTATTGTATGACATTATTGTCAATTTACAACGAAGGCATCTTGACTGTGTCCATTCACTTGCAACTAACTACATTAGCAACTTTGTTCAGTTCAGTATTCTGAAAATCTTGTTTTATACTTTTTCAGCGTCGTTTTTTGTCGTAGTTGGGTTTTAGTTTTTTTACTTTTTATTATTTGGACTATTTTGGTGTTAAAGTGTATTTATGGCGCATAATATTAACAAAAGTTAAATTGATGAACTAAAAACTAGGTACTTGACATATTACATCTACACGCACATACAACAACATAAGCCCGAAGTTATATAGTGCAGAGGACATTTTTATGGGAGTTTTAGCCAGTTATCAAGCTGTTTCCGCCTTCACCGCGTGGAAATACTCCCAGCTTATGTCGTTTTCATTAGTGCATTACATATTTTATTAATGTTCACACTGCTCTACATTGCTTAAAGCGATTCACAGTTCCCGTGATCCGCGCTTTACTCTTATCGCTCATATTACACATCATTAAAGCATTCTTGTAATTATGTACAAGCATAAAGTACTCGTGAAGCTCTTTCACGAGATACCAAACACGGTATATTTATTTTAATTTTATATTAACATTTACTTTTTGTCCGCTAGAGGGCGCAATACTAAATTTGGTGACAAGCTTAATAGCTCATAACTAACAGAATATCAAGGCCCTTCTAATGGTACTACAATGGTCTTATTCTGATAAGTAGTAAAGAAGCTATGAACGAAAAGATGTGAATTATATGCAACCAGCCCATGAATACAGGTAAAGTCACAAGAAAATGCTAGCAATATATATATATATTCAAAATGTACAAGTAAAGCGCTTTGAAATGATACCAAACACGGCATATTTATCTTAACTTTATTTTTTTACTCTGTATGTTTTGTCCGCTAGAGGGCGCCATATTAGATTTTGTGAAACCCCATATAGCCTATAACCAGCGGACAATTAAGACGCTTCTAATGATATGTCACTTGTCGAATTCTGATAAGTAGTTTAGAAGTTACGAGGGAACAGATGAACATACATACATACATACATACATACATACATAGCCTGTCAAAATCATAACCCTCCTTTTGCTTTGCCGTAGTCGGGTAAAAATGTTGATGATGATGAATAAAAGTAAAAAAACTAAAACCCAACTACGACAAAAAACGACGCTGAAAAAGTATAAAACAAGATTTTCAGAATACTGAACTGAACAAAGTTGCTAATGTACATAGTTGCAAGTAAATGGACACAGTAGACTCTACCAAGATGCCTTTGTTGTAAATTGACAATAATGTCATACAATACTATTCTGAAGTATGCAATATTCATTATTTAGAGATAATTTTTCATGTTTGGAAAGACGTAGTCACACGTTACATATATCTACCTACCGTAGCACCTTGACAACGTGTGACTACGCCTTTCCAAACATGAAAATTTATCTCTATATAATGAATATTGCATACTTCAGAATAGTATTGTATGACATTATTGTCAATTTACAACGAAGGCATCTTGGTAGAGTCTACTGTGTCCATTTACTTGCAACTATGTACATTAGCAACTTTGTTCAGTTCAGTATTCTGAAAATCTTGTTTTATACTTTTTCAGCGTCGTTTTTTGTCGTAGTTGGGTTTTAGTTTTTTTACTTTTTATTATTTGTACTATTTTGGTGTTAAGGTGTATTTGTGGCGCATAATATTAACAAAAGTTAAACTGATGAACTAAAAACTTGGTACTTGACATATTACATCTACACGCACATATAACAACGCAAGCCCGAAGGCATACTATAGGGCAGAGGACATTTTTATGGGAGTTGTAGCCAGTTATCAAACTGTTTCTACCTTCACCGCGTGGAGTTACTCCCAGCTTATCCGTATAGCGTCGTTTTCATTAGTGCATTACATATTCTATTAATGTTCACAATGCTCTATATTACATAAAGCGATTCACAGTTCCCGTGATCCGCGCTTTACTCTTATCGCTCATATTTAACATCATTAAAGCATTCTTGTAATTAAGTACAAGCATAAAGTACTCGTGAAGCTCGAGAGCCTCCGTGGCGTAGCGGTAGCGGACGCGGCCGCTGCGCAAGGTGGCGCGGTTTCGATCCCCGCACAGTGCAAGTATTTGTATGCATGAATATGAATACTTGTACTGGTCTGGTCGTGCCTCGGAAAGCACGTTAAGCCGTTGGTCCCGGTTGCCCTACGAACATCTAGTGGCAGTCGTTACGGGTTGTTGGAGCCCTCAAAAGTCTTACAATTGGTCTAACTGCAGTGCTTCGATGTCGCCTTCGGGTTGTGGAGGTCAGACGGCAGTCGCTTCATGGAAAATGTCGAAGTTTAGCCATATCAGCAGTTGGACTGGTAAAGCGAACCCCAGACTCCAAAGCTGAAAAGGCTACTAGGCTTCGGATGCGACTGGGATGATGATGATGATAAAGTACTCGTGAAGCTCTTTCACGTGATACCAAACACGGTATATTTATTTTAATTTTATATTAACATAGAACTTTGTGTCCGCTAGAGGGCGCAATACTAAATTTAGTGACAACATTTATAGCTCATAACCAACAGAATATCAAGGCCCTTCTCATTGCAGTATCATTGTACTGCAGTGGTCTTATACTGATAAGTAGTAAAAAAGCTATGAACGAAAAGATGTGAATTATATGCAACCAATCCATGAATACAGGTAAAGTCACAAGCAAATGCTAGTAATATATATATTTTCAAAATGTACAAATAAAGCGCTTTCATATGATACCAAACACGGCATATTTATCTTAACTTTATTTTTTTACTCTGTATGTTTTGTCCGCGAGAGGGCGCCACATTAGATTTTGTGAAACCCCATATAGCCTATAACCAGCGGACAATTAAGACGCTTCTAATGACATGTCATTTGTCGAATTCTGATAAGTAGTTTAGAAGTTACGAGGGAACAGATGAACATACATACATACATACATACATAGCCTGTCAAAATCATAACCCTCCTTTTGCTTTGCCGTAGTCGGGTAAAAAGAGGGGAACTGAGTAAATAGACTACTAACGTAAATTGGCCGTATATTCAAAACCCAACTCCCATTCTTTGAAATTCTAGAATAATCCACAATATATCCACCATAGAGCGGATTTTTCGGGATTAAACGATTAAACGACGGAATTCCCGAAAGTTGTATAAAATGGTTAAGTATAACACAACAAATTGATGCGCAGTTTCAATTTGCCTAATAATTAATGTTCCTCACTGTTTAAATAAATATATGTTCTTTCTTTTCTTTCAAGGTTACCTGTCCAAAGACGTCGATGTCCATGATATCATCGACAGTGTTCATCACCGTGACTCCATCGCCGAAGGTATCAGGTGGGTTCAACAACCTCGAGGCGTCCTCGCTAATCTTACTGGACAGTATCTTGATGTCCTGTCAAAAATAACAAATTCCTCATTATCATCTTTATACAAGTAGCTAATGAATCCATAAATCCATTTCGTACGACTTCAAAATGAAAGATTAATTATTTTATTTCACAATATTTTACATTGTCAAATCTATTTCATCATTTGTATATTATGTCGTGGATCGTCGAAATTATTTGAAGAAAAGTTGCTCATTTGATTTACGTAGTAGGGGGGCAAACGCTTGTGACGTTATTTTGTGATGGCAGCACATGGACAGAGTCGCTTCGGAAAGTGGGGACTGTCGAACGGTCACTTTGCATGGAGACGCAGACCCAGGCACTTCTCCGAACGGAAACTGTCGATTTGCCTATTCAAATTGTTATTGTGAAGATTAGAGGGTATATTGAGGGTGAATTTAAGAACGACGTTTACGTCGTTCTTAAATTCAAAACTCACGAAATGGAACCTGTACCACCACATCAAGATACGGACGACCCTACCGCTCTGCCGTCACTGTCTGTGACATATACAATATGTAAAGAAAACCCTGTCCGATCCGTGAAGGTATTGTTAGGTATCGATAACTGATTCTACTAAAGCCCACAAAGACAGGCTAAACTTAAAAAAATCCCCTAAAAAAATAAATATTATTTCGCAAAAAGAGGTAACTTAATACTTGTGCGTTATGCAACCCCTTCCGCGGGCGGCGGGGGGCAGGGCACGCGACACCTGTGACGTGGTCGCGTCGCTATTCGCTTATAATAATACCGGTGTTGTCACTGTTTTAAAAATTACCAAATTTCGGGGAAATTGGAATTAATTCCCGGGAAAAAAGGATTATTTCAAAATTCATTAGTATTGTTACTGTGATGATTATGTAAAATTTTATATTATATTTGGTCAAGTGTTTACCTAGCCTTTATTATCCTTGTGGGTCGGACAGGGTTTTCTTTACATATTGTATATTAGTCTTGGTGGCCTAGTGGATAAAACACCAGCCTCTCAACTATCTTCTCGTTGTGTAAATGTAAGTTTTATGTACTTTCTAAATATATCTTGCACACCAGTGACTGATTACAAGGTGAAGGAAAACATCTTGAGGAAACCTGGACTTTAAGTCTGAAATCGCCAACCCGCATTGAGCAAGCGTGGTGATTACGCTCTGTATGAGAGGAGACCTGTGCCCAACAGTGGGATGACAAAAGGTTGATGATAATGATATAACGTATTTAAATAATATATTGTAACTCACGTCGGTCGTTCTCTTGCCGGCGGCTCCTTCGTACTTCTTCGCCGCCGACTGGAGCTCTCCAGCTTCCTTCATCAGGTCTTGAAGGAAGTCCTAAAGTTGTAAAAGTTGTGTAAACATGAGCATTCTGTTCTTTAAAAATAAGAACAAAGGTGACATCTTTTTTTGTAAAATTTTTAAGTTTTAACATCTGGATTTTTTAACTAGCATCCTGGAGACTGGACTTCAGGCTGGTTTTAGCACTCGCCATATCATATGAAACTTGAGAACATAACTAGCGGAACATCTGGATTTTTTAACTATCATCCTGGAGACTGGACTGCAGGCTGGTAACATAACTAGCGGAATGAGAAGTACTATGTTCATATCTTTATTTGCATTCCAAAATGTAATAATTAAAGGTGTTACATAATGCCTTAAAGCTAAGGTACAATTAGGGACCATGTGGATACAGCAAACACCTTTGTCTAACGCGTTGAGAATAATGAGTGCTGTTATGTCATATCCTGGAAGCAAATAGACCTAGAAACAGATAACACACCCTAAAGTCCACAATGTTATTCTGTTCCTGGCCGGCTCTTGAAGGTCTGGTCTGCAGCAGTTCCATCTGCAGATCCTGGGTAGCTATCTCCAATTCTTCTCGCTTGTTACTGTCCTGTAGTATGTAAAGGCATTTCATTAATTCAATCTAGCTTATACGGCAAAAAAAGTCAGAAGCAAAGTATAAGGGAGACAAAGCGAGTTTGTAGCCCTCGGTTGCCTCTTTCTAGAATTTAGTTCAATTGTTGTCATCATGTGACGAAGACCTTGCAGATCTTGATGGCGGGAACTTTAGAAAGCTTTAGACACATACATAATATGCATGTCTGCTGTCTTTTACCTTTGTATTACGCTAATCTCGGGAACTAGGTAGGTATATGTCCGATTTGAAAAATTCTTTTTGCGTTGGGTAGCCTAACCCAGGAAGGCTTTAGGCTATATAACATCACGCTGCGACGAATAGGAGCGGAGCATAACTAACTCCACGCGAACGAAGTCGCTGGCGGCCACTAGTGTCCTTATAAAGATTGTTTACAGAATCCATTTGGCTGAACCCTATCTTTTAAGATACAGGCGAGTCCTAGTTTAAAAGATAGAGTCTACTATTGTATAGTAGTTATAAACTTTCCTTAGATGTATACAGTGTTAAGTGCTGTATTTTTGTGAAATAAATACTTATTATGATTATTATAAGCAGCGCCCGCGGTTCACCCGCATAAAATTTGGTAATAAGATAAAAAGTATCCTATCTATACATATACTAATATATAAAGCTGAAGAGTTTGTTTGAACGCGCTAATCTCAAGAACTCCTAGTCCGATTTGAAAAATTCTTTTTGTGTTGGTTAGCCCATTAATTCAGGAAGGATTTAAGCTATATAACATCACGCTGCGACCAATAGGAGCGGAGCATAACTAACTCCACGTGAACGAAGTCGCTGGCAGCCGCTAGTATGTTATAAAATGTAATTAATCCAAATCCGTTCAGAAGTTTTAGCTTGAAATGGTAACAAAAATCCATGTATTCTTACAAAATTTCCCATTTATGATATTAATAGGTCGGGAAATCATGGTAGCCTAGTGGTTAAATGCACTAGCCTCTCAAGTATGAGTGTGCGGGTTCGATCCCAGGTCAGGCAAGTACCAATGTAACTTTTCTAAGTTATATGTACTTTCTAAGTATATCTTGGACACCAATGGTTGAGTACCAGGTGAAGAAAAACACACACAACATTGAGCAAGCGTGGTAATTAGGCTCAATCCTTCTTTGTATGAGAGAAGACCTGTGCCCAGCAGTGGGACGATAAATAGGTTGATGATGATGATGAGTAGGCAGTAGGAAGTAGGACAGGATAGGTAGCAAGCTATACTTGTAGGTACGTACATGAGGAGCTCGCTGGTACCGCGCGTTGGCCAGGTCGAGCGAACGTACGGCGTCCTCCAGCCTGTCACTGTACTTGATGTATTCCTTCCTTTGTTCCGTCGGCATTTCACCGTACTCTGCCATGCTCTGCAATGGTATTACATATTATTGCTTTTTTTTAAACAGGTGGCCACTCCTTTTATTGAAAACGTTCAAAAACTAGTCGGAAACTTGTTAAAAATTGTTTAAATTTTGACAGATTGAAACTTGACTTTGACTGCACGGTTAGCGCGGTGGTTAAGCTGTTGACTGCTGCGCTGCGTGTCGCGGGTTTCATTCCCGCACGGAATAAATATTTGGTTGTTCCGGGTCTGGATGTTTGTTTATGAGTTATACAGTATGTAAAGAAAACCCCGTCCGACCCAAAAGGATAATAGAGGTTAGGTATACCTAAACATGACCAAATAAAATATGAAATTTTATATAATCATCATAGTAGCAAGACTAATGAATTTTGAAATAATCTTTTTTCCGCGAATTAATTCCTACTTCCCCAAAATTTGGTAATTTAAAAAAGTGACATTTTAGACAGTATTATTATGAGTGATGCGACCACGTACCACGTGCCCTGCCCCCCTTCACCCGCGCATGTATGCCTACTGTGTTGCCTATCGCACATGTATTATGTTACCTCACTTTTTCAAAATAATATTTATTTTTATGGGTAATTTTTTTTAAGTTTCGATCCCTTGGGAAGATCGGGATAAAAAGTGCCTCATTCCTGGTTATAGACTATTTGTGTGCCGAGTTTTTATTCGGATCTGTTGGATGATATAGTGGAAGGGTAACAAACACCTATAGTTACATACATATATCCATATATGTATAGGTATCATCGCAAAATTTCGCATTAACAATAGCACTAGCAAAACGCAAATTAAATTGCAAGTCCAAACAAATATTCACATCAAAAGTAATAGATGCCTTCGATAGTATTTTTTTTTTTAATAGTTATAAACTAGCGCTTGACTGCAATCCCGCCTGATGGTAAGCAGTGATGCAATCGTTGATGGTAAAGCGCACTAGCTTATTAAGCCTATTCACTCAAAAAAACTGAGTGAATAGGAAGGAAGACAGCAGTTGAGCGAGGTGATGCTATGTTTAACCCAACAACACTACCAACGATGCTGCGCCAGAGGATGATCTGGAGACCCTCCACGACCAAACTCCCGACACAACAACATTAGGCATATCGTACTCGGCACACATCGCAACACAACTGCTCAGACCCGTCCACCGTACGGCTTCACCAGACATCATGCCAGAACACGACGAATCGCTTGGCGGCAAGACTTTGTCTGGTGGGTGGTAACTTATGCCGGCGGCTGATGTTGTTGCCTACCACCGAGAAAACTAGTAACTTTCATAGAAATTGCGTTTCGATACGTAATAGGGACTCATAATCTAACTTTTGCAGGTTACCCACAACCATTAAAAAATCTTTATATATATAATTCTGCTGTACGTGTGTATGTCATTGAACTCCTCCTAAAGGGCTTAACCGATTTAAATGATTTTTTCTGTATGCGTTTGAGTGGCGTCCTGGATGGTTTAGATTCACAAATCAGCCCGGTAGATGGCGCTGATTGCTTGAAGAAGCATGTGATCTCGGAAACGGCCCTAACGATTTCGCTGAAATTTAATATGTGGGGGTTTTCGGGGACGAGAAATCGATTTAGATCAGTCTTATGTCTGGGTAAGCGCATATTTTCGAATTTTTATTTCACGCATAATATGGGCGCTAATTTCGCGCGGCTTGACATAGCGCCTGTGGCGTAGTTGAAAGTGGTATGGTCTACTAGCGATGGCTGGTGTTCAAACCCAGGCATTCACAAGTTTTTCTTTTTGTTGTTGGACAAGTTTATAGCTTTTTTACGTTTTTGGAGTCAGTGTTTAAAACGAAAATTGTACATAAGAACTAAAAGATAAAAAAGAAAATATTTTTCTTTTTCTTAAGTTAAAATTGAACTTAAGAACTAAATGAGAAAAAAATAAATAGAAATAAATAAATATTTCAATTTTTTTAATTAACTTTAAGAGACGGAAACAAGAGCTCTAGGGGTAGAATTTTTTTTAATGTAAATTATAGAGGTATGATATCTTTGTTACAAATGTAGATTACAGTGCTTTTCGTGGGTATATTCCTTAATCTGTTGTACGTGTGTACGTCACTGAATCCCTCCTAAAGGGCTGGTCTATATTTAAAAAATAAAGTCGTGTTAGTTACTCTATTAACTCAAGAACCGCTTAGCCAATTTGGCTCAAAATTGGTAGGGAGCTAGATAAATACTGGGAGAAGGTAATAAGTTACTTTTTATCCCGTTCCCGTTGTTCCCGTCGTTCCTGTGTGACGTGACATAAGACGTGGTATAACAAGACGCAACTGACATGGAATAACAAAACAACTCGGTCAAAATATAAGTTCAAGTAAGCGGTTCATTTGTTAAAAATAGTACACACTGCTGCACTACTCAGCATATTAAAAAAAAAGTCTTACCGGTTGAATGTTGATGCATTCATTTAAAGCCAGGAATATAAATACTCTCTGCCGGTTTAATGTTTTTAATAAAAAGCCCCAAAGCAGACTTCATCTTCAAAATTTCTAATATTGTATTGCTGTGTCATTTACCACTTCACTACATACTATAAAACTAAGTTACTTTCTCTTTTCCTATGTCCCTTTGTATGATTAAATCTTTAAAACTACGAAAGAGATTTTGATGAGGTTTCTTTCAATAGATAGTAACTAAAAAGAAACGTTTATATGTATAATAACATCTATTAAATTGTGGAGAAACACAACACCCTTTTTTGAGGTTTCTTTTGATGTGATGTCGTAAATAATTACGTTTATTCCGCGTTTGCACTGAATCTTAGCACTCCTTGCCGGATTGCCGCCCTGGGCTCCGGAGGCCAAAGCCCTCGCCCACATGTGGGAGTGGCGAGACGAGGCATAACTGCGTTGCCGCCAGAAATCGCAGTACGGCGGGATCTCAAAGTGCGATTGTCGCAATCCAGCTCTGGGCACGCCACAATAGCGGCGGTAAGTCCCCTCTTTGAGGAGTGGCTAGAGAAGCGCCACGGCACCGTCACCTTCCGACTGACGTAGGTCCTCACCGGTCACGGCTGTTTCGGAAGGTTCCTGTTCCGTATAAAGCGGGAGAAAACGCCAGGGTGACCACTGTGTGCATCGCCCTGAGGACACGATGGAGCAAATGGTGGAGGTCTGCCCGGCTTGGATAGAGCACAGCCGTGTCCTCGTGGTGGCGATCGGCGGCGGTCTCTCGCCTCCGACCCTGGTCCAGGCCACAGTCCGGAGCAAGAGTGCATGGCAAGCTTTTACCTCCTTCTGTGAAGCAGTGATGCTGGCAATGGAGGAGTCGGAGCGCGTGAGGGAGCGGTAATCCCACTACCCTCACGCCTCAAACCGTCGCAGGAAGCGCCCTGGTCGGGAGGCAACATCGGACTCCCGGCCACCGTAGGGCTTGCGGGCGGCAGTGATAGGCAGCTCGCCGCCTGGTAAGAACCAGGCCCGAGTTGACGGCGCGTTGTGTTTCACGCGCGCCTCAAAGAGATGACAGCACACCGTGACGGGGTACACGAGGACCGAAGCCTTCTGGGCCAGTGTTGCGGGTTGGTTAAAAAAGAAACCATGGCACTGGCCGTTGCACAGGCAAGTGAAGGAACACGGGTGGGTTTTAGTCAATAAAAGTCTGACACGGCCGTCCGCTCCGCCCAGAGCGGGAGAGGTCATTTGATGATTTCCCATCCAAAACAAAAAAAAAAGAACTGAAGAAGAGCAAGAAATTGCACGTGGAGAGCGCCGCCTTAGTATGGCTCGACTTCGTGCTTCTCACTCACCAGAGCAAAGGGAGGCAGCCCATGAAACTGCTGGGTTGGCAATGCGAAATTGTCGAGCAAACCTCAAAGATCAACCGCTAGGTAATTTACGAAGCACAAGAAAGAAATCATCAAATACTGATTTGAATCGGGCAGCGTTTCAATATGCATATATAGCGCAATAGCGTTCGCATTGGGACAATGGATGTTGTTTGCGAGTATTGTGGCACATTAAAGTTTTCCGGAGAACCGCCAGGATCGTGCTGGCAAATAAAGAATCATTGAATAATATTTTTTTTTTTTTTTATTTAGTGGCACCGGTAGCTGAAAAGTTGTGTGGAAAGCGGTTGTCATGGTACGGGCATGTGTTACGGAGAAATGAGGAGAATGTCGTGAGGAGAGTTTTAATTGTTATGAATGTTGATGGCTATAAGAGTAGGGGAAGACCAAAGAAACGATGGATGGAATGTGTGAAGGATGATATGGCTAAGAAGGGGGTGACTGCCGAGATGGCTTCTGATAGGGATGTATGGAAGAAAAAGACATGTTGCACCGACCCCAAATAAATTGGGATAAGGCAGGAGAATGATGAATTATCCTAATTTAGAAAGTAGAAAATGTGGTCATGTGATATTGCCTTTAAGGCGGAACAAAGTTCGCCGGGTCAGCTAGTATATATATATTTATATGTAAATCTTATACACTCGCTCGACTCTAATCTTCTCAATCTCTTTTAGCATAACTTACCTTATTTTACTAACATAATAATAAGTCAATAACTAACAATAACAACTAAAAATGTAATGAACTTGTCTAAGTTTAAAAATATGCCGTTCCGTTTCTTGTTACAAGAAACGTTTACTTATGTCACCAGTGTTTCTCATTATAAGTGGATCATTGTATTCTGTTTTTTGAGAAATAAATGTCTTAAACCATATAAGTTTAGCCTGGCTTTGTAGGCATTATTATAATCAGTTATCGATACCTAACAATACCTTCACGGATCGGACAGTGTAACGTTGTGATTATTTCTTATTTTATTTATTATTTTTTGCCTTTACTAAGCATAGGGAAACGCACCTTTTTGTGGTCTATGGTTATTGATACTAATTGTCTATTACTATTTGTTTTGCTTTATCTGTGACATTTATTGTCGTTTGACGTTTCAGGGTGAGAGTTTTTTGTCAAATTCCCAAGTTTGTGGGGAGTATTGTTTTGTAATGCAGGATTGCATTGTTTTTTGGTATATGAACAACATTGGAATCTGGTAAGCGGGGAAATCTCCCACCGTTCAAAGGGGTAATTTGGTTTCGGGTGTTTGGCACCGAGAGATTCAGGACAGCCAAAAGAAAAGGAAGGAAAATACCTGTGGAGTCACGTAGCGATCGGAAAAAAGGCTTTTCGATGTCGATAGATCTGCCCGGCAGGGCGTCGGGCAGACGGCCTGGACGGGCTTAAAGAAAATAAAGGCTTCTGACACTGTGTGCTGATTTTGGGACAATCGCGGCCGTGTGGACCAGCCAGCAAGCAGCACTAGGCCCAAGCAATCCTGTGCATGTGGCTGGGTCTCCCAGGCGGAGAATTTTTCTATTGGAGCGCCGCCTGGGCGTGTTTTTTTTTTATTTTTGTCATATTCTTCTACCTTCAACCCCGTTGGTTTGGAGAGGCAGGACACATGGCTTCAAGGACAAAGAAGGCCAGGAACTTCCAGGGATGTGTCGCAAGTACCCTCTTATCTCAATTTAAATAACATTCTTGTACCCGTAGAAAACTCATTTACTATTATATTACCGGTGGTGACCTTTTGTGACCTTTTCTGATATATAATTTTCCCCATTTTGGATTTGTATAATTCTGTAGTCATAGTGGATGAAATCCACAGCCTGAGTAAGCTGAGCTAGAGTTAGTGGGCAATCTGCTAGGCTACTGTTGCGCGTGAAACCTGGACGCTCCAACAGACCACTCTTGGAGCCGCTAGGATTGACCCAACCTTATTGAGGTTAACAATAAAGTTATATTGTTTATTTACATTTAATAAGAGTTAAAGATAGTTTCCTGTTGTTACATGTAAAAGCTTGTAATTAAAACATAGTAGTCCAACAAACTATCATTTTTTTATTTTCACACCCGATTAGCCGAACCTCTACTTTTCTCTTTTTTTTTGTCAGGGAGTAAAACCCGGGCAACCTCTAATTTTACACACTGACAAATGGCGCCCAATTTATATTTATTTTCATGGGGAATTTGGCTGATTGGGTAAAGGTCACCACTGGAGATTTTTTTTTTCTTCTAAAAAACTTGTAACTTTAAATTTTGAAGTATTACTTTAATTTAATAAGTGTGAATTAGCCTTGTATCAGTATTAATCAGTGATAAGTGCATTCCTTTTCTTCCCAAAAAACATTGTTGTAATTATTATTCAAATTTCACATAATTTTACTTAGTGAAACTTGAACAATCACATGTCAGTTTGAGGGTATGTTGCATCATGCTTTTAAATTTTTAGTGTTTATTTGTATTTATTTTGCATCCTTAAGCAGGATTATAATATTTTACATGTGACTGTGCCAATTTATTGTGGTTTTTCCAAATATTTTATGGAATTTTAGTGAAATTTAACTTTGACAAATTTTATCTGCGAGATCACACTGTGAAAACTTATTTTGAATTAATTTGGTGTATTGCTGTACTGAGTACCATTTTTTAGTGATTGTAATTGATATAAATACTGTGCCTGCGTGTGCCTAAGCATAATTTTGTAGAAATTTTGGAGATTTTACATTTTTTATTTTTTTTTAACAATACCTTACATTGTGTCAATTTCATTTTTTTTTTTTTATTGTTATAAACTAGTGCTTGACTGCAATCCCGCCTGATGGTAAGCAGTGATGCAATCGTTGATGGTAAAGCGCACTAGCTTATTAAGCCTATTCACTCAAAAAAACCGAGTGAATAGGAAGGAAGACGGCAGTTGAGCGAGGTGATGCAATGTTTAACCCAACAACACGATCAACGATGCTGCGCCAGAGGATGATCTGGCCCTCCACGACCAAACTCCCGACACAACAACATTAAGCACATCGTACCCGGCACACATCGCAACACAACTGCTCAGACCCGTCCTCCGTGAGGCTTCACCAGACATCATGCCGGAACACGACGAATCGCTTGGCGGCAAGACTTTGTCTGGTGGGTGGTAACTTATGCCGGCGGCTGATGTTGTTGCCTACCACCGAAGAAAACAACTCATAACTTCATTCAAGAATTTAAGTAAATTTAAGCAAATTTAAGTAAATAACTGTAAGTCACCACTGTTAATTCGCGTTTTAGAGTCTGTTTGATTTCCTTTTTACACATTTTTAGCTACAAATAGTAACTTTTCACATCAACATGGACCGCAATATACAATTTCACTCCCTCTTGAAGGATGAGCTTATATATGAGGTTTCTATTCGTTCTGAGACTCCTGCTAGTACTGTGGAAGCCCTGCGCAAACAACTTCGTGCCTTATTGTTAGAATGTCCTGCAGAGGCAGTTTTGGAAACTAAATTTACACCGGAATCAGAACTTAGAATTATTCAGGAAAAGCTGAAGGAACTTGGTGTGGCTGTTGACAGGTACACTAGGTTGAAGGACAGGTACTCGCAGAACCGAAGCCGAGCTTTGGGCAGCCACTTGTACCATAGGATCATCAGAATTCAGTCTGATGATCCCGCTATCCTGACTATAAAGACAGAGCTTAGCGACAAGCTGGAGGTGCTCCTGGGTAAGGTGGAGGTAGCTAGTACTCCTGCTCCTCATGAAGTCAACCCTTTCTTTGCTCCTAAGGAAATATCTGTAGAATGCTCCGGTGATAAAAATATTTCGAAGTGGAACTTAAAGTTCAACGGCATTACTGACCCACGGTCTTTCTTGGAACGGGTCGATGAGTTGCAACGGTCCTATGGTGTCTCGGATATTAAGTTGTTTAATTCTGCTGCTCAAATATTTACGGAGCAAGCTTTGCTTTGGTACAGGGGTATCAGGGATCAAGTTTCTTGTTGGTCTCAGCTTAAGGAGATTTTATTGGAGGAGTTTGGCCCAGTGGACCATGATTATAGGTTGCTTGGGGAAATTAGATCTCGTACACAGGGAGCGGACGAACCAGTCCATATTTATTTTTCAATCATGACATGTATGTGTGCTCGTCTCAAAAACCCACTGAGCGAGGACAGTAAATTAGAGATTTTGTTACATAATATTAGGCCTCAATTTTCACAACAGCTAGCGTTAGTGCAGGTAACTTCAATCGCCCAACTTAAAGAACAGTGCCGGAAGTTGGAAGCCGCGCGTCAGCGGGCTGATCTGTTTGTGGAGCCGTCGAGGCCCAGCTCTAGTATGCTTGGCACGGACTTCGCTTACAAGGGCAAGTCTCATAAGCCTGTTCAGGCGGTGGCTGCCTCGACGACAAACGCGGCCGGGTCGGCCGGTTGTCCGTGTGCTGACACTTATAGCAAGGGTAGGCAGTTTAGGAAAACCGCAAAGCCCATTTGTTTCAAATGTGGAAAAACTGACCACAACTTTTCAAAGTGCAACGGCGTGCCGGAAGGGGGTGCTGTAAAGTGTTTTGGCTGTGGGAAAGTAGGTGTTTTGCGGAAACACTGTACTAACTGCAAAAATGTAAAGAAATCTGACAAAGTGTCTAATAAAAATTCAAAAAACTTGTAAGGTTGAATCGCGGCAATTTAAATAATGATTCTAGGTCTAAATTTTATAATTTTGGTTCCATTGCCACGGTTCTGTTTGCTCCTAGTAAAGATGATATTAGACCTCATCTAAAATTTCAAGTAAATGATTTTGAGATCTTTGGATTATTGGACTCAGGTGCAGCCATTTCAATTTTGGGAAATAAATCACACTTAGATTTTGTCAAGTTTGGTTTTGACTTTCAAGAGAATAATAATAGTACAAAATGTCATGTTGCAAATGGTGTAGAGGTACAGACGATAGGGTTTATTTTTGTTCCGGTTACTTTTAATAATATTACACATGTTATTAAGTTTTTTGTAATACCCAACATAGTTTCTCATGTTATATTAGGGGTAGATTTTTGGCATGCCTTTCGTCTAGCACCAGAAATATTTGACAACATTGACTACAGAGTTTCACCGGTAGATTACTTTAAACACTCAGTAAATTCAGACCGCATTAGTACAATTCAATCGTATGAACATTTAACAGTGGCACAAAAGGAGTTAGCTGATGCGATGGTTGAACAATTTAAGAATGTTTCTTTTGAAGAAAAGGGTTTAGGTAGGACTACCCTGATCGAACATGTCATCGATACTGGTGATGCACCACCAATTAAAACGAAACAATATCCTCTCTCGCCGGAAAAGAGAGCATTCTTAAGCCAGGAACTGGATAGAATGTTAGCATTAGATGTAGTTACTCCTAGTGAGAGTCCGTGGAACAATCCAGCCTTGCTTGTCAAGAAATCAAACGGAGATTGGCGGTTTTGTTTAGATTGTAGGAAGTTGAATTCGGTAACCAAAGGGGATTCTTATTCAATTCCATACATACCCCAGATTCTTGACAGCCTAAAGGAGGCCAAATACCTGTCTTCCATCGATTTATCTTCATCTTTTTGGCAAATTCCACTGAGTAAAGACTCGCAAGAGAGGACTAGCTTCACAATTCCTGGCAGAGGGTTGTTCAAATTTAAGGTTATGCCATTCGGACTTTGTGGCGCGCCTGCTCGTCAGCAGCGCCTTATGGATCGATTGTTCGACCATAACTTAACGAGCGATATTGTAAATGGCATGGTATTCTGTTTTATCGATGACATAGTAATATGTAGTTCAGATTTTAACACGCACATGGTTCTGTTAAAACGAGTGTTGGACAAACTGAAAATGGCCAACCTCACTATAAATTTCAGCAAGTCTAAATTCTTTCGACAGTCGCTAAAGTACCTTGGTTACGTCGTAGACGAGTTCGGGTTGCGTACTGATCCTGAAAAGGTATCGGCCATTTTGAATTTTCCCACTCCAACAACTGCGCGGGATGTAAAAGTATTTTTGGGTACATGCTCGTGGTACCGTCGTTTCATAAGAAATTTTTCAACAATCGCAGCTCCTTTAAACAGGTTGACAGCAAAGGGTAAAAAGGCACCACCTTTCCAGTGGTCAGAGGAAGCCGAGACCGCCTTTATTACATTAAAGAACGCCTTGGTTACTGCCCCAGTCTTAGCTGTCCCTGATTTTGACAAACCGTTCACGGTTCATTGTGACGCTTCAGCGTATGGTTTAGGTGGTATGTTGTCCCAAACAATAGACGGGTACGAACACCCGATTGCATATGTTAGCCGTTCGCTGAACAAAGCGGAACGGAATTATAGTGCTACCGAACGGGAGGCACTGGCGGTTATTTTTGCGGTAGAGAAATTTCAAGCCTATTTAGGTTCCCGACCTTTCAAGGTGGTGACGGATCACTCATCGCTGAAGTGGTTCATGAACTTGGAGAATCCAACCGGAAGACTTGCTCGTTGGGGTTGCCGACTGTCTCAATTTGAGTTTGAAATTGAGCACAGGAAGGGCTCTGACAACGTCGTTCCGGATGCATTGTCCAGGCTTATGAAAGTAGAAGCGGTGAATGATTCCGACAACATAGAGAAAGATGAATGGTATGACAGGACCTTTAATAGTTGTAAAGCCTTTCCTAAAAACTTTCCTAATTTCTGTGTCAAGGACGGGAAGCTCTATCGTTACTGCAAGAGCAAGTATAATTTACTGAGTGAGTTTGATTGGAAGGAAGTGGTAAAGAAGGGTGATCGGCTGGAAGTTATTAGGGCAAACCATTGTGAAGCTACTGCCGCGCACTTGGGGGTGTTTAAGACGCACAGACGGCTGTGCTTAACGTATTTTTGGCCAGGCATGCATAAGGATGTCGTGGAGTTCATTAAAAATTGTGACGTCTGTGCCGCCTATAAACATTCTACAAAGGCTACACCAGGCTTAATGGGTCAACCAAAGGTTTGCCATAGACCTTTCCAGGCAGTGTCCATAGATTTGGTAGGTCCTTTACCACGTTCCCGAGCAGGATTTACGTTTTTGTTAGTCGTAACATGTTGCTTTTCAAAGTATACCTTATTGTTTCCATTGCGTCGTGCAACCAGTGCTCTTGTGGCAAAACATTTTGAACGGGATGTTATTTTAGCTCACGGTGTCCCTGAAACCGTAATTGCAGATAACGGAGTGCAATTCACGGGATCGGAATTCCGGAATCTACTGAAACGTTACAACATTCCCAAAATACATTATTGCCCACGTTATACGCCGCAGGTTAATCTGGTAGAACGGTATAACAAGACAGTTATGACGGCCGTAGCTTCCTACGTGGAAGAAAACCATAGGAACTGGGATGAGCAACTGCACCGTATTCAGTTTGCTATAAACAGTGCAGTAAATGAGTCCACTGGGTTTTCTCCTTTCTTTTTAGTACATGGTAGGGAACCGGTCGTAAACGGGTCCTTCTACAGAGATACTGAGGCGGAGTATGAAGTGGCCATGCCTCGCGACGAATACGCTGGGGAATTAGGTTGTTTGAAGGACATTTTTGGTCAGGTTAGGTTGCATTTGTTAAGGGCACATGAGGCTAATTCTAAATATTATAATTTACGCCGTAGACCGGCTAAGTTTTCAGTAGGGGATATTGTTTGGAAGCGCTGCTATACGCAAAGTGATGCAGCTAAGTTTAAAATGGCTAAGTTAGCACCCAAGTACGAGAAGTGCAGGGTAAAGGCCGTTTTGTCGCCCTTAGTTTACGAATTGGATAGATTAGATGGCCATCCCATTGGGTCATGGCATATTAAAGACTTGAAGAGTCACTAGTTTTTTTCAGAGTTTTGATGATCTGACAGCAGCCGCATTGTAGTGTCGAAGTGATACAGCTGTGTGTCTGTATTCCGTGGACGCACGACCCGCCGTTATCTCGCGAGCTCGTCGTGCCGCCACGGTTTACGAACCGCCGGTTGTTCACGGAGATGACTGCATACGTTGTGGAGTTTAAATGGTTGACATTTAAACGCCGTTTTGGTAGGTGTATTGAATGGTTTTATTCCGACTCATTACTCTGTATGAATGATGAAGGAAGAATGAAGGAATGAAAGGTAAATTCACTAAGCGCTTAGTGTTAATAAAGACGAAGGATATAAGGATATATGAATGTTAATAAAAGAGAGGATTCGCGTGGAACGTATGGCTGTCTGTCTAACATATCATGAGTATGGTTGTTGAGGAACCAGTCTTGTTTCCTACGTTTTTTTTATTACCGGATCCGGGTTGTTTTATTTATTTGGGGTTTTACGTAGGATCAAGATATATTGTATTTTCAGTATTACTGAATTGTTGTTATCACTGTATCAGTGGATCGAAAGAACGCGTTCGATTTTTTTTTAATTTTGGTTCCGTCAACGTTTTTTTTCCCTTACCACATTTTGAATTTCCGGATTGTCCTTGAAACCAGGTGGAGGTCGTGCTGCTCGAAACACATGCACGCGTATTCGAGAGAGTATATGCGACGTTTTTTTTGTTTCGCTTTGCCGAATTTTTTTTTTAATTTGTACTAAATATTTTTTTTTAGTTTTCCTCGTGGGATTATTGCCCTAATGAGAAATTGTTTCCCCATGCTGGCCTGGGGACAAAAGAAAATCTTAGAATGTGTCAGCTGCATCTCTTTCCGTGCAGATCGTAAGAGGCGATCGAGGGATATGGGCCGAGGAAGGAAGCTTGGTGTTGGGTTTAGTGTTTTTTTTAATGGTTTCTTCCTTGATCAAACAAGCTCAGGGTTTTGTTTTGTTCTGTTTTGTTTTTTTTTTTGGTTGGACTACTCATTGTTATGACCAATACTTATCATTAATTACCCATTAACTTCGTTTATTTAGTTCGCTGAGGGCAGCGAGCGGTTCTCCTTGGTCGAACCTTTTCCTAGGAGGGGAGGTATTGTAACGTTGTGATTATTTCTTATTTTATTTATTATTTTTTGCCTTTACTAAGCATAGGGAAACGCACCTTTTTGTGGTCTATGGTTATTGATACTAATTGTCTATTACTATTTGTTTTGCTTTATCTGTGACATTTATTGTCGTTTGACGTTTCAGGGTGAGAGTTTTTTGTCAAATTCCCAAGTTTGTGGGGAGTATTGTTTTGTAATGCAGGATTGCATTGTTTTTTGGTATATGAACAACATTGGAATCTGGTAAGCGGGGAAATCTCCCACCGTTCAAAGGGGTAATTTGGTTTCGGGTGTTTGGCACCGAGAGATTCAGGACAGCCAAAAGAAAAGGAGGGAAAATACCTGTGGAGTCACGTAGCGATCGGAAAAAAGGCTTTTCGATGTCGATAGATCTGCCCGGCAGGGCGTCGGGCAGACGGCCTGGACGGGCTTAAAGAAAATAAAGGCTTCTGACACTGTGTGCTGATTTAGGGACAATCGCGGCCGTGTGGACCAGCCAGCAAGCAGCACTAGGCCCAAGCAATCCTGTGCATGTGGCTGGGTCTCCCAGGCGGAGAATTTTTCTATTGGAGCGCCGCCTGGGCGTGTTTTTTTTTTATTTTTGTCATATTCTTCTACCTTCAACCCCGTTGGTTTGGAGAGGCAGGACACATGGCTTCAAGGACAAAGAAGGCCAGGAACTTCCAGGGATGTGTCGCAAGTACCCTCTTATCTCAATTTAAATAACATTCTTGTACCCGTAGAAAACTCATTTACTATTATATTACCGGTGGTGACCTTTTGTGACCTTTTCTGATATATAATTTTCCCCATTTTGGATTTGTATAATTCTGTAGTCATAGTGGATGAAATCCACAGCCTGAGTAAGCTGAGCTAGAGTTAGTGGGCAATCTGCTAGGCTACTGTTGCGCGTGAAACCTGGACGCTCCAACAGACCACTCTTGGAGCCGCTAGGATTGACCCAACCTTATTGAGGTTAACAATAAAGTTATATTGTTTATTTACATTTAATAAGAGTTAAAGATAGTTTCCTGTTGTTACATGTAAAAGCTTGTAATTAAAACATAGTAGTCCAACAAACTATCATTTTTTTATTTTCACACCCGATTAGCCGAACCTCTACTTTTCTCTTTTTTTTTGTCAGGGAGTAAAACCCGGGCAACCTCTAATTTTACACACTGACAACAGGGTTTTCTATACATATTGTATATGTTTGTAAACGCACCCACGATATAGAAGAAATTCCTAGAGAGAGGGCAAGATTTTCTTAAAAAAAATCCATTTCATTGTCCTCGACATGAACGTTTGTGTCTATAACGGTCAATATCTAGTCTAAATATTTTTCGTCAAAGACACAGTGCATGGTAAGTTATTAGGAGTCTATCACTTACGACAATACAGAACGACTTGCTTATTCAGCCTCTACTTCAAACGTGACATGTTATTAAGAAAGTTATATGTCACATTCCCTACCCTCAACGTAGCCCGGATTTGAGTACAATGGACTTACAGTCATATAGGCTTACCTTAAGTTTAAAAACAAATCCGCGATGAACTGATGAACTAGAAGAAAATATCCGGAGATAAGACCAACCTTAGCCGTCTCAATGATCTGCATTGTCATTTTCCTCAACGGAGAATCCAGGTTCACGATTTGTTCCGTCGTCTTCATCTTTCCGAGTTTCCCTGCCTTGACATCCTTCCTCAATCTTTCCACAAGGTCTTCAAGATGACCAGCTTCCTGGGTCAGTTTGTGGACCGAAGGTTGCTGGGAAGAAGCTAGCGGGGCCCATGTCTTGGAGAACTTGGTGAGAGATGAGGATAAGTTGTCTGCTGAAGACACGAGGGTGTCCTGGCAGATAGCGTGGTGGATGGTTGGGGCGATGAGCTGCAGAGAGATTAATGTATAATACACAATAATTGCGTGGTATTAATATGCGATCCACGTGTGTAGCGTGGCCGGGCTCAGTATTTTTTTTTTTTAGTATTAATGGCGTCTTGCAAATCAACCTCAATAATTTAAGGTATTAAAATCAGTCAGAGCTTAAAAAATAAAAATACACACAACTACACACTATAAGTACCCGACGCCGTAAGCTTAGGCCGTCACTGGAAAAGGACAGTAAAGGATAATTTGATTGGTAATTTGAATTTTGAGACTTTGAATTAAATTTATTGATACCAGCTTGGGGCTGCTGACTGGCTCGAGTGGGGTTTGGGCAGAGAGAGACTACAATTTGAATTTTACGAGTTAATCTGGAGCGTTTGCCTGTAGCAGCTGTGGAATAACGTATTTAGGGAAGCGAATGCTTCATAACCAATCTATTTATGTTTCTTAACTTAAATACAAAAACATTACAAAATATGAGCCGCCTTATCGTTTTCTGTAATTTCTTTTTGGCATATTTTCGATGCCATTTCGATCTTAGATGCCAAAAAGAAATAAACGACCCGAATAGCCGATGGTACCACAAGCATTCCGGACAAAGAAAAAAACATACTGCAAAATAAATAAAATTTATAGAAAGTCAAGACTTTGTCTAAATTTTATTTGCTTGTAGTAGGTACCATCGGCTATTCGCGTCGTTTATTCACTAACAGGCTAGGTACACCATACCTTGGCAGTGTAGGCCAGTTTTCCCGCAGCGTCGACACACCTGGCGCCAGCAGTACAGATGTGTGCGACACTAGTGTCACTAGTGTCAGGAGTGTCGGGCGGCGCGACGCTGGCGGCGAGGGTGCCGGCCTCCAGCGCCAGCCTGGACGCCGTGTCACCGATGGACTTTGCGCGGGATATCACCTGGGTCAAAGAAACCCGCTTAATATAATATCATAATTAACAGAACTGAGAGATGTTTTTGATAAAAAGAAAAATACACCCGACCGCTGGAGCGCTGTAAGCCATTATTTTTACAACGTGTTATATTTTTACCCAAATACATTTAAAAATTATTGCAGCGTGGTTACCAAGCGCACAACACAGTTCACGGCAGATCAGTGGTACTAGGCGCGTGCGCACAGCGGGACAGCAAGTATTGTTCCGGGTCCAACTGTTTGAGTGATTTTGAATTATGTAAACGTTTACATTAATCCTCTTTAGAAGTGTCAAACAACTGACCTATAGTTAGAAAATTAAATGTATATCACACATACCTGTGCTTCCAAAGCCGGGTCAACCTTACAGCTGACCACTCTTAACAGTTTGACAGACTGATCACCAAACGATATGGCTGCATTGTTCAGCTTCTGTGGAGTAACACAACACTTTATTGAAGCTACCGTCCAAAACCACTTTTCAGGATTTTAAACTTAATTTTATAGACGAAATTCACCAATGAACCTTGGTTAATTGGTGAAATATGAAATTGGATGATTAAAAATAAAAACGTTGCTCGGAGTGGAGTAGTTTTGCTCAGAATTAAATTGCTTTTGGTAACAACTCAGAAAATGGCTAAAAAGTCGAACCGAATGACAGAAAAATGAAAAGTTGAAAGGTGAAGTGAAGGGGAAGGTGGTAGGCCATAACATCGGCTGCTGGCAGAAGTTACCACCCAACAGGCAAAGTCTTGCCGCCAAGCGATTCGTCGTGTTCCAGCTTGAAGCCGTACGGAGGACGGGTGTTGCGATGTGTGCCGGGTACGATGCGCCAAATGTTGTTGTGTCGGGAATTTGGTCGTGGAGGATCTCCAGATCAATCTCTCTCTGGCCTGTGGCCTTGTTGTTAGATGTAACATTGCATCACCTCGCGCAACTGCCGTCTTCCTTCCTATTCACTCAGTTTTTTTGTGTGAATAGGATTAATTAACTAGCGCGCTTTACCATCAACGATTGCATCACTGCTTACAGGCGGGATTGGATCAAACAGTAGTTTATAATTATTTTAAAAAAGGAATCGAACGAAACAGCTCGAGCCATCCGGCTTGTGACTCTAGTATAACACATTTCAAGGAATTCCAGATTTCTGGTCACCCTGTATAACTGTGAGGGATTTTCTTTATAGAAAAACATGCGTGTGGTCGTATATCGCCTTTATTATATTTTTACTAATATTTTACATGATTGACATTTGTGAAAGAAACAAAAGTATAAAGAAGTTAACGACGTGCAGTGTCATGAATGGTTTTGCCTGCCCGTACTCATAATAACGACGCGGCATCAGTGCCAGTTATCCATCAGACACAAACCGTCTGGTCAGAGATCCCCATTTTCTATGGAGGATGAATGAGCTCAATGGCCAGTTCCTCATACCTCTATCATTCATTCGCCAAAAAGTAAACAAATATGGAAAAATTACTTTAATTCCTTTACAATAAAGTTCAGTTTGCGCTATAACTTTCAACATTTTTATGACTTCTTCCATAGTACTAGGGGCCCTAGTCTGCTATTCCAATAGTGTTAAAATGGTCGATCAGTGATCTCATAATGAAGTATTTTAACAAGTTTCGTAATCTGCTAATAAATTACATTATTATGACTTTTCAGTGGTCAATCAATGATGTAGTGTTTGGGTTTGTAAGGTTAAACACTATTAGATAGTTATTCATTTATTATTTTGGAGACAGCGAGGAAAAACACATTTTATAAGCATCTCGGTTTTTGACAAACTCAATCATATATCTCAAAAATTAAGAAAACATGAAATTGCAATCGTACGGAGGATTACGGTTCGAAGTTATATATACAATATGTACCTAAAGAAAACCCTGTCCGACCCATAAGGATAATAAAGGTTAGGTAAACACATGACCAAATAAAATATGAAATTTTACGTAATCATCATAGTAACAATAAAAATAAATTTTGAAAAAATCTTTTTTCCGTGAATTACATCCAACTTACCCAAAATATGGTAAATTTTATGGTAAATAAAGTGACAACACCATTTTCGACGGTATTATTGTAATAAGACCGCGTGCCGCATGCCCCGGCCCCCTTCGCCCGCGCATGTATTGCCTACCGCACATGTATTAAGTTACCGCCTTTTGCGAAATATTATTTTTTTTTTTAGGGGATGTTTTTAAGTTTCGCCCGGCTTTGTAGGCATTAGTAGAATAAGTTATCAATACCCAACAATACCTTCACGGATCGGACAGTTTTCTTTACATATTGTATAATATGAATATAAATAAATTCAATAAGTTACCTACAACTTACATTCCACTCCATATTAATAAATGTTCAAATTGAGTTGCAGTTTTTAGAAAACTATTTCTACTAACAGGTTTTATACCAATGGCAATACGATAATGTCATTATATCACCATTCCTATATAGTCGACAGAGATAATTGATCATTCATTATGAATTTAGCAGATTACGAACGTTTAAGCACAATCACAATGAAATGACAATGGAATCGTGTTGGGATGAAAAATTTATAAAAATAGCAGACTAGGGCCCCTGGTTAGACTGATATGAACTTAACTGTTATTGAAATAATGTATGGCTTTTAATAGTGTGGCGGTGTGCAGCGCTGCGCCCTTTTACAGATTTCTTCTTTATAAGTGTGTGTTATTATAATGTAACTCACCTTGACTTCTTCCTTGCTCTTGGCCGCGTCACAGATGCTCTTGGTGGCTTGGCAGAGACCTGTCATGTCGTCTACGAACGGCTTGCGTGTGTGCTCGGGCAAAGCGCTATAGACAGCACTTCCATCTATTATGGCAGAATTAAGATGTAATTAAAATTTAAAAACTAAGGGATTATTTTCTTCTAAGTTTAAATCTGTCAAATTAGTCCGCGCTCGACGTAAAATGGTGTATTTTTGGTTGCCATGTTTATTATCACGTCTAAACTGTCTATGGAGAGGGGGTTTGGCGGGAATGTCAAGATGAGTGTCACGCTCATTTTTCATTGGGCTTTTAAAATTATTTATAGTGTCGTTTACTAAATAAAAACGTGATTTATGTAGTAAAAAGTGCATTCAGTGAATAATTCAAAAAGAACAGTGAAATATTGTAGCATAGTGGCCTCATCATGTCTTTACGCTAAACCGCTCCTTATCGTCCAAACGCGTAAAACGAAAGGAGTTCGTTTAGGTTAAGTTATGCTAGGATAAGTTAGGATAAATTAGGATAAGTTAGGATAAGTTAGGATAGATATTTAATGAAGAAAAAAAAATTACTGAAGACTTGGCTGTATGGCATACTATGCCTTTGCCTTTTCCATTCGCCCGAACGGAAAGAAATGAACCAAAAAAAAATGTCTATGGAGAACTAAACTAAAATATTATAAATAGAAAGAATAAGATGTACATTAAAATAAAATTAGTTTATGTAGTTTGTTAACAAGATAATCTTCGCCAATATCTAAATACAACTATAAATATACAACTAAGTAGTAAGACATCCAAAAAAAAAAACAAATAAAATCACCCAGTATTGTGTTTAAAAAGTAAACAAAAAAAAAAGTAAAAAGAAGGCAGAGGTGTAATAGCAAAACAATAGTAATCTTCAAACACCCTTACATACAGGGTGTATCTGACATCGTAACGCAAACTTCGCGGATAGGCTACACCGCATGACACTAATAAAATTATGATAGTCATTTATGTCGTTAATGAACGGTTACAGAATTCACAGTGGTTAAAAAAAAGCGTCGGCTCGGCATTTGAACGTTGCAAGCGTGCCGCCGTGCGGGTTTGTAGGTATGACGTTGATCCCTGATGTAAACTCTATCAAATTAGCTGATAAGACAGTTTTTCGAGATTTGTTTTCATTGCGCTTTTTTGTGTAATTAGCGAATTAATTATTTTTTACTTTAAAATCTTATTGGGTTATAAAAGTATAGCAATTATGAATGTCTAAAGTGAAAAAAAACTTCATATATTTTTTTTTAAATCATGAAAAAGCCGACGAAAAATTCCACCACTGGGGGGTTCAGAATCATGTACTGGATCCATGGTACTCGTTTGTGCGTCGATGTCAGATACACCCTTTATTGTAATAATTTGTGTACTTACCATTTACAACGGTCTTGACAGATTCTATCAGAGAAATCGTAGGATCTATCGCAGCTTTGTAGTCCAGTTTGTCCGCGTCTGAAACAAGCACATGAGCAATGTTTTCCATTTACTTTATCTCTGACTAGCGGCCGCCAGCGACTTCCTTCACATGGAGTTAATTATGCTCCGCTCCTATTGGTCGCAGCGTGATGTTATATAGCCTTCCTGGATTAATGGGCTGTCCAACGCAAAAATAATTTTTCAAATCGGACCAGTAGTTCCCGAGATTAGCGCGAACAAACAAACAAACAAACTCTTCAGCTTTATATATTAAGTATAGATATAGATAGATTGTGACTGAGGAATGGACAACACTTAACAATGAAGCTAAATTAGATGACAAAATTATTGATTTCAAATGACATGGATAATATTTTCGTTGATAGCAGCTAAAAGCGACATGGTTCACTTTCGCCAGACGAGCGACCGCTGCCCGCACCATTTCACGAAAAAATAAGTTTCTAAACTTTATGCTGCTAATTTCGAGATGTAATTTTGACTTAGACTTTGCAACTTGTGTCGTGAAACAAAGATATTTCAAGACAAAATTTTCAAGATTTAAGAGGACCGATGGGTCCTACGGACAATATACCCACTGCCACTTAAGTGTTGCAATTCTTCGGGCTATGTCAGTTACTTTCGTTCTTCTGCGGATCCCCTCATTCCTGATTCGATCACGCAGTGAAACCCCAAGCATAGCCCTCTCCATTGTCCTTTGAGTGACCTTGGGCCCCACGTCTCACTTTCATAAGTCATCACTGACAACACACAATGGTGTGTCCTTTAGTCAATACTAAATAAATGCGTCTTCTTTCTTTAAAGCAACTTTTACTTACAATTAGCAGCTACCAGCGCGGCGACATGTACTCCCGCCCTGGCGAGACTGTCTTCCATATGCTGTTCCCTCCGCGCCACCTCCACGGCAGGAAGAGGTTTACCGGCTGTGCTAGTCTTTGCCTTGTGTAACTGGAATTATAACATCAGTTTTATACTTTTATGTAAATAAACGTGGAAAATGAAAGAGATAATTAATATTGTCTGCGAAACGAAAAATGGTTGTCCCTTACAGCTGTTTTATTTAACAGTTTTCTTTCAATGTATCAAAATGGTGATAAAAGCCGCTTTAAACTTCCTATTGAAAAAACAAGGTTAATTAAGCTCGGTTTTCTTAACGGAAAACTAGACCTGCAGTGTGATTTTGTAACCATCCCACCGTAATAACTAAGGTGTAGTACGCGTGGAGTGAGTTATAATTTCAAGTAATGTTATGGGACTGACACTATTACACATGCACGTACACTACACAGCTTATTCTAAGCTCCCTATTTTTTCAGGGTTAGAAAATTCCCATGGACATTCGCCGCCCTGGGGCGGGTGACGGAGTCTGTCAGACTCTTACTGACCAAAACCCACACCGGTGCCCCTCACCCCACGTGCGCGCGGGGCCGCGGGAGTCTAGATTCTTCCGCAGCCCCGAACTAGTGCCGGCCTGGTCTGTCCGGACCTCGCCTCCTGCATGGGGTAGTGACGTGTTAAACTACCCCGTGCATAACCTCTGAGGCGCGCGCCTCCGCCTCGGGTCCATCTAATGGGGGGTGGAGACTTCCCCATATCTCTTGCCCCTTGTCCCATTTATGGAGGCCACAATAGGGCGTTGTCCGCCCTTCTCCCTCTCCCGTTCCGCAGTTTCCTTCTGCGATATGACGTCCTCGGAGAAGGACAGCACTGCGTCCCACGACTCTGCTCTACCGACCATGCTCCGCACTACGACCGGCAACATGAGATCGCCATTGTAAGCTCACGTCATGCAACTTGTGAGGACGAGATTGTTACAAAATCGTTTGTCTGAACATGATATAGCTGGAACGTTAGTGAGTTCCAAGATGAAGTCTAATGCTATGTAGGAAAGAAAGAGACATGTTGTGTCAAGCCCAAATCACTTGAGACAATATAATATTAGCCTATAATATTCAGACTGCTGGGACACTGGTCTCCTATCTGTGATGGACACTGGGCCGTAATCCAACACGCGAGCTCAGTGCGGATGATAGATGTCACATGTCATAGAATTTTTGATTCTACTTTCTGCCACTGAGAGACTCTTGGAAGTGATCTTATAATAAACAACTCGACACGTCCTACCCACCCACACGCACACACACACACACATACTCTTATTTCACACACACACACACACACACACACACACACTTCGCAAATAGACTTCATAACCACAGCCACACTCACACATCCACACCCACACTCAAACATCGACACGAACATACCCTAGTTTGCTGTCTAATCTTTTAAATTACATAATTATATAATTTGTGTTTTGATTTTTGCATTTTTTTTTGTCAATTTTCTTTCATCCCATAATCTTTGTCATCTGTTAGTATACGTTTGTATTAGTTGTGACACGACCGTGTAGTCAGGAGGCCTGGAGACCTGTAACACAGGTTGTCCTAGTACAGGCTCCAGTTTCCACTACATCGTTATATCTTGTATACTTAATTTTGTGTTAAACTTATGTTTAATTGTGTGGTGGAAAAAATAAACGTTTATTATTATTATTTTATTATTACTTTTCGTTTCCTCACAAAGTTTCAGTAGCGATGAAATTATCTAAAGCGTCCGATTGGGTTCAAATCCAATCTGAAGTTAGTAAAACCTTTGTGTCCCGACATAAAATAGCACCGATTCCCGCGTTGTAATTTAATTTAATTTTTTGTTCCTTGTTGTATTGTAATTTAAGTTTAGTGTATCTTTTTCTTTCTATTTCATTCAGAAAAGGACAGAAGATAAAATGTCAGTTTAGTCCTGTCAAGTTAGTCCGCGCCTGATGTTGTTTTTTTGATCACCGTATTTTTAATCATGTATAGTCTTTTTTTTTTACAAAACCCGCCACACTGTTCCCAACCCACTGCAACTCCTGAAAGCCAGAATCAACAGTGGAGACCGCCAGAAAAACGCCGAGCAATGAAGCTCGACGAGTCCCGGAGAAACGATTCAACTGTCTTGGGTCCCGCAACGAAATTAGTCAGAAAAGAATAGCGGAGGAGTAAGAAAAAAGATATTTTTCCACTTCCCTCCATAATAAGCAGGAGACACAACAGAACTAGGCCAATCGGCACAAAGGGACATTATTGCAACTGGGAGAAGCCCAGATTGCCAAACACCACGGAATAATATTTGATTAAGTTAATGGGTCCTAAGTAGGTATGTGCTGTTACAATTGATTCCAATAACAGGTATGGCACAAACGCCTGAAAGCACGGAAATTAGTTCTAGTTTCTACAAGGTCCGTATAATAAACAACTCCGGATGTAACTTGTACACTATCCAACATAATATTGCGTTCATTCTGCCAAAGAATACACTCCCACAAGATGTGATGTGCGGACTGTTCAAATTTACAGTAAACACAGTCTGTACACTAAATAGTCTATGGAATATCTTGATTTAACAGGACGAAACTAAAATTTTATCTTCTACCTAGTTTGTGAACAAAGGAATTTCCCTTTCCTCCCTTCCTTTCCTTTCCTTTCTTTCCTTTCCTTTTGTATCTTGATCACTCTTAACGATAAGACCGCCCATTGTGTCACCCTTTGTAAAATCTTTATATTTATGTTCTGAACTTTATACGATGTAATTAATAAAGAGTAGGATTCTATTCTATTCTAAAGGAATCTGGACCATTATAAATCTTTCTAGACTTGCTACGTACCACTTTGAGCCCATCCTGTGCAGTGTCCAGCCCCTTCCCCGCGCTGTCGATCATCTCACAGAACTGTTTGTACGCTCTCTTGTCCTCTTCATACGCAGCCAGCGCCTTATCGTCTCCGACACCTGTTATTTTAAACTTGTCTGTAAAAATGAAACTCAAATAATGCTTTATAACGTTTTTGGGTTCCGTAACCAAAATCTTCCTATTACAAAATCTTTACTGTCCGTCTGTCTTTCTGTCTGCGACCAGGGTACCTAGACCGCTATTTTTATAAACTTGTCATTCCAACAAGATTGCATTGCCATTGTGCTAAAAGTTCGTAGTCTGCTAAATTCATAATGATCGATCAGTCATATCGTAATGGGATGTTGATAGAATGGGGTTGCCTTATTGCCATTAAGACCCGTTAGTAGAAATTGTTTTCTAAAAACTACTACTCAATTTCAACATTTATACATAACATATGGAATGGAGTGTCCGTGCCTGACCACTGGAAAGTCATAATGATGTCATTTTGTTAGTAGTTTACTAAGGTTGTTAAAATCGATCATTATGAGATCACTGATGGATCATTCTGACACTATTGTAATAGCTGACTAGGGCCCCAGGCTGTATGTCATGAACCGTGTTTAGTAGTTTACTAAGGTTGTTAAAATCGATCATTATGAGATCACTGATGGATCATTCTGACACTATTGTAATAGCTGACTAAGGCCCCAGGCTGTATGTCATGAACCGTGTTAGATAGTTGAAATTTTCACAGATGATTTCTTTTTTTTTATTATAAATATTTCAGTTGGCGCTATAACAGCATAATATACTAAAATGAGTTTATTTTTTGTATAGGTGATGATTCGGAAAACGTCTTGCGTAAATTCGACACGCACTTGGTTCATATTTTTATTAATTAGGCCATCATGGGAAAAGGTGAATCCATAGAAGAAACAGCGAAATAAGAATGGAACTGAAAGTCTTAAAAACTATTAGGTAATTCAAAACAATCGTTGTTTTGTTTTATTAAGTGCGACTTGTCGATAAAAAGTCGAATTTGCAGAAGGGTTCCGTACAAATTACAATATTGAACGCCAAATATTTCTTTGCCACGTTTGTTGCATAAAGGTACCCCAAACAAGAAACGTGCTCCTTTAATGTTTAAACTATTATTGGTTGATATGGCGCCTATATTAGTACACACTCTGTGAAATTTTCAAGTGTCTTTACCATTCAGAAGATAAAACCCTGCGACAGACAGACGAACAGCGGTACCTCTAATAGGGTTCTTGGCACCTTTTTGGTACAGAACCATAAAAAGATTTTCTATTTCTGATCTCCTCTATTTCTTTTGTGGATTATTACACTGTATCAGAAGAATGAAATCTGAACAATTGAAGTGGCTCCATGGACCGCTTCCTTGTATATCATAAAAATGTCGTTTCTCTTACCCTTGCTCTCTTCACGTCGGAGCGTATCAAGGAAGTCTTTCGTGGAATCTGTATGGACAGAGGACCTTACTGGTTGGGCAACAGTATGCTTTGGATCCCGTACTGGTGTGGGTGGAGGAGCCTTCCGTACTGGTACTGCTGGCTTCGAACCTAACACGGAAATATAGGTCTTAAAAGGAGTTTTCGCTCAGGTAACCCGTGGAATCCAACATTCTGATAGGTATTGCGTTTTCAAGTGACCATTTGCAACAAAAAGGTTCAAATGTACAAATGTTTTCTTTGCAATGAAATTGGAACTTTGTTAAGTTTGACATTCAGATTCTTGTTCCATAACGAAAAAATTAGAATAATTATTAAAATATGGTCTTACCAGGTGTCCCCTCAGGACTCACGATGTACAACAGCTTGCTCGATGCGTTGGCAAGCTTAGCGGAAGCCTCGTTCAGTTTCTACAATAAACGGGTTATTAGTGTACCGTCTCGAACTAATTAATAATATTTGATATGTTGTGCCCAGAACTGTAATAAGACGGGAGATGCGTCCTTTTTGCGTGTTATAAAAATGTTACCTTCGGTTGGCCGGCACTGTCACAGATGGCGCGACTGGCGTCACACAGGTCTCGGAGATGTCCCAACATGGCGGCCTGACCCGCCGCGTCCTTAGTGCCGCACAGACTGCGTGAGTCTGGAAAATACATAACATAGGGTTTCGATAGAATCCTTGTAAACCGAGAATCATCAAAAAAAAAAGCACCATGAACCATTGTTCATGCTCTCGAGACCACAAACTGCGAGAATGAAGACCAGCTGCATGTAATCTTCTTCTTACAGTTGGGTCATCATTATCGTAGTGTCGCCTAACATTTGTGTGTAAAATTAGTTTGTGTACGCGAGCGGACAGGCGATCATTATTATATATATTGAATCGGTTCCTACGCGCGCGCGGCCGGGCCACGCTCATTGGTGCATTATTTTTGAAGTTGACTGTTTGTCCGCCGCGTTTGTCACATCGGGGTCATGGTGATGAAATAAATCTAATCCTTCAGATTTTTGGAGTTTTTATTAAATCCATTGATATTACCAAAGTAGCGTTAATCCCAGTCGCATCCGAAACTTATTCAGCTTTAGAGTCTGAGGTCCGCTTTACCAGTCTAACTGCTGATTTTTTGGCTAAACTTCGATATTTTCCGTGAAGCGACTGCCGTCTGACCTCCACACACCGCAGCTTGTAACAAGCACACCACTCCAACAAGGGCATAATCTAATCACAAGCATTTGGATGGGTCGAGAGTTACCAACTTCATCAAATTGTTATTCAAATTAAAAAAAAAACGGAAAAATACTAAAAATATCCATATAATGTTAGTAAAAGTAAAGCTTAGCCTAACGTTAGTAATAAATTAATTAAAGTGGGTCTGGACTCTTATCCACCCATGTAAGAGGGGCGAATCCTACCGATTTGTAAACACATTCATGATGCTATTGGAGGAGCAACGGAAGCGCACTATCATGGAGCACAAGGTTTCCGCATGTGGGCGGCGAACCCCTCGACCCTCGCCTCCAAGAACATCCCTGACGCGTTACAGCGCCACGGCAACCCCAACACCACCCTGAATGCGTTATTATACTGTACGCGCAGGTCGCTGTATGCCCGCTGGATATACGTGGTCCACAGGCTACACGTGTAAAACGACTGGCAAAAGGCCCTAAAAAGCATTATCTTCACAGACTTAGAACAGCGCACTGCGTGCCTGCGGGCCATCATGTTGCAACGGGCAGCCAGCGACCTGCGCTGTCTATCAATGTTCACATTATCCTCTAAGATATCGAATGAAATCGCCTACATGGACGATGAAGTGGAGAATCTAACATAAAGAAACATAAACGAACCTTGTACTATTTGCGGTACCAGCTCCGTGATAGTTGTCACAGCACGCTCTGCCGCCGGGTAATCAGGGTTCTTGCCATCTGCAAAACATATCAAATTAAATATAAGACGCCGAAGGCTTAATATTAACAACCGCTCAGCACGGTAATTGCGTAACACACTATCAGTAGCAATGGGTTTCATTTTGACAGTTGAACAACATTCATTGCGTTATTGAGCAGATACAGAGCAACACATGGAGCAATGGCTTAGCAATATGCTTCGAAATGATTCCAACTGATAGTAATAGTGTCATCATCATCTGAGCGTTAATCCCAGTCGCATCCGAAGCCTTTTCAGCTTTGGAGTCTGGGGTCCGCTTTACCAGTCCAACTGCTGATATGGCTAAACATCGACATTTTCCGTGAAGCGACTGCCGTCTGACCTCCACAACCCGAAGGCGACATCGAAGCATTGCAGTTAGACCAATTGTTGGACTTTGAGGGCTCCAACAACCCGTAACGACTGCCACTAGATGTTCGTATGGCAACCGGGACCAACGGCTTAACGTGCTTTCCGAGGCACGACCAGACCAGTGCAAATATTCATATTCATGCATACAAATATTTGCACTGTGCGGGGATCGAACCCGCGCTACCTTGCGCAGCGGCCGCGTCTGCTACCGCTACGCCACGGAGGCTGTCAAGTGTGTTACGTAATAAAATATAATAGTAATAGCGTACAACACCCTGATATTGCGAGCCTATAAGTTCGAAAAATGTCTCTGCTTACTGTCTAGGCGGTTATAAATAACGCAATGAATTCAACTATCAATTTTAAAATTCAACTGTCAAAATGAAACCCATTGCTACTGATAGTGTGTTACGTAATTACCCTACAAGTCAACCGATCAGGTTAAGCTATGCTTGCTGCTGTTGGTCTGTGGACGGGTGACCATTTTCACATACCATGACCCCTCCGTGTGTAGAGAGGATGTGTAAGTACATGTACCTTGTGTGGCGCCGGCGAGTGCGGCGACTGCCGCGTTGAGTTGCGCCAGCGCACGCGACAGGTTGTGTTGTAACGTCGTACTGTCACCTTGATTCGGCTTCTGGCTTATAACCGGCTGACAGAGAAGATAGGAAGTAAGAATAATGAAAGAAAAAATATTATATATAATTTTAGACAGAGATATGTTGGCGTAAGCAGCTTGTATATACTATATGTAAAGAAAACGCTGTCCGTGAAGGTATTGTTAGGTATCGACAACTGATTCTACTAATGCCCCCAAAGCCGGGCGAAACTTAAAAAAATCCCCCTAAAAAAATAAATATTATTTCGCAAAAAGAGGTAACTTAATACATGTGCGGTAGGCAATCCATGCGCGGGCGAGGGGGATAGGCCATGCGGTACGTGGTCGCATCGGTTATAATAATACCGTCAAAATGGTGTCGTCACTTTTTTTAAATTACCAAATTTCGGGGAAGATGTGATTAATTCGCGGGAAAAAAGATTATTTCAAAATTCATTAGTATTGTTACTATGATGACTACGTAAAATTTTATATTATACTAGTGGCCGCGTGCGAGTTCATCCGCGTTTTTTATATGCTCCGCTCCTATTGATTGCAACGTCTTGGCTTCGTCGGCTTTAGGCTATATAACATCTTATATAGCCTAAAGCCTTCCTGGATTAATGGGCTATTCAATGCAAAAAGAATTTTTCAAATCGGACCCGTAGTCCCTGAGATTAGCGCGTTCAAACAAACTGTTCAGTTTTTTTTTTTTACAATTATAAACTAGTGCTAGACTGCAATCCCGCCTGTTGGCAAGCAGTGATGCAATCGTTGATGGTAAAGCGCACTAGTTTATTAACCTATTCACTTAAAAAACTTAGGAATAGGAAGGATGACGGCAGTTGAGCGAGGTGATGCAATGTTAAACCCAAGACCAACACGACCAAACGATGCTGCGCTAGAGGGAGATTGATCTGGAGACTCTCCGCGACCAAACTCCCGACACAACAACATTTGGCGCATCGTACCCGCCACACATCGCAACACAACTGCTCATACCCGTCCTCAGTACGGCTTCACCAGACATCATGCCGGAACACGACGAATCGCTTGGCGGCAAGACTTTGGCTTTCTATATGTATTAATTAATATAGATTTGGTCATGTGTTTACCTAACCTTTATTATCCTTATGGGTCGGACGGGGTTTTCTTTACATATTTTATACATATCCAACATATTATTTCTTCTTTATACGAAACCTGAATACAGTTTGTTCAGAAATGGTTGAGAATAAGCAACTGAATCGGTTACAATTATATATAGACCATGTTATATTTTTTCTCAAATGTATTTAGAAATAGTAGCAGTGTGGTAACCAAGCACGCAACAGTGTTGATGGTAGATCATAGTACTAAGCGCGTGCGCATAGCTGGACAGAAAATAAAAATACGACGTTGTCAATCATTATAAAAAGGCATACATATCAGCTGATTTACGTCAAGGTATGTTTTAGTTTACAAAAAACCGGTCAAGTTCGAGTCGGACTCACACACCGAGGGTTCCGCCGAAATTCGTCTAAGGTGTCGGTATAAACTGCTGTATCTTTTGATCGTGTTAACTTAGAAGTTTGATTTTGTCACTGCTTAAAGGGACAATAGACCTAAGTATTTGGTATAAATTTCAATTTGATACCTTTATTCGTTCGTGAGAAATAATGCAGTAAGTTTCATTTTATTAAAATATTTTTATTATATTATATAACTAAAAAAATGTGATTTTCGCAATTTTTCCTATATTTGCATTATATGACAATGCTTCATGCCAAATTTCAAGATTCTGAGTGTTCCGGGAAGTATCCTGTAGGTTTTGATTCCGTTGCGAGTATCGTACATTTGTTGAAAATATCGACATAATCGGCTGTATCTTTTGATTGGCTTGGCTTAGAAGTTTGATATTTTTACAGCTTATAGGAACAATAGACCTAAGTATTTCATGTGAATTTCAGCTTGATACGTCCACGCGTTCTTGAGATAAAAGGTCTTGACAGACAGACAGACAACAAAGTGATCCTATAAGGGTTCCGTTTTTTCCTTTTGAGGTACGGAACCCTAAAAATCAACAAAAAATAAGATTTAATTAATGTGTTCATAACGAAGAATGCTTATTTGTTAGTCTTCGACCGAAACACAGTGTATAATAATTAAAACCGAGAAACATTTATCACTAGCTACAATAGTACATTATCATGTTACATGCAAATCTTACCTTCTTCATCTGCTGTTCAGCGGTATCCAGATGTTTCTTAGCTCCAGACACGCTGCTGACGAACTTGATGCGTTGTTTCTCTTGCTGTGGCGATAATACCACATCTGTACCTAAACGAAAATATTTATGTGTCAATTGATGGCACGTTCTATATTAGAGGGTTGGTTTCCATACTTCGTCATTCAGGTTGGGGAATTGGAAGGCAGCTGGGCTGGTTGAAATAACCAACCCAGCTGCCTCCAGAAGTTGATTTATGTTTACTTAGTCCGCGTAAAATTCTAACATAATTCGAAAGTGACGCCACGTGGCGCCATCTATTATCATAATAACGTTACTGTTGTTTTCCTCAGAAATATCACATTTTTAAAAGGTACCCTGCGTCAGTGGTTGTACTCCTAAAAATGTATAGGCGGAATTGACGGATTGAACCCAATTTGATATTTAATAAAAAAAATGTGATCTCAACTAATTTTTAATTGTAAAAACTCAATTTTATCACATTATGTCATTTTACTGACTCGAATTAAAAATCTTACTATAAATTATCTACTTTCAACTTCATTTAGTCCACAAGGGCCATTGATCAAGCACGGCGATTGTCAAAACCCAGTGCTGGGCACGCCACAATAGCGGCGGTAAGTCCCCTCTTTGAGGAGTGGCTAGAGAGGCGCCACGGCGCCTACACCTTCCGCATGACGCAGGTCCTCACCGGACACGGTTGTTGCGGGAGGTACCTGTTCTGTGTAAGGCGGGAGGAAACGCCAGGGTGTTACCATTGTGTGGATCGCCCTGAGAACACGGTGGTTCATGCGGTGGGGGTCTGCCCGGCTTGGGTAGAGCACCGCCGTGTCCTCGTAGCGGCGATCGACGGCGATCTCTCGCGTCCGACCCTGGTAAAGGCCATGGTCCGGAGCGAGGGTGCTTGGCAGGCAGTCACCTCCTTCTGCGAAGCAGTGATGCTGGCAAAGGAACGCCTCTAGCCGCCGCAGGAGACGCCCTGGTCGGGAGATGACACCAAACTCCTAGCCACTGTAGGCGCGGGCCTGCGGGCGGTTAGCAGTGGGCAGCTCACCACCCGGTAAGGACCAGGCCCAAGTCGACTGCGCGTCGTGTTTCACGCGCGCCTCAAAGAGATGTCAGCACATCGTGACGGGGTCCACGAAGACCGATGCCTCCTGGGTCAGGGTTGCGGGTTGGTTAAACAAGAAACCGTGGTCCTGGCCGTCCCACAGGCAAGTGAAGAAACACGGGTGGGTTTTAGTCAGTAAAAGTCTGACACGCCCTTCCGCTCCGCCCAGAGCGGGAGAAGTCATTTGATGATTAACAACAAAAAAAAAAAGCCAGGGATCCGGCCAAATAAAGGGCTATTGATCAAGTGTTAAAATTGAACTTCAATTAGTGACAGATAACGCACAACTTCAATTGCTAGGGCAAAAAACAGGCACATTTGGCAAAAGAGTTCGATTGAATTGGAAGATGGACTTCATTATCTTCGTCGATGGCAAAATTCCAGCAGGCAAATGGCTTATCGCTGAATACTCACCATGTTGATCTAGCTTGCAGGCTTGTATGAGCTTGTCGAGACTGTCAACAAGTTGTCCCTGTGAGCTCAACACTTGCTGCTTCATCTCAGGATGCTTATCAAGGTGTGGTTGACAGGATGACGTCAGCTCTGATGTTGTACTGCATAGCTTCTCAGCCGCTGATATGAGTTCCTTCTGGCAGTGAGGATCTTCAATGGTTGGAGCTGTCGCCTGTGTGAGAAATGAACTAGAACATGAGCCGAGCTGATGAAATTTTTATACTAATAGTTTACATCCTTTAGAGATCAGAAGAAAGGGATTCTTGGCTGAAAATATTGCATGAGGCTAAGTAAAAATTATCATCTTAAAAGCCAAGTATAATAATTGAAAGATATGCGGGAACTTGGCTTCTTCTAGCCGAAAAAATATTTGAAAAAATCAAATCGTAGAAAAAAAAAAGGTGAGCATATTTGATTGAACCTCCCAAGATCTGCGAAAAAATAATTGCAAAATATGGCCGTGTGTTTGCGTCGTCGTCCTGGCTTGATAAGAAACAAGAAGGTTCATTTACTAAAGACGCGACATTCTAAAGCTGAGTATCATCCAGAAATAAGGTTGTTCATTGTCAGATTTACAGCGAGATGTTAGTGTTTGACACCTTGTCAAAGCGATCTTGCATGAAAAGTGAAATTATCATGGCACTTCATTAATAACTAAATACTTCTAATTTAACAGTTTTCTTTTTAATTTAGTCCTCACCTGTGCTACAGTAAGTAAGGCCTGTGCGGCGTCGGCAGCGCGGGCACCTCGGCTGTCGAGCTCGGAGGCTGTGCCAGCATCCGGGATCATCTCTGTCAGACGCTGCACCTGAGACAACAGCTCGCCCGCCTTGCCGCAGGAAGTCGCCGATAATGCCAATACCTGTGAAAAGTATTCTTTAATGTCCACGTCTTTTTCAGTGGGACAATCAGGTAAAAATAGCACAGTTTCTCACCTGCTTCTCCTGCACATCTTGATCTTTAGGACTGACGATGTAAACCAGCTTTCCAGAAGCCGCCGAGAACTTGGCAGCGGCATCGCTCAGACCCTGATAAATAAATAATTATTAATATCGGTTTACATAATCCAAAATAACCACCGAAAATATAAAATCTCTCTAGTTTACACATTAGTAACAGAAGTTCCCGAGAGATGGCGCTGTAGTTTGTACAGATTAGTAACAGAAGTTCCCGAGAGATGGCGCTGTAGTTAGGGCTACTTCGCGCTGTTAAGATTTTTCCTGGGTTGATGGGGTTGGAACGGGTATGAACTATAGAATAGTTGGAATCTACGACTCTTTTTTTAATCATCACCGTCGTTTGTGGGCTTTTTCATACTGTAGTCTAGTCAATGTAACAAATAGCCCTATTTTTTAACTCTGAAGTCCCGGCTTATTGTGAGGGACTGGAAACTACGAAACCCTACAACCCTACCTAAGCGTGGTCCGACACGTTCTTGGCTGTTTTTTTTTTTTTATTTCCGCAACGTATAACGTTGATAAAATTGAAGAGTACAACTGCTGAAGGAACTGGTAATACGTTTAAAACGCTATACGTTAACTAAGTCACGTGGTTATTTGAAGTACAGTCTTTGTTTAGGTCCGTTAGCTCGCAAGTAATGTAAAACATCTCAACTCACCTGCGTCTGTCCTGCACTGTCACATATCTGTCGACTAGCTTCTACCAGCGCTCGCAAGTCTTGTAACATGGCGGCCTGTTCCTTGTCCGTCTTAGTGCCGCAGAGAGTGCGACTGTCTGCAATATAATTATAACTTAAGAGGGTGCATTCCTCAGGCACAGGCCAATGAAGGGACACGGGTGGGATTTAGTCAGTAAAAGTCTGATACGCACTTCCTTTCTACCCAAAGTGGGAGTAATCATTTGGTGGTTTCCCATTTAAAAAAAGAATGGTATTCCGAAAATCAGCTGCGTTACAGAAATATATTATTCGATATTTATACTATTCGATATGGATCTTAGGCTAAGAACCAACGGAGCGGTTTTCACCCGCATCCACCGCGATTGCGGGCCCGCAGCTTCTGTAGAATGCAGATATATATGTAAAAAATTAAAGCAAATTTCACGACGCGTTTTATGCCCGCGGTGTGCGCGGTTGTTTGTGGGTCCCGCTGCACCGGCGGTCATCTTGTACCGGCGGGTGCGGGTCGCGGTCTGGCAGCCGCGGCTGTTTGTTCCCGCGCGTTCTTCAACTGCCCATCTTGCAACCGCCCGTCTTGCGATAATCAACCGCCATGTTTGCGGGTGATAATCGTCTCGTGAGTTTTGAAAATAAAACTCCATTCCGCCACCGCGGCGGGCGCAGGTGAAAACCGCTTCGTGAGTCCTTAGCCTTAGTCGGTAAAAGCCTGACACGCCCTCCTTTTCACCCAGAGTGAGAGAGATCATTTGATTTTTCACTTAAAAAAAGAAGGTGCATTCTGAAAATCGGCTGCGTGTTAAATAACTAATTAAATAATAGTTTTTTTTTTACATAAAGAAAAAGTACCTTGTACAAGTTGCGGCATTAGTTCAGAGATAGTTCTGACCGCACGGTCTGCTGCCTCGTAGTTGGGGTGCTCCCGATCTGAAACAACGAAAGTGATATATAAATTGATACTTTAAGGAATACTGTGAAATTCCCCGCACAATAAAAGTGTCCTCACCTGCTGTGGCAGCGGCGAGTGCAGCGACAGCCGCGTTGAGTCGCGCCAGTCGGTCTGCCAGTTTGCGCTCTAATGCTGCGCCATCTTCTTGTTTCATCATCTGACAAACCATCGGCTGGCAATATAAACATATTATGTTAAGGCGACGTAAAGAGCGTTACAAATATCTCTGAGTTGCATAAGAATTAGTGGTAGGTGGAACACAACATTCTAAACATAAGTAAATGCAATGTATTATTGAAGTTAGGGTGTAATTTTAAATAAATTCATCAGTAGCTGGGTACAGGGATCCATGATTATGATGTGAGAAATCTAATTACCTACAGTTTAAGTTGAAAAACTATGCACTTTGGTGATCTTCGCGTTCTCCAAAGAACACGAACATTATGTCACAAAGTAACTCCCTATAAACACAATGGTCTTAAGTTTTGTAGTGCCGCACTGTTCAGTAGTGCACCTTAGTGAAGTATGCTCACTGTCGAGTTATCTTCTCCAGTCGGAGATCATCACCAGTTGCATTTCAAAAAGTTTTCTGGGCCTGTTTAGAGTTGTAAATTTTCAACCCGCCTGCATTCGGATTACAAAACACCGCGCATTTGCCTGAATATGTTTAAAAATATCAATTTATACTGCTGACCTCTTTTAGCTGTTTTTCGGCCGCGTCCAGTCGGTCCTTAGCTCCGGACACGCTGCTGATGAACTTCAGACGCTGCTTCTCCTGTTGCTGAGCTGATGGCACTTCAACCCAATTGCCTGTGTAATAATGCACTTACTTAATTCTGTAATGGCCTCGTCGTAGAACGTTATGCGTTTAAAAACTAGTAGTAGATAGATCATTTAGTGAGTTGATAGAATAGGATAAAAATATTGGTGTCCAAGTATGAAACAATACACTATATACTAGTATAAAATATTTTGTTTACATACCTAATAATGATGTATCTAATCACTGTTTAATAGAGTTCAGTGTCTAACATAATTTTGTAAAAGTGTAAGAGTACATAGTACCTATAAGATTATTTTGTGTAAGACCAAGCGTCATTCATTTTATACTTTTACTAGTCATAATGATTTAATATATTACCACGCTCAGTATGAAAAATCATACTGCAAAAATGTCATTGCAAAATTCGTATCATTTTCGAAAATAATTGAAAAATATTTGCAAATGCAGCCGCGGATATAATATCGTGATATCATATATCTGGAAACAACTGTCTGTTATGCACACTCTCGTGTTTTTGAAGTGAAAACTTCTTTAACAGCTTTGTAGTTGATCAGAAGTCAATAAAACAAAAATAGAGGAAAAATGAGGAGGGAGAAAATGAGATAGGAAACATTATACAGTGGTTCTCGTGTTAGTGTGTGGTTCTCTTTGTCCTCCATTTTGTACTCCATCTAATCGTGTTTACCAAGGCATAGTAGGAATACGCTTGGACAACAGCGTTGTATGTGTGTTGAAACATGTCTTGAAAATAAAATGTTCCAAGATTTCACATCTACTACTTGTGAATGGCACACATCTTTTTTATTTCATGAGTTCTTGTACTATAAAATTAATTTAAGTTTGGTAATTATAATATTGCTGAAATTTGATTTTTTTCTTTTCTGTGTGATATTTGTTCTATATGAATCGATGGCCATTTATCGAGGATGTGGCTGTTTGTTTCATGTTTACGGCAAATAAATCTATTTTATTTATTTCTTCTTTCATATGATAATAAATTATAGACTACGGCTATTTCTATTGGCGCGTGGAAACCGTTGAGGATGTTGAGAAGAGTAGGGATTGGCTTAAGAAGAGGATGAAGTAAACTGTGGATGATGGTGATAGATGTTAAGTTATATCTACACTCACCACTATCTCCCGCCTGGCAAACGTCCACGAGTTTATTGAGACTGTCATCAAGCTGTGCGTGTGAGCTCAACACTGGCTGCTTCATCTGAGGATGCTGCGTAAGGTGTGGCTGACAGGATGACGTCAGGTCTGATGCTTTACTGCGCAACATCTCAGCTGCAGAGATGAGCTCTTTCTGGCAATGAGGATCGCTAATAGTTGGAGCCGTTGCCTGTGTAGAAATAAATAGAAATTTCACTTAACGATGTTTTCGAATTGATCGAGATAATATTGCTTAACTTTTGGCTGTTCTACTAATAAGGTGAATTAAAACGTCATAGAACAAAGAGTACAAAAATGTGTTATCAACTAACAGTCCTTGTGCCCGCTTAGGATGTAAACGTTCCACTCTCAATCATAGACAGGAGGCATGTGTCCATTCTATACTGATAAAATAAAGTTGAAGAGGTTGTTGCCGTTATCTATTAATATGTAGCCAAAACTAAAGTTCGTTATAAGGGAGCTTGTTAGCCCTTAAATATATATTTTACTTTGTTTTTTCACACAACAAAGCTATTATACTAGATTTTTCAGCTCCAAATTGGTCTTTAAGTGAGCTTTGTCTCAGATATTCAAGACCAAAAAAAGAGATCTTAATTTCATCTCCCAATTTCTTCCTCACCTGTGCCACAGTAAGTAAGGCCTGTGCGGCGTCGGCAGCGCGGGCACCTCGGCTGTCGAGCTCGGAGGCTGTGCCAGCATCCGGGATCATCTCTGTCAGACGCTGTACCTGAGACAACAGCTCGCCCGCCTTGCCGCAGGAAGTAGCCGATAATGCCAATACCTGCGGAAAGTATTTTTAAATGGTCACCTCGTCGTAGTTTCTTTTACGGAGACAATCGAGTATAAATGGCACAGTTTCTCACCTGCTTCTCTTGCACATCTTGAGCTTTAGGACTGACGATGTACACCAGCTTGCCGGACGCCGCCGAGAACTTGGCAGCGGCATCGTTCAGACCCTGTGACAGAAGATAACGCTCGCAAACATGAAACACTAAATAACCAACTGCTTTATTGTTTTACATCGGGAAGATATAATGCTTTGATATTCTTCTTCTTCTGTGATATAAGATAGACATTGTCCTAAATAAATTATTTGAATTTAATATTCCGTATTTATCTTTCAAATCTAGAAGATAATGAACTGTTACCATAGTACAGTATTTTTTTTTCTTGCAAGATCTACATTTTTTTTTTTTCTTTAAGAAATCTTTTTACGTATTTAACAGTAAAAATAACAGTTTATTTCTCGAACGAAGCCATCACATAAAAAGAAAGAAAACTGCCTTTCGAGATAACCAAATCTCGACCAAGATCACCACATCTCGATCAACATCTTAACTTTATGCCAAAATTGTAATTCCTGCGTTCAACGCAGAATATACCTCTTTATAATAAAAACCCATACAGTAAAATTACTATTTTTAGGCATACGTCTACTAGGAACTCTTATAGTTTCCCCAAGTCTGTCTGTCCGTCTGTCCGCCGATAATCTCAGTGGCGGTTCGCACAAGAAAACTGAACTTTGCTACCAATATGCATATCAATCATTCATAAGTGTAAGTAAGGAATAACAAAGTGGTAAAAAATGTGTCGGAGCACTTAAAATGGAGAATGAATTTTGTTTTTATTTGGGCTTTTACGTGTGATATATTGTAGATAATGTTAATATTTTTGTAAATAATAAATATAAAATAAATATATACGGACAAATCACACAGATTGAGCTAGCCCCAAAGTAATTTCGAGACTTGTGTTAAGGGATACTAACTCAACGATGCTATATTTATCATAGTCAAGCCAATCCGGAAAAGACAGTTTTCCATCATGACCTGGCTGGGGATAGAACCAGGGGCCTCCACGTCGCAGACAGGCATGTTGACCGCTGCGCCACGGAGGACGATAAATGATCGCCACAAATTAAAAAAAAAATGTGTGTCCTTACTAAGCCATAACTTTAAAATCTTGATGAGTGACAGTTATTGAAAAATTTAAAAAAGTTTCTGAACTTTGTAATTTTACCGTACATGCAAGCATTTATAAAAATCTCAGTTTACATATTTTATCATCCTGAACGTAATTCCATTCATATAAAAAAATATTTATTAAAATCGGTTTACACAATCCAAAATGACCACAGAAAATATATAACCTGTCTAGTTAGTATAGATTAGTAACCGAATTTCCCAAGAGATGGCGCTGTAGTAGGCTACTTCGCGCTGTTAAGATTTTTCCTGAGTTGATGGAATAAACTAAAAAAAAAAGGATGAATTTTTGACTTTTTTTAATTATATCCGTCGTATCCGTCGTTTGTGAGGTTTTTTATACCGTAGTCTAGCCAATGTTACAAAAAGCCCAATTTTTTAACTCTCGCTTAACTGATAGTAAGGAATCTTACTGTGACGGACGGGAAACCACCCCCCTCCGACCGGCACAGCAGTGCGATGTTGAAAGCCGTGCATCGTCTAAGTCGTTTCAGTTCGGCAGTCTTGGGCACGGTGTGTTTGTGTGCGTGCGACTACATCTTTTGATGACAATTTATAGATTTTCAAAAAGAGCATGCATATTGTAGGGCGCGAACTCAGTTCTACACAATAGTTCGTTACGACGCGGCCGACACCAATTTTATGATATTTCGATATGGGTGTCGTGGCAGGGGTTTTCGGGGGTGCTGATCTTCAAAATGACATCATTTTTGAAATACAAGATGGCCAACATCATATTTCATGACATTTTGTCTTGGGTGTCGTGACGAGGGTTTTCGGGGGCGCTGATCACGAAAATGACGTCGATCATTTTTAAGCTATTGCATAGCTTCTATCCCTTCATCAAAGTCGAACATAAAACATTGAATATAGTTTTGTCGCTAAATCGCCACCATTCTTCGCGCTCTTTTGATGACGTTACAAATAAAAAATAAATAATTTACAAAAAAAATTGAATTAACATCAAAGAAAAAGAAAAAACAAAGGAAAAATATCCTGCATACATAAATTAAATAAATAATTATAATTGCAGAAAAAATGCTATGCTATAGCTTTACCGCAGCAGTCCCCGAGTACCACACGTTTTTTTTTTCATTTAATTTGGCAACGGTTAACGTTGGTTAAATTAAGAGTTCCACTGCTGAAGGGGCTGGTATTACGTTTAAAAAGTTATACATTAACTAAGCCACGTGGTTGTTTTGTAAACGTTTAGTTAATTATATAAACCGATGGTTTATGGTTTGTGTTTATGTCCGTTAGCTGCTAGTAATGTAAAACATCTCAACTCACCTGCATCTGTCCTGCACTGTCACATATCTGTCGACTAGCTTCTACCAGCGCTCGCAAGTCTTGTAACATGGCGGCCTGTTCCTTGTCCGTCTTAGTGCCGCAGAGAGTGCGACTCTCTGCAATATTATTATAAATTCAGAGGGTGCATTCCTGTCAGGTTCAGGTTGTTCGAATGGAGGTTCGAGGAAAATGTAAGGGCCATTTCGGCCAGTGGTTTGAGATCTGGTATTCCAGAAATCGGCTGTGTTTTAAATAACTATTTTTTTTTACAAAAACGTACCTTGCACAAGTTGCGGCATTAGTTCAGAGATAGTTCTGACCGCACGGTCTGCTGCCTCGTAGTTGGGCTGCTCCCGATCTGAAAAAGGGAAGTGGTTAATAAATTCATACTTTAAAGAATACTGTGAAATTCCCAGCCCAACAACAGTGTCCTCACCTGCAGTGGCAGCGGCGAGTGCAGCGACAGCCGCGTTGAGTCGCGCCAGTCGATCTGACAGTTTGCGCTCTAATGCTGCGCCATCTTCTTGTTTCATCATCTGACAAACCATCGGCTGGCAACACAAACATCTTATGTTAAGTCGACGTCAAGAGCGTTACAAATATCTTTCAGTTGTAGAAGAATTAGTGGCAGGTGGAACACAACATTCTAAACACAGTACAGACACAGTAAATGCAATGTATTATTGAAGTCCAAGGACTCAAGGATTACGATGTGAAAAATTTAGCTTACCTACAGTCCAAGCTGAAATATTGTCACAAAGTAACTCCCTACAAAAGAAAAGTTTTTGCCCAAACTATTCTCTCTAACGGTGTACCTTTTCCGTTCAACGATCATGACCAGTCATACAAATATTTTAAAACGTTTTCTGTAAATTTTCAGCGCGCCTGCATTTGGTTAAGTTATAAAACACCACGCATTTGCCTGAATATGTTTAAAAATTTTAATCTACACTGCTGACCTCTTTTAGCTGTTTTTCAGCCGCGTCCAGTCGGTCCTTAGCTCCGGACATGCTGCTGATGAACTTCAGACGCTGCTTCTCCTGTTGCTGAGCTGATGGCACATCAACCCATTTGCCTGTATAATGTAATGCCTCGTCGTTAAACGTTATGCGTTTAAAAACTAGCCGTAGATCATTTAGCGAGTTACAATATACAATATGTAAAGAAAACCCCGTCTGAGACATAAGGATAGGTAATCTTATGACCTAAGGAAAGAGCACAATTTTCGACGGTATTATTGATAGCATTTTGTTTGACCCTTTGACGGGATCCATCTGTAATGTGCCGATGGCGCGGCGACCTCAATGTAATAAATAGAGAGATGTACTATTTTTGCGTAATAATGTTTTTTACCGCTATTAATCGAAACTTGCACCTGGGTGAATGATTTGTAATAACACCACAGATTACCTAATAGTAAAAGTACATACTCTCGTTTCATTATCGATTAATTACTAAAAACATTTTTATAACACAAGTACATATTAGTAAACAGAAACTTACCAAATACGATTTTAGTCAAGTATTGCAAACAATGTAAGACATTAGATAAGATAAGATAAGATAATTTTATTTGTAAAAACATGTGTAGGTGATAATAATACATGGCTGTGATCATTACAGGTGGAATGGTTATTTCGTTTCAACATGTTTGACCATGACTGGTGTACAAAAAATATACTTCAAGCTAATAAGATTAATTAAGAATACATTATCTTACAAATATGAATTAATTTACATTAATTAGTCGAACAATATAATAATTAATTTACAATAACAACATGATTACATTTTTATAAAAGATATACATAATTGCATTTAAGTTTAAAGGTAGGAATAATTCTGTTCAGTCAAAGAGATTTGTCATTTAGGAAGTCATCAATATTATAATAACATTTTACAGTCAATATTTTTTTAAGTGTTTTTTTAAATTGGTTTGTATTTAATTGCTTCACATGTTTTGGAATTTTATTGTATATAATTGGAGCCTTACATACGACACTTTTACGCATTAGCGCTGTTTTAGCAGAGGGAACACAGAGCCTGCTATTATCACGGCGATTACGTTCTATAATATCAGATATGCGGGGAAAAAGATACGGGTTTTTGTGGACAAATAAAGCTATTTCAAAGATATAGAGTGACGGTAATGTAAGGAGGTTGTGCTTAACAAAAAGTGGTTTACAGCTGTCAGTACTATGTATACCGAACATAGCACGTATGCATCGTTTTTGCATTTTAAAAACCATATCTTTATTGGTTGAATTGCCCCAAAAAATAATGCCGTATCTGAGGACAGACTCAACAAGGCCGTAATATGCTGAAAGTAACGCTTCAAGATTAATAGTGGGGGCAAGTTTATATAATGCATAAGATAGACTACTGACTTTTTTACATAATATGTCGATATGTTCTTTCCAATTAAGTCGACTATCTATAGTTAAACCGAGAAAACGGGTAGCAGTAGTATCGTTTACAACGTAATCATTATGTATCAATTGTATGTTTAACGGATTTTGAAGTCTTTGTGTAAAATGCATTATGTTTGTTTTCGTCAAATTAATTTTTAAATTATTATTATTTAACCATGAAATTATAGATGTCAAAGAGTTATTTATGTCACGATTATACTGACCAATGTCCTTACATGCAATTGTAACAGTGCTATCATCAGCAAACAATGTCATGGGTTGATTCGTTACGTACGGTAAGTCGTTGATGTATATAATAAACAGAAGCGGCCCCAGGACACTACCTTGGGGAACACCATACTTTACATCATGTTTCGTTGAGCTGTATATTACTTCTTTTTTAGTTTTAAGGTTTACTTTAGTGATTACTGTTATTTGTTGTCGATCTGTTAGGTATGACTTGATTAAATCTAAAACATTACCTCTAATACCATAGGCATCAAGTTTACTGATTAATATATTAGGGTCTACATAATCGAATGCCTGTGACATATCACAATATACAGCACAAACGGGAGTCGTTTTATCAACGTGGTATATAACCTTTTTGAAAAATTCATAAATTGCCATATTTATTGTTTTATTTTGTCGAAAACCTTTTTGTTCAGTGCACAAAATATGATTTTTTTCAAGATACGAATTAATTTCACCATATAAATATTTTTCGAAAATTTTAGAGAATATTGATATTAACGAAATAGGCCTGTAATTCTTCATAAACTGTTTATTATCTTTTTTAAATAAAGGTTTTATGATAGACAATTTGAGATCATTTGGAAATATACCTGATGATATTGATAGATTAATTATGTGGCTCAAGTGGTGACAGATATCCTCATTTACTGTTTTTATAATTTTTGTGCAGAATTCATCGTGTCCTACACTGTTTGTATTTTTCAGCGTTGTTATGATTTGTTTAACCTGATTGGGTGAACATGGTGCAAGAAACATTGATTTTACACGGTGATTAATTAATGAAGTTACATTCTTCCCAACATCCGGAATGGGAATGACTTTGTCAACAAAATAATGATTGAATGCATTTGCTATTTGTGTAGGATTATTAATTATTTTGTTAACATCAACTTCTATGCTATCAATAGAATCTTTTGGTAGGCTGAGTCTAGTTTTATTTATTATTCGCCATGCTGTTTTAATTTTATTACTTGAAGTGTTTATTTTATAATTATTTTGTGCACGTTTTGTCAATGATATGATTCTTTTAAATAATTTGCAATAGTTTACATACTTCAATTTATTCTCTTTTGAAGGATTTAATCTAGCATTCCATAGCAAGTCCCGTTTCTTCCGGCTGCAAACTTGGATTCCGCGTGACACCCATTTTGGTGTCTGGTAGACTTTTATTAAAAATTGAGTTTGAGGGAAACAAAGGTCATAAAATAATTTAAAGTCATCTATAAAATATTGATAAGCTATGTTAGGGTCATCAGTATGATAAATACGTGAGAAAGATAGGCTTTTAATACATCTTTTGAATTTTTTTATATTATCTAGGCTATAATCTCGCCTAGTTGAACGCCAAGATTTAAGTGTTGGTATTTTTTTCACAGGAACTTTCATTAATTGAGCTGCATGGTCAGACAGACCTAATTCTAACGTTTTTGTTTTACAACCCTTATTAAAATTATGTGCAAAATTGTCGATACATGTTTGACTAGCAAATCGCGTCGGTTCATGCAATGCTAATTTTAGATTATAATTTAACAACAAACATTCAAAATCTAAAGTAACATTATTGCTTTTTAAAACGTCTATGTTGAAGTCACCTGCAATTATAGCATTTTTATAATTACATTTAGCAATATAGGTAAGCAGTTTTTCTAGCCTATTAAAAAATGTATACATGTTATTTTGTTTTGGTACTCTATAGAGACAGATAATAACGATTTTATAGTCAGTAAGTTCGACTGCACAGCACTCGAATATAGACGACAGACAGAACTTGCTGATTTCGCAAATTTCCCTGAATTTGTGTCCGTTTTTCACTATAATGCATGTTCCTCCTCTTTTACTATTGCTCCGGCTGTACGACGAGGCCAGCGTATAATTAGGTTGATTAAGGCTTATCTCTTGTCCCGCCATCATAAAATGCTCAGATATACATATAACGTCCACAGGGCCGTCCTTGTGTCTGAACTCTTCCAAGTGGATACATAATGCATCTGATTTATTTAGAAGTCCTGCAATGTTTTGATGTAGAATATGTAAATACTTATCAGAGAAAAAGCTGTGTATTGGGACTTTTATCGATTTCCTGTGAATTTGTCGTAATGGTTTTGGGTTTTTCACCGTTAATTACGTTTTCGTCGATCTCATCAACTGTGGACCAATCAACTATAATATTTTCCATAATACAGTCATATATGTGTTTCATTCCGGCTTTATTAATTTTCCCAGTTGTTTGAGACAACATTTCCATTGATAAGTCACGGTTACTGTCAAACATGTACGCGTAGTCATGATTTTGTATGTCCAAATAAAGAAGATTGTTGAACATATCGACTTTAAAATTGTATATGGGTGCCCCTGCTATGTATGTCGGTAAGCATATAATTTTATTAGTATGGGTCATATTTTTTAGGGATTCTCTTATCGTGGTTATTACGTCTATTTGATTTCGTTCAGCTTTAATGTCATTTTCACCAATAAAAATTATGCAATAGTCATTTAATGTAAAATCTTTTAATTTGCTTTTTATGTTTCCCAATACTTCCTTTATTGTTCCGTTTTGATAAACGTAATTGCAGAAATTAAAGTAATCCGAGAATACGTCTTCAGTTAGGGACAAGGACCACTTAGATTTGGAACTACTTAGTATACATAATTTCTTCTTTTGTTTTCGTTTAGCTTCCTTATTATCTGCCAATTCGCTATATGAAGATTTTTTATTCAATAACGATCTAGATTCTTTATTGGGCTTGTTTACTGTCTGCGTATGAGGGTAACAAACTGTTTGAGTCTCTTTATTGTGCATAGTGGTCAATCTTTGGCCACAATCCCTCGGGGATTGTAATGAGCTCGTTTTTATATTATTATTTTGGGTTCTTAACTCGTTATTTGAAACAGTCTTGATTTTACGTACTGATACTGGTGTTTTTGGACTTCTTCTCTCAGGTGTTGAACACACTTTTTTGTATGTGTTGACAGTCTTTAACATGTTTTGGAGATCGGTTTTAAGACGAAAGTTTTCCGAATTTAAATTTTAACATTTTAACGGTCAACATCATCGAAATTGAGACAGAAACTTAAATTAAAACTTTGGCACGTTATTGCTTTGCGGCAAAGCAAAATCTTCATTTAAAGTTGTTCCACACGACGTTGAATCGATGCATGAGATTCTGCAATACTAATTCCATACCATAAATAGTTACAATTAAATCGTATCGAACAATCCATTAATATTTTGAGTACTTTCACATCTCTAGTCAAAGCGTACCGCAACGTGCACCTGTTTGCCTATTTTTATGAAATAAATATCACTTTTACTTTAAATTATCAGTTTCGCGTAAACAGTGCTTCCTTGTAGTCTCTCCGTGTACTGTGTGATCATGTCATTTTCTAACGTAGAGTATTTCAGTATGTTGATGTGTCTAGGTAGGAGTGACTCCAATTATACAGAAGTTCGTAGAGACTATGAGATCCATTTTGTACCCCGGTATCGTCTGAGTACGTTCCAACGTCTACACAATCACGTCTACTTAACGCGCTGTGATAATGAAGAGCATCGCGCTGATGTAGGGAGACCACGATCCAGATATTGAAGAGCAGGGTCTCGAGTTGTTCAACGAGGACCCCACTCTAAGTGCTCGTTCTGTGGTACGAGAGCTGGGTACTACATGCAAGTGTGGAAGGTCTTAGACGTAGTCGGACCTTTCGACATCGCTACAGATAAGCGATGCGAGCGCGTGGCCTGGCCCCGTCGCCCGCGCACCTCTGTATTGTAAGTGTAATCTTTTGCTAAATAATATTTATGTAGGTATTTTTAGGAGATATTTTTTTAAGTTAAGACAGGCGTTGTAGGCATTAGTAGAATCAGTTATTGATACCTATTTTTTTTTTGGTCCGCCGTCTCTTTCTTCTTGCTTGGCAAGAATCCTTATCTTTCTTTTGTTTTTTCCATCGATTCATTTTTTTCCGCTTTTTCTTTTGCGGCATTGGCTGTCGTGGGTTGCTCTTTTCCACTGTGTCTAAATATTCCTTTTCTTTGTCATCTTTCTTTTTATATTTTTTAGCATTATTACTATATACATTTCTTATGCTAGTCATACCTTCTATCTATCATATTACATCTTGCTTCTATACATTAGGTTACATGTTTCTTATTCTATTCTTGCCGACGGTAAATTGTTGGGCTGTGCTGGCCTTGTCCTATTCCTCTCAATTGATTGTTTAGCAACTTGGAGGCAAAACCGCTAGAGATACGGCCTGGAGTGTTGATGTGCCATGATTTCGGCTATAGTTGTTTCGGTCAATGTTCTACCAGTACTTAATTCCAGGTCGTATCTGGCGCGGTCATGCCTCGGGCATTCCAGTAATAAATAGTGAATTGTTTCAGATGCCTGTGCGCCACATGCGGACTGTCCTTTAACGTGAGCTTACGCAGGTAAGCGGCGAAGCCGCCGTGACTCGTCAGGATTTGCGCCCAGAAAGACCTTCTGTCGAGGCACTTCAGGACCTTACGCGCGCGCGCCACATCGGGGAAGAACATCCGCGTGAACTTAGCCGTGGCCCCGCCGGTATGCCTCCCATTCCAGACAGCTACTGCGCCCTCCCTCAGACGTCGCTTCACGTATGAGACTGGACACTTGTCATACGCTGGGGCGCGTATAGTAATATGGGTAGCAAGGGGATGGTGCGTTTCCGGGTTTCGGATCAAATCGAGCGAGGATCGAGAGTCGCTGAGCACCGCCGCGCAGTCGAAGCCTCACAGGACAACCGGGTCCGTAGGCCGCTATCGCGAGCAGCTCCGCCTGAAAGACGGTACACATCGGCTCATCCGCTTGATCGGAATCTCGGACCCATCCCGCCAGTATGAATATGCCACCCCGACCCCTTCATCCGATTTACTACCGTCAGTGTAAATCAGATGAGTGGGGAGCTATAGCTGAGCCACAGTTTCGGGGAGCATATTCTCCAGACACTGGTAATCAACATCTGGCTCACTGGCGGGGTGAGGGGACTCCGTAATGGCCCTACGCTCCTCCAGTTCGCAGGATTCCGGTTCTTCAATCGGACGTCCCCGTTTGCACTCAAACAGCCGGGCGACCTCCAACACCCGAAGATCGAGCAGGAGGAGACCCGACAGCGTGAGCGCTGCATTGAGCGACACCGTACGATGTGACTTAGCGATCTTCTGTGCAAAGCCCGTCTGGACGGTAGAAAAGGTTCTTTGCACAGAGATATTCTCGGCGGCCTTCGCCCAGGAGCTCGCGCCGTACAGGATCGTCGGTTCGACGACTGCGGTGTATATCGTCCTGTATTGATACCTAAAAATACCATCACGGATCGTACAGGGTTTTCTTTACATATTTTATACCTAATAATGATGTTTCAAACCGCTGTTTAATAGAACGGTATATAAATATGTTTTCTTATTTCTTCTTTCATAGAATTTTAAGTTTAGAGTACGACTGTTATCTGTATCTATTCGCGTAGAACCCGTTGAGGATGTTTAGGAGCACAGGGATTGGCTTAAGAAGAGAGAAGGTTTTGCTGCAGTGGGTGAAGTCCAGCTGTGGATAAAGATGATGTTGAGTTATATGTACACTCACCACTGTCTCCCGCCTGGCAAGCGTTCACGAGCTTAGTGAGACTGTCATCAAGCTGTGCATGTGAGCTCAACACTGGCTGCTTCATCTGAGGATGCTGCGTAAGGTGTGGCTCACAGGATGACGTCAGGTCTGATGCTTTACTGCGCAGCATCTCAGCTGCGGAGATGAGCTCCTTCTGGCAATGAGGATCTCTAATAGTTGGAGCCGTTGCCTGTGTAAAAATAAATAGAAATATCGCTTAAAAATGTTTTCGAATGGATTGAAATAATAATGCTTAGGACCAATCATAGCAAATTTTTAGCATAACTTTTGGCTGTTCTACTAATAGAGTGAATTTAAGGGCTAACAAGCTTGTTTTGTTCACACAAGAAAGAGATTACACCATAATTTTCAACTCCAAATTGGCCTTTAAATGGACTTTGTAATCTCAGACATTCAAGACCAAAAAAATAGATCTTAATGTCTTCTTCCAACTTCGTCCTCACCTGTGCCACAGTAAGTAAGGCCTGTGCGGCGTCGGCAGCGCGGGCACCTCGGCTGTCGAGCTCGGAGGCTGTGCCAGCATCCGGGATCATCTCTGTCAGACGCTGTACCTGAGATAACAGCTCGCCCGCCTTACCGCAGGAAGTCGCCGATAGTGCCAATACCTGTAGAAAGTATTTTTAAATGGTCACATCTTCATAGTTTTTTTAACGGGATGATCGGGTACAAATAGGACAGTTTCTCACCTGCTTCTCTTGCACATCTTGATCTTTAGGACTGACGATGTACACCAGCTTGCCGGACGCCGCCGAGAACTTGGCAGCGGCATCGTTCAGACCCTGTGACAGAAGATAACGCTCGCAAACAAGAAACACTAAATAAACGACTGCTTTATTGTTTTACATCGGGAAGATATAATGCTTTGATATTCTTCTTCTTCTGTGATATACTATGGACACATGTCTAAAAAATTATTGGAATTTAATATTCCTTATTTATCGTTAACGTTATAATCTAGAAGATAATGCAATAGTAGTACAGATATTTTTTTGCAAATATGTTAAACTACTTTTTTTTAATTCTTTAAGAAATCATTTGACGATTTTTTTTTTCATATTTTTTAAAGTTATGGTTAAGTTTAAAAAATATTAAAAAAGTAAACAGTACTTTATAAAGACTTTCTAGTAAAACTATTTTAAACTTGATAAGTTGACAGTTTTTATAAACTGAAAATAATTTCTGAACTTTGTAATTTAACCGTACCTACATTCAAGATTTTTTAAATCTCAGTTTACATATTTTATTATCCTGAACGAATTTTTTTTTCACACAATCCAAAATGACCACCGAAAGTCTGTCCTATTTTAACCTATCTAGTTTGTACAGATTAGTAACTGAATGTCCCGAGAGATGGCGCTGTAGTTAGGGCTACTTCGCGCTGTTACGATTTTTCCTGAGTTGATGGGGTTGGAACGGGTATGAGCTATAGAATAGTTGGAATCTACAACCCTTTTTTTAATCATATGATCATCGTGGTTTCGGGGCCTTTTTATATCGTAGTCTAGTCAATGTAACAATTAACAATGTAGACCAATTTTTTAATTCTCGTTTAACTCTAAAGTCCTGGCTTATTGTGACGTACTGGTAACTACGAAACCCCACACTGAGTGTGCTCCGTCAGGCTCTTGCCAGGTTTTTTTTTTTTCTTAATTTCGCAACTTATAAAGTTAGTTAAATTGAAGAGTACAACTGCTGAAGGGACTGGTATTACGTTAACTGAGTCACGTGGTTGTATTTGTGAACTTTTAGTTAACCTCCTAAACCGCTGAAGTATGGTTTGTGTTTATGTCCGTTAGCTTGCTAATAATGTACATCTCAACTCACCTGCATGTGTCCTGCACTGTCACATATCTGTCGACTAGCTTCTACCAGCGCTCGCAAGTCTTGTAACATGGCGGCCTGTTCCTTGTCCGTCTTAGTGCCGCAGAGAGTGCGACTCTCTGCAACACAATTATAACTTTAGGTGCATTCCTGCCAGGACCGCGGGTTATTCGATATCTTTACCGTGGTCCCAGGCATAGGCAAATGAAAGAATACGAGTGGGTCTTAGTCGGTAAAAGCCTGACACGCCCTCCTTTTCCCCCGAGTGGGAGAAACCATTTGATTTTTCACTTAAAAAAAGAGGGTGCATTCTGAAAATCTAAATAAAAGCTGCGTGTTAAATAACTAATTATTATTTTTTTTTGCATAAAGTACCTTGTACAAGTTGCGGCATTAGTTCAGAGATAGTTCTGACCGCACGGTCTGCTGCCTCGTAGTTGGGGTGCTCCCGATCTGAAACAAGAAAAGTGATATATAAATTTATACTTTAAAGAATACTGTGAAATTCCAAACACAATAAGAGTGTCCTCACCTGCAGTGGCAGCGGCGAGTGCAGCGACAGCCGCGTTGAGTCGCGCCAGTCGGTCTGACAGTTTGCGCTCTAATGCTGCGCCATCTTCTTGTTTCATCATCTGACAAACCATCGGCTGCCAACACAAACATCTTATGTTAAGTCGAAGTAAAGAGCGTTACAAACATCTCTCAGTTTTAGAACAATTAGCGGTAGATGGAACACCACATTCTAAACATAAGTGAATACAATGTATTACTGAATTTCGGGTGTAATTGTAAATAAATTTCCCACGTAGTCGGGAGTCCAGGGGTCCAGGATCACGATGTGAGAAGTTTAACTACCTACAGTCTAAGGTGAAAAACTATGCACTTTAATAATCTTCGTGTTCTCCAAAGGACAGGAACATTGTGTCACTGAGTTACTCCCTATAATTACAATGACCCTAAGTTTGGTAGTACCGTACTGTTCAGCAATACACCTTAGTGAAGTATCCTCACTGTCGAGTAATATTCTCCAGTCGCAGATCATCACCAGACGCGTTTCAAAAAGTTTTCTGAGACTGCTTAGAGTTGTAAATTTTTACCTAGCCTGCGTTTGGGTAAGTCAAAAATACCTCGCATTTGCTGAATATGTTTAAAAATATCAATCTATACTGCTGACAAATGCTATGCTGAAGAGAAGTGGTAGCTTAGTGGTATCGGCTGAGCCTTACAAGTTGTAGTCCGTAGGTTCGAACTGCACCAGGCACTTTGTGTAAATTATTTTATCACCAATGCTTTCAAAACGGTGAAGAAAACATCGTGAGAAAACCGGCATGTCCTAGAGCCAAAAACTTCGGAGACATGTGACATCTACCAAACCGCGCTGGGTAGCGCGCAGAGCGGTAGATTAAAGCTCACTCCCTCTCATCGAGCGGAGGCCTGTGTCCTAACAGTGGGAACAATATAGGCTGATTATGTTATGTTATATATACTGCTGACCTCTTTTAGCTGCTTTTCGGCCGCGTCCAGTCGGTCCTTAGCTCCGGACATGCTGCTGATGAACTTCAGACGCTGCTTCTCCTCTTGCTGAGCTGATGGCACATCAACCCATTTGCCTGTGTAATGTCGTAAAACGTTATGCGTTTAGAGCTAGCCGTAGATTATTTAGTGAGATATTTTATACAAAATGTAAAGAAAACCCCGTCTGACTCATAAGAATAATAAAGGTTAGGTAGGTAATCATATGACCAAATAAAAATGAACTTTGAAATAACCTTTCTTTTTTTCGCGAGTTATTTCCATCTTCCCCAAAATTTGGTAAATTTTTAAAAAGTGACTACACCATTTTCTATATTAGGGATTATTGCCGGCATTTAGTTTGACCCTTTGGCAGCATCCGTCTGTGATGTGCCGACCGGCGCGGCCACCTCAAAGTAATAACTAAAGATGTTCTATTTTTGCGTAATAACGATTTTTGACGCTATTCATCGAAAATTCGAAAACACAGATTACCATTAAGTGATCTGTGTTTTTTAACAATAGGAAGTAGTACATACAGAAACGAGAAATTCTTATAAAATACGACTTTAATAACGTAAGCATTACATATAATGTAAAAACATTTTAACGGTCAATATCATCGATATTGAGTTTAAATTAAAATTAAAACTTTGGCATGTTATTGCTTTGCCGCAAAGCAAGATCTTCATGAACAGTTCCATACGATGTTGAATTGATGCATGAGATTCTGTTAGAGTAATTAAATACAAAAAATAGTTACGAGTGAATCATATCTAACGAACCATCAATATTTTGAATACTTTCACGTCACTAGTCAAAGCGTACCGCAACGTGCGTCTGATTGCTTATTTTTATAAAATAAAAATCACTTTTATTTTAAATCATCAGTTCCGCGTAAACATTGCTTCCTTGACTTTCCGTGTATTGTGTGATCATGACGTTTTCTAAAGTATAGTATTTTTAGTACGCTGATGTATCTGGGTAGAAGCGATTGCAATTATGCAGAAGCTCGTAGAGACTATGAGATCCGTTTTGTACGACGGTGTCGTGAGAGTGCGTTCCAACGTCTGTACAATCATGTCTTCGTAACGCGCTGTGATGTAATGAAGAGCATCGCGCTGATGTAGGGAGACCACGATCCGGATATTGAAGAGCAGATTCTCGAGTTATTCAACGAGGACCCCACTCTGAGTACTCTAACTGTGGCACGAGAGCTGGGTACTATATGCAAGTGTGGAAGGTCTTAGACGAAGTTGATCCTTTCGACACCGTTACGGATAAGCGATGCCTGCACGTGCCACGTTCCCAGCCCCCGTCGCCTGCACACTCCTGTATTGCTATGTATGTTACCTCCTTTTGCGAAATAATATTTATTTTTAGGGGGTATTTTTTTTTAAGTTTAACCAGGTTTTGTAGGCATTAGTAGAATCAGTTATCGATAATTTCACGGATCGGACAGGGTTTGTATGTGTAAAGACATATTGTATACCTAATAATCATGAATCAAATCACTGATTAATAGAACGGCATATAAATGTATTTTCTTTATTTCTTCTTTCATAGAATTTTAATTTTGGAGTACGACTATTACTATTCGCGAGTAAAACCCGTTGAGGATGTTAAGAAGCGTAGGAATTGGCTTAGGAAGAGGAAGGGCTTTGATTCAGTGGGTGAAGTCGAGCTGTGGATAAAGATGATAAATGTTGAGTTATATCTACACTCACCACTATCTCCCGCCTGACAAGCGTCCACGAGTTTATTGAGACTGTCATCAAGCTGTGTGTGTGAGCTCAATACTGGCTGCTTCATCTGGGGATGCTGCGTAAGGTGTGGTTGACAGGATGACGTCAGATCTGATGCTTTACTGCGCAGCATCTCAGCTGCGGAGATGAGCTCCTTCTGGCAATGAGGATCTCTAATAGTTGGAGCCGTTGCCTGTGTAAAAATAAATAGAAATATCGCTTAAAAACGTTTTCGAATGGATTGAAATAATAATGCTTAGAACCAATCAGAGCAAACTTTTAGCATAACTTGTGGCTGTTCTACTAATAGAGTGAATTAAAACGTCATAAAACCAAGAGTACAAAGATATGATATCAAATAACAGTCCTTGTGCCCGCATGGATTTTTTTTATGAGACAAAACCTGCCACAAATTTCCCACCCACTGCAACTCCTGAAAGCCAGAATCAACAGTGGAGACCGCCAGAAAAACGCCGAGCAATGAAGCTCGACGAGTCCCGGAGAAACGATTCAACTGTCTTGGGTCCCGCAACGAAATTAATCAGAAAATAATAGCGGAGGAGTAAGAAAAATATATTTTTGCCACTTCCCTCCATAACAAGCAGGAGACAGAACAGAACTAGGCCAATTGGCACAAAGGGACATTATTGCAACTGGGAGAAGCCCAGATTGCCAAGTACCACGGAATAAAATTTGATTAAGTTAATGGGTAATGTTGTATTATATTTGTTGTAAGTTAATGGGTGGCTAAGTAGGTATGTGCTGTTACAATTGATTCCAATAATAGGTATGGCAAAAGCGCCTGAACGCACGGAAATTGGTTCTAGTTTCTACAAGGGCCGTATAATAAACGACTCCGGAGGTAACTTGTACACTATCCAACATAATATTGCGTTCATTCTGCCAAAGAACACACTCCCACAAGATGTGATGTGCGGACTGTTCAAATTCACAGTTCGATGTAGAACATTGACACAAAGGCGAAGGAACAAGTTTAAAAGAATATAGTTTACTTTTAAAGTTGCCATGACCTGTGAGAAATTGGGCAACGCAGTGATCAACCTCCAGCCATGTCTTAGCCAGCCGATCGCCAACGGATGGAAAGAATAGATGGAGGTGCCGGCCCTTGATGGAATTATCCCACCTACTTTGCCATTCGGATAAGAGATCCTCCCAGACGTCAGTCTGAGGTTTAAATAATCTAGAAATTCTATTAAGGTCGCGTTGTGTAATAAAGTTAGTGTCCATGGCCTCCCCTCTCGCGGAGTAGTACATTGAAGCACGCCGCTGTACTTCAAGATCGACTGGAAGTACACCTGCCTGCCAGTATGGGTAAGGCTTCAGTACTGACTGTTCTATACGCCTAGAATAAAAATATCAATGCCAAACGTTGGCTTTGAAGCAGTTTACGTCGTGCCGCCCCTATGCTGGCCTTATCGGCCCAAACAGGCGCACCGTAGCACATACATCCTAAGTAGGTAGCTCCATATATAGTTTGAAAAATGACCGAGCTTAAGTACCGCGGAACCGTTTATAAAGTACGAGTACCTAAACGAGATTATATATGTTTTTATAGCAACCACGGGTTTTTAATTTTAACAACAGCATAGGCCACCAAGCGTTATCAAAAGCCCCAGAAATATCCAGAAAGATCCCAATTACGTACTTGTGTTCAGATTGGTTAACGGTTCTTCTGACGGAAAGCGTCGCGTCGACTGTAGATTTACCTATGGTGAAGCCATATTGATTACTATGAAATTTTGGACCGTTCGGTAGTAAACGTAGAACGATTAGGCGCTCAAGAAGTTTCCCCAAGGATGGTAGAAGTGTGATAGGCCAATATGACTTCGGACCATCCGGTGGTTTGTCACCACACTTTGGTATTATTCGTATGAAACCGCGTCGCCATTTACGAGGAAAAACGCCTTCAGCAATGCATCGGTTGTATACAGTTAAGATGGCATCACCCGCTGTTTTACACGCTTCTTTAATCATCCTATTAGATATTTTATCTTCACCTGATGATTTGTTGACCGGTAGCAATATTTATAAATTCGTCATTAGATGGTACGTCTAACATTGGTGATTCAGGTGGCACAGGAGCCCATGCTCGAATCTGTTGGTGGTAGTCGCTATCGTTAGCCGGTGAATCATCAGGGATAAGTGTATTAATTAGTACTTCTGTTGTTTCCTCTCTGCCTGTGGTATGCTTATCATTGACTTTAATGTTTTGTCTGTTAGCTTCAAATTCGTGATATAAGGGAGACCATGAACCCTCCCTGTCAAGTTTATCAACGATTTTCCGCAACAAGTTACCCTTAGATTTTTCCACCGATGCTTTGTAGTGTGACTTGGCAACTCTAAAAGCATTTAAAGCGAACGTAAGAAGAACTCCAGTAATCTTTCGGCTCTTGAGTTTATTTAACTGTCTACGCGCTCTGCGATATCTTTTACGCTGTTCAACTAAATAATCACTCCACCAGTCACATCTACGAATATTGCTCATAGATCCGCGACCAATGGCGCTGTCAGCACAGTAGGTAAAGGTTTCTGACATAATGTCAGCACTTTCTTCGGCTGACAGCCCGTCCCGAGTGAATTCTTTGGCGTCACACGCAAAAAGCGAGCCAAAAAATTCCCAGTACGCGCCCTTAATAAAAAATTACCAAGAATATGAGTCGGACCCTGAATATAACATGGGATGTAAACGTTCCACTCTCAATCATAGAGAGGAGGCATGTGTCCAATTTATACTGATAGAATAAAGTTGAAGAGGTTGTTGCCGTTATCTATTAATACGGAGCAAAAATTAAAGTACGTTATAAGGAAGCTCGTTAGCCCTTAAATATATATTTTACTTTGTTTTTTCACACAAGAAAGATATTATGCTATATTTTTCAACTTCAAATTGGTCTTTAAGGGGGCTTTGTAATCTCAGACATTCAGGACCAAAAAAAAATTGATCTTAATTTCATCTCTCAATTTGGTCCTCACCTGTGCCACAGTAAGTAAGGCCTGTGCGGCGTCGGCAGCGCGGGCACCTCGGCTGTCGAGCTCGGAGGCTGTGCCAGCATCCGGGATCATCTCTGTCAGACGCTGTACCTGAGACAACAGCTCGCCCGCCTTGCCGCAGGAAGTCGCCGATAATGCCAATACCTGTGCAAAGTATTTTTAAATGGTCACGTCGTCAAAGATTTTTTTTTCTGGGACAATCGGGTAAAATTGGCACAGTTTCTCACCTGCTTCTCCTGCACATCTTGACCTTTAGGACTGACGATGTACACCAGCTTGCCCGACGCCGCCGAGAACTTAGCAGCGGCATCATTCAGACCCTGTGACAGCAAACATGAAACACTATATAAACAACTGCTTTATTGTTTCACGTCAGGAAGATGATATGATGAAGATGATATGATATATAAATTATTTGAAATTAATATTCCTTATTTATCTTTATAATCTAGAAGATAATGAACTTCGACAGTAGCAGAGCTTTTTTTCAAATATGTTGGTCTACATTTTTGTAAATTCTTTATGAAGTCTTAAGAATTTCTTAAAGAATAAATAAACCAATAATAACAAATAAGAAGAGACACAACAAGAATAATAACAATTTATTCTCGAACGAAGCCATCACATAAAATTTTAGAAAGAAAATTGTCTTTCGAGATAACCAAATCTCGATCAACATCTAACTTTATGCCAAAATTCTAATTCATGCATTCAAAGCAGAAATGTACCTTACCTTTTCATAATAAAAACCCATACATTAAAATTTCCATGTTTAGGATTCCGTCTACTAAGAACTCTTATAGTTTCTCCAAGTCTGTCTGTCCGTCGATAATCTCAATGACCATTCACACAAGAAAATTTCTGAACAAAATTTGTAATTTAACATTTTTATTTCTCAATTTACATATTTTAGCATCCTGAACGTTATCTCCTTTCAAAGAAAAAATCATTATTAAAACAGGTTTACACAATCAAAATCAGGATGGCCACCGAAATATAACCCGTCTAGTTTGTACAGATTAGTAACCGAAGTACCCAAAAGATGGCGCTGTAGTTTAGACTACTTCGCGCTGTTAAGATTTTTCCTGAGTTGATGGGGTTGGAACGGGCATGAGCTGTAGAATATGTAGTTGGAATCTATGACTCTTTTTAGTTATCACCGTTGTTTGTGGGCCTTTTTATACCGTAGTCAATGTAAAAAATAGCCCAAGTTTTTAACTCTCGTGTAACTCCTAAGTAGGGAGGCTTATTGTGACGGACTGGAAACTACGAAACCCTACACTGAGCGTGGTCCGAGAGACTTTTAGCAGGTTTTTTTTTTAATTTGTCAACGTATAGGTAACGTTGGTTAAATTGAAGACTACAACTGCTGAAGGAACTGGTATTACGTTTAAAACGTTATACGTTAACTAAGTCACGTGGTTATTTGATTATGTCCTTTGGTCCTATGGTCTTTGTTTATGTCCGTTAGCTGCTAGTAATGTAAAACATCTCAACTCACCTGCGTCTGTCCTGCACTGTCACATATCTGTCGACTAGCTTCTACCAGCGCTCGCAAGTCTTGTAACATGGCGGCCTGTTCCTTGTCCGTCTTAGTGCCGCAGAGAGTGCGACTGTCTGCAATATAATTGTTACGGGCTAGGGGTACTTAAACGCCGGTTAAGGGTTACGAAGTTTATTGGCAACGAAGGTACAGTCGATTGTAGGCAATGACAAGTAGAATGTCGCTGACGTTGCACCGAAGTCTTTACTTATGTCCGCGAAGTCCGTGTTGTAAACACACAATAACAGTACAGATGTTACTCCACGTAGTACTCACAGTTCTCGTTACAGTTGTCGCAGTAGGTCTTCTTTAAGATCGCTTCTTAACTGTCGCTGTTTTCGTATCGCTAGTCGAGTGTAGACTGACTCTGCGTCGGCGTCGCGGCGCTTATATAGGCCAGCTGATCGAACATTCCAGAATCCTCTAGGCGTAATAATAATAGCACATAACTTCGAGGTCACTCGGAAGTACCTACGGTAATTCCCGGAAACGGGTTTCTAGAAATTTCGATGTCGACACTTTGTTGACAAAACTGTTGAGACCTGTACCATTCGATAGGCCGTCCTAAGTCTAGTAATGCGTTTTATTATTGTACCTAGAAAATGTCTAGATCTGGAGGAATAGGACTTAAAAGTGACACACTGCATATCACGCGATATTGAACCTTATGCCATCGACATAAGGTCCATTCGTAACATTGCCCCCTTCTTAGTCATGCTCGTCCCGAGCATGATTTGATCCATAATAGCGAGCTAGGCGGTCTACGTGTACGATCTTCAGCTTCCCTCTAGGCCCTTTCTTAATCCTGTAGGTGACATCGTTTATTCTGGTTACTATCGTGTACGGACCTTCCCATTTGGCTTGAAATTTAGGACTCTTTCCTTTTCTCCTTATGGGATTATGTAACCATACCAAAGTTCCCTCTTCAAATCCGGGCACGTTAGCTTTGCGGTCGTATCGGATTTTCATTTTCTCACTGGTTTTCAGACCATTCTTTCTCACTAGCTCATGTATTCCATCTAATTTACGCCGTAGGTCGGCCACATAGTCGACGGCTAGGTTAGGAGTATCGGGAGGTGTTCCGGTTAGTGCATCTATGGGTAGTCTAATTTCTCGGCCGAAGTTGACTTTCGCCGGTGTGCAATTTGTGCTATCATGTGTTGCAGAGCGGTATGACATTAAGAAGAGTGGAATGTATTGGTCCCAATCCCTCTGGTGTTCTTCCACTACTTTGGCCAAATGATTCTCCAACGTCTGATTGAATCTTTCGACCATTCCATCTGACTGTGGGTGATACGGTGTTGTACGAGTCTTATGTATCCCGAGTAGTTGGCAAATCTCTTGAAATAGTGAAGACTCGAAGTTTCTACCCTGGTCAGAGTGTAACTCCAAGGGAACGCCAAATCGACAGAACACCTCGTGAACTAGCTTTTTGGCGACTGTATGAGCTTCCTGGTTAGGTACTGCAAAAGCTTCTGGCCATTTGCTGAAATAGTCTTGCATGACGATGATATACCTATTCCCTTCTTCAGTAACAGGGAATGGCCCAGCTATATCGACAGCAACTCTTTCCCATGGTGCACCAACATTGTACACTTTCAGCCGACCTCTGGCTCTCGTTTGCGGTCCCTTTACTGAGGAGCAAGCTACGCATTTTCTACACCAGTCCTCTACGTCTTCGCGGCAATGCACCCAGTAGAATCTTTTCCTCACCTTCTCCAGGGTTTTCTTTACTCCTAGATGTCCTCCGGATACTCCGTCGTGCACCTGTCTAAGCACTGACGCGACTTTATCGCAGGGGACAACTATCTGTAAGGTGACCTCCTGTCCACTGGGTGATTCCCATTTCCTCTTGAGAACTCCATTATCAATTATCAGGCTGTCCCACTGAGCCCAGTAACTTTTTACTGTTGGGCTAAGCGCTGATATTTCACTCCAAGCGGGCCTCTGGCCACGTTGTTTCCATTCGATTACTGTCTTCAAGTCACTATCTTCCCTTTGTGCGTCTTCCAATGATTGATTATCCCAGTCTTCGTCCAAAGCGTTCACCTGGATAATCCTTACGTTCTCTTTCTTTTCCTGTTTGGCACAATGTCGGCAAGACTCTTCGCAAGGTCGTCTAGACAAAGCATCAGCGTTATTGTGTGACTTGCCTTTCCGATGTTCAGTGACAAAGTCAAATTCTTGCAGCTGCTCTATCCACCTTGCTACTTGTCCTTCTGGGTCTTTGAACTGGAGGAGCCACTGTAAGGCAGCGTGATCGGTACGAAGTGTAAACTGCCTCCCAATCAAATATTTCTTGAAGTGTTGTAAGGTCTTAACAACGGCTAGAAGTTCTCGGCGGGTAACACAATAATTTCTTTCTGGCTTGGAAAGGCATTTGCTGAAATACGCGATAACGACCTGCCTATCTCCTTGTGTTTGAGAGAGAACTCCTCCAATACCCACATTGCTGGCATCTGTGTCTACCAAAAATCGGCCTTCCCTACTAGGGTAACCTAGTACAGGAGCCTCACACAAGTGAGTTTTCAGTAGAGCAAATGCAACGATGTTCGCGAGTCAGACGGTATCCATTCAAACTTCGACACGGCTTTTATTTTTTCAGGGTCTGTTCGAATTCCTTGCGCCGAAATAATGTGTCCCAAGTATCCAACTTCTTTCTGGAATAGTGTACACTCTCCAAATTGCGTAGGTGTTCTGCGAAGTTTCGTCCCATAATGATGATGTCATCCAAATAGACCAGGCATGCATCACCAAGCAACCCCACCAAGATGCGCTCCATTAGGCGCTCAAATGTAGCTGGAGCATTGCACAGTCCAAAAGGCATGACATTGAATTGCCAGAGACCGTTCCCAGGACCAGTGGAGAAGGCGGTCTTTTCTTTATCCTGCTGACAGATTTCCACCTGCCAGTATCCACTTTTGAGGTCAACTGTGGAGAACCATTTCATGCCACTTAGCAAGTCCAAAGTGTCATCTATACGTGGCAGGGGATAACTGTCCTTTTTCGTGGCATCATTCAACATCCTGTAGTCAACGCAAAACCTTGTACTGCCATCCTTTTTCTTGACTAGGACAACTGGAGATGACCAAGGGCTGGTAGACGCTTCGATAATCCGATTTTTCTCCATATTTCTTAACATTTCCGACACTTCCTGTTCTCTTGCAAAGGGGATACGACGTGGTCTCTGTCTTATCGGCTGTGTATCGCCCGTATCTATATGGTGTTTGACGAGCCCGGTCCTTCCCACGTCACTGTCGGTCTTAGAGAAGATGTCATGGAAGTTATGCAACAGTTGCTTCACTTTGTGACTTTCGAACTTGTTTAAATTGCCCTTACAATTTTCGAGTAGTGTCGATACATGTTCCTGCCACTTCTTATCACGTTCCTTTTCGTGCGCCTCTGTTTTTCGCAATGATGCTACATGGTCGCACACACCCACGATGCAATTCTTTTCAAGAATTATTTCCTTGTTACTAACGTTGATAATGCGTACTTTTGGTTTATCGGAAATCATCATCAGTGTCCTTGCTGTTATCCAGTCTGGGTGATCTCCAGAATCTTCTATTAAAATGCAACGTTTACGGCATCCTATTGGTGATAATCTAATATCTACTAAGGTTTCTGATCTTGGTGGTAATATCGTTCTCCTTACACAGTATACTGACCCCTGTTTTCCACCTTGAAGAAATACTTCTTGTTCTGGAAAACTCAATACTCCTTTTGCTACATTAAGGACGCACTGCTGTTTCTTCAAAAAGTCCAGTCCTATTATGCAATCATCTGTAATATTCGCTACTAAAACAGGGTGCGTGAATGTCTTATCACCCATTTTCAAAGTCACGTTCGTTTCACCAAGGACGAGTACTGGTTGGCCAGTGGCGGTTTGTAATCGGCATTGTGAAGATCCTCTTTTCCATACTATGGTCCGAGGAAATAGCTCCGGTCGTGCAATGGTTCTTGATGCACCAGTATCCAATGTGAAACTGCAGGATTTACCATTCAGTTCTCCTTCTATAATGAGACTGTTTCCGTCACCCACTTGTGATACTGTTATAATGGGGGCTACATGTCGACCAGCCAGTACTCGCCCCATAGCCCTGGCTGTTCCTAGTTTAAATCCTCGGCTTCCACCTGTGTCCCAGAAGTGCTTCTTCCCTTAGCCTTCCTGGGACAATTGATCCGAATATGCCCTTTTTCACCGCACTCATAGCATGTTGGCCCTTGTCGGGGTTTCATTTGTGCGGTTACCTCACGAATACGGTGGTGTGGTCGGCCGTCTTGGCGTACTGCTTCCACCTCCAGAGCGTGTGTCAAGGCTGCCTTCAGAGTCTGATGGTGACCCAGACGAACCGCAGCCCTGACTTCCGCATCTCGAATTCCATCAGTAAAAGCTTGCACCGTACTAGCATCAATTACTCCCGGCGTTGAAGCATACGCCCTCCGAACAATACGTTCTATTTCCGATGCCCATTGTTGCAAACCCTCACTGCTTTTCTGTGTGCGGTCGCGGAGTTGAGCCCTGTAGACATGTTCCAGGTGTTTCTCTCCATATCTAGACTCCAACGCTTCTAACAGACAGGCTAGGGTATTGCAATCGCCGGAAATATTTTCGAGAATTTGTACTGCATCACCACGCAGAGCAAGCGTAAGAGCGGTTACCGCTTGATCGTCGTCCCAGTTGTTGCCTTTTGCGACCTTTTCGAATTGAAGGCGGAAGGCCACCCATGACGTTGTTCCGTCAAAATGAGGTACCTTGAAGGTCGGCAAAGCACTGGGTACAGGTACCACACCTTTAATGCCTCCTTTCTGCACCGTTTTATGGAGAAACTGTATTTCTTTCTCACACTCCATGATGGTATTGTCTAGTTTCTCCATACGCGCATCTTGTTTGTCTATACGCATGTCTTGCTGGTCCATACGGGCATCTTGTTGTGCTGTTTTTATTTTAAGCTCATTAACCTCTTCTTTGGTTTCTTTCCACTGTTTATTTAGTTCTAATACTAGTTGCTGGGATTTTGCCTGGGATTCATCTATTTTTGCTTGGGTTTCCACCTGGGATTTTGCCTGGGATTCTGCCATACCTTTTATTTGCATCGTTAATTGAGCCAGCAACGCCGATAAATCGCATCCATTGCTTCCGGGAATAGTGGTGGTAGTAGGCGCACTTATAGGTGTTGCGACGGCCGCTTCTGTTTCGGGTGCAGGGACACTAAGCAATTCTTCCTCTTGACGCGCCAAATCCATCGCTGCTTGTCGTCGCGTGCGAACTCTTTCGTCTTCCCTTGGCGTGACCGGCATGCCGCTTCTGACACCAATTGTTACGGGCTAGGGGTACTTAAACGCCGGTTAAGGGTTACGAAGTTTATTGGCAACGAAGGTACAGTCGATTGTAGGCAATGACAAGTAGAATGTCGCTGACGTTGCACCGAAGTCTTCCTTATGTCCGCGAAGTCCGTGTTGTAAACACACAATAACAGTACAGATGTTACTCCACGTAGTACTCACAGTTCTCGTTACAGTTGTCGCAGTAGGTCTTCTTTAAGATCGCTTCTTAACTGTCGCTGTTTTCGTATCGCTAGTCGAGTGTAGACTGACTCTGCGTCGGCGTCGCGGCGCTTATATAGGCCAGCTGATCGAACATTCCAGAATCCTCTAGGCGTAATAATAATAGCACATAACTTCGAGGTCACTCGCCAAGTAAGTACCTACGGTAATTCCCGGAAACGGGTTTCTAGAAATTTCGATGTCGACACTTTGTTGACAAAACTGTTGAGACCTGTACCATTCGATAGGCCGTCCTAAGTCTAGTAATGCGTTTTATTATTGTACCTAGAAAATTTCTAGATCTGGAGGAATAGGACTTAAAAGTGACACACTGCATATCACGCGATATTGAACCTTATGCCATCGACATAAGGTCCATTCGTAACATAATTATAACTTTATGTGCATTTCTGCCCGGTTTGGGTTGTTCGATAGATACCGTGGCCTCAGGCACAGGCAAATGAAGGAACAGGGGGGATTTAGTCAGAGTGGGAGAAATCATTTGGTGATTTCCCACTCAAAAAGCGTGCATTCCGAAAATCGGCAGTGTTAAATATTTATTTATTTATTTTTTTACATAAAGAAAAATTACCTTGTACAAGTTGCGGCATTATTTCAGAGATAGTTCTGACCGCACGGTCTGCTGCCTCGTAGTTGGGGTGCTCCCGATCTGAAACAAGGAAAGTGATTAATAAATTGATACTCTAAAGAATAATGTGAAATTCCCAACACAACCAGAGTGTCCTCACCTGCAGTGGCAGCGGCGAGTGCAGCGACGGCCGCGTTGAGTCGCGCCAGTCGGTCTGACAGTTTGCGCTCTAATGCTGTGCCATCTTCTTGTTTCATCATCTGACAAACCATCGGCTGCCAACACAAACATCTTATGTTAAGGCGACGTAAAGAGCGTTACAAAATATCTCTGAGTTGAATAAGAATTAGTGGTAGGTGGAACACAACATTATAAATACAAGTAAATAAAATGTATTATTGAAGTTCGGTTTACTGAAGGTCCTGGGGCTCCAGGATTAAGATGTGAGAAATCTAACTACCTTCAGTTCAAGCTGAAACACTATACGCTTTGGTAATCTTCGTGTTCTCCAAAGATCATGAGAATTGTATCTTAGTGTCTACAAAGACCATTGTAATGACGCACTTTTAGTAGTCCACAATTCAATGATGTATTCTCTTCGTCGGGCTTCCTTCTCCGCTCGCAGATTGTCACCAGTAGCACAAACTATTTTAAACGTTTTCTGGGATCGTATAGACTTTTAAAATCATAAACACAATACAAAATAGGCAAGCACTTTCATATACCTAACAGCTCTATACCTATTAGACCTCATCATCACATCATCACGCGTTCGTATTTCCGAAGATTAGCGATGATTCCCGAAGCGTATATTTTATTTGAGATATTATCTGAATATACAGTTACCAATGTGATTTACAATAATTACGCTCAGTCCTTCTCTGTATGAGAGGAGACCTGTGTCCAGCAGTGGGACGATAAAAAGGTTGTTGATGATGATGACAGTTACCAATATTACAATCTTCACATAGTGAATGCATGTGTAAGGTATAAATACTCCGCTTTCAAATATTGTTAGTTTCAAACCAACTTTGTATAGCAAAACTCACCTCTTTTAGCTGTCTTTCGGCATCGTCCAGGCAGCCTTTAGCTCCGGACACGCTGCTGATGAATTTCAGACGCTGCTTCTCTTGTTGCTGAGCTGGCACATCAACTAAATTACCTGTGCCGTGTAACTTTGTATGAGAAACATGATCATACACATATCAAACATAATCATAGTCATTGGCTTGACTATCCGGGACGCCTGCAGCCGCTGCTAGCCGAGTTCTTTTTTATTTTATTTTTATTTTGGCTGTAGTGGGAAATCCTCATGGACGCCCAAGCTCACTAGTGAGCCAGTCTGGGCAGTGCCGGACTCTTACCGGCTAAAACCACACTCCTGCTTTACATGTGTCCTCTGACATAATCAGAGCTCTTTGCTCTACAAATTCTTTCATTTACAATGTCTAGCCGAGTTCGTCTAGTCTGAATTCGTCTAGCCTAAGTTCGAATAGTCTGAGTTCATCAAGCCTGAGTTCGTTTAACCTGAGTTCGTCTAGCCTGAGTTTGTATAGCCTGACTTCGTCTAGCCTGAGTTCGTCTGGTCTAAGTTCATCTAGCCTGAGTTCGACCTGTATTCGAAGGGTGACTAACTTATTAGCAATTTATGATGTAATGTGAACTGCGAACCGTTTTTCCAAAACCAAAATTATCTTTAATACGTCGACAGTAATTACAATATGGTTGATGGTAACCAGACTTGTACCTGCAATCATACACATGTTGTAAAGCAAGCGGTATAGGATGGTTAGGTATGTATCAGCAGTTTATGTACAGATGTATATCTAGCAGAATAATTCTCATTGTTCACATTAATGGGACACTGGCCTCGAAAGGAAGTGAGCTGAAATCCACCCCGTAGACCAGGTATCACATGTCTTCAAATTTTACGTTCTAGGACATGCCGGTTTCACAAGATGTTTCACTTGTGTCCCGTACTAACAATTCCTACTCACTACACTCACCACTATGTTCTAAGTTGCAAGCATTCAAGAGCTTGTCAAGACTGTCAGCCAGTTGTTGTGTTGAGCTCAACACTTGCTGCTGCAGCTCAGGACGCTGAGCAAGGTGCGGTCTACACGATGTCGCCAGTTCTGATGCTCTATGCCGAAGAATTTCAGCAGATGATACGACTCCGACGGACAGTGGTTTGTTTGGCCTTGTATCCTGTTTATTAAGACAAAAACATACAAATAAGATAGTGTACTATATATTATAAATGAGAAAATAATATCTCAATCTCTCTATCTGCTTAGGTTTTGATCAAATTTGGGATACAGGCAACTATGAAATGGGTCTACCCCCATAATTTCAAACCTCCACGCGAGCAAAGCAGTGGGTAAAAAACAAGTGAAGAATACATGTTTTATATCTTGGTGTAAACGCAGGGTTAATGAGCCGGGCGGTGAGCAGGCCCGAGTCAACGGCGCGTTGTGTTTCACGCGCGCCTCAAAGAGTTGTCAGCACATCGTGACGGGGTCCACGAAAACCGATGCCTCCTGGGGCAGGCCTGCGGGTTGTTTAAAAAAGAAACCGTGGACCTGGCGCACAGGCAAGTGAAGAAAAACGGGTGGGTTTTAGTCAGTAAAACTCTGACACATCCTTCCGCTCCGCCCAGAGCGGGAGACGATATTGATGATTTCCCATCAGAAACAAAAAAAAGGGTTACTCAGTCAACTTACATATGCGACCTCACGCAAGGTATCTGCAGCATCCTTCACCATGGCCCCGTGCTGGTTGAGCTGGCTAGCCTGTGCTGGCGCCAGCTGATCGGATAGAGACTGCACTTGTGATAGCAGTTGTGTAGCCTTCTTGCAAGCATCATCGGATAGCTCCATCACCTGGAGAATGACTGAGTTGTTAACATTGCCTCATCATATGCCGAGCTTTTTCGGGTCATGTAGGGGTCAGGTTCCTGTCGACTAAATGCTTCCATACAATGAATGCGTTATCTTGGCGTTTTTTTGGCTTGAGGTACAGAAACATTGGGGCGCGAGTCCAGCTCACGCTGGGCCGGTTTTGTTTTTAACTTCTAATAATATTTTAATGGTTGTGGATCCAAAATCATATACTGAGTTCATAGCAACAGTTTTCTGTGCGATTTCGCCAAAAATGTAAGCTAATATGAGTTTATAGAAAAACAACTTAAATTCGTAATAAATAAAGTTCGTAAACTGAACTTTATTTTGTAGAAATTTAAGTTGTTTTTCAACAACAAGCTACAACTTCCAAACATTTTTATAACATTTTCAATAATGCAAGTCAGTATGAAATAAAATGTTCGTGTGTGAAGTACCGCAGCCACACTTGGGCTGGTGCTGCAAAATGTCACCTACTAATGCCTGGATTCAGTGGAGAGGCGTGCGAAGAGGCTACTTGGCGACCCAGATTTGGCTGAAAACGGTCTCCAAAGCCTGGAGCACAGGTGAAACACATTTTAGAGAGAGTGCGAGGGAATTGCATGACTTATTTCCCCCATCTCCATTCCATTATCGGACGTCACATTGTACGGTGAGTATCCACGCGCGTGTGGATACCCACCGTACAATGTGTGGCGATCTTTCTGTCTAACTACAACTTAAGTTTATTCAAGGCTAAAGTGAATAGGCTCTTAATAAACTAGCGCATTTTACCATCAACGGTTGCATCACTGCTTACCGCCAGGCGGGATTGCGGACAAGCACCCGTTTATAATACTTTTGTAATCATTATTATCGTTCAGATAACTTCCTCACCTGTTTCTTCTTCGTCTTGTCAGCAGGACTGACAAGGAACACCAGCTTGCTAGCAGCTTTGTTGAAATCCGTAGTATTAACTTTAGGATTCTGAAAAATTATTAGGATTTTCATGACCAAAATTCAAATTACCTTTAATCAAGAGGATAATTTCCCTACACAGATCAAAAGAGAACCAAAGAGTATCCCCTCTTCAATTCAAGAATGTTGTACGTTATGTCTTACCAACTGTGAGGTCGCGTAACAACTGAAGTGACTGGTCTTAAGTTCAGTCGATTAACTAAGTCACTACCTAAACCGATGGAGTATACTATTAAAACTATAGGTATGATTGAGTGAAAAAAAAAATGAATTTAAATTACATATAAAGTGTTATGAGAAATTTTAAAAAGTTTAAAAAAAAAGGAAGACATAAAAAGATAACTTTTCACTATCAATACATAGTATAAAACAAAGTCGCTTTCGCTGTATGTCCGTATGTATGCTTAGATCTTTAAAACTACGCAACGGAATTTGCCGCGGTTTTTTTTAATTGATAGAGTGATTCTTAAGGAAGGTTTAGACTACCTTTTATCCCGGAAAAAATTGATATTCCCGAGGGAAATCCATAAAGCGCGATATAACCGAACTCTACGCGAGCGAAGCCGCGGGCGGAAAGCTAGTATAGTATAAAACAAAGTGGCTTTCTCTGTCCCTATATCCCTATGTATGCTTAAGGATTCCTGCACACGATGCCGTCGCTGCGTCGTCGCCGCGCCGCCACCGCACGGTGTACTCTACCTGTCTGTGAGGTTCATTCCATTACCGGCCGCGTACTAACGTGTTCGCCGCGAGATCATATGTGACACAATCATGTCTAATATAACAAAAACAAGAAGTTTGTTTGTTCGAACTTACTATATGTATATAAAATGGCAAGAAGAAAAAGAGTTGGAAAGTTGTGGGTTCATCCTATGTTTGAAAATACTGTGGTGAATTTCATACACTTTACGAAGATCTCCGAAAAGATGAGGCCAGGTTTTGTGATTATTTTCGAATGATTTGCAAGACATCTGATAAATTATTAGATTTATTAAAGAAGAAACTGCAACATACAAATACAAATATGCGAGGAAGTATGCCTGCTAAGCCCTAAGGAGAGATTGGTTGGTGCGTTTGTATGCGGCCGGCTATAGAATGAAACAAACAGAGATTACACGGGCGGTAACGGCGTCGTATACAGGAACCCTAAATCTTTAAAACTGTGCAACTGATTTTGATGCGGTTTATATGTATAATAATATGCATTAAATATGATGTCGTAAATAATTAAAGGAGATGTTTCATTTTGGGCCACCGCTATGTACGCTATATAGATAAAAAAGAAAAAAATACAAGATTTTCATAAAAGTACTACTAAATTGATTTGAATAAAAATACAAGTATATATAATTAATTATTTGAATTTTTTTTTAGTGAGATAAACCTTTATAAAGGTGGCCATGACACTGGTTATGACGTTTGATTGGCGACTTTGACAGTTCTGTTTTCCCGTTGTGTTGGTGTCGAGTGTTAATTTGAGTTGATTGTGTTTATTCAATGGGCCGTATGTTCGGAATTCATGTTTTGTTTTTTCGCAGTCATATGGTAGATAATATAGATACTATAGCCTTAGATACATGACACCTCAATGTCACTGTCAAAACCTTTTTTTTTTCATTTTTAGCAGTTAAAACCTTATTTCGCTTCTTGCTGACCACCATATTTATTAGTACCTATTTGTGTTGTAATCCTTGACCGAGTTAAATTTAATCTGTATAAAAACTAAGCCAAAATATAGGAAATTAACATTAAAAAGAGTTAACTATAGCGTAACTATACCTGGCATTAAGTGTACAATGTGCTGGCCCAGGCTCCATACATTTCTGAAACATCTCCTTTTTTCGCTTACATTGCAAACGCAGGCTAAACCCTACGAAATTTATCAAAATAATGTACTAAGAATTATACACATTGAAAAGGTCTACAGAAAACTCCGACATGATATATGTCTATCTCTTAAGGATATCCCAAAATAACATTTTTTGTCATTTACTTTTTACGACAAATACCGGCTAATTTTCGAAGCGATTTTAACCAATACAACATTAATCCTTATCCAAAAAACCTTAAATACATTGTTGGTTAAATATAGATCTATATGGCCCTTTACAGCATATGATTTAAATGAATGCGGTTCACAGTTTTTGCGTTGTGCTGTTAGTATCGGCATTGCACCCATGCGAAGCCGGGGCTGGTCGTTAGTTGTCAATAACTTACAGTTTCGGAGTTCTCACAAATAGCGCGGCTAGCTTGACACAGAGCCTTCAACTCGTCCAACATGGCGGCCTGACCAGTGGCATCCTTTGTGCCCGACAACTTGCGTGAATCTGGAATAAAGAAATACATGCCAAATACAAAATTAAAGTAATTGATTTGGCACAAAACTACAAGAGCACTTATAAGACATCAGAAGCTAGATGCACAATTATATATTTTTTTAAACGTTGCCCATCACTAGGAATTTCTCCTGTATCGTGGGTGAGTTTACAAACATATAAAACTTACATACACAAAAAATAGACCTGGAACAAGTACGTGTAAGTTATTCCGCGCGGGAATCGAACCCGCGATACGCAGCGCAGCAGTCAATATCTTAAGCATTGCGCTAACAGTGGTTGGTCATCATGGTTGTTTCCTATTTGGCTCTTATAAAATTTCAGATCATTATTTAGACCAGGAACAAGTACGTGTAGGTCATACAAATATTTATTCCGCGCGGGAATCGAACCCGCGATACGCAGCGCAGCAGTCAATATCTTAAGCATTGCGCTAACAGTGGTTGTTCATCGTGGTTGTTTCCTATTTGGCACTTATAAAATTTCAGATCATTATTTATTATAGGTATTCATTTGCATCCAATGAGACTGGAACCCTACCACAACAAAATGGGGAAAAGGGCCAGATGATGATGAGGTTCATAAATCATCATCATCTGGCCCTTTTCCCCATTTTTACACACACAGGCTAACACTGTTCTCTCATGAGAACAGTGTTAGCCTGTACTCCTCAACAAGTACCAAGTACTTAACAAATTATGAAATGTACCACAAATACCAACCAACGACACGATTGGCGCAGTGGTTGAGGGATTGACTGCTGCGCTGCGTGGAACAAGTATTTATATTGCCTACAATTATGTAGTTCTTCTGGGTCTGGCTGTTTGTGTATGTGAGTTTATCCATACTAATATTATAAATGCGAAAGTAACTCTGTCTGTCTGTCTGTCTGTTACGCTTTCCCGCTTAAACCTCTCAACCGAATTTGATGAAATTTGGCACAGACAATCTTTAGACCATGAGAAAGAACATAGGCTACCTTTTATCCCGGAAAATTTGATGTTCCCGAGGGAAATCTAAAAAGCGCGATATAACCGAACTCCACGCGGGCGAAGCCGCGGGCGGGAAGCTAGTATGTTTATAAACGCACCCACGATACAAGAGAAATTCCTAGTGTTCCTAGGGCAAAGGTTTAAAAAAAAAAAGAACTTGCATTTTTTTCCTCATGAAGATTGGCAGGAACAGAATCTGGTGGTTTGTTAACGATTACTGACCTTGTACAATCAACGGCATTAGTTCAGATATTTCTTTGACAGCTTTCTCCGCCGCCGCGTAGTCGGGGTTCACGGGATCTGGGGACACGAGATCACTATTATTGCAAGTGATAACTAACGTAATAGATACCTAGTTAAGTATAATATTTCACAATTTTCACAAATTTTCAGAGTTTATGAGACAGAGTAGATACATGATTCTGAACACACCTACGCTGTGGGTGTATATTTACAAAATGACATAAGTTCAATTTAAATAAATATCAACTTTATTTCAATGGAAATCAAGTTGATTTCAGAGTGAGGTAGCGTGTAACATATGTTTTTACATAATTGGCGAATTTGTAGCAATACTATTCTACTTTCTACATTAAAATAAATGGGGGTAATATTGTTTCCATTGATATACTGACCCGCTTTAGCAGCGGTGAGTGCTGCCACAGCGGCGTGGAGTTTCGCTAGTCGGTCTGCCAGTCTGTGTTCCAACGCTGCAGCTTCCTCAGGCTGCAGTGCTTGTTTTGTCATCGGCTGGAGAAAGAGGATAGTACATGTAGTGTATTCTTTCTGGCCCTGGGAGTGCCACGGAGACAGTGCCTTCGGGCAGATCCCGTGGTACTCTCACCGCAGGGCCCGAGGGGAACAGAGTGATTTTAGTGTGTAATCCCAGCTTCGGCTGATCGAGTCTCACACACGCCCGTCGCCTAGCCAGCGGCAGGTATGGTTCGTAAATGAATTTCCACTCGTAATAAAAAAAAAACAAAAAGCCGGCCAAGTGCGTGTCGGACTCATGCACAAAGGGTCCCGTACCATTGCTTTATGAAATTAAAGGATTTAAGTTATTTGTACGAAAGATTACGTGGTAACAAGCGGTTTACGATTTACGAGGTATTAAAAAAAACTTCTTATTTATTTATATATTCTTTATTGTAAAAACAATCAACACAAAAACATCTTACTAGATCTCGTTCAAAACAATTTTCGTTGGTAGTACATGAGTACATCATATCTTTATTTTAGATTTTTCATTTTCTTATTTTAGAAGTTAGAAGGGGGGGCAACTTTTTTCCACTTTGGAAGCGTCTGTCACGCAAACTATTCGGTTTAAAAAAAAATATTGTAGAAACCTCGATATCATTTTTGAAGACCTAGTTTCAATTCTAAATAATGGGAGCCCCCAATATTTAATATTATTTTTTATTTTTGCATCAAAATCTGAATGTGATTCACAGAATACATCTACGTAGTTCGTAGTATAGGTCTTATAGTTTCGGAATAAAATGTCTTTGACATACGGACGGACAGACGGACAGACAGACATGACGAATCTATAAGGGTTCCGGTTTTTGCCATTTGGCTACGGAACCCTAAAAAGGGCAGCTAGTAGTAACATAACAGTACCTGATTGAGTTGTTGCTCCGAGTCGTACAGCCGGTTCTTAGCACCAGTCAAGCTGTTAATAAACTTCAGACGTCGCTTCTCTTTCTCAGCCGATGTTAGGGCACTCTGAGTACCTGTTTGGACGGAACAACGTTTCACATTTTATAAATTAAAATTCAATCAATATTTATTCATTTCAGGTCTTTTTTTACCAACTTTTTTAATATGTTTATGCTGTAATCTTAAAATATATTGCTCATAGGCAATATATGTTAAAACAGTTTATATTTATAATAAAGGTTAGGTAAACACATGACTAAATAAAATATGAAATTTTACATAACCATCATAGTAACAATAGTAATAAATTACGAATTAATTCTAACTTCCCCAAAATTTGTTTTTTTTTAAGGTGAGAACTCCAATTTTGACGGTATTATTAAGAGCGATGCGACCGCGTGCCGTGTGCCATGCCCCTCTTCGCCAGCGCATATATTGAGTTACCTCTTTTTGATAAATAATATTTATTTTTAAAGGATTTTTTACTTTAGTCCGGATTTGTAGGCATTAGAAGAAACATTTATCGATACCTAACAATACCTTGACGGATCGGACTGGGTTTTCTTTACCCATAGTATTTTTTTTTTTAACTTCCTTTTTAATATTATTATTGTGATTACTACCTTGTGCAGATTTGCAGGCTTCCACGAGCTTATTGAGACTGTCATCAAGCTGTGCGTGTGAGCTCAACACTGGCTGCTTCATCTGGGGATGCTGCGTAAGGTGTGGTTGACAGGATGACGTCAGGTCTGATGCTTTACTGCGCAACATCTCAGCTGCGGAGATGAGCTCCTTTTGGCAATTAGTATTGTCAATGGTTGGTGCCGTTGCCTGTGTAAGAGTTTGGATTTTAAGAATTTGAAATTGTTAAAATTTTTCATAAATAGCGTAGAACGTGCGGAGCAACGCCGTAGCGTAGCAGGGGAAGCGCTACCCAGTAACGTAGCACGGTAAGCGCTACGCCGTAACGTAGCACGGGAAGAATTACGTCATAACGTAGCACAGGACGAGCTACACCGTAACGTAGCACAGGAAGCGCTACGCCGTAACGTACCACGGAAACGCTACGTCGTACCGTAGCACGGGAAGAATTACGTCGTAACGTAGCACAGGACGAGCTACACCGTAACGTAGCACAGCAACCGCTACGCCGTAATGAAGCACGGAAAACGCTACGCCATAACATAGCACGAGAGAAGCTACGTCGTAACGTAGCACGGGACGAGCTACGCCGTAGACGATTACTAGGCTACTGTGTGAGTAAAAAAAAATGTGTATTAAAACGCTTCGCATATTTTGCTATAAGTTATATTACAAAGAGTATTTATTTTATAAGACGAGAGTAATTTTTTTAACCATTCTTTTTTTAAATAACCTAGTAAACAGTTTGTTGCCATTAATATAATATAACTAACCTGTGCCACACTAAGTAAGGCCTGTGCGGCGTCGGCAGCGCGGGCACCTCGGCTGTCGAGCTCGGAAGCTGTGCCAGCATCCGGGATCATCTCTGTCAGACGTTGTACCTGAGACAACAGCTCGCCCGCCTTGCCACAGGCATCCGCTGATAGACCGATCACCTGCAAACAAATGATACGAATAAACGATACAGAGATTTTTTAAGGCTGGTAGAGTTACGACAGTGCGATCCTGTCACCATCACACCATGACAACTTAGGTGAAGTGACGGCACGGTTGGCGCAGTGGTTAAGCCATTGAATACTGCGCTGCGTGTCACTGGTTCGATTCCCGCACAGAAAAAATATTTGTATAACCTACAAATAAATATTCCGGGTAGGGTTGTTTATGGTACCTTTGTACAAACGCCAGCAGGTCACGTTTCCTGTGTGGCTACCATAAGTTTTCATTTCGAGGCTCGATCATACACATCGACCGCGTTTAGCGCTCTCATTCTCTCATGCTCTTGGTATTTTTTGTGATTTGTCCAAGGCCTTTGATTGCGTACATTATGATACTCTTATTAGGAAATTGTACCATTATGGTTTGAAGGACAGAGCTCTCGACGTTCTCACTTCTTATCTGAATAATCGAAATCAGAGGGTTGATATTAATGGCAAGAGATCTGCAGGATCTGTGGTCACCATGGGCGTTCCGCAGGGATCAATTCTAGGTCCTTTCTAGTTTTTAATTTATATTTATGACTTACCTCATCACGTGAGGGATAATCACAACATAGTGTAGCGAGTAGGCAAGTAAAACTCCTACACTAGAACGCAGCATAAAAATCACGCCACCTTTGGGCCCCGCCTCCAAGATAAGGATTTTGTCCAGGTGTGCATCGGAAAGCGCACACATAGACGGCCGGCACCTACGATCCTTTTGTCTAGGACAATGACGCTCGCGCAAGGAAGCCGCTCACAACGATGACGTAATTTGTTTACTTGTTAGTATAAATACTGCAACATAATGAAGTTCCTAACACACATTACATTTCTGTTTACCTGCCTAACTGTACTCTGTCATATTATATAATTAAATCTTAATATTCAGTTTTATACCGTCTCGCTGTTTGTTATTAAACCGACACCCTATCAAGCTGCCTATCCACTTGCTAGTGCTCGCAAAGTAAGTGGGCTAGGAAGGCGTATATCAATTGCGCACCTACCCCGCTTCATTGGTGACCCCGATTCCGTTGACAAAAGGAGAATATGGAGCCTAGTAAGGACAAATTGGAGCCAAGCAGAGAAACGGACGTATTCCAGGAAACGTGTCGAGTTGGAGTAAGGACACCGACGTTCAACCCTGCTGACCCGGTACTATGGTTCGCCCAATTAGAAGGACAGTTCGCGCTATCAAATATAACGACGGACACAACCAAGTTTTACTTCGTCCTGTCACAGCTGGAACCACAACATGCCGCGGAGGTTAGAGACCTGGTCGTTACTCCACCAGCAACAGGAAAGTATGAGAAGCTGAAGGCAGAATTAATCAAGAGGCTATCTGCATCACAGGAGCGCAAAATTAAGCAGTTAATAATGCACGAAGAACTCGGTGACAGAAAACCATCACAGTTCCTGCGCCACTTACAACACTTGGCCGGACCGTCAGTCCCAGCAGAATTTATCAGGACAATCTGGTCAAGTCGGCTTCCCACCAACCTGCAAACCATCGTCGCGTCCCAGTCAACCATGCCGCTGGAAGACGTAGCCGAATTAGCGGATCGCATAAATGATATCGTTCCAGTAACCGAGCAAGTAGCAAGTACCAGTACTCGCCCACCAGTACCCACATCGATCGATCCACAAAACACTGCTATGGACACACTAACAAAAACCGTAGCAGAGTTGAGTCGAAAGTTGGAGAGCATGAGCATGGAGCTGCGCGGCTATCGTCGCTTTCAGTCAAGAAGATCCAGCCATGGTTCACAGCACCGTTCCCGCTCACGTTCAAATTCCAGACCGCCAGATCACCCGCTATGCTGGTACCATTATCGGTTTGGTGATAAAGCGCGGAAATGCACACAACCGTGCAACTACAGCAAGCAGCCGGTAAACTCCAATGGCAGCCATTAGTGGCGGTACAAGACTGCCTAGCTTTAACTAGCCGCCTGTTCATCACGGATCGCAAGACAAAGATACAATATCTTGTAGATACGGGTTCAGACCTGTGTGTATTCCCGCGATCCGCTGTTCGGGAGCCACACTACAAGACCAAATACGAGTTGTTCGCAGCAAACGGAACAATAATAGCCACGTACGGTTACTTATCACTCACTCTGGACTTGGGCCTTCGTCGAGCTTTTGCATGGCAGTTCACAGTTGCGGACGTATCAAAACCCATAATCGGCATCGACTTCTTAGGTTACTACAACCTACTTGTTGACTGCCGCAATCAACGATTAATCGACAACATTACTGCACTAACAGTTGCTGCAACGTCACGAAAAACATCCGAGGCTATATCATCAGTCCGCACAACTACAGAAGGCACAGATTACCAACAACTGTTAAGAGAATATCCAGACCTCACACGTCCAGCTGGTAGGCCAAGAAACATAAAGCACAACACAGTGCACCACTTACATAATACGGCAGGTCCACCAGTATACGGACGCCCTCGCCGCCTTGACCCTGACAGATTAAAAATAGCCAAGCGGGAGTTCGAAGAAATGCTGCAGCAGGGAACAGCGCGCAGATCTGAAAGCGCTTGGTCGTCGCCACTTCATCTAGCACGCAAAAAGAACGATGGTTGGAGGCCGTGCGGAGACTACAGAGCTTTGAACGCACGTACGATACCAGATCGATATCCAGTTCGGCACGTGCAGGACTTTGTGCACCAGCTTGTAGGGAGCACAGTCTACTCCACTGTCGATTTGGTTAAAGCCTACAACCAGATACCTGTCGCAGAAGAGGATATTAAAAAAACCGCTATAACGACCCCCTTTGGATTGTTCGAATTCCCGTTCATGACGTTCGGACTTCGCAATGCTGCGCAGACTTTTCAGCGGTTTATGGACGAAGTGCTCCGTGGCCTTGACTTCTGTTATGCCTACCTGGATGATATCTTAATCTTCAGCAGCAGCGTCATTCAGCATAAACAGCATCTCAGGCAACTATTTGGGAGGTTATCACAGTACGGAGTACTGATAAACGCAAGCAAATGCGCATTCGGACAAGCGAAAGTGAGTTTCTTGGGCCACGACGTTTCAGCAGCTGGAATAAGGCCTCTAAACACAAAGGTCCAAGCTATCCAGGACTACCCGGTACCAAAAAACATCAAAGACCTTAGAAGATTTCTTGGGATGATAAACTTTTATCGAAAATTCCTACCAGCAGCCGCTTCTATACAGGCACCTTTAAACAAAATTTTAACAGGCCTCAAGATAAAGGGAACACAGCCAATAGAATTGGAACCGGAGCAACTGGATGCTTTCAACAAATGTAAGCACAGTCTATCAGAGGCAACACTGCTAGTCCATCCAGACTCAACAGCCGAGCTCGCAATACAGACAGACGCCTCAGATACGGCCATCGGTGCCGTATTACAGCAAAGGCAGGGTCAAGAGTGGCAACCTTTGGCATTTTTCTCCAGAAAACTGAGCCCAGCGCAGACAAAGTACAGCCCATACGATCGTGAGCTTTTAGCTATATACGAAGCAATACGGTACTTCAAGTTCATGGTTGAAGCGAGAACGTTCACAGTTTTTACCGACCACAAACCACTGACATTTGCATTTAGCAAGCCACGTGAAAACTGCTCCCCACGTCAGTACAGATATTTAGATTTTATCAGCCAGTACACAACAGATATAAAGTTCGTGGCTGGCAAAGACAACGTCGTAGCAGATACTTTATCGCGCATTTACATAATCAATTCACCAGTAGATTACCAGTCCCTGGCCAGAGAACAAGAGACCGATGCCGAACTCCAAGACCTCCTACAAAATGGCTCCAACCTGAAATTGAAGAAAATCAAACTGCCGGAAGCCGCAGTTGAGGTGTACTGCGACGTCGCATCGAGGACCCGCCCATTCCTCGTCAAACAGTTTCGCAAACAGGCATTCCATACCCTACACGACTTGAGTCACCCTGGTGGTAAAGCAACTGTCCGTTTAGTATCGGAAAGATATGTATGGCCCGGCATAAGACGCGATTGCCGACAATGGGCCAAGGAATGCGAAGCATGCCAACGAAGCAAAGTGTCCAGACACACGTCAGCACCTTTGACAGCTTTCGAGACGCCTTCAGCACGGTTCCGCCACATTCACATGGACTTAATTGGTCCTTTACCATTATATTCTGGCTACAAGTACTGCCTCACCGTAGTAGATCGCGTGACGCGATGGCCAGAAGCATACCCGTTGCAAGACATCACCGCGGAGACCTGCGTAGCCGCTTTGACGTCAGGGTGGATCGCGCGTTTTGGCAGCCCGGAACACATCACCACCGACCGGGGCAGGCAATTTGAATCCCACACCTTCAAAGAACTCGCTGCCTTAATCGGGGCATCACACCACCTAACCACAGCTTACCATCCCGCAGCAAATGGCCTGGTGGAAAGGCTACACCGCCAACTGAAAGCCGCCATCACATGCCACGCCAATTCAAACTGGACCGAGGTGTTGCCATGGGTTCTGTTGGGGATACGCAGCGCTTACAAGGAAGACTTGCAAACCACCGCAGCAGAGCTGGTATATGGTGAACCACTCCGTCTGCCAGGACAGTTTTTCGTCTCCACTCCTGAAGAGACAGTTGACATGACCAGCTTAACCAGCAGACTACGCTCACACATGAGTAAGCTAACACCGCGACCTACTTCCTGGCACAATAGTTCACATCGACCGTTCTATGTGCCCAAAGATCTGAACACAGCGACCCATGTTTTCTTACGGCAAGGTCGTGCACGAAGGTCGCTAGAAGCTCCATATTTAGGACCATACAAAGTTCTGCGTCGAGAACAGAAGACTTTCGACATCGAAGTAAACGGAAAGAAACAAAAGATCACACTCGACCGGTTAAAGCCAGCATACTTGACCAATGAAGAAACTGTCATCACAACGTCACGTCAGCAACCTCCAGAAGGCCAGGTCGCAGTGAAGAAAACGAGGAGCGGGCGCACAGTCAGATTTCCAGATTACTATCGTCCGTAGCTGGGCTACGACTCACCAGGGGAGCGGTGTAGCGAGTAGGCAAGTAAAACTCCTACACTAGAACGCAGCATAAAAATCACGCCACCTTTGGGCCCCGCCTCCAAGATAAGGATTTTGTCCAGGTGTGCATCGGAAAGCGCACACATAGACGGCCGGCACCTACGATCCTTTTGTCTAGGACAATGACGCTCGCGCAAGGAAGCCGCTCACAACGATGACGTAATTTGTTTACTTGTTAGTATAAATACTGCAACATAATGAAGTTCCTAACACACATTACATTTCTGTTTACCTGCCTAACTGTACTCTGTCATATTATATAATTAAATCTTAATATTCAGTTTTATACCGTCTCGCTGTTTGTTATTAAACCGACACCCTATCAAGCTGCCTATCCACTTGCTAGTGCTCGCAAAGTAAGTGGGCTAGGAAGGCGTATATCAATTGCGCACCTACCCCGCTTCAATAGTATTGTTCGCAGATGACACTTCTCTTATTTTTAAAGTCAAGCGTCAGCTAGCAAATTTTGACGAAGTTAACAATGCACTTTCTAAAGTAGTCCATTGGTTTAATGTAAAGAACCTTCTTTTAAATGAAAACAAAAAAAAAACTAAACTCATTAAATTTTCTACGCCAGATGTCAGGCAGCTAAGTATCAATGTTCAACTGAATGGAGTAGAGTTGATCCCTGTCGAGTCGACAGTTTTTCTTGGATTAACTGTTGACGCAAAGTTACAATGGGATCCTCACATTGAGAAGCTGTCGGGTAGACTCAGTTCTACCGCCTTCGCTGTTAAGAAATTAGACAAATAACTGATGTAGATACAGCCAGAATTGTTTATTTTAGTTATTTTCATAGTCTTATGACTTATGGGATTCTTCTCTGGGGAACTTGTGCGGACATCAATACCATGTTTGTTTTACAGAAAAGGGCTGTTCGAGCCATTTACAACCTTGGTCCTAGAGATTCTCTTAGAGAAAAATTCAGAGAGGTGAACATTCTGACTGTAGCTTCACAATATATATTTGAAAATCTTATGTATGTACATAAAAATATATTGGATTTTAAGAAAATAAGCGATTTTCATAATATAAATACCAGGAACAAACACAATCTTGCTGTACATCACACTCATCTCCACAGAGTAGGCAACTCGTTCATGGGTCAATGTATACACTTTTACAACAAGCTTCCCATGGGCATTCAAAACTTACCCATTAAACGATTTAAAAGCGATATTAAGACCAAACTTTGCAAAAAGGGGTAATATAAAATCACAGATTATATAGAAGACAATAAAGCTTGGGATTGAGCTGCTCGCTCTGCTAAGCGATATGCGTAATTATCCGGAATAATGACATTTTAATCACTGTCTTTTTTTTTTTAAATTATGTACGTATATTATTGTAAATATTTTTTTTACATGTCTGGACTTGAAAAAGACGATGAAGTTAGGAAATTACGGCTTCATCTAGTTCAAAAAAATATGACGTGTAAAAGTGATCAGTGATCCTAGTTGCATAGTAAACGATTTGATTTAATTGGTTGAGAGTTCTTATAACCTTGAAGCGGGCCAATCGATGAGTCAAACCCGGTCATTATCGATGATCGAGTCTTCGCAATGTAAACTCATGGTAGCCACACTACCACGAACTGTCAAATTTCCCCAATCAACTTTGAACCTTAATATTACAGCAATAACAGCACGGCACGACGACGAAGTGGTTGAGCGATCGAAATGTTTGTAAACGCACAGACGAACTTTTTTTTACCTAGTGTGGGGAAATGTTAAAAAAAAGTTGAAATCTCCTTACGACATTTGACAGATTGTAGTAGCTTGTTGATTGTAGATGTGCTGTCTCTGTACCTATAGTTAATAAGTGAAGTTCCTCACCTCATTTTCCTTATGATTATCAGCTCCGGGGGTGACATGGAACACCATGTTTTTAGACGCTGCAGTGTATTTGGCCGCAGCATCGTTCAAACCCTGCAACGAAGGTATTTTTAAGTAAATAAGTAAGTGTGTGTATTTTATATTTGTAATGCGCGTTTTCTTTTTTCGAGATGTACTATATTTCATCCTTTTAATGTTTTATTTTTAGTTCTACAGTCCGTTCGGCGAGAAAATGCCTTCTTTTCACATGGGAAATGATCAAATGACCTCTCCCGCTCTGGGCGGAGTGGAAGAGCGTGTCAGACTTCGACTGACCAAAACCCACCAGTGTTTCTTAACTTGCCAGTGCGCAAGGGCCACGGTTTCTTTTTCAACCAATCCGCAACCCTGACCCAGGAGGTATCGGTCTTCGTGGATCCCGTCACGATGTGCTGACATCTGTTTGAGGCGCGCTTGAAACACAACGCGCCTTCGACTCGGGCCTAATCCTTACCGAGCGGCGAGCTGCCCACTGCTCACCGCCCGCAAGCCCACGCCTACGGTGGCTGGGAGTTTGATTAATGATAACTCACCTCAGGTTGCCCTGCACTGTCACATAGCTCCTTAGTGGCGTCACACAGCGCGCGAACATCTTGTAACATGGCGGCTTGTCCTGCATCGGTCTTGGTACCGCATAGTTTACGAGAATCTACAACATTATAACAGCTTTTAATAAAAGATCGCGCAAGTATAGATGTTGTATTTCACGAACACGCACCACTTATTGTGATGTATACCTTATTATAGTTACATAAGAGTCACATAACGCAAAAAACTAATAAACTAATGAATCTACGTAAAATTTTATAGAGACATATTGGACAAAACTGTAAACAAGCATGAAATCATGGAAAAATTACTTTATTTTCTACACGATAAAGTTCAGTTTCCTTCCTATTGACTCAGTTTTTTTTTTGTGAATATGCTTAACAAACATCTTGCATTGCATCACTGCTTACCATCAGGCGGGATCGCGATCAAGCACTAGTTTAGACTTATTAAAAAAATCCTTTAAAATAAAATAACAATATTTTATATTTTAATTTGATTATTCAAAATAAAGTTCATATTTATTAAAAAAAAAACATCGGTTCGAAACAGAATATAATTTAGGTATAATTGTTTATCAGTTTACCTTTGACCACTTGCGGCATTAAAGAAGTGATGGAGTTGATGGCTTTTTCGGCAGCTGCATAGTCGGGGCTCTCGCGATCTAAACAGACATCAAAATTAAGAACAATCTAGGATACTTTTCATTTCGATATTTCTACGGGATCGAAACATATGCATATATCGAAACATATATGGAGAAACTGTGGGGCGCAGCTAGTTTTACAATAGGTATATCAGCAAGTAGCGCACTGGTCGCTCACCTGTAGCGGTCTCTCACCTGCAGTGGACACTCGCCTGCAATGGACACTCGCCTGCAGTGGACACGCACTCCGCAGTGGACACTTACCTACAGTGGACACTCGCCTGCAGTGGACACTCACCTGCAGTGGACATTCATCCTGCAGTGGACACTTACCTGCAGTGGCGGCGGCGAGTGCAGCGACAGCCGCGTTGAGTCGCGCCAGTTGCTCTGCGAGTTGGTTTTCCAACACCGCCGCGTCAGCCTCCGACATTATCTGACATGCCATGGGCTGTGAGATAAGAATCGATAATATTATTAAACGTTAACATCCGTCTAGTAAGTGGAACTACTCATAAAACAACCTTTTTCCGCTTTACCTAGCACATTTTTACATTATGGATGTTTCCTGGTTAAAAAAATATTCTATTTAGTCCGTCATTCAGATTACAGAAAAATATTGGATACGTATATTTTGTTTAATCAAATCAATAAAAATTGACAAATATAAAAGGCATCAAAGATCAGAAAAGTGTAGCGTGCAGTGACGTCACACAAGTTTTCAACGCACTGTGTCGTCTTCATTTTTTGTTTATATGAAAAAAGAAAAAGATATGTGTCTAGTATTTTTTGGAAATCTGACTGATGAACCAATTAGTTTTTTTTAGTTGTAGCGCGTAGGTCGTGTTACGTAATTAAAACTCGAATAGATAGAATGTTGTATATTGCACGTAAGTAAAGAGTACAATGTATGCTATAAGTTAACTAATTACAAGAGTGCAGACGCGACTATGTTACAGAATGTACAGACTGTGAATACGGGTGTCCGATGTAAAATGGACAGTGTGTAAATGTATGTCTTACAAGCTAATGCACAAACTTAAATACTCTAGCTATATCTAAATAATTAGAGGGCGCGAGGGCACCCGATTGGTCACCCCACTATTATAGTGGGGTGACCAATCGGGCGCCCTCGATGCTGATTCGTCGATCGAGGGAATATGGCGTATGATTGGTCAGTGAAGAGTGCGCGCTAATCCAGTTCACGTGCAAGGCGGTTCGGTGTGGTCCACGCGCTCCCACGCACATGGGTCCACAGATGTGCTTCCGGAGTTCCGGGGTGAGATTTATTAGGCACCCTCGCTGTAGGCGGTCAGGACCCACGCTCGTTGTCTTCCGAGATCCTTGTGTGACTCTGGTGTGATTTATGTGAACCCTTTCGCGGAAGGTCGTCAGTAGTTGTGGCATCTGTCTGGCTGCCACATAGTCAAATACCCTATCGGTCTAACTGCTGATTTCTCGAAGGCGATATCAAAGCATTGCAGTTAGACCAATTGTTGTACTTTTGAGGGCTCCAACAACCTGTAACGACTGCTACTAGATGTTCGTATGGCAACCGGGACCAACGGCTTAACGTGCTTTCCGAGACACGACCAGACCAGTGCAAATCGAGATCCACCCCGCCGAGGGGATCGAAGATGCGCCTCCTTGCGCAGCGGCCGCCACGGAGACTGTCATTATTTTAGTATGGTATTATAATTAAATAATTCTAAATTTATAATTTTGCAACTCCATATTTATCATGGTGGCAAATCATATTTCATTCAACGAACAACCTTAATACTGATCTGCAGCAAAGACCCACAACTCATGTGGCGGTTGTTATCTCTACTCAACTCTGAACATGAAGCAGTACTGACCTTGGTGAGTTGTTGAGCAGCCGCGTCCAACCGACGTTTGGCTCCAGACATACTCTGTACAAACTTCAGACGCTTCTTCTCTTGTTGTGCTGGTGAATCACCGTCCGTATCTGTTCAATTCAAATAATGTGAAATATGTTATTATTTTCATTCACAGAGGTAATACAAAATGCAGATTGGGGTGAATAAGCATAATAATGTTGATTAAAAAAAAACATATTTTCCTTTATCTATACTAATATATAAAGCTGAAGAATGTGTTTGTTTGTTTATTTGAACGCGCTAATCTCAGGAACCACTGGTCCGATTTGAAATTTTTTTTTTGCGTTTGATAGCCCATTAACCCAGGAAAGCTTTAGGCCATATAACATCACGCTGCGACCAATAGGAACGGAGCATAATAACTAACTACACGCGAACTAAGTCGCAGGCGGCCGCTGGTTTTTAATACTTACGTTGGTTCTTTATGGTTATTATTAATACTTCCTAAGTAAAAAAAAGAAGAAGTGGAAAAGTATTCCAGTTTCTTTTTATCAATATATGCACGACCATATTGTCAGAAAAAATGGAGACAATCTCAAACACTTGATGGTTACTGGGAAGAATAAGGTGGACTGACCAAATTCGTTCATCTCTGGACACCGGCCCGCATGATGTTATACTCGCGGCCAGGGATCCTAACAGATGGCGAACTATTGTGAAGGAGAAGATAATTCCACAGGGAAATCACGACCCTCAGTAATGAGGAGAACGACTTGATGAGGAGGATTAATACTATCGCATACATAGTGAATAACGATAACATAAATAATTCTAATATTGCTAAACAAGTAGCCATTTTCTTTGTTTAGGAACTATCGTCGATCGATCGATCTATGGATCTATCGTTATAGAATGCATTTTGGAGAAGTGTGTGAGGAAATTGCATGTTTTAATTCCCCCATCTTCGTTCTACCATCGGACGACCCGTCGTACGGCGAGTTTCTACCCTTACGTTGTTGACACCACTACGATCCGGACGGAGCGTTTCGCTTCCTCTTTTATACCGCGTTCATCGAGTGACTGGAACAATTTGCCAGCGGCGGTGTTTCCGCCGGACTTTTTTTTTACATATTATAAACTAGCGCTTGACCGCAATCCTGCCTGATGGTAAGCAGTGACGCAACCGTTGATGGCAAAGCGCACTAGTTTATTAAGAGCCTATTCACTCTAGCCTTGAAGACACTCAAATTGTAGTCCGACGGAATCACCGCCGCTGGCAATTGACTACAATTTGAGTGTCTTCAAATCTAGAGTGAAAAGGCTCTTAATAAATTAGCGCATTTTACCATCAACCATTGCATCACCGCTTACCATCAAGCGCGATTGCGGTCAAGTACTAGTTTACAATTTAATTTAAAAAAAAATAATTGTAACGCTACAGCAGTGGTCCGTGATCATTAATCAATCGACATGTCTGTACTCACCGCTCTGTCCCATTTCACAGACTTCAGCCAGCTTGCCCAGACTGTCACTAAGTTCCTGATGCGCTTCCTGAACGGCAGCACACGAGTGCTGCAGCTGTGGAGATTGCTGCGACTGGCAGGAGGAAGTCAGCTTATCTGCTGACCCCTGCAGCTTGGATACTGCCGAGCTAAGGGCGTCTCGGCAGCGGTCCTCATCTATGCTTGCGGCTGTCACCTGTATATATCAAATTATCATTGTTTGGGGAATAGATTTTATCAAGCCTATTTCTCAAATATTAATGAATATTGTAAGCTAGTATTTTTTCTGGGTTTATAATACGAAAAAAAAAACAGTAGATACTTACATTAGGTACTAATTTATTTCAGTTTTAATATTTATATTTACAAGCTGTTGACGACAATACGACAATATATTTCTGATGCCGTTCCCTATCTTCATATGAAAACTCTATGAATATAAGCAATAGAATAAAATAGAATACTCTTTATTATGTACACCATATAGATTTCAGAACATAAATAAAAATATTTTACAAAGGGTGACACAATGGGCGGTCTTATCGCTAAGAGCGATATTTTACAGACAACCTTTGTATGGAATTCTAAGGGGATATTTTAGTCACTACGGCTAGATAAAGATTACCAAAATCCACAGTCGATCGGCACTGCTATTTAGTTTGTTAGAGAACTTTATCAAACTCTAGCATCATATGCTATAGTTTATTCTATAGTTTCAAAATACTCTTAGGCATTATTATTGGTAGTGTTTAGTGTCTTATTTCTGTCTTGTAGATATGCGTGAAGTTTTGCGATAATAAAAAAATGTTCTATAGGCGACATTTGAAATCGTAAAAAATCATAGTGCGAAAATGGTCTCGACACAAATCCATTTTTCAAAGTGACACGATAATTTTAATAAGCTCGCAAAAAATGTGGAGGGAAGTTTTGACTATCGAACGTTCCTATTTATTATTTATAAGTAATAACATTTTTTTAATAAATTATAACTTGCCAGCTTCTCATACATAAAAACTTTTTGTCGCAATACTTTCTGAGTGAGCTGGTATGTACCTGTGCTGTGGCCCGCATGGCGTGTGCGAGGTCGTCGGTCCGGTCGGCGAGGTGCCCGAGCCCGGCGGCGGCGGCTGGCTCGACCTGATCCTTCACACGCTGTGCGTTTGATACCAGCTCCGCAGCTTGCTGGTGTGCCTTTGCGGATAAGTCCATAATCTGTGATTCAAACAAGGAAGTTTGTATTACGGTTCTTTTTCATACAAGTATCGAATATTATTTAAAATATTCGATACTTGTATGAAAAAGAAATTATATGAAATATGAAAAAGAAAAGAATATTAAGATTTGTGTCGGTCAGAAAAAAGCTGTATTATTTTTTAGAATATTATCTTGAGTGTCGTTACAATCACTTTTACATATGGCTATAAAATGAATGATGTACTTTGAAACTTGTTACAAATTCAATACCATCTATTCCACTCCAATTTATGGGTAAAGGAGATGTTTTTTTTTTATATGTTATAAACTAGCGCTTGACCGCAATCCCGCCTGATGGTAAGCAGTGACGCAATCGTTGATGGTAAACGCACTAGTTTATTAAGAGCCTATTCACTCTAGCCTTGAAGACACTCAAATTGTAGTCCGTGTTTCATTTTGTGCCACCACTTTGTATGCTATACATATAGATGAAAAGGAAAAAAATTAAAGATTTTCATAAAAATACTACTAAATTATATTCAATAAAAATACAAGTATATATAATTAATTATTTTAAACGTTTTTTAGTGATATGACCCAGGGCATTCATTATTCAAATATATATTTTTCAGAGATCTTTTTTTTTCTATCTTCACGAGGTAGTGAATCTATATATTTGGGTGGTTGTAGTGATGGTGGTGTGTGGGTACATTCGGTTCCCATACTCACGTATTTCTCCTTCCCTTTATCAGCTCCTGGACTGACGAGGAACATCAGCTTCCCAGAAGCATCGGCGAAGTTGGACAGCGCTTGACCCTGTGCCTGTAACCATTCTTCAAATTATAGTTGTCATTTATGCGGCATACTTACTTAAATGTCCCTTCTTTGGTGTTGGTATGAATTGGTGAACTCTATAAATTCTAAGCAAAACTGCATGATTGACAAATGCGTGCACTTACTAGACTGGTCTCCTCAATCTATCTGGTTTTTTTTATCAAGAGGCCATCTCAGACATCAAAATACATCTTCGCATGATCTGATCAAAATCAATAATAATTATAATCTAAGAATTTACAAGACTTTACCTTCAACGGATACATCACTGCTAACCATCAAGCATATCACAATCAAGTACTAGTTAAAATCATAAAAAAGATTACGTCTGAAGGTTAAAAGAGACTAAGTAGTGTGAGATAGCCTATTAGCTGAGAAATGCTGAAGGGGGCAGAATGCTGAATCTTGAACTTTGTTTACGTATTTATTTATACATTCTTTACTGCACACCAAAACATACATTGATCCAAAAAACATTCAACACAAAAACATACAATAGGCGGCCTTATCGCTAATGGAATCTCTTCCAGGCAACCGAAAAATGAACAGATTCTCCTGAACCACAAATGGGACTGTCATCAGTGGTCTATAATAACTATAAGAGGCCTATAATCAAAAATTCGGTCCATCATAACACGTAAATAAGTGAGTGAAAACATGCGAACCTCTACCATTTCCCAAGCCGTGAAATTCCGCGGCAGTCTCTGCTAAGATTTGTGTATACCCTTAAGGACAAGTAAAAGATAGCTACTAACATGTTGATAGCCGTCACCCTCGCACATGTCCCTGGCGGAGTCACACATCGCACAGAGGTTCTTCTCCATCGCACCGCGAGTTGCCTCGTCCTTGCCACAGCTTACTATAGCAGAATCTAAAAAATGAAAATGAAATAGACCCGCTATCAGTAGGAAGCTCTCATTTTAAAAGTTCAATAACATTAATTACTTTATCTAAGCTGTTGAGATATATTTTTCGAACATATCTATATAGCAATGGATTAACAATATCCATTAATTATACAAATTAAGATTGATAGTGTATTGGTCTATTAGGATGCTAGTTTGATATGGACGCCATACATTGGTCGGCATTCTCCTTATAGTTTGATATGGGCGCCATACATAGGTCGACATTCTCCTTCTACATAGTTTGATATAGGCGCCATACATAGGTCGACATTCTCCTTCTACATAGTTTGATATGGGCGCCATACACTAATCGACATTCTCCTGCTAGTTTGATATGGGCGCCATACATAGGTCGACATTCTCCTTCTACATAGTTAGATATGGGCGCCATACATCAATCGATATTCTCCTGCTAGTTTGATATGGGCACCATACATAGGTCGATATTCTCCTTCTACATAGTTTGATATGGGCGCCAAATATTAATCGACATTCTTCTGCTACACATTTTGATATGGGCGCCATACATTAATCGACATTCTCCTGCTAGTTTGATATGGGCGCCATATATAGGTCGACATTCTCCTTCTACATAGTTTGATATGGGCGCCATACATTAATCGACATTCTCCTGCTAGTTTGATGTGGGCGCCATACATAGGTAAACATTCTCCTTCTAGTTTGATATGAACACCATTCATAGGTCGACATTATCCTTCTAGTTTGATATGGGCGCCATAAATTGGTCGACATTCTCCTTCTAGTACGGTATGGGCGCCATACATTGAACAGCATTATAGTTCTAGTTTGGTATGGGTGCCATAGACTGGGCGGCATTGTCTTTCTAGTTTGGTATAGGCGCCATACAGACAGCATTTTCTTACTAGCATTACCTATCCGGGCCGAGTGTAAGTTATTATAGCAGATATCTTACCCTTAGCAATTTTCGGCATCAGTTCGGTGATGGTCGAGATTGCCAGCTCAGCAGTATCGAAGTCGGGGTTCTCACGATCTAGAAATAATAATAAAATAGATATATTAACATGACATTATAAATATAAGCTTGTATCTTCAAGAGGTAACTACGGATATGGCGATGTGAGCTGGACTGGAGCCTTTCAGCAAGAACTGATCTTTAGCAGTTTTAGCTTTTTTTTTTGCCCTATAATGGGACATCACAGGATTTTAATAAATATTCATGATAAGAGGTACACAAAGATGTATTTTACAAAATAGGCCTATTGAAATATAATAAAAATATGGTAATTGTTTTAGGCAAAAATCGTAATGGCGAACAACGGCAATTGGTGTGCCATGCTGTCGTTAAACAATAAAAAACATCAGTGTGGCTACCATGAGTTTTCACTACGAGACTCGATAGTCGATATCAAACACGTTTGACGCTCTCATTGATTGAGAGTTCTTACAACCTGGAAGCGGGCCAATCGATGAGCCAACCCCGATCGATATTGACTCGTAATGAAAACTTATGGTAGCCTCACTGATAGGTACAATACTCTCTGTATTACAAATATTATTAGCTGAAAGTTTCTATAGAAGTTAATTGCAGAGCAGTTTGTGGTTCTTTGGTAAAGCTGCGGCTAACGAGTTGAGTCGTAGGTATGAAACCAAGCAGGTGATTATTTCCTCACCACTACTCTTAAAACCAAATAAGATCGAGATAGATCTTATTTGGTCTTAGATAAGACCAAAATTATATTCAATGAACGGGTCACTCCGGGACCGGTTGCCGTAAACGGAATGCCGCTCGAAGTTGTTTTAGAATATGTGTACCTCGGGCAAACGTTGCAATTAGGGAAAAACAACTTCGAGAAGGAGGCAAATAGAAGGATCCAGCTGGGATGGGCAGCGTTTGGTAAACTTCGTCGGATATTTTCGTCGCCCATACCCCAATGTTTGAAGACCAAAATCTTCAACCAGTGCGTCCTACCCGTCATGACTTACGGAGCCGAGACGTGGACACTAACGGTCAGACTAGTCCATAAGTTTAAAGTCGCTCAGCGAGCTATGGAGCGGGCTATGTTGGGCGTCTCTCTGAAGGACCGCATCAGAAATGAGGTGATCCGACAGAGGACCAGAGTCACCGACATAGCTGAAAGGATTAGCAAGCTGAAGTGGCAATGGGCTGGTCACATATGCCGCAGGACCGACAACCGTTGGGGTAAACGAGTCCTCGAGTGGAGACCGCGTCTCGGCAAACGTAGCGTGGGACGCCCTTGGGCGAGATGGAGCGACTACATCAAAGGGGTGGCTGGTGGTGGCTGGCGGAGAGCTGCTCAGGATCGAGCTTGTTGGCGTGCCATGAAGGAGGCCTATGTCCAGCAGTGGACGAGTAGGGGCTGATGATGACTCTTAAAACGGTGAAGGAAAACATCATGAAGAACACACCGACATGTCTTGGACTCAAAAATTCGAAGACATGTGAGATCCGACACTGGGCCCGCGTACCACTCTTTCGCAAGAGAGCAGCATCCAGCACCTGAATTGCGTAACACACTGTTACTGTTCAATTTTGAAACCAATTGCTAATCCATTGCTACATATGTGTCTTCTCAACAACATACATAACGGAATGAATGTTGTTGAACTGTTAAAATGAAACCCATTGCTAGTGACAGTGTGTTACGCAATTACCCTTTTTTCTGTTTGGGATGGCAAATCATCAAATGACCTTTCTCGCTCTAGACGGAGCGGAAGGGCTTGTCAGACTTTTACTGAATAAAACCCACCCGTGTTCCTTCACTTGCCTGTAGGCCAGGGCCACGGTTTCTTTTTTTTAACTAACTCGAAACCCTGACCCTTACGCAATTACCGTCACATTCATCTATCTCCCGATGAGCTCACCTGCAGTGGCCGCGGCGAGTGCAGCGACGGCGGCGTTCAGCTGCGCTATGGTGTGCTCCAGGCGACGCTGAGCTTCAGCCTTCTGCTCCTCGGTCGGGGGAGACTCACCACTTGTCGGCTACTCATCGAACATATTAAATTTATAGTTATTGAGAAGTGTAACATGTGGCTTTTATATTTTCAAAAAAGTTTTATCTGTACTAATATATAAAGCTGAAGAGTTTGTTTGTTTGTTTGAACGCGCTAATCTCAGGAACTACTCGTCCGATTTAAAAAATTATTTTTTTGTTGGATAGCCCATTAATCCTGGAAGTCTTTAGGCTATATAACATCATACTGCGATCGATAGGAGCGGAGCATAACTAACTCCACGCGAACGAAGTCGCTGGCGGCCGCTAGTTATTATAAATAATAATTAGTCAAATGCGTTTGAATATCATTTCACTATGTGGTGTGGAGGTTAAGAGTACAAATAAATACATACGAGTACACATAAGTACACATAAGTATACAATCTGTTACAGAAACCTTATTACTGTCTTTATGTATTAAAAATAAGAACAGCTGGTATAGAACCACATAATACATAGGTACATAGTTTGGATTCAAAATAAAATATTCTAAGATACCATTTTTAAATGTCTAGTATTTTGGGTTGCATAAGTTCATACTGCACTACGTAGATCAATAACTAGATGTTACCTACACATATGTTACTTGTCAAAACAAATGTAGCTATACCTAGTAGTGATGAATTTAAAAAGTACCATTTTACAAAAAAATTCATAACATCTAAGCATGTAAAATAGGCATGTTTCCTGGATAAAAAAAATGATTCTATTTAGTCCGTCATTCAGATTCATCATCATCCCAGCGCCAATCCCAGTCGCATCCGAAGCCTTTTCAGCTTTGGAGTCTGGGGTCCGCTTTACCAGTCCAACTGCTGATATGGCTAAACTTCGACATTTTCCGTGAAGCGACTGCCGTCTGACCTCCACAACCCGAAGGCGATATCGAAGCATGGCAGCTGGACCAATTATTGGATTTTTGAGAGCTCCAACAACCCGTAACGACTGCCACTAGATGTTCGTATGGCAACCGGGACCAACGGCTTAACGTGCTTTCCGAGGCACGACCAGACCAGTGCAAATATTCATATTCGTGCATACAAATACTTGCACTGTGCGGGGATCGAACCCGCGCCACCCTGCGCAGCGGCCGCGTCCGCTACCGTCCGTCATTCAGATTATAGAAAAATATTGGATACGTATATTTTGTTTTAACAAATCAATAAAAATTGACAAATATAAAAGGCATTAAAGATCAGCCCCCTAATCGGCGAACACATTTTTGTCAAATGATTGCGACTAGTTGGGATCAGTTGGGATCGTTCGGACCGCCCATTGATCCGTTCGGTGCAAACGATCCCAACTGGTAGCAATCATTTGACAAAAATGTGTTCGCCGATTAGGGGGCAGGAGTAGTGGCTGGTGACGTCACTGCTCGCTAAAAAGTGTAGCGTGCTGTAACGTCGCACAAGTTTTCGACGCGCTGTGTCGTCTTCATTTTTTGTTTATATGAAAAAAGAAAAAATACTTGTCTAGTATATTTTAGAAATCTGACTGACGCGGACGGACTAATTAGTTTTTTTTAGTCAAATACCCTATTGTAGATATAATTAAAAAACCCTTCCGATATCGAAAGAAGCCGTGCCCTTGGTATGATACTCGTATATACGTTATATGAGTTCATATAATTATCTTTTTTACAACGCATACCTAAATATGTGAGCAGTCACGCCCTTTGTACTTGGGGCTTTTATTTAGGTAATAAATTTTACATATTTTCGTTTCCATTTGAATGATATTTTTTTTTGCTTGCTGGTATTTTTGCGTGGCTAGCTGGCATATGATAAATAATTTCATTGTTGTTGTGTTTTCTTGCATAATTAATGTAGTATTGTATAAAGTCATGTTTTTTTTTTATGAACAGACAACTGTGCTGCTGAGGAGTTTGTCCGTCACTTCTTCTTCCCAGTGAAAGCACTAGGAAGTGGCGAAGGGCGGCCGGTTTGGGGGACTGTCTTATGTAATATTGACGTTCAGAAAGTGCTGATTCTCAGCCTGATTTGAATAAACGACCTTTGATATTTTGATTTCGATTGTGATACTTAATAAAAAAAAATCTAAGGATTATCCTTGCTCATGTTTCTGAAAAACCAATCAAAACTGCTAGGTAACAATGCCTGTCTGACAATGTCGCCGATTCTCTTGTACACAAACTAATTTTAAGTTAACTGCATCTTTCTTCTACTATTTCATTAAGAAAAGGATAGAAGATTACATTTTAGTTTCATCATCATCATCATCAGCCCCTACTCGCCAGGACATAGGCCTCCTTCATGGCACGCCTACAAGCTCGATCCCGAGCAGTTCTCCGCCAGCCCCTACCAGCCACCTTTTTGATGTCGTCGCTCCATCTCGCCCAAGGGCGTCCCACGCTACGTTTGCCGAGACGCGGTCTCCACTCGAGAACATTTCAGTTTAATCCTGCCAAATTAAGATATTCCATAGACAGTCTAGGCGCGATTATAAACATAGCGACCAAAACTACATCAATTTACGTCAGACGCGGACTATTTTGACAGGTCTAAACTAACATAATTATTATGTTCTGTCCTCTACATAATACATACTAATCCATACTAATATTATAAATGCGAAAGTAACTCTGTCTGTATGTCTGTCTGTTACGCTTTCCCGCTTAAATCTCTCAACCGATTTTGATGAAATTTGGCACAGACAATCTGAGACCCTGAGAAAGAACATAAGCTAGGCTACCTTTTATCCCGAAAAAATTTGATGTTGCCGAGGGAATTCTAAAAAGCGCGATATAACCGAACTTCACGCAGGCGAAGCCGCGGGCGAAAAGCTAGTAATGATATATAAGAAAAAAGATACACAGAACTTAATTTTAGTTTAGTTTATGAACAAGAGAACTAATTTTTTAACTACATTATCGACATTCAATCGAAAAACGTATCTAAATACTTCGAAATCATTATCTTATACCAACTTATCTATCCATTTAATATGTATACAACAAAAAAGGAATAACTATTTTATATTACAGAAGTCTACGAGACATCAAAGAGTCGATAATTTCACGAAGTGAGTCCGTCGGCGCCGTGGCTTAGTTGGTTAAAGCGCCTGTCTAGTAAACAGGAGATCGCGAGTTCGAATCTCGCCGGGGCCTTGTGGAACTAAGTTTTTTTTTTCTTTTACAAAAATTTGATTTTTATACGACATTTAATATAAATAGTTTTATATTATTTGAAAACAGATTTCTCCGAAACAGCTTGATCGATTTTTATTGGGTTTTTTTCCTTTATATGGGTCTGATCTGGGAATATGTCGTAAACTGGAAGTTTATAGAAGCCCCCCCGCCCCCCCTCTCTTTGTAAAACATTATGGTGCGTTACAAGGGCGGGAGGGGATATTTAAACAAAGCAGTACGTTACGTTTATATACGTTTAAGGCTAAATAAAAACATATTACTTAAAAATCTAACGCTTAGGATTTAGGGGGTACAGAAAAACGTTAGTGTGTTACATGGGGGAAAGGAAAATCCAAAATGTTCAAAAAAACGCGTTAGTTATACTTGAACGCTCCCAAAGGCATTGATATATACTTACGAGTATAATGTTTAATTACTTATACAATATGTAAAGAAACCCCTGTCCGATCCGTGAAGGTATTGTTAGGAATCGATAACTGATTCTACGAATGCCTGCAAAGCCGGGCTCAAGTTTAAAAAAAAATACACACAATACTAAGGCTAGAGATGTCAATACCTTTTTTTTTCACGCAAATGGCTATAACTCCCCACTGTTGATAAAAGCGTCGTGTTTGCGGCGTCAAACGTATACAATACGATGCCTTAAGAAATTAAAGTGCAGACGACAGCATATCAAGATACTACTATCTGTCAGATTTCATTAATAGATTTTCAACATTTCAGCATCAAAATCAAATATTGTTTATTTCAAATTAACCGTCCATTGGTTTTCTCTAAAGTATTAAAGCTCAAGGTTGATTGGGAATATTTGACAGTTTCGGGTAATCTGCTGTCAACCGTACAACCATTATCCAGACTAATATTATAAATGCGAAAATAACTCTGTCTGTCTGTCTGTTACGCTTTCCCGCTTAAACCTCTCAACCGATTTTGATGAAATTTGGCACAGACAATCTTTAGACCCTGAGAAAGGACATAGGCTACCATTTATTGAAAAAAAAAAGATGTTGCCAATGGAAATCAAAAAAGCGCGATATAACCGAATTCCACGTGGGCGAGGCCGCGGGCGGAAAGCTAGTTATAACATACAAAAAGCCTCTAACCGACATAATATATATTTTTCCAAAAATGTTATGATTCTATGTACATATGTAAAACTGATTTCTTGAACGCTGTTTTATGACGCTTGTAATTTTAATTCTTAATGAAATTGTAACATGACATTTTAATTATAGGTACTTTGGCATTTTATTTGTATTTTGATATTTTAATTTTATTTTGATCTTATTGTGATTGAATCAGTGTCGATTTTATTGAATTGTTGATTAAAATTGTTGAGTAAATTTAGGCTTTATTCAATGTTGATATAACTTTCTTGTATCCATTTAGTAGATTTTGTACATACCTTATTCCATTCGTCAAACTTGACTCCGAGCAGCTGACTCTTGGCTCCAGACAAGGTCGTTATGAACTTGAGTCGTTTCTTCTCTTGCAGAGGTAGCTCGGTGTTTGCATATTCACGAGCTGCAGCATCACAATATTATAAGAAGGTAAGTATTTAAAGGATGTATCTGACATCGACGCACAAACGAGTACCATATCCAGTAGGTACATGATTCTGAACCCCCCAGTGGTGAAATTTTGCGTCGGCTTTTCCCGATTAAAAATATATATATATGCAGTTTTTTGATCGCACGCGGTGTTTTGGTAATTACACCGTCCATTTTATCAGTATCTACTGCGTTTGCGTTGCGGTTTATTTAAGAGTTAGAGATAAATCCTACTTTATACATTGTTTAGTAATTAGGGGAGTTCATACATGTTCTGCAAGATTTCCAGGGGGGACTGCCGCCCAGCCGCCCTTCTCCGCGACTCCAGCGTATGGTTACCTTCCAAGTTTCCGTAGGCGTCCCTCAACCTGTCCAGCGCTTTGCCGACATCCGCGGCCCGCGCGTGTATTCCCGGTCCCGCGTGCTGCCGCGTGGGGTGCTCCAACAGGGGCCGCAACCGCGACTCCAGCGCTCGCACCGCACACCGCACGTTGGTGCCGGCACCCGTGAGGGCGCTCTGGCAGTGTGGCTCGTGGATGGCCGGAGCTGTGAGCTGGAGAGGGGTACAGTTTACGCTTTGGTATTGGGATTTTTTAGTTTAAGGTTGCGAAAACAGCATTTCGCCAATGTCGCAAATTACTGTGAATTATTTCGATGGTTTGAATAATATTTAATAAAAACCTGTTCTGCTTGATTTTGATTAATTAATCATAATTGGAAAATTAAATTATGGTTCAAAATAAAAAGAGACGTGTTGCCTTGTTGAATCGCGTTTTGCTGTTGTTGAAGTGCGAACAGAAATGAAGGAATATTGAATCGAATTGTAACATGTCATGAAAAGTGAATTCTTTATGATAACTGTAAAAGAAAAATGCAATTGCTGACCCCCGATTAAACGCCACAACAGTATCCTAAAGCAAAATATACCAATAAAAAGGTAATGATAACTGTTTGGTGGTCTCAGCGTGGTGTTATTCAGTATAGTTTTCTCCGATCTGTTGAAGCAATAACGGCAGAAGTCTATTGTGCCAAACTCTGACCAATGTTGGCAAAACCAGCTGTAAAACAGTCCCGACTCATGAATCGATCTTCACTGTTCTTGCTCCATGACAATTCGACACCCCATACAGCACAAGACACCATTTTGACCCTCCAGGAACTGCAGTAGATACCATTCGTCACACCTTGCTCTAACGGACTACCATATATTTCGTGATTTGGATAATTATCTACGTGATAAGACGAAGTTTTTTCCCCAGGAGGCAGTACAAAATGCTTTCACTCAGTTTGTGCAGTCTAGATCCTCAGAATTCTATCGCAAAAGCGACTCTTAGTAGATGGCAGCAATGTATAGATAATACCTAATGGTAATTATTTTGATTCATTTCATTAATCTCAAATATTCCAATACTGCCAACTTTGCTATTTAACCAAATTCCACTCCTTTTGAGCACCAATAGCAATAATTCAATTACTAGATCAAGTATATAGATGAATAATACCATTTTGAAATCGGCTTTAAGCACACATTACTTTTAAATTATTGGTCACTTGTATTTCGATACATTTTTAACCGACATCAAAAAAAGGAGGAGGTTCTCAATTCGTCGTAATGTTTTCTTTTTAATGTATTTTTACCGATTACTCTAAGACGCCTAGACCAATTTGCAAAATTCTTTTTTCGACTCATCCGTAGAACAAAGTTCCATCTGCAGAATTGATAGTTTTCAGTAGAGGCCAGAGAAGTTGTTGACTAGTGTAACTTTTAAACGGTGAGACTTGACATTTAGATTTTTTGGTATGTTTCAGTAATGCCCCAGCCTAGTTAAAAGCTATGTTGTGTATATTTGTTATCCTTTTATTTCACGAGATAGTGAGTCCCATATCAACATAGAACATTTTATTGCGAAAGAGCGGGGGTCGGTTGTTAACATAATACGTTGTTTTACGGAGACATTTGAATTTAGTGACGTGCTATATTGCCATAGGTCATTTTTTGTTGTAATTGCCGATCCATTAAGAGTCCTTTGTGAATAACCACATTAAAACATGCAAACATTATGTTAGCCATATTATGACTACCACCCCATATAAATAAATAAAAGAGGATATAACTTTTTAAATCATTTATTGGTTTAAAAAATCTCAAAATAGTTAAAAAAATAACGCCGTTTTGTGCTATCATATTGGACATCAATCACATCTCAATTAGGTACGGACTTAAATTAGTACAGTCTAAAACTTAGATAAGTATTTCTTTTCGTTTTAGAACGAACCGACGTGTGAATGAATAAGCACCGCATTATTTATAAAATCACAATATTTTTTTGAAAATTAAAATTCGGTCGGTCTTTATATTTTTTTTAGTTAACGCGGCCTAGGCGAAGTTCTATACCTACTTAACAACAATTAAACTGAACGTATACCAAAAACTACTTTGTTGGTAATAGCTGAAACTTAAAACAGTAATGAAATGGCACATCGTATCACACTATGGTAACTTGATAGCCACGACTACGGCATGAACTTAAACTAGCAGTCTTAACTTTTAAATGTAAGTACGTAAATATTAATCATATCAGCAGACAATTGGAATTAAATCTTTTAGCAACCAACCTGGATTAATATTATAAATCAGCCTTACATGGTGACCTAGACTTGGGTAAATACATAATAGTAATGAAATTGTAGATAGCATAACATTAAATTACTTAGTTTACGTAGTTTCTTATTCCAATAGGTCATTATTCGGTTCATCAGAAGCAGCAACAGTGGTGTGATGTAGCAAAGAGTTAGTATGGGTGATACTCTAAGGGAATTACATCTTAGCGGCATATGTCCATTAAGGATATATATTTAGCAGCAGGAACCCAAATAGGCTCAGGATATACATGTTTCAGTTCAATTTGTAGGTACTAAGTTACTCGTGTTACCACGATTCGCTAAAATATTATAAACACGTTGAGCCAGGTCATATTTAAAACACATTTTTTTAGGATCACTACTGTCTCCATGAACTTTGCGAATGTTACTCTAGTAAATCTTCTATCAATATCTTTCATCGAAATCATATTATTTACCAGGCATTTAAATTAAAACATGTCACTTTATGTTATGTTACGGACAATATAGGGTTTTCCTTCATTCTTGGCCTATCTTACTAACAAACGTCACACTTGAGGGGTATAGTTAGTTTTGGTTTGAGAAGCTCTCTCGATAACCGAATGGACACTGTCCCCTCATTTTAGATATGCAGCTTCTGTAAAAACCGGTGTGTTATGCATATGTTGAACTTTTTTCAGCGTAGTGTACGATTGATTGCAGGTCAACCTACCCCAAAACTGTAAAAAATTCCCAATCAACCTTGAGCCTTACAGCTTTATATAAAGTTGGAAATGTAATAAAGAAACCTGACAGATTGTAGTAGCTTGATGTGCTGTTGTCTGTACTATGATAATACAAAGCGGTTACGATTTATATTAATTAAACATATTTATATTGACATGAGGACACTGTAATACTTTTTTCAAAATCAACCCAGCAGTAACCATGTTACCACTTGATTCCTCAGCGTATTTTTTATCTTGGCTTTTTAAATCCGTTGCATCCTTCTTGTTGACAAAGCCAGACGGCTTTGTTGAAAAGTTTCTTTTTCTTGGTCTGTTGGGTTTTATTTTCAATCGGAAAATGTGACATTCATTTTATCGGAATATTTGATGATGAAAAGATGCCATGTGCAGCAGTACAACGCTGTTGGTGAGATATTTTATCAGAGCATTTGTAACGGCTTTTGCATGCAATATGATTAAGGCTACATGATTAGGGCAGAATGTGCTGTCGCGGATTAAATGGTTGTTAGTAGGAGATGGCATATGAGTTGGCACAGACAGTTCCATGTTAATCGGGGTAGATCTATGGTTAGAAACTGCCAACAGCTCTTCAAGTTAATACTCTGAATTAAATTTTTTAAATTATATTGAGTAAATTTTCAAAACTAGATGGCTCTTCCAAAGACAGTGTACTAGGTTGTTCGCTGTAAATATCCACGGCAGACGGATCAAACATGACATTTGGTATTGAGCTGTTACAGGTAATTTCTTTGGTCCCATCATCTTCATACAGAACTTCTCACCATATATCAGCTAGCTACTGACTGATTTGTTCTGCATCAGGAGGCAAAGGTGACGTTTCTTGTTTCATGTCGTTGTCATCAATGTACGCAACTGAAAAAACTGTAGGTATACTATGTATTGTGTCGTTATAGGTATACATAACAATATTATTTAAAAAACAATGTATTTCCTGGTATTTTTAAATGAACAATGTCGTAACTGATTTCACTATCCCAGTAAAAACGTCCGATCTCAATATCGAACAAACAAGTCGTCTGAGAAAAACGTCCTATATTCCCATGAAACCCTTAGAAATTCAATAACGTTCGTATAATATCGTTCTAATATTTCATAAGACATCTCTTTTTGCTGTTTATTATTTCAGGATGCATGATTACCATAAGACTAAACACGACGCAAATAGTATTTTCGCGTTAAAATTTTATTTTTCTACCACTCCGTCAAAAAACGTCCTATATATAAATAGATCCCCCAAAATTGTTTACTGAGGCAGAAAAGCAATTTAGACCTATTATTTATTAATTTAAGAACTTATTAGTGTATATCATGAAGTAATACCCCTTTTGCACGATGGCACACAGCCGCCCGCCGAGTATCGTCCCGTCGCACTCACATTGCTTACCGCGGACAATAGATGCGCTGTACAACATCGAGATGACTCACCGGAGCAAGCGGCTAGTTATGTAGCGGTAGCGAGTCGTGTCAATACTAAGAATACAGAATCATGTTCGTCGCCGCGGACAGTTAATAGACAAAAGGACGATGAATGGCATACTGTACAAAGAAGAAGGCTGAAAAATCGCTTTTTAGGTGAACATGGAACGTGTCAAGACACGGATGGGAAATTCAAGGCTGCCGATACTAGTATACCTCTATTTATAAATTATGTACACAAGGAGACGTGTGAAAGTGACATAGTATCTTACATAAAGAATAAAATCAATGTGGACGTCACCTTACACAAAATGAAACCCAAACACCCAAAGGAATACAACTCATATAAGATTTTTGTACCAAAACATAAGCTGAGCTTATTTATGAATTCGAGTCTGTGGCCGGACGGTATAACTTTCCGACGTTTCATAGAATTCCGTAAGCGAGAAATAGACAGAGTAACATCTGATACCGCTCTTTAAAAATTAATTAATGGATAAGTCAACTAATACCGTCACCTTGATTAGTTTTAATTGTAAGTCCTTCGAGAGATCTAAGGAATGTGTCAAAACGCTTAGTCAGAAGGCAGACCTCATCGCGTTGCAAGAAACCTGGATGCTGCCTCACGAGATCCCAAAGCTACACGAAATTAACAGTGAATTTAGTTACTGTGGAAAATCAGCTGTGGATGTCTCAAGTGGAATATTGAGGGGGCGGCCCTATGGTGGAGTGGCGCTTCTGTGGAGAACCAGTAGGTTTAATTGTGTATCAGTAATAAAGTGTGATAGTGACCGATTAATTGCGATTAAGGTGTGTGCCTCAGACAGGTCAATTTTATATTTTTCTGTTTACATGCCTACAGACTCACCAGATAATCTAGTAGAATATATACAGTGCCTTAGTGAAATTGTAGCTATAATCGAAAATAATGACGTAGAGACCGCTTACATATTAGGTGACTTTAATGCTCATCCTGGGGAGAGGTTTGGAAACGAGTTGTTAGGTTTTTGTGAGGAACAGAATTTGGTATGTGCTGATTTCAGATACTTTGGTGTGAACTCAGGTACGTACACTTTTGTTAGTGAAGCGCACGGCAGTCGTAGGTGGCTTGATCATTGCTTGGTCACTAAGTCAGGCATGAAGTCGGTAATATCAGTAAAGGTGCATAATGATGTTTATTGGTCGGACCACTGCCCGTTAGAAATTCTATGTGACTTTAAATCGGTATGCCAAACCACTGTACTGCCGCGCGCTAAAACAAATAAAGTCCTGTGGGGTGAAAGGAGCACGGACCAAACTGATAGGTATACTGAATTTTGTAACAATAAATTACGCAAAATTGAGTTTCCTTATGAATTTAGGAATTGTTGTGACAGTATGTGTAATAATACGGGCTTAGATCACACTATTGTAATTGATACTTTGTACGCAAAAATTATAACTGCAATGCAAGAGGCCGCTGTGCTCAGTTTTGAGGGTAGGGACCAAGCTGGAAGGCCCAAACGTGGCCGTTCAATCGTTGGATGGAATAAATATGTCCGCGATGCTCACTGGGACGCTAGACAAAAGTTTAAAAACTGGGTATTTTACGGCCGTCCGACTTCCGGGGGTATCTATAATGACATGTATGAGTCTAGGAAAGTGTTTAAAAAGAAACTGAAATATTGCCAAAATAATCAGGATTTAATTAAAATGAATAATTTAGCTACAAAGCACAAAGATAAAGATTTTAAAGGCTTTTGGCAGGAAACCAGAAAGTTAAACCCTAAGTCTAGCGTACCGGTGAGCGTGGAGGGTATAAGTGATCCTGAAAGTATAGCGAATATGTTCCGGCTACACTTTCAGGTGGAATCCCCACTCAAAGAAGTGCATAACGATGTCGAGGCCGTGGTGTCGAGGGTACCGGAGCGAATTACCGCAAAGTATATTGCTTTGATAATTAAAGGTATGACAAGGGGTAAGTCACCCGGACACGACGGCCTCAGCATCGAACACTTTCAGCATGCTGGGCAGCACCTGCCTAGAGTTTTGGGAATGCTATTCACATTTCGTATGAGACATTCATACTTACCGAAGGCATTGATGAAAACGGTCGTGGTACCTATAATTAAAAATAAAACTGGGGATCTCGCGGACAAATGCAATTACCGACCAATCTCGTTGGCGACTACTGCGGCGAAGGTTCTTGACTGTGTCTTGGAGAGACAACTTAAAAATCACCTCAAGCTGCACGACGCTCAGTTCGGTTTCCGAACCGGACTGTCGACTGAATGTGCTATAATGTCTCTCAAGCATACGGTTAGGTACTACACTGATAGGGGTACGCCAGTCTATGCCACTTTTCTAGATCTTTCCAGGGCATTTGATTTGGTTAGGTATGATATTATGTGGTCTAAATTAACTGAAGCGGGTGTGCCTGGGGAACTAGTAAACCTATTTAAGTACTGGTACGGCCACCAAACTAACCAGGTCAAATGGCTTGGAGAACTTTCGGACGAGTATGGGTTGGAATGTGGGGTGAGACAGGGTGGACTTACTTCACCTACACTATTCAACCTGTACATTAACCAGCTGATTGTTGATCTGAGTGGTACCGGGGTTGGTTGCTCGATTGACGGTTACATGGTCAACAGTATAAGCTACGCGGACGACATGGTGCTGCTCGGTCCATCAATCTCTGCGCTTAGGAGGTTATTAGATGTTTGTAAGAATTATGCGAAAACACATGGACTTCTATATAACGATAAAAAGAGTGAGTTGTTAATATTTAGGTCCCGGGGTCGAAATGTTTTATGTGCACCCCCTGTACTGCTTAACGGTGTCGCACTTAATAGAGTGAAGGAGTTCAAATATCTCGGCCATGTGATTACCGAGGATTTGAAGGATGACAAAGACATGGAAAGGGAAAGGAGGGCGCTGACGGTCCGCTGCAACATGCTGGCTCGCAGGTTCGCGCGATGCAACGTGGAAGTAAAAATAACGCTTTTCAAAGCATACTGTCGAAACTTATACACGTGCAATCTGTGGGTCAACTATACGCTGCGGGCCTTCAACGCGCTCCGAGTACAATACAACAATGCCTTTAGGGTGATGCTGGGGCTCCCACGGTACTGCAGCGCATCGGCCATGTTTGCACACGCCCGTACGGAAGGGTTTGGGGCGACAGTGCGGCGCCGCGTGGCCTCGCTCATGCGCAGGGTGAGGGGGAGCACCAACACCATCCTGTCGGTCATTGCTGACAAGCCAGACTGCCCCATTCAGCGGCATTGGGTACGATCGCATGTGCTTGTTCCAGGTGCCCCTGAAGGTGGCAGATTCATGAATTAGGTTTTTGTATTTCATATTTTGTATTATTTGTTTTTTTTTTTTTGTTTTTTTTTTTATGTGTAGATACTAACATAGTTTTTTAAGTCACAATGTTACTAACAAAATATGGGGAAACCTGAAGTAAACAAATTTTATTTTTATTTATTTATTTATTTCCGTTGGTCATTACTTTTGTTTTTTCGGGATTTAATTTTAGTCCTACTTTTTCACTTTCTAATGCTAGGTCGTTTAGCATTATATTTACGTCTCCTGGTGTTTTGGCGAATATTACAATGTCATCGGTAAATCTTAAGTGTGTTAGTGTACGGCCGTCTATGTTTAAACCGAGATTATCCCATTCAAAGTTTCTAAAGATCATTTCTAGTACAGCGGAGAAAAGTTTCGGAGAGAGAGGATCTCCTTGTCTTACCCCTTTTTGTATCTTAAACGAATCCCCTTTTTTTCTAGCTGAATGCATGCGGAACTGTTTTTGTACACGTTTCTAATCAATCTTATGTATTTTTGTTCTATTCCTTGTTCTCTTAACGCCTCCCATCTTTTTGTATGTATTAACGAGTCAAATGCCTTACTGTAATGAACAAATGATATATAGTATAACAGTTGATATTCCGTATATTTTTCAATGATTTGCCTAACAACATGTATATGATCAAGTACTGAGTAGTCTTTTCTAAAACCTGCCTGTTCTATTGGCTGCTGCTCGTCGAGTTTTCCCTCCATTCGCTTAAGTATGATCTTTGCAAAAACCTTGTACATGTTGGACATCAAACTTATAGGCCGATAGTTTCCGATATCGTACTGGTCACCTTTTTTGTACAGAAGGATTATATTGGATTTGGTCCATTGCTCCGGAATCGTTTCCGTGTAGATGATGTCATTGAAGATTTCTTTAAGAATAGGTGTTATAGTCTGTTTTGCTTGTTTTAGTACTTCGTTTATTATTCCATCGGGTCCTGGAGCTTTGTTTTCTCTTTGGGTTTCTATAGCGAATTCTATTTCTCTCTCTAAGATGCTGGGTACAAATGAAACTTCCAACAACTTTGTTTCTTTTTCCGTTACGGTACTTTCATATAGTCTCTTATAGTAAGATGTAGCAATTTCCAATATTCCTTGTCTTCGGTTTTCCTTCAAGCTATTTTTATCTTTCATCTGTACGATCCAGTCCTTTTTGTTAGTTAACTCCTTATATGCCTTTTTTATTCTTCCTGTTTGTGAAATATGTCTCTCTATTGTTTCCATTCTTTTCTGAGTTCTATCTTTTCTAATAATAATAATAATAATAAAAAACAAACAGTTTATAATAATAAACTGTAAAATTCAGACGAAGACGATGTTGACAAGATCTGCCGCTCGCCGTGCACGCTCACCACCTCCGGACTCGTCGCCCAGCTCCGCCTCGCCGCCGCCGGTCTCCAGCCCCACTGTGAACGCTGTGATGACCCCGGCCGCGGCAGTTGCGTTGAGCTCGAGCGACGAGTATTTCTCTCCGCCGACGACGCCACCACCTGTTCGCCGACGGGGAGGACGCCGGCCGCCGGACTGCTTGGGACCTCGAGGCCCACCGGCCTCTGATAGGGCCCCCGCTACCGGTGGAAATGTGCAGCGCATGAAATGGACTCAAACAATCAACGAGAACGTCATGCGCGCATACTTTGGGGCTACAGAGGGGGGAAGTAACTTGACTGCGTACCGTGGTCGGATGCTCTCTCTGTTTCAGGTGCTTGAGCCAGCTGTCAACGTGTCGGCGCAACGACTGTCGGATCAGGTGCGGGTCATCCAGCGTAACCATATGCTGGATGATGTGGTGCTTGATCGCCTACGCCTCGAGTCACGGAATAGCCATGTTACGCCTGCTTCATCACTGGTCGCGGTACAATTTAACAGTGTTCCATCGCGACCCAACCTCGTCGATGAAGAGGATGATGATGAGGCTATATCCGTGACTCCTCAATGCAATGAAAAAGTAAGGAGCGCTTTGGAGGATGCTTTCCGTGAGTACCGCTCTACTCCGCCTGAACTTAGACCACGTTTACCTCGATTGCCCATGCATAAAAAAAACAAGGCGCTGGTGTGTGCTCTAGACTCTCAGCTGTCTAATTATTTAAAGGACAGCAAAGATCTGGCTGATACACATTCAATCTTGTACTGTGGAGCTGTTGCGATATGTCGTGTGGCTCATGTCAAATTCCCAGATAGTGACAGAGCCACACGACCAAAACCAGCTGTACCAGCTTGGCAGTGCAGGATTGAACGTCGTATCGGAGAGACTAGAGCACTCATTGGCAAGCTTATTAGTTTCAGGGAGGGCAATACACGCCCTAGAGTGATGCGCTTTGTGAGGCGGGCATTCTCGGGGACTGATGTTAGTACCCGAGACTATTTGTTACGCGTCACAGAGCGCATCGACTTTCTTAAACAGAAAATATATGCATGGGCAAACCGTATTCGTCGGTACAGGCGAAGAGTGGAGCGGTATTCTCAGAATCGCAATTTCCAAAGCGATGAAAGGTGGGTCTATAGAGCTTGGGAGCGATCAGACCAAGGTGTCACTGACACGTGCCTACCGGATGATGATGCCACGCGTTCATTCTGGCGCAATATCTGGTCGGTGCCTGTCAGTCACACCGAAGGTGGTTGGACTCGGGATGTTGAGCGAGCCTGCGATCCAGTACCAGAAATGGGGGCTATTACCATCTGCCCCCAAGATGTAGCTCGTGCAGTCCGTCCGTTGCCTAATTGGAAGTCTCCAGGGCCGGATGGACTGCATAACTTTCGGATTAAATGGTTTTCCGGGTCGCACGCTTGCTTGGCATCTCAGTTCCAGACTGCTTTAGAGTCTGGTTCGCTACCCCAGTTCCTAACAACAGGAATAACCCACCTGCTCCATAAATCAGGTAGCACCGCGGAACCCAAAAATTATAGGCCGATCACATGTTTACCGACGGTCTATAAAGTTCTTACATCCATTTTGAAAGCAAAAATTAATACGCATATTGACAGCAACTCCATCATGTCTGCCTCTCAAAATGGATGTAGGAACGGGTCCCGCGGTACTAAGGAGCTACTCCTTATTGATATGGCCATTAGCCAGCAGGTTCGTCGTTCCCGAAAGGATCTGTCGACATGTTGGATAGATTACAAGAAGGCCTATGACTCTGTGCCACATACATGGCTCATGCGGGTGCTAGAGTTGTATAAAGTAGATGCAACTTTGCGCACCTTCCTGATGACATGTATGTCACAATGGAGAACAGTCCTTCGCTATCCAGGATGTCGAAATATTCAGAGGAATAGCGAACCGATAAGGATTGAGCGAGGTATATTTCAGGGCGATAGTTTGAGCCCACTTTGGTTTTGCTTAGCACTGAATCCTCTAAGCACACTATTGGAGGATTCAGGTCTAGGCTATCGGTTGAGGAGAGGTGGTCAGGTTATATCGCACCTCCTCTACATGGATGACCTGAAACTTTTTGCTCACACCAATTCACAACTGAAGGAGCTACTGAAAATTACTGAAACTTTCAGTAGCGCCATCAGGATGGAATTCGGTGTGGACAAATGTGCGGTCATGCATGTACAGCGAGGAGAGATTGTGGAATCCGTGGGAACCCAACTCACTGGTTCCATAAACCTTAGATCCCTCTCTGCATCCGAAACCTATAAGTATTTGGGTATGTCGGAAGCGTTGGGTATCAATGTTACTGACATGAAGCAATCGTTGAAGGAACGCTTCTTTGGCCGCCTGAAAAAAGTACTTAATAGTCTTCTATCGGGCGGAAATAAGGTGCGCGCTTTCAACGGTTGGGTCATGCCGGTATTGATGTACTCTTTCGGCATACTCAAATGGACTCAGACCGAACTTGACGCCCTGGATCAGAGGGTCCGTACGTTGTTGACTGCAAATTGATTGCATCACCCACGGTCATCGGTTATGAGACTGTATATCCCGCGAAAATGTGGAGGTCGAGGCTTTTTAAACGCTAAGACACTCCACAATCGCGAGGTATGCAGTCTCAGGGAATACTTCCTGAAAACTGACGTGGGAATGCATCGAGATGTGGTCGCGGTTGACAAGGGCCTCACTCCGCTCTCCTTGGCTAAAGAGAACTGGCGCAAACCAGTAGTGCTTGAAACTAACGATCGCATGGAGGTATGGCAGAGCAAGGAGCTTCACGGACGCTTTTTCCGAGCCCTACGCGGGCCGGATGTAGATTTTCAAGCGTCCGTAGCCTGGCTACGTTACGGTGACCTCTTTGGGGAAACCGAAGGTTTTGTCTGTGCAATTATGGACGAAGTTATGATGACGAACAATTACCGGAAATTCATTGTGAAAGACGGCACAGTTGACATCTGTCGGGCATGTCACCGGCCGGGTGAATCAATCAGACATATTATTTCCGGGTGTTCTCGTCTAGCTAATGGAGAGTACTTGCATAGACACAACCTTGTAGCCAGGATAATTCATCAACAACTTGCTCTGAAATACAACCTTGTGGAATCGGAGGTGCCGTACTACAGGTATATGCCCGACCCAGTTCTCGAAAATGGCCATATCACATTGTACTGGGATCGATCCATCATCACTGACAGGACTATTGTTGCCAATAAGCCTGATATAGTGATGGTGGATCGATCAGAGCGGCGTGCAATGATTGTTGACATAACCATCCCGCATGATGAGAACCTCGTGAAAGCCGAGAAAGATAAACAAATCAAGTACCTTGATTTGGCTCACGAGGTTGTCGACATGTGGGAAGTGGATTCAGCAATCATTGTACCGATAGTCGTGACAGCCAATGGCTTAATAGCCAAGAGCCTCGACCAACACCTCAGGAGGCTCTCGTTAGGCGGCTGGATCAAGGGCTTGATTCAGAAAGCGGTACTGCTGGACACGGCTCGCATTGTCAGGAAGTTCCTCTCTCTGGAGCCCTGACCGCCGGTAGCTTGGACCCTGTTCCCGATACCGGTGGGCTACTATTTTTTATATTTTTAAATGTTTTTGTTTTTTTTTATACAAATATTTAAAAATGTAAATTATATGTAAGAAAGGTAAATAAAAGAAATAATAATAATAAAGCCCTTTATTCCGAAAGAAAATAACAGTATACATAAAAACATTTTACAATATGTCCCTAACTTCGGCGTGCCTTCTGGCAAAGGCCTCCTCCAACATTTTCCATTGTTGTCTGTCCTGGGTAACCCTTCTCCAGTTAGGACCTGCTGTCCTCTTAAGCTCGTCTTCCCACCTAGAGTTTTGCCTTCCTCGGTTTCTTTTGCCATCTCTCGGATACCACTCTGTTACCAGCTTGCTCCATTTCCCTCCTTTATCACGCATCATATGCCCTGTCCATCTCCATTTCTGTTGATCGACTCGAGTTAGTATGTCGGTAAGTTTTGTTAAAGATCTTAGGTCGTTATTTCTTATCTTATCCTGTCGTTTATAACCAGTCATACTCCTTTCCATTCCTCTCTGTGCTACTGCTAGTTTTTCTCGCAGTGCTTTGGTGAGTGTCCAGGTTTCGCATCCATAAGTTAGGCAGGGAAGTATGCAAGAGTTAAATGTTTTTCTTTTCGTTGACATTCCTAATTCTTTGGATTTCATAATTTCTTTCAGCGTCCAGTATTTCTTCCATCCAGTGGCTATGCGGAGGTTGATTTCTTTCGTCATTTGGTCTTTAGTTGAGATGACTTGGCCCAGGTAAGTATAATCTTCCACATATTCCAGAACACCATCTTTAACTTTGATGTCGACTTTTGCGGTGTTTGTCATTACTTTGGTCTTACTGGTATTCATTTTAAGCCCGACTTTAATGCTTTCATCGTTTAAGCTGTTTATCATACTTTCGAGGTTTTCAGGGTGTTCATCAAGTAGTATGAGATCGTCCGCAAATCTTAAGTGGTGCAGTTTTGCTCCATTTATGTTGATACCATATTTATCCCAGTTCAATTTGCGGAAGATGCTTTCCAGCACTGCAGAGAATAATTTTGGTGATAATGGGTCACCCTGTCTGACGCCCCTCTGTATACAGAATTCTTCACCAAGCGTTTCCAGTTGGATTTTTGCCTTGCTGTTCGAGTATATGGTTTTAATGATATTCGTATAATAGTTTGGTATTCCTTGTTGTTCAAGACTTGCCCATATATCCTCGTGGTTTAAGCTGTCAAAGGCTTTGGCATAATCTACAAAGGCTAGATAAATTTTCTTGTTATATTCTTTGTATTTTTCTAGGACCTGTTTGACAGTGTGTATGTGATCAATAGTTGAGAAACCTTTTCGGAAGCCTGCTTGTTCGACTGGTTGCTGTTCATCTAGTAGTGTGCTGATTCGATCCAGTATTATTTTTGCAAAAACTTTGTAGACATTTGACATCAAACTTATCGGTCTGTAATTTTCTATGTTTTCCTTGTCTCCTTTTTTATGAATTAGGATGATGTGTGATTTTGCCCATTGTTCTGGAATCTGCCCGCTTAGTATGATTTCGTTGAAGATAGTTGTTAGAATTGGAGCCAGTTCTTCTAATGTTCCTCTCATCAATTCGTTGGTAATTTTATCTGGTCCCGGGGACTTCTCCATCTTTTGGCTTTTTATTGCTTTTTCAACTTCGCACTGTAAAATGGCAGCTACTGGTTCAAAGGTTGCTTGGTTAGTTTGTTCTTTAACAGTTTCGTTGTAGTGTCTCGTTGTTTCAGCATCTTGTTTTGAGTATAGTTGTCGGTAGAAATTTGTAGCCAGACCATTGATGTTCTGTCGTATCGTGATTATTTTCGACCTTCTTTTGAGCTTGGGTACCCATTCTTTGCCCGATTCTCGTAGTTCTTTCAGTGCTTTTTTTACGCCACCTGTTTTCTGGATGTGGTACTCTAATGTTTTTAACCTTTTAACTTTGCGATCTTTTCTTATGCTTTCCCGTATTCTTTTACTAAGGTCTGAGATCAAGTTTCTATTTTCCTTTCTTGATTGGTTAGTTATAAGCTTCTTTCTTTCTTCTATTTGTTGCAGGGTAAGTTCGCTGAGTTGAGATTTATTGCCAATATGGGTGTTTCCACTTCGATTATCAATGTAATGTAGTTCTTTTTCTAGGATTTCGTATTTCTGTGTAGGGTTCAATTTTACATTGGTAATGATGTGGTTTTCAACTTCTTTAAGTACAGTATTAGACATATTCAAGCAGGGTAGCCTTGACTGGTGTTTTAAATTTGTTTTGATGTTGTTACGAGATATTCTTGGTTGGGATGTTCTAAGGGAGCAGCGAACCATCCGGTGGTTTGTATTGAAGTTTAGGTTACTTATGACAGTAGTGTCGGTGAAGGCTTTTGGGTAGTTACTAATTATGTAATCGATTTCGTTTTTAGTTGAGCCATCAGGGGAAATCCAAGTCCATTTGTTTCTTTGACTCTTTTTGAATACAGAATTAAGTGCTGATAGGTTATGCTCCATCAAGAACTCCACAAGCTTCTGTCCGTTGCGACTCCTCTTTCCATATCCGAACTTCCCCAGTATATACTCATTTATATTTTGCCTCGTTCCAATCTGTGCGTTGAAATCGCCCATTAGGATTATATATTTATCGGCGCTGTTTTTAATAGCCAGTGATAGATCCTCGTAAAAAGCTTCGAGCACTGTTTGTTCCGCTTGCTCAGTTGGTGCGTAAGCCTGTATGATAATCCACTGTTTTTTGTATCCTGGTAGTTTCATGTTCAGTATGGCCAATCTGTCGGAAATTCCTATCAGTTCTTGTATGTATTTCTTTAAGGATTTTTTTATAAGGAACCCTACGCCTCTGTGTCCGGCAATTTCACCTTTCTGGTACAGTATGTAGTTGGCATGCTCTTCTATTTTTTCACCCAATCTTCGCATTTCACTTATTCCCAAAATATCAAATTTTATATTCACCAATGACTGTTCCAACTCTAGTAAACTTTCTTGGGTTCTGAGGGTTCTGGTATTCAGTGTAGCAATATAAAGTACATCGTTTCTGTTTGTTGAAGGGTGATGGTCTAGTTCTCCCGCGGTGACCGGCCGTGTTGGGAGACAGGTTTGTTGTTGTTTTTCATTGGTTTGTTGTGGTTGTTCGGTTTGTGGTGTCCGTCTTTTCGTTTCGTTGTGAGTGTATGTCTGAGAGAGATTGTGATCTTTCACGCAAGTACTGAAAGGCATCTCGTTTTATTATTTTTGGATCGTTTCGGTTTCTAATATCAATATTTTTGGGGCTAGGTGTTTCCGATCTCTTTCTTTTTTCGTATGGCTTTTTATTTTGAGGGTACTTTTCCTTCTTTTTAAGCAGAGCTTTTTTTGACAGGTCTTGAGTGATGTAGGTGTTTGGGCTCATCTTTTTCTTATTTTTGAGTATTTGGATCTTCTTTTGTAATGTTGTAGTAGCGAGTAAAATAGGTCTTATTTTCCCCCCCTCCTCAACTTTTTTTCCTAGTCTCTGCATTCTATTTATTTCTTCCTCTTTCAGTATAACGTCTATGTCTTTCAATTTTGAGAGGACCAGGGCTTGCAAGTCATCTCTACTCTCATCCTGTGACTCCAGAAGCCCGTGTATTATTATATTGTTTCTTTTTCCGTTTGTCTCTAAGTTTTCTATTTTTTTAGTAAGATTGTCTATTTCGGTTTTCAATTTTGCGTTTTCTTCTATTATTGGTTTAATTTTTTCATCAACTTTCTTTAGTACTGCAGTAGTAATGTTTTCCGTTATAATATTGGTTTGAAGATTAAGTTGTTCCTTCATTTTATCTAGAAGTAGTGACATCTCCGGTGACAGATGAGTTGACATCTTGCGAGCGTAGAACGAAACGTTATTTATGTTTCTGAACGGAACTTAATGCCGCTATGTTGGTACTATGTCACTTGACACTTTTCTTTAATTTTGACAACTAACTTTACTTTCTGTGTTCAGATGTTTTCGACGTATTTAGCACTTTGTTTATTGTTCCGTGTCGAGATTAATAAGTATTTCGTCGCACCACAGCACACAAAACTTTAACTGAGCACTAGTTGACCGAGATAGTGGAATTTTTACAGTGTTTATTTGTTAAAATACGGGAGCGTTGCACTTAACGTCAGACGTATTCGAGCACCGGAACCGGAAAAAAATCATTTCTAATACTTTCTTTTATTTCTTTACTTAGTTCTGCTATTTTCTTTCGATTCTCTTTGGTACTCTTTTTATTTATTAGGACTGCTCTTTGATTAAAAAGAATAATGGTTTTGCTAGTCATCCACTTGTTAGTCAGATCTTTGTTGCTAGTTCCTTGTTGGGTAGCTACTTTGATCGTTCCTTCTAACCAGTTGAATTTTTCTTTCACTTCCATGCTTGTTGTATCTTTATTGTAGTCTATAAGTTTTCTCGTTATGGAATAAGCTATTTGGGCTGTTTGATTTTTAGTAGGTTTTGTGTTCATCGTATTATTTCTTGGTCTTCGGTTTTTTGGTGGGGTAGTCGTCAATTCTGCTCGAATCATTCGGTGGTCGGTGTTGAAGTTGAAATTGTATATGACTTTCATATTCGAGAAATATCTGCTTTTAGTAGTCATTATGAAATCTATTTCATTTTTAGTTTTCCCGTCTGGTGATATCCAGGTCCACATCTTTCTTATTTTCTTCTTAAACATTGTGTTTAATATTCTCAAGTCATTCTCCTGTGCAAAATCCACCAGTTTTTCTCCGTTTCTACTTCTCAACTTTTCCTATTTACAAATGGTCCCAGGACTAATAGCAGTTAATAATCGGCGATCGGAAACAACAAGCAAAGAAGAAGGAAACAAGAAAAATTAAACAAACTCCCCCAAGCCGGCTGGTCATCGTGGGGGACAGAGACCACAAGCCTCAAACAACACGGAAAAGGTCAAAAATTTATGTTGCAGCCCTCAAAGTACTTACTCTGAAAAATTAAGAAAACCTCACAGAACTAACATATGCTTTAAAACAGATCAAATGGGACATATTAGGTCTGAGTGAAGTAAGGCGAATGGGAGAAAGAATTATTTCCCATCCAGACTTTCTTCTTTAACATATAGGAATTACTTCGGGTCAGTATGGAGTTGGATTTATTATCAAAAAACATTTAACAAACCAGGTGGAGAGTTTTATAGGAGTATCAGAGCGTATAGCAGTGATGAACCTTAAAATACCGGGGCACAAAGATCCATGGTCCATCATACAAGTATACTCACCTACGGAGCGATCCGATTCACGATCAATAGACTCATTCTACCTAGAGCTAAATAAAACCATACGAGAACATGCTCACAGAAATCTTGTTGTTATGGGAGATTTCAATGGACAAATTGGAGAACGACAACCAGAAGAAGACAAAGTCCTGCGTCAGGCTTAGGCAACAATCAATTAAAATCAAGAGACTGAATTTAAGTTGCATAATCGGGTCATGTCTAGCATTGCTTAAACTTTCATTTTGGTGTCATAGGAATTTTATAGAAATCGATTTAGTGGTTTCGTAAAAATTAAAGTAAACTAAATTATATCGTTTTCTACAGGCCATTTCCCAACTATATTATCGTCAGCGTCCAGTCTGACCGGATGCAGCTGAACAGTACTTGTGACAACTAAAAAGTGTAAAATAAAACTGTTTTACCAAAAAAAAACAACCGACTTCTAAAAACCACTACCTACAAAGTGAAAAATAACTATTTTCGGAAGTCGGTGTTACAAACGAATATACAAAAACCAAAGACCGACAATGAATATTTTTCACAAATTTTCCACTAGAACAGTAATTAACGTTGTTTTTTTAAACTCATTTAAATTTTGCAATCATAGTACTAATTGATTACCTACATAGGTCGGTTTTCAGGCATTACTATAATACTAAAAAACCAATGGCATTCATTAATTTGTGGTCGTGGTGTACAAGAATGTAAAATAAGGTAACAAAATCAGTCGATATTATTAAAAAAATCATATCTTTGTAACCACATGGTTTTAATTGTTATTTCTACTTTTTTTCTGAATGGTCGTTAGTTATATCTACTAAAACCCGTTTCAAGGTTATCCATTAATTCCTGGACACCTTGTATATATGTATATTTTGCATGTACTACATACATCCAAATTGAAAACCTCATTCTTCTTTGAAATTTATTAAAAATATAAAATATATTTATGCGTTGCACAAAAATCGATGTTTTTCAGCTGACATATTGATGATGATGATGATGATCAGAAAAGGACGAAGATGTATTTACTTGTTCCGTAGTTACCTGTGCAGTATGTAGCAAGTCCCTGGCGGCGCCTGCAGTACGAACTCCTGCGTCGTCTATTTCTGATGCTGCAGGTAAGTCGGATGCTTGACATGTCAGCTCGTTGACACTCACTAGCAGTTGTGATACCTTGGTTCCTACGTCCTTTGCCAGCTGGACTATCTGAATTATATAAGAAGTTTTTGTTGGACAATGATAAGGTAAGTCGACAAGTTGCAATTTATTAATGTTCGTTTTTTATTATACAACGTGTAACATAAAGGGTATATACATAACAAGGGCATGGCATCTTTACATGATATCAAATGATATTGGAAGGGTTTTATAATCCTATTTCTTTATGTTAGGAAGTTATGAGAAAAACACCGCCAGTGATAGGCTACTACCATAGGTACTAGGCGCACAGAATTATTGAAGACATTTATCCGTTTTTTGCAAGTAACGTGACGTGTAACGAGTAGTTTTTAACGTATGTAGCGTGGTGCCACGTTTGTTATGATTTGAATTTAAGAAACGCACGAAACCGAAAATTTGGTATAAATTTTTTAACCGACTTCAAAAAGGAGGAGGTTACTCAATTTGACCGTATATACAATATGTTAAGAAAACCCTGTCCGACCCGTGAAGGTATTGTTAGGTATCGATAACTGATTCTACTAATGCCTGCAAAACCTGGCTAAACTTAAAAAAAATACCCCCTAAAAAATAAATAACTTAAATAAAATAAATAGGTAATTTCATGGCAACACAGGCACAGGTCATGACCGCAGTTGACCTCATGCTTGTAGGTATAGGTAGCTTGTTCACGTTTATCGACTCTCGAAAGAAACAATGATACTTAGGCAGCTCGAGAAAAGAATTTTTTTTAAGTAGGAAGGTCGTCTTGACTCTCCAAATGTATCATTTCATTGCATGAGCACAATTGCTGTGGCGGAGATGTTCCATATTTCGTCGCACGAGATTAGCACGGACATGCACACAAATAAAAATCAAGTGGTGTCAAATCCGCGCTGGCCACAGTTGGCCCCTACCAATCCACTGCTCACCGAACTGATAATGGACAATAATGATAATGTACTCACGTACAGGTCGGCAAAAATATCGTGAGGCACCGTCATGCTGGAACTCTCGTGCATTGACCGATAAGTACCCACTTCCAAATCGTCTAACACCTGATCACAACACAGCTAATTACAGTTACTACCTCCATCAGCATGTTACATTACTCTACGTTAGAAAAGGACATGATCACACAATACACGAATAGTGTACACCAGCAATGTTTATGCGCAACTAATAATTTAAAGTAAAAATTATTTTTATTTTATAAGAATAGGTACCTACGCCGGCACGCTTTGGTAGAGATGTGTAAGTAATCAAAATATTGTTTTTTTTATCGATTGATACTCGTCTATTTTTGGTATCGATTTAGTATTGTAGTTTCTCATTCTTATTCTCGATTCAACATCGCATGGAATTGTTTAGAACTTTTACAAAACTCAAATTAGCGAGGTACACTGCTGTAAATGAAAATCATGCCAGTTTTAATTTCAGTTTCTGTCTCAATATCGATGATATTGACCGATAAAATATTTGTAAAACTTTACTAAAATTGTGTTTCATAAGTCTTTCTCGTTTCTGTTTACTAATACTTGTGTTATAATAATGTTATTAGTAATTGATCGATAAACAAACAAAAGTACTTTTACCATTGGGTAATCTGTGTTTTTACAACAAATCCTTCAACCAGATATAAGTTTCGATTAATAGCGATAAAAAACGTTATTACGCAAAAAATAGTACATCCCTAGTTTCACCTACTTTTTCCTTTGCGGACACCGACAAACGCGCCGCGCGCCGGCATCACAAACGAGACCGCCAAATATTGAACATAAATTTATACATTTAATATCCAACAATAAATCAAACGATGATACCGCCGAAAATGGTGTTGTCACATTTTAAAAATTTACCTAATTTTGGGGAAGTTCGCGGGAAAAAAAAGATAATTTCAAAATTCAATAATATTGTTACTATGATGATTATGTAAAATTTCATATTTTATTTGGCCATGTGTTTACCTAACCTTTATTATCCTTACGGGTCGGACAGGGTTTTCTTAACATATTGTATGCTTTTTTTTATGTTTGTTCGCGCATAACTTCGTCGTTTATGAACCGATTTTGATAATTCTTTTTCTGTTGGAAAGAAGACGTTCCCAAGGTGGTCCCATGATAAGGATATCAGGGCTTGATGGTGGAAGACCAGAGAAAACAAGGTGAACTTTCAAAAATTGCAGGGGCGACTAGTGCATTTCTTAGCATTTTCATTAAGTATTTTAAAGCACTACAATTTAATAAAGGTCTGGAGTAGATCTGATGATGGAGCCGGGAGACAGTCGAAGGAACTCCTCAACAATTCACAGCAGCTACCTTGTGTTTGGGCTCGATTAATTTGTATTGATAAGAACTTTACACCTAGATGGGTTGTGACTGTCATAAGAGCTCTGATGATGAAGACAAAGGCCAGTTCCGGGAACTCCTCAACGGTTTACAGTAGCTACTTTGTGGTTGGACTTCATTCATTTATATTGATGAGACCCTTGCACCCATTGGGTTAAAATAATGGTCTGCAGTAAATTTGATGATGAAGACCAAGGCAGCTGAGGGAATACTTACGGGTAAAAATTAAAGTAAACAAAATTACGTCGTTTCCCAACTATATTTGCGTCAGCTTGCAGTCTGACCGGATGCAACTGAATACATAGTACTTTTAACAACTAAAAAGTGTAAAATAAAAACTTTTTTACAAAAAAACAACCGACTTCCAAAAACCACTACAAAGTGAAAAATAACTAATTTCGGAAGTCGGTGTCAAAAAACGAATATACAAAACCAAAGACACCGACTTCCGAAATTAGTTATTTTTCACTTTGTAGTGGTTTTTGGAAGTCGGTTGTTTTTTTTGTAAAAAAGTTTTTATTGAGTATTTTATTTTGAGTTGAAACCCTTCCGGTATCGTTTGATATCATGTAAAGATGCCATGCCCCTACGATTGATGACGGGGATCATTACGGGTCATTGCTCGCTGAATAAGTATCTCCACACAATAGGCATAACGGACAGACCTCTGTGCAGAGCCTGCATAGAGGCTGACGAGACAGTTGCGCATGTACTCTTCGAGTGTACAGGCGTTACCCAAATTAGAAACGAAACCATAGGAGCACCAAGATCTTACACAGATGTTCTCAACAGGTTGGGAGACCTGATGGGTTTCTGGAGGGAGGTGGGCTGGCTGGAATAACCGCCAAAGGCCGCCATGGTCCACGCACAATGGTCCGCTGGAGGGACTGAGTGCGGAAACCAAACCAATAACATAGAACATAGAAGATGCCATGCCCTTGGTATGTATATACCCTTTATGTTACACGTTGTATAGATAGTTCATCATTTGATTTTGTTTTATTTAATTTAATGTTTTTAATTCGGTTTAATCCATACTAATATTATAAATGCGAAAGTAACTCTGTCTGTCTGTCTGTCTGTTACGCTTTCCCGCTTAAACCTCTCAACCGATTTTGATGAAATTTGGCACAGACAATCTTTAGACCCTCAGAAAGAACATAGGCTACCTTTTATTCCGGAAAAATTTGATGTTCCCGAGGGAAATCTAAAAAGCGCGATATAACCGAACTCCACGCGGGCGAAGCCGTGGGCGGAAAGCTAGTCCATACTAATATTATAAATGCGAAAGTAACTCTGTCTGTCTGTCTGTCTGTCTGTCTGTCTGTCTGTCTGTCTGTTACGCTTTCCCGCCTAAACCTCTCAACCGATTTTGATGAAATTTGGCACAGACATTCTTTGGACCCTGAGAAAAAACATAGGCTACCTTTTATCCCGGAAACAATTGATATTCCCGAGGGAAATCTAAAAGCGCGATATAACCGAACTCCACGCGGGCGAAGACGCGGGCGGAAAGCACACAATCTTTAGACCCTGAGAAAGGACATAGGCTGCCTTTTATCCCGGAAAAATTTGATGTTCCCGAGGGAAATCTAAAAAGCGCGATATAACCGAAATTTACGCGGGCGAAGCCGCGGGCGGAAAGCTAGTATACAATATGTTAAGAAAATCCTGTCCGACCCGTGAAGGTATTGTTGTTAGGTATCGATAATAACTGATTCCACTAAAACGAAAACGAGGTACCTTAATACATGTGCGGTAGGCAATACATGCGCGGGCGAATGTGGGCAGGGCACGCGGCACGCGGTCTCATCGCTCATTCATAATACATAATTCCGCCAAAAATGGTGTTGTCACTTTTTTTTAAATACAAAATTTTGGGGAAGATGGAATTAATTCGCGGGAAAAAAGATTATTTAAAAATTCATTAGTATTATTAATTCTACGATGATTACGTTAAATATCATATTTTATTTGGTCATGTGTTTATCTAACCTTTATTATCCTTATGGGTCGGAGGGTTTTCTTTACATATTGTATGTATGACAACTAAATGTAATAAATAATCGCCATAATGCATCCTTACCATACCTTGATAACATGCTAACACGCTGAATTAGATAATATATTAATTTGTCGCATCATTTTAATGTCATTCTGTATAATGTCATTCTTATAATGTCATCGTATAATATCATCCATACTCATATTATAAATGCGAAAGTAACTCTGTCTGTCTGTCTGTCTGTTACGCTTTCCCGCCTAAACCTCTTAACCGATTTTGATGAAATTTGGCATTGACAATCTTTAGACTCTGAGAAAGAACATAGGCTACCTTTTATCCCGAAAAAATGTGATGTACCCGTGAGAAATCTAAAAAGCGCGATATAACCGAACTACACGCGGGCGAAGCCGCGGGCGGAAAGCTAGTTCTATATAATGTCGAAGTCGTGGTGGCCTAGTGGTTAAAACACCAGCCTCTCAAGTATGAGTGCGCGGGTTCGATTCCAGGTCAGGCAAGTACCAATGTAACTTTTCTAAAGTTATATGTACTGTCTAAGTATATCTTAGACACCAATGACTGAAGGTGAAGAAAAGCATATTGAGGAAGCCAGGACTTTTAAGTCTGATATCGCCAACCCGCATTGAGCAAGCGTGGTGATTACGCTCAATCCTTCTCTGTATAAGAGGAGACCTGAGCCCAGCAGTGGGACGTTAAAAAAGGTTGATAAAGATGATATAATGTCATTGTGTACAATGTAATTCTTTATAATCCTTTACATACCTCGTTCTCCTTATCTGCATTAGTACCGTGTGAGAACTTGTACAGTAGTTGGTCAGCAATGTCCGCATAGTCGGTAGATGCTTCTTGCATTTTCTGAAACATTGTGTCTGTTGTAATTACAAGTAGGAAGAGGTAGAGATTGGTGCATACATGCAACTTATTAACAGTCATTTGCAAGAAATATGAAACAAACATTAACTTAGTTAAGAGTACACAGATTTCGGTGACATGACAAGGAAAAACATGTAAAATACTTAATCACTATTAAAATAAAGTTGATATTTATTTTAACTTGAAACAATATTAGTATGAAACATACAGGGTATATATCCAGGCGTTCATACGACATAAAAGATTGTCACGCAGCGCAGGTATATGTGTCTAAGATGGCGCTGTATCTAATGGTAGGTACGGGTTTTAGTTTTTGCCTCCGAGTAACAGTATTTCTATCTCAACGACACGACACGCGTTTTTGTACTGATTACAATGTCCCGATTATGACATACGCTTGTCCAGTCTTCGCACACGCCATGCCACGTCATATCCATAGGATGCAAGTAGTCCAAAACTGATTCCTCCGTAAAGCCACAAACGCCCCTTGGTTCGTCCGAAATGAGATCCTCCATCTTGATCTCAAAATTCCCAACATCCATTAGTACATGAAACGTGTTCCAGTGTCGTTACCGAGCGCGCACGGTAGTTCATAGTATTCTGCGCTCACGCAACAGCTGAGGGCAGAGGTCAATGCATCATTCGCCCGCCCAAGCAGAGCGTGGACCATATTTTTGTAGGGATAGCCAAGTAGGATAACAAGCTCATAATTCTGTGGTTTTCATGATATCAAGCGTTTCTTCGACACTGCTGCCAAGCACCTCCATCCCCTGATAGCAACGTCTGCTAACCACACCCCCTCCAACATCTCCAAGCTTCGCCGCCCTCAGCATGGCCTTACTGACCCCGATGACCACATAGCCCTCCTCCAAGAGGCCAATAGGGCCACCAGCACCCTGTACAAGAAACCGACCTTCCGCCCTCGCCGCCGAGGTCCTCCGCGACGAGCCCCTCAGCTTAATTGCCCTTTCCGTCCCTTGCCCGATGTAGGCCAGTCCGCGCCGCAGCTGAGCCCGTAAATATAATGTCCAACTTCATAGTTGGGACATTATATGTATTTACTGGCTCAGAGTTAGTAGTAGTAAACGCCGCGGTCATCAAACCACTAAAAACCTTTCGATCCAGTCGTCCCTTGCTGTCCTCTCCAGCGACGCCCTAAGCCGAGATTCGTACCCCACAGGGGGTGCTTTTAGTGCGTAGTCGCTCTTTAGTTTAGTTTAGTTCTTAAGTACCCATGGCTGGAGGCTTTAATTGTAATTAAAAGATCCACAGGATAGTCCGGTTAAGTAGTCCGGCCTGTAATGGTAAACTACGAGATGCCAAAACAAAAAAAAAAGATTACAAAATTTACAAAGACGCTGTGAAAGTGTGTGTCAGGAGCTCTCGGTACCATTCGAGATATCGGCGAGGTCGAAAGTGTGGGTGTCGTTTCGCGTGAGATAGAAATACTGTTACTCCGAGCCAAAACTAAAATCCACAACATACAGAACAGACACACACACAGATACAGCGCACAGATACACACACGTGTGAGGCTGTGTACATGTGTATACGAGTACGTGTGTGTGTTATCTGATGATGCTTCTCATATTTACGTATACATTCACAGCCTGTTTGCTCACTTAGTGATCACAAGAAAAACACTCGGTGCTTCGTGACATAATCCATACCAATATACAATATGTAAAGAAAACCCTGTCCGACCCATAAGGATAATAAAGGTTAGGTAAACACTTGACCAAATATAATATCAAATTTTACATAATCATCACAGTAACAATAATAATGAATTTTGAAATAATCTTTTTTTCCAGGGTATTAATTCCAATTTCCCCGAAATATGGTAATTTTCAAAAAACTGACAACACCATTTCTGACGGAGCGAATAGCGATGCGACGGTTGCCTACCCCACATGCATTAAGTTACCTCGCTTTTTCGAAATAATATTTTTTTTTTTTTGGGGATTTTTTTTTTAAGTTTAGCCCGGCTTTGTAGGCATTATTAGAATCAGTTAACGATACCTAACAATACCTTCATGGATCGGACAGGGTTTTCTTTACATATTGTATATAAAGCTGAAGAGTTTGTTTGTTTGAAGGCGCTAATCTCAGGAACCACTGGTCCGATTTGAAAAAAAATATTTTTACGTTTGATAGCCCATTATCCCAGGAAGGCTATATAACATCACGCTGCAACCAATAGGAGCCGAGCATAATAACTAACTACACGGAACGAAGTCGCGGACGGCCGCTAGTGTGCCTATAATCATCTGTCTGTAGTCAGAATGCAGAAACCAACCCAAGCTTAAAAGTTCTCCGAATAGGTTTTGAGATTGTTTTGGTACTGACCTCATGGTTCTGGTCACCAGTCATGCCACAGACCTTCTTGGTGGCGTCGAACAGAGTCCTCATCTCGTCCTGCAGCTCCTTGCGGCATGCTGGGTCCATAGTGCTGGCTAGCATCTGCGCATCTGCGAGTTTTACGAAAGTCTCATATGTCAGAAAATTTTGATTAGGAAGAAAATGAAAAATAATGTTGTTAGGAAAAGTTTTCACTCGTGAGGTAGCTGCTATAAGCAAGATTTTGAAACTTTTTTTTACTCTTTGTCAAGGATTAGTCATCTCGTAGTCATTTTATAAATTTTAGGTATGCATACTTGAAAATAGATAACATTGTATTTTTCTTAATTGTTAGTCTGTAGGTACTTTACTGTAACTGAGGATCAGTCAGTTGGAGCGCGGAACCCAGCACAGGATCTTAGATCCCCATGCCTATATATATTTTTAACACCCTTGCTCGTAAAGCTGATGTAATTCCACCGGTTTTAAATATATAAAGCAGGCCATAACAAACGCGTGTGTTATCAAAGCAAATAGTTAAGTTATAGTCGATACAAATTCCATAACAGCATTATTTTCCATTTCAAGTAATTATGGAACTGATCGCCGCCGTACGGCTCGCGCTGCGCGCTGTTCCATATTTGAAATGGCAAATAATAATACTAATGGCGGGAAAGCAACAGTGTGCATTTACAGATTGAGTTTATTTAAAATGAACAAAATATAAAATACTTTTTTTCTGTTTCCTCGCAACTGTGTTAAAAAACGTCGTACGATATACGTGCGTATTGGTTATAACATGCTCGGCTCAATTACACCCTCGCCTTCGGCTCGGGCTGAAATTCCGCCTCGCATGTTATAACCATCATTACGCAATAATATCGTAATTTAATATTATAGTATTTTTAAATTTTAATTGTATATTATTGTATTTGTTGTGATATTTTTGATATATTAGTTTACAAGTATTTTTATGTTATATTTTGTATTGTATTTTCTATGGGCACTGGTGGCACAATAGACAGAGAACAGTAAAACATCTTCATATAAACGAGCCGCTCTCGGTTTGAATGTATGCGTGCGCGCCGAGCGCCGTGTCGGAACGCGATTTCACGCATACGCTGGCATAATATAGGATGGCATAAGATGGCGGCAGTACGGGCTGTGCCGCGTGACTGTGAGCACGCGCGTAAATTACATGACCGCTCGCGTTCGTCAACTCTCGCCGGCCACTTAACATAATATTAATTATTACGAGTATCATGACTTCAAAAGGGGGAAAAAGATATTGTAGTGTTTTCGGGTGCCTCAATAACGATTTCGCAAACCCGAACTTATCATTCTTCATAGGAAGTATGATATTCAGTATGTAGGTACTTACATACTGAACCAGAAATGTAAGTACCTACTTATACTTAACTTAAATCTTATAGGAAAATGTGATATATGTATTGTTTGTTTCACAGTTTATTTGCTTTATTAAGAGCGTACCCGAGTCCAATTTTTCCATATAATTGTATTCTCAGATTTACTTCCTGAATACTACGCTTAAAGTTAAGTTTATTTTAAGAGGCCCAGTTTTACTATAAAACAGAGTATTGAGTACGAAATATCTTTTAAGTAAACGTATTTGTCGCGTATAGTGTAATAAGGGCAATTTCACAATATTCAATATTGCAAATGACTATTAATTTTTTTCTATTGTCTTATGTGTTGTTTGATCCAAATATGACGTCTTAATCATAATATTAAGTTAATAAAATTATAGTAAAATGTGACCGACTGACGCTTAGGGTTGCGTATAATTTTATTTATAACATTATAACCTTTAATCCCTCCGACGCGCGCGTCGACAACAGCAACGCGAGGTGCTCTTAATAGCGAGCGGCGCCTTTGTTGCATTTGAGCTAGCTGATGCTATCCGATTATATAAACAAACATTAGACAGTACCCATATAAACAATCATTATAATTGTACCTCAGAAACTAATGAGGCTAAAAAGGTTTTGCGGTTTTATTAAAGTAAGGTATCATTTGTTAAATATTCGCTACCCATACATAATCTTAGCTTTACTAATATCTACTTTTTCATAAGAACTACATATTTATTGTTTACGTTCTCATGTTTTATATCATTTAAGCATTAGTTATAAGCTTGTGAATATTATTGTGTTAGTGTTACATTTAAGTACTCATCACTTACAATCTTCTCTGATAAGAACCAGTTATATCGATTTCCCATATCACACATCACTTAAAATTTATCATTATTTACGAGCTTTAGAATACAGTATGTTAACTAACAGAGGGCGTTCCCGTTAACCCGAAATAGTATAGCATACATACATGCTAAAAAAATATTTATATTCGAAAACAAATTTTTTTTTTAATTTTTCCAATAAGAAAATATTCAATAAAATTTTAAATTGACATGTAAAAGAAACACACTGTACACGCGAACTTGAAAGACGGCAAGGTCGCAATTTGTTTATGATACTACGCTACTATTTTGATTTAAAACAGGAGGTTTCAAATTTATTTCCAATTAGAATTTTTTTTTATTCGGATTTTTTTATGCTTATTTTTCTATGCTAATATTTTTATTTTAATCTATTAATGATATATATTAACGAGTTTAAGGGAACGCCCTCTGTTATTTAACATACTGTATAATTTAGTGTTACACTTAAGTAGTCTTAAAAATTTTGTCGGTATCAAATTTGTAACTTAATATAATAAATGTTATGTGAATAAAGGCTTTTTATTTTTACTAAATTTATAAATTGGTAAAATATTCTATCATAATATGCTTTTTATTCCATAAATTTAGATCAAAGTGACAACCCTAGGGTTCAACGCAAGAGTAGGCAAATAACTCTGCGGGCGGCCTTAGATAATCTACTGTTCTCTGTCTACTGTGCTGGTGGCTTGAAATAAATTAATAAATTAATAAAAATAAATCATGAGGCCAGTTTGTTTGTTCCTTTATTTCTTTCATTATCTTTTTTATTTTTTAATTTTGCAGGATACAACAGAACAAATTTTGAATTATGTTGAAAAAGTTTGATTGTTTTCAAAAACAATGATGCGATTCTTTTGCAACAGAAGGAAAATGATTTCTCATACCTCTGGCTAGTTTCGGCATCAGCTCATTGATAGCATTCATGGAGTTGATAGCAGCCGAATAGTCAATGTTGTCTGGATCTGTAACAAGAACATATTATAAAGCGACACTATTACAAAAAAACATCATTCATCATTTCAGCCGAAAGACGTCCACTGCTGGACATAGGCCTTCCCCAAAGATCTCTACGACGACCGGTCCTGCGCCTCCTGCTTCCAGCGGTTTCTCGCGATCTTCACCAGGTCGTCGGTCCACATTGTCGGGGTCTACCCACGCTGCGTCTTCCGGTGCGTGATCGCCACTTGAACACCCGTCGGCTCCATCGGGCATCAGTCCTACGGGCAATGTGCCCGGCCCACTGCCACTTTACTGTTGCAATTCTTCGGGCTATGTCGGTTACTCTCGATCTTCTGCGGATCTCCTCATTCCTGATTTGATCATGCAGTGAAACCCCAAGCATAGCCCTCTCCTTTGCCCTTTGAGTAACCTTGAACTTTCTTAAAAGGCCCATTGTTAGCGACCATAACATCTTTTTGATAAAATATTTTCTTACAGAAACTTGCAAGTAAAATCCGACACTCACACTACCAGCTAGATAAGCCGATAAAAGCATCAAACTCTTGTAAGGTATTCTATTTTATGTTGAAGTACAAAAGTGCATTTTATGTTGAAGTAACAACTGGAAAGTTATGTGGAAATCGGTTGTCATAATATGGGCATGTGTTACGGAGAAATGAGGAAAGTGTAGTGAGGTAAGTTTTGAGTCTGAATGTCAATGGCGCCGATTGTGTTGTTCACAAAACTAAACTAATTTTACGTTATGTGCATTTTTTGTTTCCATTTCATTAAGAAAAGGGCAGAAGATAAAATGTCAGTTTAAACCTATCAAATTAGTGCGTTCCTGACGTAAACTGGCGTATTTTTAGTCGCCATGTTTATAATCCCGTCTAAACTGTCTATGGAGTATCTTAATTTGACAGGATTAAATTAAAATGTTATGTTCTGTGTAAAAAGATGCACATAACTTAAAATTAGTTTAGTATGTAAACAACAAAATCGGCGCCAATATAGTTAAAAAGGACTATTTTTAGAGAAGCATGGAAGAAAAAGACACGTTTGAGTCGGCACGCGCATGAATTGTCCTTTTTTCCATGATATCAAATCCAGCAGGGTAATTGCGTAACAAGTTATCAGTTGCAATGGGTTTCATTTTGACAGTTCAACAACATTCATTGCGTTATTTACGTTGTTGAACAAAAACATTTTCGATCACGTGGAGCAATGCATTAGCAATATGCTTCGAATTGATTCCAACTGATAGGAATAATGTGTTGCGTAATTAAGGTCCCTGCTACTTTATTTTCCGTATAATTTTTGACAATCAAACGTGCATTATAAAGGCATACTATGATAAATACGACCCTGAATTTGACCTTAACTTTAAACATTAAAAGACGTTGGCTGAAGAAGTCTGCGCTTCTCTTAAAAGGAATGCAAAACATTCCTTAAAAGGGTCGACTTCTTTATCACAAAATGTTATACGAATCTTACCAGAATGGGCCATGAGGTATAGCGCTATAGCAGCGTTGAGCTTGCCCAATCGATTCTCCAGAGCTTTTTCCAGCTTCCTCTTTTGTTCTTCGTCCAGTTTGGGACCAGTGTACTCCTGGATGAATAATATAAAGCATTGAACTCAAGAAACGATGAAGTTTAACAGATGGCCAAAACTTCTTGAGAAAACAAGACAGTTGTAAGCCCATCCGAGTACAAAGGTTTCAAAACTATAATAAGAAGCTTCTAGTTGACTCTAGGAATTTGGTTTACCTCATGAAGAGCTTGTCCAGCTGTGTCGACAGAGTGTAGCGCAGTTGTAGCGGCCGCTATGAAGGAGGCGCGTCTGATCGTCTGCTCAGTCTTCTCACCATCCCTGAAGCTCTTGCGAGAACGCTGTAATGATAACATTATGTGAGAAGTAGGGCCCACACTATGTGGGGATGCTTCAGTGTTACCTGTTTTCTGAAATTATGATAATAATAAGATTAAATCTATACATTCCGAAAGATTTAGGAGTATAATGATGTCCATCACCAAAGCACCTGGGGCCTAGTCTACTTCCATTGATCACGATTCCATTGACATTATGCGAAAATGTTGTAATCAGTCGTTTCTTAAAGGAATGGTGATAGGATGAGGAGTATTGCCATCATTATAACGACGCTTGAAAGGTAATCATATCTAAGCGACACAAATTCGTAAATTGAGTTACATAGTTGTTACGACGCAGAAAAATCTGGCGGTTCGAATGGTGTATGTAACTCAATTTACGATTTTTTTCGCTTAGATATGATTGCCTTTCAAGCTTCGATAAAACCCGATAGTAAAAATAATTTTCTAAAAGCTCCTCTATTTGAACATTTAGAATATGGAGTGGAGTGTCAGTGATTGTTATAAAATCGACCATTTTGACAGTATTGGAATAGCAGACTAGAGGAGGAGGGTTGTTTATGGGTCAGGGGACGCCAAAAGTCGCTTATCACTAGTTAACTTTAAGCAACGTTTATGAATAAAGGGGTATATGGTGTTCATAATAAAGAGTATTATATTATATTCTACACGTTGTAACTGTCTAACTGATCTCCACAACAGAGTTAAACCGATTGGAATACACAAATATGGAATACATCTGGTATCTCATACCCTGAGGAGTTCGCTGCGTCTTTTGGTCTTCGGGTCAATTGAGAAGTACATCTGAGTGGTCAAGTCGGCAATACTCTCTGCAGCATCCTTCGCATCGTTCGGATTCTAGAAAACATATAATAGGTTAGTTTTTAGTTGGAAAGTTTTTGTTTTGATTTGACTACAACGTTAGTCTGTGGAGTAAAAAAGTACAATGGAACAATGAATTTGGTTTCATGAAAAATTATTTATCTTCCCACTGAATTGAAATGGATTCCAACATTAGTGTTATTTGTTGTTGTACTAATATACCTACTCATAAGACAGATAAATCTTTACCTACTTACAATATTATGATTTCTTTTTGGCTCTCTTTATTTAGTTCAGGGACTTTTACACGACTGTGTACGCCAGTCCCATCGTACCTAACCCAAAACTTAACTAAACCTTAACTTAATAATATTTACTTAAAATAAACTTAATCTTAATTTAACAAATATAAAAACTTTATAGGCAGTCCCTGAAGTAGGTGTGGACAATATGTGATGGAAAGTACCAACATCATATATGTATATTTACTTGCAACACTTTAAAATTTTTTTTCTTTTTCAGACAGTAATATTATCATTGTCTTGCCCTTTGTCGGCGCACCATGTCTGTCTCATATTAATAAATTATTCTATGTTCTAAATAGTACACCGTAGACTATCTCCCTACACTATTCGTCTCTCCTTCTCCTTGGTATTTCATCCAATGGTTGTCTGTAAAAGATCGACCCTTTGTAAAAACCTAAGACCTTTATTCGTTCTGTAATTTATATATCGTACATTATACAACGTGTAACATAAAAAGTATATACATAACAAAGGCATGGCATCTTTACATGATATCAAACGATATTGGAAGGGTTTTTTAATTCTATCTCTTTATGTTGGGAAGTTATGAGGAAAAACACTGCCTGTGATAGGCTACTATCATACTAGTCGCACAGAGATATTGAAGACATTTATCGGTTTTTGGCAAGTAAAGTTACGGGTAACGAGTAGTTATTAACATATGTAGTGTGCTGCCACGTTTCTTATGATTTTATTTTAAGAAACACATGAAACCGAAAATTTGGTGGCAATTTTTTGAGTATTTTATTTTGAGTTGAAACCCTTCCGATATCGTTTGATATCATCTAAAGATGCCATGCCCTTGGTATGTATATACCCTTTATGTTACACGTTGTATACTCTATACTTTCCAGGAAGGCTTTAGGCCATATAACATCACGCTGCGCTGTATATTTTTCTTATTACTTCACGCAAAGGAAGTCGCGGGCGGCCGCTGGTCGTATGCATAATAAAGAATATTCTGTTATATTCTTCTCCGTTATTCGTTATCGCGATAGTTCCCCCTTTTTTCTAACCATATGATCATTCACATAGCCTAATATCGTTTATTTGGACTCACAATATTGTTTGAAAATTTTCGAAATCCCTTCTTTACTGCTTACTTCTGCTCTTGTACTGTTGTTGTGCGTGCTGTGTACTGTGCGTTGTCTGTCACTGAATTTTAGATTTTATTACGTAGAATATAAGTATAGATTTTGTTAACTTACGACTTTGCCCGGCTCGGTAGATTCAGCCAGTTTGTTCATAAAGTTGTTCAGATCTTCTAGCTCGTCTAGCAGCATCTTCTTTGCGTCTTCGATGGCTTGCTTATCCGCTGTCTCTTGCACACCTAGTACAAATAACCATTCTTTATTTGTATTCATGATGATTGTTGGCAAAATACAGTCAGAGCAAGAAATGAAAAGAACACCACATTTTTAACTGATTTAAGATATAAATCTGTAGTTAAACTAAATTTTGACTGTATTTGATGAATGAAAAAGGAATGAACTGTCTGACTCAGCATCCGTAGTATGTTAATAGGGCTTAAAATACTATTTGATTTTAACAATAATATTGTGTATTTTTCTATATAATTTTATACGATAAATAAGTAATAACTGCCAGACAATATAATAGAGATGATCACATAATTTTTCATGTTTATCTCAAAATAAGATACCTATGCTTGCAAATAATAGATATTACCACAAAAAGAGCTTAAAAAATGCTAACTTAATAAAGAGTATAAAATAAGTGCTGGACAAAGACGCTGCAGCCACGGAAATGACGTCACGTACCTACGTTGGTCGAACCTTTCACGAATGACAGGAATAGCCCTTTCCAAAAACTTTTTAATGCTTGTCTCGTCGCGATACTGTCGTTCTCAATATTAACATCGATTTTGTATTTTTTTTACTTCTGAGAATTAGGCCGACTATGCATTATTACGTTGCAGGCGGGCAAAATAGCAAGGGGATAATAGTTTAGCGTTTATACCCGGCTCCATGTGACTTACCTTTCTGTACAACTGGGAAATCTTCCTGCATAGTTTTAACAATCTGTTGAGCGTCCTTTACGTGGGTTTCCGTGGGATCTGGACAAAAATAAATTAATTATTCGTCAAAAACTTCAATGCTGGACATGTTAAGGTTGCAATTACTACCCTGCTGCCCATGACTGACATATAAACATGTGAAATTCAAACTTGATAGAAGTGAAACTTTTAAAATTTTTGTACAGACTCTATCGAATTTCTTAATTAGATTTTCAACTTTATAACTAAAGCATTAAGGCTCAAGGTTGATTGAGAATATTTGACGTTTCGGGTAGCTTGACTTGCTGTCGTCTGTACAACATCAAAAAGTTGCTCAAGAGTGATTTTGAAGTAAAAATTTCTTTAACATCGTCGTGATATGAAAGTTGATTTGAACGTTTCAATATAGACGAATGTAAAATATCTCTTTTCACAGTCGCTTTTTCGTTTCATCGACTTTCAAACCTCAACGATTCTGAAGAAGTGTTCAAGTCTTTGACTTTGATTTTATACAACGTTATTTTTTGTTTATGGGTCATTTGAATATAGTTTGTTCAGAATAAGCAACTGAATCGATTCCAATCATTTTTGCACCATGGTATATTTTTCCCAAATACGTTTAGAAATTTTTACAGTGTGGATATCGAGTGGTTACGATAGATCATAGTACTTGCGCGCGCGCAACAGTTGACGCCAGAGGTCAACGCACCGCGCTCGCCCGCCCGAGCGGAGCTTTATCCATATTTTTGTTAGGAAAACCAAGTAGAATAGCAAGCTCACTTTGTAGTTTTTCATGATATCTTTTTGAAATTTTGTACATAGATTCTTTACTTAAAAATACTGGACACGTATTTCGGGTTTCGTAAAAATAAAAAATAATGTTGTTTAGCTGAGTACCTGTGAGCAGTCCAACTATCTTGACCGAGTTGGAGTTCAATCTGTTCAGTTTCTTAATACAGTCCTGTGACATGTCACCGCGGAGAGGCATTTCACCTTTCTGCAAGGAAATTAAAGTGAGTTAAATGTCGGACGAAAATGTCTGCTGTCGGATGTCAGATGATAATGACGTTGGCTTTGAATATGAAGGATATTATGTGTAGCTACATCTCTGCCTAACACATCGGAGATTGCAAGTGTGATGATGACATCTAGGCTTACGTTATGTTAACGTTAGGTTAAAAGTGGTAGGCCATAACATCGGCTGCCGGCAGAAGTTACCACCTACCAGACAAAGTCTTGGCGCCAAGCGATTCGTTGTGTTCCGGCATGACGTCTAGTGAAGCCGTACGGAGGACGGGTCTGCAGTTGTTTTGCGATGTGTGTTGGGTACGATGCGCCAAATGTTATTGTGTCGGGAGTTTGGTCGTGGAGGGTCTCCAGATCAATCTCTGACGCAGCACCGTTAGTTATGTTGTTTTTTTTTAATAATTGTAAACTAGTGCTGGTGGGTAGTGGTGGTGTAACTAGTGTTTGGTTTAACATTGCATCACCTCGCTCAACTGCCGTCTTCCTTCCTATTCACTCAGTTTTTTGAGTGATACTTCAAATCCCGGAAAAAATTGATATTCCCGAGGGAAATGTTAAAAGCGCGATATAACCGAATACCACACGGGCGAAACCGCGGGCGGAAAGCTAGTATCACAATAATTATGAACTCTGCAAACAGAGCCTAACGCCTATGTAGGACCTTAAAATAATGACATAAGGTTAATTTTTTGTAAAGAAAGCACTATAGATCAGGGCGTTGGGAGTACTTACCAAGGCTTGTTGCTGGTTCTGAAGGTGGTCAGTGACCACGATCTGTTGCACCGTAGTTATAACAGCGCCGGACTGAGCCTGGGAACCTGGACACAAATACCATAACACATCACTTTGTTTACTAACTAAACTTTGAGTACAATGCATCTTCTTCTTTAAAAAGAAAAGGACAGAAGATAATTATTTGAATAGGATAGATAAGACACAGAAAGGAAAGATGAACTGAACTTAAATTTTGTTTGTATATAAACTAGTTTGGTAAACTTCGTCGGGTATTCTCGTCGCCCATACCCCAATTTTTGAACACTAAAATCTTCAGCCAGTGCGTCCTACCCGTCATGACTTACGGAGCCGAGACGTGGACACTAACGGTCAGACTAGTCCATAAGTTTAAAGCCGCTCAGCGAGCTATGGAGCGGGCTATGTTGGGCGTCTCTCTGAAGGACCGCATCAGAAATGAGGTGATCCGACAGAGGACCAGAGTCACCGACATAGCTGAGAGGATTAGCAAGCTGAAGTGGCAATGGGCTGGTCACATATGCCGCAGGACCGACAACCGTTGGAGTAAACGAGTCCTCGAGTGGAGACCGCGTCTCAGCAAACGTAGCGTAGGACGCCCTTGGGCGAGATGCGAGATGGAGCGACGACATCAAAAAGGTGGCTGGTAGTGGCTGGCGGAGAACTGCTCAGTATCGAGCTTGTTGGCGTGCCATGAAGGAGGCCTATGTCCAGCAGTGGATGAGTAGAGGCTGATGATGATGATGATAAACTAGTGTTTTACCATCAACGATTGCATCACTGCTTACCATCAGGCGGGATTGCGGTCAAACACCACTTTATAAAAATAAAACTTACCTTGTTCATAAGGCACTAGTTTGTTGGCTCCGACGAATGTTTCTGTGACTAACTTAGACGGGTTGTTAGCGACGTGCTGGATGAGGTGGCTCCTGGAACAGGTCATCTTGTTGCAGCATGTCTTAATGCTCATGAGGGGCTTGTAGTTCAGTAGTGATAAAGAATGTTTGTGTAAAAAGTTTTCATAGAGATAAAGAATGAATATTAACACAAAAAGGTGTTTGTTTTGATTCGACCATTTCAAGAGTTTGCCAGCAGGTATAAACTGCCTAGAGCTCCATGGTCTTTTGTGCCCGTCAAATATATCGGTCACCGTCAGATCAGCGGACACAATCTGTTTGCGCAACTCCCAGCAAAAACTGTAGCCAGGCCTGAATACCCAGTCTGTCGTATGAATGCCCTTCTGACGCCCAACTCAGAATGAGACATGTTTGCGGATGAATGGAATATGATTATGTGTAGATGTCTGGTATAGTATAGTCTGGTGTTCTGTGAGAGAAAGTAGGCGAGGGGTTATATGTTAGTTTCTAAGTAATATAGAACAGTGTATTATCATTATATCTTAATTATTTTATTTTATTTAATCCATAGAAACTATCAACGACAATTTTCAATTACGAGATGTTCCTTTTAGTGCGGAAACACGAAGTTGTCGATAAACTTCGTATGTATGAGTGATAAATACATAATTAAGTTGCACTTACCTGCCCATCTGCACGTTATCATGGCAGATGGCCATGGACTCGCCGGAGTCTGCGGTGGGCTTGGCCAGCATGCGGCGGCGGATGATGTCGATATAACCCTCTAGGATGTCTCTGATGCGGTGACAATCTTGGGTTTTGACACTATATTCTTTGTCACTGTGGAAAGAAATGAGAAGAAAGTTGTTCTCAATCTCAATGTCAGTCATTTTGTAATTTATTTAGTGCATACGATACTGCAGTCGTGTGTGCACGCATATATATATGTAGGTTTACTCTCTTTTCCCCCAGATAATGGAAACGACACTCAACGGTCTAACGACACTAAGGGGGAGGCCATAAGATTGCGTTGCGGCATCGCATCGTAAAAGATTTTAACGCTGCACAAGGATACGCACACAAAAGCTTATTGCTGTGTATCGTAGTTTTTGCGATATGACGCCGTAACGCAGTGTTGTAGCTTCGCCAAGACAAACGACGCCACGTACACACTGAGCCTTGGGAGTATGACACCGTCAACTTCCAGACTCAGAAATATTTTGTGGGGTTTTATACACATATATAAACATTCCATAAGAAAGAGCCGAAAAATACCTAAAAGGATAACGTAGTTATACTAATAGAGAAACTTATGTTTTTGAGTATCTTAGTATTTTCTTTTCTGGACCAATTACATATAAGGAATACTGCTCATCCCGACCCATGAAAACTAACCAGAATATGATTTTTTACTGAACTCTCTATTTTCTGTCAAACAATATCATAATATACCCTGTTCACATATTATGAATATCAATCAATGTATCGTAACGATATTATAGTGATTTCCATAAATAAGGTAATTTAATAAGATATGACAGTTTATTTATTTTGTTACATATTTCAAGTTATCATTTACCGTAATCTGGAATATGTAAGTATGTATGTTCTAAGACAGCTGTCAAAAATGGTTAACCTAATGGAGAGGTGTCCTAGTTGTTAAAACACCAGCCTCTCAAGTATGAGTGTTTGCGGTTTCGATTCCAACCCGGGCAAGTACATGCCAGTGTAGCTTTTCTAAGTTATATATGTACTTTCTAAGTTATATGTATATCTTGGACACCAATGACTGAAGTTGAAGGAAAACATCTTGAGGAAACAATCGCCAAACCGCTTTGAGCAAGCGTGGAGGTTACGCTCAATGCTTCTCTGTATGAGAGGAGACCTGTGCCCAGCAGTGGGACGATAAAAAGGATGATGATGATAGACAGGTTAGAGGACTCTAAACAAACCTATAATCTCCGAAGTTGAGCGTGAAAGTCTGTGACTTGCCCGCTTGGTAAGTCTTGACGTGCGTGAGCGGCCATTGTTGCAGGATCTCCTTCGTCACCTCGTCCAGACGCAGGATCGCCTCCGCGTTGATCCCGAGCAGACGAGGGACCAGCTTCTTCTTGCCTTTCTGTTTCTCCTGTTGAGAATAATTGTTTGGTTTTTAAGCAGCTGGTAATTTATTTATTTACTTACTAGCTCTTTTCCAAGACTTCATTCTAACGAAACTTCAGCATCGATTCATCCCGCTGCATTCTATCGCCTATCTACGCAATTAACTCGTTTTTCCAGAGTATTTTACTCTGTGATACTTTTCGTTTACTCCAAAACTGAAATAATGATATGTAAAGAAAACCCTGTCCGATCCGTGAAGGTATTGTTAGGTATCGATAACTAAAAAACATTCCCCTAAAAATAAATTAATACTATTTCGCTAAATGAGGTAACTTAATGTTAATACATATGCGGTAGGCAATACATGTGCGGGCGAAAGTGCCCTGCCCGGGCACGCGGCATGCAGTCGCATCGCTGATAATAATACTGTCGAAAATGATGTTGTCACTTCTTAAAAAATTACCATTTTTTTGGGAAATTGGAATTAATTCGCCAAAAAAAAAGATTATTTCAAAATTCATTAATATTGTTAGTATGATGATTATGTAAAATTTCATTTTCGATTTGTTTTGTTTACCTAACCTTTATACGGGTCGGACGGAGTGTTCTTTACATATTGTATAATCAAAATGCAAAATTTTACGTGATGTACCTACCTTTATTGCGTAGTTCGCATGTGACCATATGATTGCCATCACAGGACAATCAAGCAGCTGACACCAACCACATACCTTGACCAAGAAGAAGGTGACTCCATATGTAGGCATGGCCCTGGCGGTCTTGATGTACATGAACTTGGTCTCCAGATCAGTTTTGCCCTGGTGCGTTGCGTATTCTTTCTGGATCTTCTTCTCTACGCTCCATGCGTTTAAGTACTGTTCGGGGAGGTACTCTTCAAATCTAGGGGTTAATGAGGACAGTGAGAAAGTATACACATAGGCCGAAATGTGTAAACGTTACTTAGCACGTGCATTACTTTAGCTATCGGACGTAAAAAGACGCGAAAGTCATAAGCTCCAGTCATTGTATTTTTTTTTATTTACTTGACTAGGTATGTCTTGGGAATCTGTTGGTTATAGAGATACTAACCACTTCACGAAAATACGCTTAAAATATTATAACTTTTAAATTAGTGCCCCCACGACTCCTGCAACCGTTGCATGTAACCAACTGATTTTGGTGTTTTTGGTACTAATGTGCACTACATTAGTAAGAACAATAGTAAAAAAGAAAAGTCCTTTTCCAATTTTTTTTACTCTACATTACTTAGTTTGATGTATGATAACTCAAACTCGAACCATTTATTTCTATCAAACCGTTTTCAGGCACTTATGCAAAGTTACAATTAAAATTATACAACGTGTAACAAAAAGGGTATATACATAACAAAGGCATGGAATCTTTACATGATATCAAACGATATTGGAAGGGTTTTTTAATCCTATCTTTTTATGTTAGGAAGTTATGAGGAAAAACACCACCTGTGATAGGCTACTATCATACTAGTCGCACAGAGATATTGAAGACATTTATCGGATTTTGCCAAGTAACGTGACGGGTAACGAGTAGTTATTAACGTATGTAGTGTGCTGCCACGTTTGTTATGATTTTATTTTAAGAAATACACGAAACCGAAAATTTGGTACCAATTTTTTGAGTATTTTATTTTGAGTTGAAACCCTTCCGATATCGTTTGATATCATCTAAAGATGCTATGCCCTTGGTATGCATATACCCTTTTTGTTACACGTTGTATACTCGGAAAGTTAGAGCTATACGGCGATTCAAAAACATCTACATATTCATGAAGAAAAATTAACAAGTAGTCCCATTCCAAAACGGATGTTTTTTGAAGATGAAGGGACAAGAAACTCCAAGGACTCTCTTGTAAATCAAGATATTATTACAAAATCCTGGGTAATAATGCCAGCCAAAACAAATGCTAAGTTATATGTATTCATTTTTTCTTGAGAATAGTCTGGTACCCAACCCAGAAGATGCGGCAGACCCCGCCTTACATGGATGTCCGTTATTGACAGAGACCTAAAAAGGACACAATTAACATCTCAGACGACCCATGACAGACCGTCCTGGTGAAGATTGGCCAGAAGGGCCAACCCCTAATAAATGGTATTAAGGCCAGGCAGAAGAAGAAGAGTTTGGAAAAAAAGGAGGTCTTTGCAGAGCTAAAGCGGAACTGTTTTCCATGGAGCCACTGACTATATGACCTAATTGTTTGGTATGACCCTTGGCAAGACCCTACCCGTAACGACTGATAGCCGGAACTAAAGGCTAAACGTGCTTTCGAAAGCGCGGAGAGTCTTCGTGTGTAAAGATGTTCACCCACCTTCGAACCGATCACAGCAAGCGTGGCTTAATCTGTGCTGTGCTAATCACAAAAAAACCTGTTCCTTTGATTTATTTCTTTTATTTAATACTTACTTCTCAATAAATCCAGTCTTGTGCTTCTTCTCATCATAGTCTCCTAGTTGTATCTGACACTGCATCCCCGCAAAGTTCACCGCTGTATGTAATAACAATACATTATTTAATGAGTTGACAGTATCAGTAGCGGTTCGATTCCCGCATGGAGCAAATATTTGTATGGTCTACAATTAGTTGTTCCGGGTCTGTCTGTTTGTGTATGTGAGTTTACCTATATGTTTGTAAACGCACCCACGATACAGGAGAAATTCCTCGTGTAGGGCAAAGTATTAAAAAAAATTAAAAGCCAATCATATGATTCTTAAAAATTATTCAGATTGACATTGATAGTGGAGTTTTTGGCGGGAAGCCAAGATGAGTGCCACGCTCGTTTTTCATGGGACTTTTAAATTATTTATAGTGTCGTTTACTAAATAAAAACGTGTGATTTATGTAGTAAAAAGTGCATTTAGTGAATAATTCATAAAGAACAGTGAAATATTGTAGCATAGTAGCAACATCATGGCTTTGTACCAAATCTTCCTCTGTGTTCGGTTCGCGCGGCCGTCTTTTTCGACATGAATAATTCATTACGTGACATTGGCTAAATGCACAAACCGTGCGAAGCCATAAGAGAAAGAAAGAAGAAAAAAAGAAGACATTGATAGTGGCTCCGATACCCTTGCTCACAAAAGTTCGATACTTCTACTTAAGTATGAAAAGAACAGAAGAATCGTTTTAGTTTAGTACTAGTTTAGAAATATTAGTATAATGTAAGCGTATGTATAAACTTCTTTTGCTTAGTTCCTATAAACAAAAACGAATCTTTTTGCTTGCCAATGTTAGCATTTTCATTTTAATACATTTAGAAGCTAATTTTACTTGTGATAGCTACATTTATGTATACTATAAGAGGGCCAAGCTATGGGGTACTTGTTTCATTATTGTTAATCATATAAGAGTCTTAATTGTAACCAATAAAATTACCTATTGTTATAGTTATCGGATATTAGCGGCCGCCAGCAACTTCGTTCGCGTGGAGTTACTTATGCTCCGCTCCTATTGGCCGCAGCGTGATGTTATATAGCGTAAAGCCTTCCTGGATTAATGAGCTATACAACGCAAAAATAATTTCGGACCAGTAGTTCCTGAGATTAGCGCGTTCAAACAAACAAACCAATTCTCCAGCTTTATATATTAGTATATATTAATAATTATCAGGGTGAACAGCGCCTTGAAGTTGGTTAATAGCAAAGTATTTCGCTACCCAATCTATTTGTCAAAAGTGGTGATCAGGCGAATTCAAAGTAACTACTATATTATAATGTAATTATGATGTTATTATGGTAATAGGCAGTCCGAGAATAGCCTAGAGGAGAGTAATCATAATAACTCCAACTCGAAAAGAAATGGTGGGGAATACCCAACATCACAGATTACAGAATCAACAAGTTTGGCAACCGCCGCGCCGTAAAGTTCCAAACATAGATGAGTAGATATGGTTTCAAACGATGATCGCTAGCGAGTAAGGAAGGACGTTAAGTTATTTATAGGTAATAATTGTAATACTGGTTTAATAAATTATTTTTAGATATTTAAATATAAATTATATATTTACAAATATAAAAAAAAATAGTAGCACACCGGTATCGGGACGAGAGTCCAAGCTACCGGCGCGGCGGTCAGAGCTCCAAAGAGAGGAACCTCCTGACAATGCGAGCCGCGTCCAGAAGTACCGCTTTCTGAATTAAGCCCTTGATCCAGCAGCCTAATGAGAGTCTCCTGAGGTGTTGGTCGAGGCTGTTAGCTGTTACGACTATCGCAGGCTACTTGCAGAAAAAGAAGAAAATAAAAACACAAATAATCCTTAAATATAGTTTATTGTCACAACCTAACAGTATACTTCATCTATTACCATCACTACTGCCAGCCTGGCCATCCTTATTGACAATCTGCTGCAGCTCATAATCCTGAACCACTTGAAAAATCTTACTCTTAGCCTGGTTTAAGTAGTACGGACTGAACTTCCTGAGCGTCGAACCTATAGTCAGTAAAAATACATCCAGGGGATCCGTAGGACTTAACTCCTGGAACATCGGTTCGGGGAATTCTCTTGAAGAGTTCCCGTCCTCTTGTTGTCTCTTTCGGAAGATAGGCTTTGTCTCTCTCTGCTCTTCGAAGTCTAGAGCTTCATCAACGAAGACTTCCGACGGCATTTCCACTTCACAGGCGTCGTCTTCGAGAAATCCAGCGTACTCCTCAGCTGTAGGGCCTGAGGAAGTGGGTTCCTTGAAGTATGGCATCATAAAGGATAGTTCGTCTTCGTATTTATATTTGTAACTGTGTGCGCTTGGGTTTTTTAATCTTTCGCGGAATTTTCGACGCATCATGTCCCTAATGTTTATCCATCGTGATTTGCAGACGAGATCTGGAAAATAGAAAGGTTTGTAAGATGTTGCAATCACAGATATGATATGCTCTAACAAATTAACCGAAATAAATGTGCCGATCCGAGCAGCAACACACACATGCAAATTTTTTATTCTGTGTACATTTCACACGTTGGTACAGTGTGAGTGAGATGGGGCGCAATCTAAAGCATAGAGAAGAAAAAGATGGCTAGTGTTTGTCGTTTGCGCTGTTAGTGTTTGTCGTTTGTTTTGACGAGTGTATCGAGAGTGACTAAGGCAAGAGATTAGAATTATAATCTTTTGTACCTACGCTTCAAGTCCAATGCGCTAGTGACTTATCTAGGTACCTACCTTATTATATCAATGGTTGCAATACAGTTTACAGAACCCAAGTATCGGAATGATATGCAAAAAAGGAATTTATATCAATTGGTCGATCGAGTCTAGTTATCAAAAGACCGGCCCTATTTTCAAATAAAACTACTGTTTAATATTTCATGGAAATAGTCGTGAGATACGTAAGAAAACTTGAATTTCGGGGGCTACCCCCCAGCCTTTTATTATCAAATCAAATCTTTCCCCTCAAAGCCAACGTCTACTGCCTATCCCCAAACAAAACAGCGCGTAATAATACCTATAACACCATTGATATAATATTAAACAGATATGATATATGCTCTAACAAATTAACCAAAATAAATGTGCCGATCGGAGCAGCAGCACACACATGCATTTTTTTTATTCTGCGTACATTTCACACGTTGGCACAGTGTGAGTGAGATGGGGCGCTATCTACAGCATAGAGAAGAAAAAGATGGCCGAATCGACGAAAACTAAAGCGACTTGCTGGACTTACCTCCTTTTGTACGCTTCATTTTCAGTGCGCTAGTGACGTATCTACCTTAGTTTAATATTATATCAATGTATAACACTATGTATTACAATTACTAAACATACAGATAACCCTATCAACTAACCTACTTATAATTTATACGGACAGAATCGACGCCAACTTCACTTTCAACTCACCGTTCGATAATCAAACTTATAGTCTAGGAAATAAGGTGCACAAAGAATATAAATACATGTACAATGAAACTTACCTGGCCTGTTCAGTGAATCTCCAATCTTTTGCCAAATAACTTCTCTTGAATCAAAGTCTAAATATTTCGGGTGTCTTGTGTTGTACAAAATAGGGTTTTCTTTAACTAATTTTAATAGTTTTAAGTCTAAGTTCTTGTTGAAAGGCAGCGGCATCGTGTCGGGTGCGCGACGGTGTCGTGTCGCGACTGCGCGTGGCGCACTGAGCGGCAACGTCGCGTCGCGGCTACGTCACGTGTCGGCTCCGTTGGTATCGCAACCGGTTGCTAAGGGGCGGCGCGCATTCTCGACTTGCACTTGTCATTCATTGGTGACGTTATTGTTGTTTATCTTGTTTTGTTCATTATATTTTTTTTGCTAGATTAAATTATTAATTCCTTAATTCATTTTATACACACATAAATTACATTTTTAAATATTTACATAGATAGAAATAGAAAATATTTAAAAATATAAAAAATAGTAGCCCAGCGGTATCGGGAACAGGGCCCAAGCTACCGGTGGTCAGGGCTCCAGAAAAAGGAACCTCCTGACAATGCGAGCCGTGTCCAGTAGTACCGCCGTAGCCTAACGAAAGCCTTAGGGGGTGTTGGTTGAAGCTCTTGGCTATTAAGCCATTGGCTGTCACGACTATCAGTACAATGATTGCTGTATCCACATCCCACATGTCGGCAACCTTGTGAGCCAAATCAATATACTTGATTTGTTTACCTTTCTCGGCTTTCACGAGGTTCTCATCATGCGGGATGGTTATGTCAACAATCATTGCACGCCACTCTGATCGATATACCTTTACTATATCAGGCTTATGGGCAACAATAGTCCTGTCAGTGATGAATCTGATGATGGATCGATCCCAGTCATCAGCCATCGCCATTTTTGAGAGATGGGGCAGGCGTATGTATACCAATAGTAGGGCACCTCCGATTCCACAAGGTAAATTATTAATTATTATTATGCCAGTATTATTTGAGTCTCTATGAGTATGATTTCCTACTTATAAGTAGAACATAGTTCCTAGTGAGATTTTTCTTATAGGTAGGTACCTAAAGATCACCCGCTATGTCACTTCTTACATTTTAATAATTGTAATACCAGAGATTACAGAATACTAGGTACGTAATACTTATGGTGGACATTACCAATTGCATTATATTCTAAAAAAATCTGACTCCTCTACAAAAACTCACAAAGTCGGGATCATAGTTAAAAAATAACATTATGCGTCAGTGTCAGAACCATTTCTTCGTTGGTAAATACAAAAAATAGTCGGCACCTCATAGTCTCGTACCGTGCAGTGTGCGGCCGGCTGCGAGCGGGCGACGCGATGCGACCTGTGTGTGTATGTGTATGTGATCGATCGACGAGTTGCCGGGTCACCACTACTGTGGGAACTCGATAGCGGTATGTCGTGTGTATTTAGCGCAACACGAGGAACAAAATTCCTTCTCCATATAAGAGGAGAATTACTGTGCCTAGCAGTAGGACGATAAAAAGGTTGAAGATGAAGATAAAATTTGAGATTGATTTGTATTTTTTTTATTATGTTTATCATTTATTGTGCGTAAAAAGCAAAAGCAAGGAAAAATAATTAAAACACACTTGATATTCACAATAACAATAAGTCTTGCTCTACAATATTTAAAATTGTACTTTCAATATACTTATTGCTCGCACAATTATTTTGTCACATAAGGCTTTTATTTCTAGCAGCACAACTACACAAAGAATTCAGTTATTTACAGGACATCATTCATTTCACATACAGAATGGTATCTATGTACTTTCTTTCTGGCTTGCAGCCAGAAAGAAAGTACATACACGCACATACCAGTTTCTTATTGGAAATGACCACAAGGACATTTTTACTATTACATCGAAGGTCATAATTAACTCCGTGGCTGCTATTTGACATTGTAAATGCCAGAAACCATTTTTATAAGATGTTTATAGTTAAAACATGTTCAGGACGATAAGTTGGATAAGAAAATGTGGTATTTTTTGCACTTTAATTTCTGGTTATAAAATTCTAGTGTGAAAATGGTCCTTTTCAATTTCAATCACAACTTTTATTTAGGAATACTGAATACATTCAACCTACACTTTAGAGATCGCTTTCTAATCAACTTATCTTACGACATTTAAAATACGCTTATCGAACAAACGAAACACATGACTATCAACTATATTAATCATTTTGAAGGATATTGCTAATCCATTGCTTTATATGTTAGTAAAATGTGTATGCTCTACATCTTAAATAACGCCATGAAAGTTATTGAACTGTCAAAATGAACCGATTGCTACTAATAGTGTGTTACGCAATTAACCACCCTAATTGCGTAACATACTATTACTATCAATTGAAATCATTTTGAAAACAATTGCTAAGCCATTGCCACATCTGTTAGGAAAATATGTCTGCTCAACAATGTTAATAAAGCAATGAATGTGGTTGAACTGTCAATATGAAACCGATTGCTACTGATAGTGATTACACAATTATCTTAGCCCTTAACCTAAATACAAAGTTTCAGTAGTAGACACTTTAACATCAGAAGATTGTCCATGTTTCTCTTTCTCAACAATTTGCTGTAAATCATGATCTTGGACAACCGCGAAAATTTTACTCTTCGCTACATTCAAATGGTAAGGCGAAAAAGTTTTTAATGTAGATCCGATGCTTAATAAAAACGCATCCACTGGGTCTGTAACATCTAACTCCGAACTTTGAGATGCAGGCTCATTGAAACTTGGCAAGTTAATCGTCTGGTTAACTTCCTCAAAACACGGTAGTTTCCTCTTCTTGGATTTTTTCCTCTTTGTTTTAGCTTTCTTTATTATTGGTTTATCAGAGTCGTTACCGTCGCTACAAGGGTTCAAATCAATATCCTCATTTGTGGAGTCGTGGACCAGGTCATGCCAATTCTTGTTTTGTGGTTCCTCTTCATCTTCCATTGGTAAAACCACTACATCTCTGTAGAATGGCTTCATGAAAGATAGCTCGCTGTCATATTTGTACTGTCTGGGTGGATGTATTGGGTCCGTTAGATTTTTTTTTAGAATTCGTCTATGTACGTCTCTTATATTTATCCAGCGGACTTTGCAGTCGGCACCTGTAAATAATAAAAAATCGTATTAAATACATACAAGTAACCAAGGCCAAGTCAAGCTAACTGAACTGTACAGGTTATTTTATTATGACATTCCGGAGGTCAATCCAAAAGATTGTCGGCTGCTTTAACAGCCTTGAAAAAAAAAATTCAGCCCCATGTGTATTTACTTACTTATATAAAATTGTTTTTAGCAAAAATATACCATTTTTTTATCATTCGTTTTAATTACTTTTACTTTACTTAAATGTCTAAAATAATTAAAACAAGATCAAGAAAAAAAATCAGACACAAAACTCACATTCCCCTCACATAAAGTGAAACTTTCTCGAACGCAAACAAAACAGATAGTAGTGTCGGATCGTGACAACTAAATATTACTTACCCGGCCTTTTTAATTCGTCTCCGATCTTCTGCCAGGCCACTTCCCTTGTATTAAAGTCCATATATTTTACATGGCTAATGTCGTATAACACTGAGTTTTCCTTCACAAGGCGTATTAACTTTATATCTTGTTTGTCTGAGCTTTCGTGGAACATTTTGACGTGCACTAATCGGCAACGAGCGTCGGAGACTCGCGAGTCGCGCGGTCGATTCGTCGGTCCACGGTCGTAGTCGGGCCCTCTCGCTCGCACACTTAGGGTCGGTTATAAAGAGGTGAATTCAAAAGATAGAGAGAAAGAAAAGAAAGAAATATAATTTTATTGTCTTTGTATAAACTAGTGCTTGACCGTGATCCCGTTTTACTAAGTTGGCGTATATCAAACGTATTTTTTGGACGTTAAATCTGCCAAAAATTTAAATTTCTGTTTTATCAGTATTATTTTATATTTTTTTATAGTTACGTTAAAACTGTTTGTGTGTTTTTTATGTCATAGACACAAAGAGTTAAGTCATAATACCACTCATTTCCTCCTTTAGTCTTATTATCACTATTGTGTAAACATATTTTCCTGAATATTTATTAGAGTATTGAGCTATTATTATATTTGTCTGCACAGTCAGTCCTCACAACCAAGTATAATATTATTTACTTATATACCTACATCAAAATTTAATTTACAGACAATGAATGCTCTCCATACATGACATTTTAGCATTCAAGTTCATTTTCATCAAAATTGTATTGTTCAAAAGATTTTATATTAGCCTAAAACTAGGCAAGCTTATTATATCTTGGCCACCAATATCATAGAATAAAGAGAGGGAAGTACGTTATCTTCATACAAACGGACCGCGCGCGGCTTGTATGTGTGCGCCATAGTATCTATGCGTCGCCGCACGCACACCTAAACACAATATTAGAGTGCCTATGACTGCGCTAGTCGCGGCTAGCACGGAACGAGGTTCGCGCGTCACGGCTTTTCGGCACATTAGCTTTTAAAAAATGATCACATAAACTGCAAAGTTGGTATGTCTATTTATGAACAAATAAAAGACTTATATTTTTCAAATTATATTTCTAAAAGTTATTTACAAGGATACGGATATATTACACATTAAAGTTTAATAACAACGCGTTTCGTAATAGTCGAAACCGAAGAAAGTAGGTATTTTTCTGTAGCTAATTTGTAATTTTGTATTAAATGTGTGATTCAATAGATGTTATGTTTGTATTATTTATATTTGTATTAATTAAAAATAAAAATAAATATGGTTCTTTATGTGTACAAAACTAAAAATAAAAATTACAAAAAAAAAACTGACTAGTATATGTAAACTAAATACTAAGCAAATAATTTAAACATAAGCTCTTAGTCTATAAATATTTGTTAGCGGTTTGGGCGACAACCGTAACCGACGAAGCGCGGACAGTCGTCAACCCTAAGACAGTAGGCAATTAAATCGCGGATTGGGTCGCAGATAACCTACTTCCCCTCTTTATTCTATGCCAATATGGAGGGATTACCATTTAAAGATTTATTTTTAAAACATATTCGGCAAGGAAAATAAAATATATGTGCGTCATATTACAAAAAAAACGGAAATAGAATTCTAAAACACAATAATCAAATCAAAAATTAAAAGAAAGTCTAGAAAAGGAAAGCGGTATTATGCGGTCTATGCCTGTTATTAGTATCGATATTATTCTGTAATGTGAGAATATGACCTCCTTGCGCATATTTAACAAATATTTAATCAAATACGTAAGTAATGCATCATATAAGTCAAGGTCGAATATAAATACCTACCACACTACAAAATATAATTTTAAATAACAATTACGCAAAACTGCTGGCAAGTAAGGTAATTATGATACCTACATTCTATATTTAAATATTATTTAAATAATAATAAAATAACAAAGTGTAGCGTCATTTCATTCTGTAACCTAAAAACTATGCAAATGATATCTTTTTTCATCATGAATACCATTTTACCTGAAACGGGACCGGAACGGGGTCCTCTAGGACCCATTCCTGCCCTGACCGTGGGTTATTTGAAAGAGATGCCATGACCCCTGGGCCCTGGCACACAAGCAAATGAAGGACCACGGCTGGGTTTTATTTAGTAAAATTCTGACACGCACTTCCGCTGCGCCCAGAGCGGGAAAACTCATTTTACCAGAATCAGATTTCCAGACATTACCCATCTAAAAACAGACCTCTTATCGCGAATTTCATTAATCAATCAAAATTTGAATTGTCCATCAGCTTTCCGCCCGCGGCTTGGCCCGCGTGGAGTTCGGTTATATCGCGCTTTTTAGATTTCCCTCGGGAACATCAAATTTTTCCGGGATAAAAGGTAGCCTATGTTCTTTCTCAGGGTCTAAAGATTGTCTGTGCCAAATTTCATCAAAATCGGTTGAGAGGTTTAAGCGGAAAGCGTAAGCAGACAGACAGACAGACAGACAGACGAAGACAGACAGACGAGAGTTACTTTCGCATTTATAATACTAGCTTTCCGCGGCTTCGCCCGCGTGGGTTTCGGTTATATCGCGCTTTTAGATTTCCCTCGGGAATATCAAATTTTCGGGATAAAAGGTAGCCTATGTTCTTTCTCCGGTCCAAAGATTGTCTGTGCCAAATTTCATCAAAATCGGTTGAGAGGTTTAGGCGGGAAAGCGTAACAGACAGACAGACAGACAGACAGACAGACAGACAGACAGAGTTACTTTCGCATTTATAATATTAGTATGGATTAGTATGGAAGTATGGATTGAACACGTATTTTTTATTTTTCTTTCATTCAAATACATAAGAAGATATATTGGTTTGAAATGTCGCATGACGTCACGCCGTGTTACAAAATATACCACGGCGTGACGTAATTAGCCCCAACTCCGTAACTTTAATACGCTTTATCTCAGTAGTTTTTGATAATTTCGACAAAATAAAAAATACGGGTCTTAATTTTTTTTTCGTTATCTATAGATAACAAAAAAAAACGTAAACGGATTAATTATTTTTTGATTTTCATACCTTGAATACATCCCTATTATTTTGAAGGATATTGCTTATCCTTTATTATTTAGTTTACCATTTACGTGCACACATAGCTTACCTAAACAAACAAACAAGAAAAAACTATAGACGTGACGCTGATGTTTACATACATATATTTCAAATATGTTCGCTCAACAACGTAAATTCAGCAATGAATGTTGTTCAACTGTCAAAATAAGAACCGTTGTTACTGTTGATGGGTTACGTAGTTCCCAAAGCCGGCCAAAGCGTAGCGTAAAAACGAAGGCCTCCACAGCTGTCGCCGTCTGTTTGCACGAGACTGTAGGTACCTCATGATCTGTCATAGCTAGACAATGAAATGTACAGACGACAGCACATTAAGCTACTACAATATTTCAGATTTTTTTATCCAATTTTCAACTTTATCTCCAAAGCAAAAAAAAGTTTTGTCGAACGGTCAATTCGCATTGAAATGCGGACTTGGGCACTTCTCCGGGACTCAACTGTCGGTTTGCCTATTTAAATTGTTATTGTCAAATCAAATCAAAGCATTTATCCATACTAATATTATAAATGCGAAAGTAACTCTGTCTGTCTGTCTGTCGGTCTGTCTGTCTGTCTGTCTGTCTGTTACGCTTTCCCGCTTAAACCTTTCAACCGATTTTGATGAAATTTGGCACAGACAATCTTTAGACCCTGAGAAAGAACATAGGCTACCTTTTATCCCGGAAAAATTTGACATTCCCGAGGAAAATCTAAAAAGCGCGATATAACCGAACTCCACGCGGGCGAAGCCGCGGGTGGAAAGCTAGTTTCAAATAAACCAGTTACAGGCACTTTTGAATTGTCAGAAGGTCAGTCAGTCAGTAAGGTGAAGTGAAGTGAAGATTGGACGGTTACACTTCGTGCTTTAATTCAAAACTTCACCTACGAAATGGAGCCTTAATCACCACACCAAGATGCTGACGACCCTACCGCTTCGCCGTGGCTGACTTCGTCAAATATATATTTTTTGTTGATGTTGTAATAATATGTTAAAACATAGATTTCTGAACATAGTATTCATTACTTTCCAGATAAAAAATACGTAAAATGTAAATCCTCTGAAGACGGAAATAGAAGCAGCCAATCACACAAGTCCACACTCCGGGCAGAGAAGAACAGCCTTCGCTTGAGGAGTACCGTCTCTTTAAAGTGTACTAACCTTGTTGCTCAGTAACAGGATGCCTTCCCTGCAGTATCGCGTCTCTGGTCTGCACATACAGCAGGTGCAGCTGCACAGGATCCCGGGAGTCGACGTTCCGGTCGGAGTAGAAAAGTCTTCGTTTGAGGAGCACGGTTTCTTTGTTTTCGATGCCTTGCTCCCTTAAGGTGAGATGCTGGTCGAGCCATTCCACTGTATAGGAGATGGAGAATTTAGAAACTAATATTAATCTCAATAGAGAAATACAAGGGTGTCTAAACAACGTCAACAACAATACAACGTCTTTCTTATTCACTCATAATCATCATCTCAGCGTACATCCCAGTCGCATCCGAAGCTTTTTCAGCTTTGGAGTCTGGGGTCCGCTTTACCAGTCTTACTGCTGATTTTATCTAAACTATATTATTATATTTTCCGTGAAGCGACTGTCGTCTCTCCTCCACAACCCGATGGCGATATCGAAGCATTACGGTTAGGCCAATAGGGTATTTGACTAAAATAAAAACTAATTAGTCCGTCAGACAGATTTCCAAAAAATACTAGACACATGTTTTTCTTTTTTCATATAAACAAAAAATGAAGACGACACAGCGCATTGAAAGCTCGTGTGACGTGTTTTTAGCGACCAGTGACGTCACCAGCCACCGCTCCTGGAACTTTGATGCCTTTTATATTTGTCAATTTTTGTTTATATGAAAAAAGAAAAAATACGTGTCTAGTATTTTTTGGAAATCTGTCTCGGACTAATTAGTTTTTTTTTTTTTTTCAAATACCGTATTGTTTTGATTAATTTTGAGGGCTCCAACAACCCGTAACGACTGCCACTAGATGTTCGTATGACAACCGGGACCAACGGCGTTTTTTCCGAGGCACGACCAGACCAGTGCAAATATTCATATTCATGCATACAAATATTTGCACTGTGCGGGGATGGAACCCGCGCCTCCTTGCGCAGCGGCCACATTCGCTACCGCTACGCCACGGAGGCTGTCGATCACTCGCTTTCTTATTCACTCACTGTAAGTCATGTGGGATAATGCTAATAAACAACTGCACAGACCGTTATCATCAGTTTTCAGCCTCTTGCTCATCTGCTCCAATATAACATCTCTGTCCTTGGCAGGCTTGGGTCTCCTCAACGTCAAGCCCGTGCTGCTTGGTTCCTTGGTCTCTTTACCGTCTTCTGCTTCCTCCACTTCTTCTCTACACTGTAGAAGGGGAAAAATAATATAGTAGTAAATTTTAGGGAAAGAGGAGATAGAAGAATTTTCAAGGAAGCCTTAGTAAGTTTGAAAGAATCTTAACTTCTATGGGATTTTATGATAATTTGGACAGGACAATAGGTACAGAAATTACCTAGATTTTTTATTATCCAATGGAAAAGTACTGTTATTTTGACAGTTATTGGATAATAAAAAATCTCACAAAATATCACAGCCTGCTTTGCAGAAATGACTTTTTTGCATAAAAAACGGAACAAAAGATACGTCACAAAAGATGTCATCTCCCAAAACGTATCAGTAGTAAAAATCTCAAAGGGACGTGAGCTGTAATTCCAACTAATAAAAATATTGACAGGTCTCCATAAGCTCATCATTCATCATCATCATTTCAGCCGAAAGACGTCGACTGCTGGATATAGGCCGGCAAGTAATTCCACGACGACCGGTCTTGCGCCTCCCGCTTCCAGCGGTTTCTCACGACCTTCACCAGGTCGTCGGTCCACCTTGTCGGGGGCCTACTCACGCTGCGTCTTCAGATGGGTCGCCACTCCAGAACCCGTCGGCTCTATCGGGCATTGGTGGTACGAGTAATGTGCCCGGCCCACTGCTACTTAAGTGTTGGAATTCTTCGGACTATGTCGGTTACTCTAGTTCTTCGGCAGATCTCCTCATTTCTGATTTGATCACGCAGTGAAACCCCAAGCATAGCCCTCTTCATTGCCCTTTAAGTGATCTTGAGCTTTATTAAAAGGCCCATTGCTAGTGACCATGTCTCAGTTCCACATGTCATCACTGGCAACACAGACTGGTCGAAGACTTTTGCCATAAGTTCACTTCACCTAAATTTTCACGTTAAATTTTTTACAAATTGACAGTAACACAGGTCTAAGTGTTGTTGTTGTCCATTAGGTTAATAATAAAATTTTTGACAGCTGTTTTTAAAATGCGTTAGGTATAAATAGAGAACGGATTTCTGGCACTTAAATACCTAAACTTGATTTGACGAAAGAAAAATATGGATATGCCTTTCGGTAGTTTGACCTGCTGTCGTCTGCACTAGTCATCGTCATCATTTTTTCAGCTTTGCCTGCTTTACCAGTCTAACTGCTAATTTTGGCTAAACTTCGACATTTTCCGTGAAGCGACTGTCGTCTGTCCTCCACAACCGGAAGGCGATATCGAAGCATTGCAATTAGACCAATTGGGCTTTTGAGGGCTCCAACAGCCCGTAACGACTGCCATTAGACGTTCGTATGGTAACCGGGACCAACGGCTTAACGTGCTTTCCGAGACACGACCAAACCAGTCGCCCGCACTAGTATAATATGTATAAATACACAAAACTAAAACAATTTACACAATTGGTAATTAAAAGACGTATCCATATTACTCTTTCGTCAGTATTTTGTTCAAGTTGAGGTTTAAAATGGCCGTAATTTAATATCACTATTATTATTGAAACTACCTTATCTTATGGCATTAGCAGGTATTATAGTGTCTGTACGAAATCATAGATGGTTTCGTACAGACACTTTAATACAGTACGTATCAATCATTAATACAATATGTAAAGAGAACCCTGTCGGACCCATAAGGATAATAAAGGTTAGGTAAACACTTGGCCAAATATAATATAAAATACATAATCATCATAGTAACAATATTTAATGAATTTTGAAATAATCTTTTTTCCCCGAAATTTGGTGATACATATTTAAAAAAGTGACAATATCATTTTGACGGTATCATTATAAACGATGCGACCACGTGCCCTGCCCCCCGTCGCTCGCGCATGGATTGCCTACCGCACATGTATTAAGTTACCGATGATATTTATTTTCTAGGGGGACTTTTTTTAAGTTTAGCTTGGCTTTAAGGGCATTAGTAGAATCAGTTACCGATACCTAACAATACCTTCACGGATCGGACAGGGTTTTCTTTACATCTATACTAATATACAGGGTGGCCCATCGAATCTATTTTATGAATTTTGCCACTTTGGTGTTTTGAAGACCGGTTTTAGCCAAACTTGCTTTAAAGTACTACTTCTGTCTTCTGATTATGAAAGCTGAGAGTCTGGCGCATTTTTGAGAGTAAATAAGAAGTGAAATAACACTTGATTAGATTTTTAATGTAAAGTTGAAAATTAAAGTCTTAATTCACGGAACGTATTTTTTTTTAATTCTGACCAACATTTTCGTAATTTTCATCAAAGTTACGAAGCTAGTTATTTTATGTATTAAAGTACAGCACATGAGGATTCTGTTGCAAAAAAAAATCTTAAGAAGTCTTAATTTAAAAAAAATAAAACAATTTTTATACTTGTCCGGTTGAAATTCCTCGAAAAGTAAAAAAAAATTCATAACTCGAAAACTATGAAATATCGCGGAACATACATGGGGGTGTTTCGGATACCCCACGAAATGCCGGACCTAAATTTTTTTTTATGACGTCTATCGATGGGCCACCCTGTATAAAGCTGAAGAGTTTGTTTGTATGTTTGTTTGTTCGCTCTAATCTCAGGAACTATTGGTCCGATTTGAAAAATTCTTTTTGCGTTGTATAGCTCATTAATCCAGGAAGGATTTAGGCTATACAACATAACGCTGCGACCAATAGGAGCGGAGCATAACTAACTCCACGCGAACGAAGTCGCTAGCGGCTGCTAGTATTGTATATGTACATACATATGTAATAATAAATATAATATATTTCTCATTTCACATAGATTTGCATTGTTATAAACAATAATTTGGGGGTACATTAATATGTAGGTATGGTTTGTTGCTGTAATCACGAGTTCCATGTGTCAAAAAATGCTTTACTTAATGTAACACAGGGCATACTTTAATCAGTAATATTGTGACTACTTTCGATTTTAATTCCTCGTACTTCCTCCGACATACAGATCTACTCACCAGTCCATACTCGTCATAGTTCTTGATGCCGATACGAGCACAGATTTCCATCATCAGGTCACCAACTGACTTGGCCTCATCCACCGGCAGCGTTTTCACAGTATCTGGGGGTAATTGGAGGATTACTTATCGGAACTGAAGCGGGTAAAAAATAGCTGTTTTTATTGGTGAATGTCACTTTAGGGCAATTGCGTAAAACACTATCATTAGCAATGCAGGTTTCATTTTGACAATTCACCAAAAATGAATTTTGTTGAATTGATGCTTATAATTTTTAATGCTAATTCTTTATTGACAAGTGTGTGACAATCGTGCCTCGGAAAGCACGTTAAGCCGTTGGTCCCGCTTGCCTTACAAACATCTAATGGCAGTCGTTGGGGGTTGTTGGAGCCCATAGAAGTGCAACAATTAGTCAAACTGCAATGCTTCGATATCGCGTTCGGCTTGCGGAGGTCAGACGGCAGTCGCTTCACGGAAAATATCGAAGTTTAGGCAAATCAGCAGTTAGATTGGTAAAGCGGACCCCAGACTCCAAAAGCTGAAAGGGCTTCGGATGTGACTGCGATTAACGTTGAGATGATTATGATGGATTCTTCATTCATCATCAACCTTTTATAGTACCACTGCTGGGCACAGGTCTCCTCTCATACAGAGAAGGATTGAGCGTAATCACCACGCTTGCTCATTGCGCGTTGGCGATTTCAGACTTTTAAAGTCCAGGTTTCCTCAAGATGTTTTTCCTTCACCTTCAGTCATAGGTGTCCAAGATATACTTAGAAAGTACATATAACTTTAGAAAAGTTATATTGGTACTTGCCTGACCTGGAATCGAACCCGCACACTCATACTTGTAACTTGAGAGTCTGGTGTTTTAACCACTTGGCCACCACGACTGACAGACACGATTCTTCATTGACAAGCCCTAATAAGACAAACCAACGTGTTAAATGTTTACGTACATTAAAGTAGCAACAGCTTTATTTTGACAATTCAACAACATTCATTGCTTCATTTACTTGGTTGAGCAGATAAATTTACGAAGATATGAGACAATGGATTAACAATATCTTTGAAAATGATTAAAATTGTGACAGCCTCCGTGGCGTAGCGGTAGCGGACGCGGCCGATGCGCAAGGTGGCGCGGGTTCGATCCCCGCACAGTGCAAGTATTTATATGCATGAATATGAATATTTGCACTGGTCTGGTCGTGCCTCGGAAAGCACGTTAAGCCGTTGGTCCCGGTTGCCATACGAACATCTAGTGGCAGTCGTTACGGGTTGTTGGAGCCCTCAAAAATCCAACAATTGATCTAACTGCAATGCTTCGATTTCGCCTTCGGGTTGTGGAGGTCAGACAGCAGTCGCTTCACGGAAAATGTCGAAGTTTAGCCATATCAGCAATTGGACTGGTAAAGCGGACCCCAGACTCCAAAGCTGAAAAGGCTGCGGATGCGACTGGGATTAACGCTGAGATGATGATGATGATTGTTAATATGATACGCGAACGATATGTGAAAGCTTTCTAATTGTTATATAAGTACTTAATAGTGACAGTTACCATCCAAAAGTCTGACTCTCAGGTTCCTTATCCTGCAGATATAATCCAGGGAGTCTCCGTCCCTGAGCAGGTAGTGAGATAACTTCTTGTCGTTTTCCAGCCATAGTCCAGAAAAGTCATCATCAGCAGAGCGAAGGAACAGCGCGTATTCTGTTGGAAAAAGTGTCTTTAGAAGTGGCCACAGAGAATTGGGTTGGTTACCATTTTAGTTCGATGGTGTTTTGGTTTTTAGTGCTTTTAATGCATTTATAGTATTTTTTTTAACACAGATTGAGCTAGCCCCAAAGTAAATTCGAGACTTGTGTTATGGGATACTAACTCAACGATACTATATTTTATAATAGATACATATACAATAAATATGTAAAGAAAACCCTGTCCGATCCATGAAGGTATTGTTAGGTATCGATAACTGATTCTAATAATGCCCACAAAGACAGGCTAAACCAAAAAAAAACCCGTAAAAAAATAAATATTATTTCGCAAAAAGAGGTAACTTAATACATGTGCGGTAAGCAACCCTTTCCGCGGGCGGCGGGGGCCAAGGCACGCGGCACCTGTGACGTGGTCGCGTCGCTATTCGCTTATAATAATACCGGTGTTGTCACTTTTAAAAATTACCAAATTTCGGGGAAATTGGAATTAATTCCCGGGAAAAAAGGATTATTTCAAAATTCATTAGTATTGTTACTATGATGATTATGTAAAATTTTATATTATATTTGGTCAAGTGTTTACCTAACCTTTATTATCCTTATGGGTCGGACAGGGTTTTCTTTACATATTGTATAGATAAACATCCAAGACCCAGGCCAATCAGGAAAAGATCGTTTTCCATCATGACCTGGCCGGGGATCGAACCCGGGGCCTCCACGTCGCAGGCAGGCGTGTTAACCGCTGCCCCACGGAGGACGACAAGGATTGGTGGTACAACCGACGACGCTTGAAACCGGAACTTTACCTTAGGGAGCGTTCAAGTATTACGTAACGCAATTTGGGGTCTCGTAAGACGTTACGATGGGTTTCGGGGGCGGGAGGGGGTCATTCTTAAAACACATTACGTAAGACTGTTTCTAAAAAAATATTATTTAGTAAATACTATATCAAATGTAAAAACTATTACAGAACTTTTTACCTACGACTTTAGGATAAAATTGATCACTTGAGTGTTACGTAACGTTTAGAGAAGGGGAGGGGGGGGGGGGTACAGAAAAACGTTACCGTGCGTTACAAAGGAGGGAAAAATTGCGTTAAGTACATAATACTTGGACACTCCCTTAGAAGTAACGGTACTTACCACAATCAAGTGCCCACGAGGTGTGTAATAAAAATCCCATATTTGTACAAGGAACCCTTGACCCAAACCAATCTTGGAGTTATTTTTAGTGCATAATTAACTATCACTCTCTTTACCCAAACCATCTGTTTTATGATAACTTACAGAAATATTTTTATGTTACCGGCTTTGGTCTCTAACAAAAACCAATACCTATTATAGTACACACGGCTACATAATATCAATACCTACATGTCCAGTTTGAGATGTTATTTCCTTTTTTTTTATTTTCGTTGGGATGGGAAATCATCAAATGACTTCTCCTGCTCTGGGCGGAGCGGAAGGGCGTGTCAGACTTTTACTGACTAAAACCCACCCGTGTTTCTTCACTTGCCTGTGCATCAGGGCCACGGTTTCTTATTTTACCAACCCGCAACCCTGACACAGGAGACATCGGTCTTCGTGGACCCCATCACACTATGTTAACCCCTGGGTCAGTACAAATTGGCCTTAACTCCAATTGCTCGTTTCGCACAGACTGTTTATCCCCACAATCGTAAGGCTGATTTACACGGTGCAATTGAATTGCCTATGGCATACAACGAAATTGATGCAACATATGACTTGCAACCTGGACTTTCTAAGTCTGAAATCGTCAACACGCATTGAGCAAGCGTGGTGATTACGCTCAATCCTTCTCTGTATGAGAGGAGACCTGTGCCCAGCAGTGGGACGATAAAATGGGTTGATGATGATGATGATGACTTGCAACGTCTAAATGCATCTTTTATTATAGTGTCAACTTAATTAACGCCATAGGCAATTAAATTGCACCGTGTAAATCAGTCCTTATTCTCTGTTTTTTTTTTCAAAATCAATAGTCATTTATTCAAATTAGGCTGATAATTAGCACTTTCTTCCCCCCTTAAAACGCCCGCTCTTCGACACTTCCTAGTGCTTTCGCTGGGAAAAAGTCAGTAGCACAGCTGTCTGTTCATTTAAAAAAAAAAAATACCTTGTTCCTTGTTGGGCACATTGACTTTGTCCTTGACGACCTTGTGCGCGTCCAACACGGTCATTTCCGAGTCGAACTTGACCTTCCTGGTCACCGCGCCCGCGTCTAGCACTATCTTTAAAGATAGCGACGGCATTTTGATCTAGTCCTGGATTTAAAAATACATAGTTTAATCGAAATCTGTCTCCAAAATAATATTTTGAAATTTGTTTCTTCTTTTTAATCCATACTAATATTATAAATGCGAAAGTAACTCTGTCTGTCTGCTACGCTTTCCCGCTTAAACCTCTCAACCGATTTTGATGAAATTTGGCACGGACAATCTTTAGACCCTGAGAAAGGACATAGGCTATTTTTATTGAAAAAAAAAATGATATTCCCGAGGGAAATCTAAAAAGCGCGATATAACCGAATTCCACGCGGGCGAAGCCGCGAGCGGAAAGCTAGTTTTTATTAATAAAACACAAGAAACTTATAGGTAAAACTGGAAGCCAAACTTAGAACACTGTGTTGAAGATAAGAATTTTGACCGCGAGTAACCTTTTACGGCCGACGTTGACCATCTCTCTCTTTCTTACACACGCTATACAGTACACGTTGACACCGTGAAATTATTACTATGAAAGAGTTGGAAAGAGATAGCGCGTCAATGGCAATTTTCAAGGTCATTTATTTCTTCACTTTTCAATTCAGAGTTTGGCTTCCAGCCCCCTAATCAGCGAACACATTTTTGTCAAATGATTGCGACTAGTTGGGATCGTTTGGACCGAACGGACCAATGGGCGGTCCGAACGATCGCAACTGATCCCAACTAGTCGCAATCATTTGACAAAAATGTGTTCGCCGATTAGGGAGCAGTTTGAGTTTTAGTTTCTTGATAAAACATAACTAACCTAATTCCCATTAAGCCATACAACGTAAATCTCTCAGGGCTTATCTGTAAACATACTTAGTTGAGTGGTAGGGTTCGAAACAAGTTGGGGGACCTCGATAAAATAAAGTCAACGTGTTGGGGATCCAATCAAGAACGAAGTCCCTTAGGTGATAATCGCACGCATACCTACTACTTTTTTTAGCCTAATTATATGTGTCTTACAGCTGAGCAAAGGTATCCCTTATTATGGACCTTTAGGCTTCCCTGTCTTGTGCTATATTTATAATTTTACTACCTTTCCGCCCGCGGATTCGCCCGCGTAAATTTCGGTTATATCGCGCTTTTTAGATTTCCCTCGGGAACATCAAATTTTTCCGGGATAAAGGGTAGCCTATGTCCTTTCTCAGGGTCCAAAGATTGTCTGTCCTAAATTTCATCAAAATCGATTGAAAGGTTTAAGCAGGAAAGCGTAACAGACAGACAGACACACAGACAGACAGACAGACCGACAGACAGAGTTACTTTCGCATTTATAATATTAGTATGGATTATTAGTTATTTTTTTTTTTTGACAAATTACACAGATTGAGCTAGCCCCAAAGTAAGTTCGAGAGTTGTGTTATGGGATACTAACTCAACGATACTATATTTTATAATAGATACATATTATATAGATAAACATCCAAGACCCAGGCCAATCAGGAAAAGATCGTTTTCCATCAGGCAGGGAATCGAACCCGGGGCCTCCACGTCGCAGGCAGGCATGTTGACCGCTGTGCCACGGAGGACGACCAGGACGAGGAGGATGTTATTATTGCAAATTACCACCTTTGCACCTCATGGGCGTACCAGGGAGGGAGGCAGACAAAGTATATATAAACGAGGACTTATCTCTAACTTTTAAACGCACAAAGATTACCCACTCTAAATATTTTACTCGCCCGCAAAAGACTGACTTGCACCAACGCTGCGGAGCAGAAACATTTTCCAACATATTGAACAACGGACTAGCAATATACTTACTTCAAAACGATTCCAATGGATTGTAATAGTGTGTTACGCAATTAGGGTGCTGATTGTAATAGTGTGTTACGCAATTAGGGTGCTGATTGTAATAGTGTGTTACGCAATTAGGGTGCTGATTGTAATAGTGTGTTACGCAATTAGGGTGCTGATTTTGGTCAGGTACGCCACAATAGCGACGGTAAGTCCCTTCTTTGAGGAGTGGCTAGAGAGGCGCCACCGGCGCCCTCACCTTCCGCCTGACGCAGATCCGGACACGGTTGTTTCGGGAGGTTACTGTTCCGGATAAGGCGAAAGGAAACGTCAGGGTATCACCATTGTGAGGATCGCCCTGAGGATACGGTGGAGCATACGATGGAAGTCTGCCCGGCTTGGGTAGAGCACTGCCGTGCCCTCGTAGCGGCGATCCCCCCTGTCTGACCTTGGTCCAGGCCACGGACCGGAGCGAGAGTGCATGGCAGGCCGTCACCTCCTTCTGCGAAGCAGTGTTGCTGGCAAAGAAGAAGGCGGAGCGCTTAAGGGAGCGGGAATATCAGATCTCTCACGCCACTAGCCGCCGCAGGAGACGCCCTGGTCGGGAGACAACATCGAACTCCCAGCGACCGTAGGCGCGGACCTGCGGGCGGTTGGGTAGCTCGCCGCCCGGTAAAGGCCAGGTCCAAGTCGACGGCGCGTTGAGTTTCACGCGTGCCTCAAAGAGATGTCAGCACATCGTGACGGGGTCCACCAAGACCGATATCTCCTGGGTCAGGGTGACGGGTTGGTTAAAACAGAAACCGTGGCCCTGACGCAAGTGGAGAAACATGGGTGGGTTTAGTCAGTAAAAGTCTGACACGCCCTTCCGCTCCGCCCAGAGCGGGTAGGTCATTTGATGATTTCCCATTCCAAACAAAAACAAAGGGTGCTGATTTTGGTAGGATTAATTGCAATACATATCTTTATTTTCCCAGGTATAGGCAAGATTACTAAAGATACTAACGATAAAAATATTCTAAACAAAGACAATTGTTTAACTTTAGGCAGGAAGCTAACGAATCTAAACACGTTATTAGTACGGATGACAGCAGGTCAAGCTACCCGAAACTGTCAAATAATCCCAATCAACTTTGAGCCTTAATGCTTTAGAGATAAAGTTGAAAATGTAATAAAAAAAAGTCTGACAAATTGTAGTAGCTTGGTGTGCTATACATTGCATGTCGCCAATACATTGATTACAGTATTGTGGCGTCACCAACTGTGTAGAATCGCGTTTTCCTGGTAAATCATTCCTAATAACATAGTGGACCTGTTTAATTTTAGATTTTACCAGAAAAAGACAAAGTTATCTATGGGATAGCCACGTCACCACCCCCCTAATCGGCGAACATGATCATTTTTGTCAAATGGACCGAACAGTGGGCGGTCTAAACGATGCCAACTGATACCAACTAGTCGCAATCAATTGACAAAAATGTGTTCGCCGATTAGAGGGCAGAAATGAAAGACAGCTTCCCAGGCAACCCTCAGAGAAGCTAGGCACGCCTCGAAAAAAATAACAATCAGCACATTTTTTTTTTTTTGGATGGGATAGGTATCATCAAATGACTTCTTCGGAAGGGCGTGTCAGACTTAATACTGACTAAAACTCTCCCGCGTTTCTCACTTGCCTGTGCGACGGCCAGGGCCGCAATTTTGACCCAACAGCACCCTAATTGCATAACGCACTGTTACTATCAACTGGAATCATTTTGAAGCATACCACTAATCCAGTCCTCCAGGTGTTCGAAAAATGATTTTTTTAGAACAACAGGTCAACATGACGACACAATCGGCGCAGTGACTGAGCGATCGACTGCCGTGCTGCGTGTCGTGGGTTCGATTCCCGCACGGTGTCTGGCTGTTTGTGTATGTGACTTTAAATGTTTGTAAACGCATCCACGATACAGGAGAAATTGCTAGTGTGAGGCAATGGTTCATAAAAAAAAAATAAAAAAGAAAAGTCCGGAAGGGCAGGGTGGCAAAAAACGACGTATCGTTCGATATCGACAGATAGTTGTCAAATTAAGCTGGATTGTGAAGTAAAACTATACAGCGTATCAAGGACATCAATCCATGAACAGCAGTGCTATTGTAACCGTCTCACAGTGAACACTTAGAAGAAGTGAACGAGGAATCAGTTGTCATTCCTACGATTTCCAAGGGATTGACAGTATTGACAGCTCACTTCATTCGACTTTTCACGGTGAGACTTTTACAGAATGGATCGGCTGTAAGGCTCTACAGAGATCTCGGTCGCAGCATTCTCGGTTACAAATTAAACCGAGAAAGATTTTCGGTCATGACCGACATTGTAACTAGCTGTCTTAAAGAAACTGCAAAGAAAGCAATATTTTTGAATATTGGTTTTCGTCACCTTATAAAGTGCTTAGGCCTGCAGAAAATAAGTTTTTATCTGCGCCGCCTACTAGCAAGCGAACAACTGTTAGCAAAGCTGGACATATACGTTCATAAACGTTGCTTAACTAGCGATTAGAAAATGTATGGTTAAACAATCGCTAATCACTAGTTAATGTTTAACAACGTTTATGAATAGAGGGATTCACTTGGTGGTAGGTCATAATACAGCTGCCGGCAGAAGTTACCACCCACCAGACAAAACCTTGCCGCCAAGCGATTCGTCGTGTTCCGGCATGATGTCTGGTGAAGCCGTACGGAGGACGGGTCTGGGCAGTTGTATTGCGATGTGTGCCGGGTACGATGCGCCAAATGTTATTGTGTCGGGAGTTTGATCGTGGAGGGTCTCCAGATTAATCTCCCTCTGGTGCAGCAGCGTTGGTCGTGTTGTTGGGTTTAACATTGCATCACCTCGCTCAACTGCCGTCTTCCTACCTACTAACTAAGATTTTTAAGTGAATAGGCTTAATAAATTTGTGCGCTTTACCATCAACGATTGCAACACTGCTTACCATCAGGCGAGATTACAGTCAAGCACTAATTTATAATAACTAAAAAAAGGGGAGATAGTATGACGAGTGGCGACACTCTTTGAAGGACGCAAATGCCGAAAAAAGACCTTTTTAACGTTCATTAAGTAAATAATATTATATACTTAATGTTATTAAACTGTGATTATTAAATAGTTAATTTCATTTAAATGTTATTACTATTAATGTAAACTAATCATCAGCTACAAATTGAATCCAGTTAACTAGGGTTCAAAACTGAACGCAAATGCTTCACTTCCTTCCATTATTCAAACTTTTTAAAACCGTTACTACCTACGTTTACGGTTGTTTAGGTATTTGTAATCGATTCATTTAACGCTAAAGTTCATAAAACACTTCCTCGTAACGCGTAACGTTTTTGGGCAACGTTCTTATCAACATTTTTGAGAGGATATTTCCTCTTTCAACACCCAAAAGTTCTTAAACAGGCGGGTAATTGCGTATCACACTATCAGTAGCTAAGGTTTCATTTTGACAGTTGAACAACATTCATTGCGTTATTTACGTTGTAAAGCGGACACATTTTTTGAATATACGTAGCAATGGATTAGCAATATGCATCAAAATGATTCCAACTGATAGTAAGAGTGTGTTACGAACAGAACAGAGTGGTTTAAAAATAGCCGGCAACTACTTACAGTTAAGTTTAACCGACGTAGCTTGCACAGCTACTGTCAACAGCGATCCACACAGCAATGAGCTGTTTACCTCATCTCCCAGCAAACTATAACTGGGCTATGATATCATCGAGCACGAGTCATTCGACAACGTTTTCCTTGATATACGAGTATTTTGATTGTAAATGTTTGTTTCAGTTTCATTAAATAGTAATTATTATCATGTCCTACTGCAGTTGGGAGTTTTAAAGTATAAATAAAAGTAGATAATATGCTTGACTTGCCAAAAATTTAGGTTTTTGGAAAAATGACTTTAACTCCTACAAAATGAAGTTTAGTTTTGCCGACAACTTCAAACATTTTTTAAACTTTTTTTAAGATAGCAAGTCACTCTAAAATCAACTTAAAATTCAATGCAATAAAATTTATATTTGTATAACTTGAAATAGTCTTTACTTAGGTATGTGCTATAGCCTGTTTGGCACTGAAATAAAGTTTAATTATTCGTCGGATATGGTTGATACAAAAATGGTTGTTACATAAGTAGATAACAACCATCTAAGGGTCTATTTCAGAGAAACATTTTTAAGCCGGAATGTGGCGCCACACGATACATAATGGCTTTTTAAAAGCTTCCTTGATAAGGTATTCAACAGGTTAAACCATGCACATGCACTTTGGAAAAAAGCGGGTTAACACACTATTAGTACCGATAGATTTCATTTTGACAGTTCAAAATACTGTGTTTTGTACAGACGACAGCACATCGGGCTACTACAATCTGTCAAATTTCTTTATTAGATTTTCAACTTCATATCTAACTAGGGGCCGCCAGCGACTTCGTTCGCGTGGAGTTAGTTATGCTCCACTCCTATTGATCGCAGAGTGATGTTATATTGACAAAAGCCTTCCTGGATTAAGGGGCTATTCAATGCGAAAAGAATTTTTCAACCTCTCAACCGATCTTGATGAAATTTGGCGCAGACAATCTTTAGATTTGATGTTACCGAGGGAAATCTAAAAAGCGCGATATAACCGAACTCTACGCGGGCGAAGCCGCGGGCGGAAAGCTATTATTATAAATGCGAGAGTAACTCTGTCTGTATGTCTGTTACGCTTTCCCGTTTGAACGTCTCAACCGATTTTGATTAAATTTTGCTCAGACAATCTTTAGACCCTGAGAAAGGACATAGGCTACCTTTTATCCCGGAAAAATTTGATGTTACCGAGGGAAATCTAAAAAGCGCGATATAACCGAACTCTACGCGGGCGAAGCCGCGGGCGGAAAGCTAGTATTATAAATGCGAAAGTAACTCTGTCTCTCTGTCTGTTACGCTTTCCCGCTTGAACGTCTCAACCGATTTTGATTAAATTTTGCTCAGACAATCTTTAGACCCTGAGAAAGGACATAGGCTACCTTTTATCCCGGAAAAATTTGATATTCCCGAGGGAAATCTAAAAAACGCCATATAACCGAACTCCACGCGGGCGAAGCCGCGGGCGGAAAGCTAGTAATCTAATAAAGAAATTTGACAGTTTGTGTGTAGCAGCTTCATGTGCTGTCGTCAATACAAATCAAGTTAAAGTCACTCTATTCAAAGCTTTCTGACCATTTTTTTTAACGTACAATCTGTTGAACCCTTTTCACACGCGTCGTGGCTTTGTAGTGCGTCCATGATGATTACGGAGGCGCTTTTTACACCATATTAAGAAACAAGACCGCCTCCATAGCCACTACGCGCCGTCACAAACGGGCTCCTTAGCGTGTTGCAACCACGGGATAAGATTCAATATTAGCTGAGATATTTGCATTTACGTGTCTTACAACTATGGACACCCGTCTGAAAAATAGATTTCGATTTTGAATCTCCTCTCCAATCGCTCGTTCAAGGAGAAGAAAAAAGCAAGAAGAGAAGCAAGTAAAGATCGTGCCTTTACTTGGGCGAGATTTATAGAACTCACTGTGACATACGTTACTGTGGTCCATACAAATTTTGTACTTATTTAAAGACTGATTTACACGGTGCAATTTAATTGCCTATAGCATACAATAAAATTGATGCAACAAATGACTTGCATCGTCTAAATGGTGTTTAGACAATGCAAGTCAATTAAACTGCACCGTGTAAATCAGTCTTTATTTGCAGGTAGGACCTTTATTTTGTAAATATGGTACAAGTACCTACATGCCATGGCCATGTTATACATGCGTGTAGGTAAAAGTTATGCTTTGAAGCTAAAACCATCGGCATATACTAATCGACATGCCGTACGAGTATCATCATCATCCTTTTTTATCGTCCCACAGCTGACACAGGTCTCCTCACATACAGAGAAGCTTGCTCAATGCGGGTTGGCGATATCAGACTTAAAGTCCAGGTTTCCTCAAGATGTTTTCCTTCACCTTTTAATCAGTCATTGGTGTCCAAGATATACTTAGAAAGTACATATAACTTAGAAAAGTTACATTGGTACTTGCCTGACCTGGAATCGAACTCGCAGACTCATACTTGAGAGGCTGGTGTTTTAACCATTAGGCCACCACGACTGTAATATACGTACGCGTATAATCTGCAATATTTTTTTGGTTTGAAAACAGTGAGAGGGATGGACTATGCTTTCGGTCTAGCACTATGTCTTTCCTCATAGATGATTTTGAGAGAAATAAAGATAGACCGAAACTACGTTTCCTCTCTTTCTTTCGGAGTGCCACAATTCTCATCTCTGAAGCATATCCATTAATATTATGTCGATGGCTCAAACCATAAAGGCTAGTCAAGAGACATTTTAAATCACAACTTATTTAGATAACTATTAACTACTATATATCTACTACATATTGTTACGGGCTAGGGGTACTTAAACGCCGGTTATGGGTTACGAAGTTTATTGGCAACGAAGGTACAGTCGGTTGTAGGCAATGACAAGTAGAATGTCGCTGACGTTGCACCGAAGTCTTCCCTTATGTCCACGAAGTCCGTGTTGTAAACACATAATAACAGTACAGATGTTACTCCACGTAGTACGCACAGTTCTCGTTACAGTTGTCGCAGTAGGTATTCTCAAAGATTGCTTCTTAACTGTCGCTGTTTTCGTATAGCTAGTCGAGTGTAGACTGAATCTGCGTCGGCGTCGCGGCGCTTTATATAGGCCAGCTGATCGAACATTCCAGAATCCTCTAGGCGTAATAATAATACTGCATAACTTCGAGGTCACCGGCCAAGTAAGTACCTACGATAATTCCCGGAAACGGGTTTCTAGAAATTTTGATGTCGACACTTTGTTGACAAAACTGTTGAGACCTGTACCATTCGATAGGCCATCCTAAGTCTAGTAATGCGTTTTTACATTGTGCCTAGAAAATGTCTAGATCTAGGGAAATAGGACTTAAAAGTGACACACTGCTTGTCACGCGATATTGAACCTTATGCCATCGACATAAGGTCCATTCGTAACATTGCCCCCCTTCTTAGTCATGCTCGTCCCGAGCATGATTTGATCCATAATAGCTAGGCGGTCTACGTGTACGATCTTCAGCTTCCCTCTAGGCCCTTTCTTAATCCGGTAGGTGACATCGTTTATTCTGGTTACTATCGTGTACGGACCCTCCCATTTGGCTTGGAACTTTGGACTCTTTCCTTTTCTCCTTATGGGGTTGTGTAACCATACCAAAGTTCCCTCTTCAAATCCGGGCACGTTAGCTTGCGGTCGTATCGGATCTTCATCTTCTCACTGGTTTTCAGACCATTCTCTCTCACTAGCTCATGTGTTCCATCTAATTTACGCCGCAGGTCGGCCACATAGTCGACAGCTAGGATAGGAGTATCCGGGGGTGTTCCGGTTAATGCATCTATTGGTAGTCTAATTTCTCGGCCGAAGTTGATTTTCGCCGGTGTGCAATTTGTGCTATCGTGTATTGCTGAGCGGTATGACATTAAAAAGAGTGGAATGTATTGGTCCCAATCCCTTTGATGGTCTTCCACTACTTTGGCCAAATGATTCTCTAGCGTCTGGTTGAATCTTTCGACCATTCCATCTGACTGAGGGTGATATGGTGTTGTACGAGTCTTATGTATCCCGAGTAGTTGGCAAACTTCTTGAAATAGTGAAGACTGAAAGTTTCTACCCTGGTCAGAGTGTAACTCCAAGGGAACGCCAAATGGACAGAACACCTCGTGAACTAGCTTTTTGGCGACTGTATGAGCTTCTTGGTTAGGTACTGCAAAAGCTTCTGGCCATTTGCTGAAATAGTCTTGCAGGACGATGATATACCTATTCCCTTCTTCAGTAACAGGGAATGGCCCAGCTATATCGACAGCAACTCTTTCCCATGGTGCACCAACATTGTACACTTTCAGCCGACCTCTGGCTCTCGTTTGCGGTCTCTTTACTGAGGAGCAGGCTGCACATTTTCTACACCAGTCCACCAGCGGGCCTCTGGCCACGTTGTTTCCATTCTATTACTGTCTTCAAGTCAATAGCTTCCTTTTGTGCGTCTTCCAATGATTGATTATCCCAGTCTTCGTCCAAAGCATTCACCTGGATAATCCTTACGTTCTCTTTCTTTTCCTGTTTGGTACAATGTCGGCAAGATTCTTCACAAGGTCGTCTAGACAAAGCATCAGCATTATTATGTGACTTGCCTTTCCGATGTTCAGTGACAAAGTCAAATTCTTGCTGCTGCTCTATCCACCTTGCCACTTGTCCTTCAGGGTCTTTGATCTGGAGGAGCCACTGTAAGGCAGCGTGATCGGTACGAAGTGTAAACTGCCTCCCAATCAAATATTTCTTGAAGTGTTGTATGGTCTTAACAACGGCTAGAAGTTCTCGGCGGGTAACACAATAATTTCTTTCTGGCTTGGAAAGGCATTTGCTGAAATATGCGATAACGACCTGCCTATCTCCTTGTGTTTGAGAGAGAACTCCTCCAATACCCACATTGCTGGCATCTGTGTCTACCAAAAATCGGCCTTCCCTACTAGGGTAACCTAGCACAGGAGCCTCACACAAGTGAGTTTTCAGTAGAGCAAATGCCTGTTCGCAGTCAGAGTTCCATTCAAATTGACACTTTTCCTCTGTTAAACGATGCAACGGTTTCGCTAACTCGGAGAAGTTCTTCACAAACCGACGGTAATATGCACACAGACCCAAGAAAGAGCGTACCTCAGTTTTATTACGAGGGGTAGGCCACTTCGACACGGCTTTTATTTTTTCAGGGTCTGTTCGAATTCCTTGCGCCGAAATAATGTGTCCCAAGTATCCAACTTCTTTCTGGAATAGTGTACACTTACTAGGACTGAGTTTTAAATTCGCTTCACGCAGTTTCTGGAACACTTTCTCCAAATTGCGTAGGTGTTCTGCGAAGTTTCGTCCCATAATAATGATGTCATCCAAATAGACCAGGCATGCATCACCAAGCAACCCCACCAAGATGCGCTCCATTAGGCGCTCGAATGTAGCTGGAGCATTGCACAGTCCAAAAGGCATGACATTGAATTGCCATAGACCGTTTCCAGGGCCAGTGGTGAAAGCGGTCTTTTCCTTATCCTGCTGACAGATTTCCACTTGCCAGTATCCACTTTTGAGGTCAACTGTGGAGAACCATTTCATACCACTTAGCAAGTCCAAAGTGTCATCTATACGTGGCAGAGGATAACTATCCTTTTTTGTGGCATCATTCAACATCCTGTAGTCAACGCAAAACCTTGTACTGCCATCCTTTTTCTTGACTAGGACAACTGGAGATGACCAAGGGCTGGTAGACGCTTCGATAATCCGATTTTTCTCCATATCTCTCAACATTTCCGACACTTCTTGTTCTCTTGCAAAGGGGATACGACGTGGTCTCTGTCTTATCGGCTGTGTATCGCCCGTATCTATATGGTGTTTGACGAGCCCGGTTCTTCCCACGTCACTGTCGGTCTTAGAGAAGATGTCATGGAAGTTATGCAACAGTTGCTTAACTTTGTGACTTTCGAACTTGTTTAAATTGCCCTTACAATTTTCGAGTAGTGTCGATACATGTTCCTGCCACTTCTTATCACGTTCCTTTTCGTGCGCCTCTGTTTTTTTCAACGATGCTACATGGTCGCACACACCCACGATGCAATTCTTTTCAAGAATTATTTCTTTGTTACTAACGTTGATAATGCGCACTTTTGGTTTATCGGAAATCATCATCAGTGTCCTTGCTGTTATCCAGTCTGGGTGATCTCCAGAATCTTCTATTATAATGCAACGTTTACGGCATCCTATTGGTGATAGTCTAATATCTACTAAGGTTTCTGATCTTGGTGGTAATACCGTTCTCCTTATACAGTACACTGACTCTTGTTTTCCGCCTTGAAGAAATACTTCTTCTTCTGGGAAACTCAATACTCCTTTTGCTACATTAAGGACGCACTGCTGTTTCTTCAAAAAGTCCAGTCCTATTATGCAATCATCTGTAATATTCGCTACTAAAACAGGGTGCGTAAATGTCTTATCACCCATTCTCAAGGTCACATTCGTTTCAGCAAGGACGAGTACTGGTTGGGCAGTGGCGGTTTGTAATCGGCATTGTGAAGATCCTCTTTTCCATACTATGGTCCGAGGAAATAGCTCCGGTCGTGCAATGGTTCTTGATGCACCAGTATCCAATGTGAAACTGCAGGATTTACCATTCAGTTCTCCTTCTATAATGAGACTGTTTCCGTCACCCACTTGTGATACTGTTATAATGGGGGCTACATGTCGACCAGCCAGTACTCGCCCCATAGCCCTGGCTGTTCCTAGTTTAAATCCTCGGCTTCCACCTGTGTCCCAGAAGTACTTCTTCCCTTAACCTTCCTGGGACAATTGATCCGAATATGCCCTTTTTCACCGCACTCATAGCATGTTGGCCCTTGTCGGGGTTTTATTTGTGCGGTTACCTCACGAATACGGTGGTGTGGTCGGCCGTCTTGGCGTACTGCTTCCACCTCCAGAGCGTGTGTCAAGGCTGCCTTCAGAGTCTGATGGTGTCCCAGACGAACCGCAGCCCTGACTTCCGCATCTCGAATTCCATCAGTAAAAGCTTGCACCGTAGTAGCGTCAATTGCTCCCGGCGTTGAAGCATACGCCCTCCGAACAATACGTTCTATTTCCGATGCCCATTGTTGCAAAACTTCACTGCTTTTCTGTGTGCGGTCGCGGAGTTGAGCCCTGTAGACATGTTCCAGGTGTTTCTCTCCATATATAGACTCCAACGCTTCTAACAGGCAGGCTAGGGTATTGCAATCGCCGGAAATATTTTCGAGGATTTGGACCGCCTCACCCCGCAGAGCAAGCGTAAGGGCGGTTACAGCTTGATCGTCGTCCCAATTGTTGCCTTTTGCGACCTTTTCAAACTGTAGACGGAAGGCCACCCATGACGTTGTTCCATCAAAATGAGGTACCTTGAAAGTCGGCAAAGCACTGGGTACCGGTACCACACCTTTAATAACACCTTTCTGTACCTTCTCCTGCAAAAATTCTACTTCCTTCCCAAACTCCATGATGGTACTGTTTAATTTCTCCATACGCGCATCTTGTTTGTCTATGCGCGTATCTTGCTGGTCCATACGCGTATCTTGTTTGTCTATGCGCGTGTCTTGCTGGTCCAGACGGGCATCTTGTTGAGCTGTTTTTATTCTAAGTTCATTGACCTCTTCTTTGGTCTTTTTCCACTTTTCATTTAATTGTAATATCAGTTGCTGGGATTCCTTTATTTGTGACTGGGTTGCTGCCTGGGATTGTTTTATTAGAGCCTGGGTTTCAGCCTGGATTTTTGCCTGGGATTCTGCTACACTTTTAATTTGTGCCTGGATTTCTGCCTGGGATTTTGCCTGGGATTCTGCTATACCTTTTATTTGCAGCGTCAAATGAGCCAGCAACGCCGATAAATCGCATCCACTGCTTCCGGGAATAGTGGTGGTAGTAGGCGCACTCACATTCGTCGGTGTTACGGCGGCCGCATCTACTCCGGGTGCAGGGACACCAACCGATTCTTCCTCTTGACGCGCCAAATCCATCGCTGCTTGTCGTCGCGTGCGAACTCTTTCGTCTTCCCTTGGCGTGACCGGCATGCCGCTTCTGACACCAGTTGTTACGGGCTAGGAGTACTTAAACGCCGGTTAAGGGTTACGAAGTTTATTGGCAACGAAGGTACAGTCGGTTGTAGGCAATGACAAGTAGAATGTCGCTGACGTTGCACCGAAGTCTTCCCTTATGTCCACGAAGTCCGTGTTGTAAACACACAATAACAGTACAGATGTTACTCCACGTAGTACGCACAGTTCTCGTTACAGTTGTCGCAGTAGGTATTCTCAAAGATCGCTTCTTAACTGTCGCTGTTTTCGTATCGCTAGTCGACTGTAGACTGACTCTGCTTCGGCGTCGTGGCGCTTTATATAGACCAGCTGATCGAACATTCCAGAATCCTCTAGGCGTAATAATAATACTGCATAACTTCGAGGTCACCGGCCAAGTAAGTACCTACGATAATTCCCGGAAACGGGTTTCTAGAAATTTCGATGTCGACACTTTGTTGACAAAACTGTTGAGACCTGTACCATTCGATAGGCCATCCTAAGTCTAGTAATGCGTTTTTACATTGTGCCTAGAAAATGTCTAGATCTAGGAAAATAGGACTTAAAAGTGACACACTGCTTGTCACGCGATATTGAACCTTATGCCATCGACATAAGGTCCATTCGTAACAATATTTTATATTGTAAGTATGTGTCTGGAACATATTAAAATGAAACGCTTGCTCAAATTCGTTTATACGGATATAACCATTAGGTACGCTCTTATGAATAAATTTTATATTCGTATGGAGCGTTTAATAATGTCTGAAATCTATACTAATATTAAAGCTGAAGAGTTTGTTTGTTTGTTTGTTCGCGCTAATCTCGGAAACTACTGGTCCGATTTGAAAAATTATATTTGCGTTGGATAGTCCATCAATCCAGGAAGGCTACAGAACATCACGCTGCGACCAATAGGAGCGGAGCATAATTAATTCCACGCGAACGAAGTTGCTGGCGGCTGCTAGTTTAATATAAAGCTGAAGAGTTTATTTGTTTGTTTGAACACGGTAATCTCAGGAACTACTGGTCCCATTTGAAAAATTCTTTTTGCGTTGGATAGCCCATTAATTCAGGAAGGCTTTAAGCTTTATAACATCACGCTGCGACCAATAGGAGCGGAGCACACCTAAACTAGGCGAACGAAGTCTCTGGTTGCTAGTCTTTCATAAACTGAATGCGTCCTACGGGTCCTACCTTAAGTTTCCCAGATCAGTCTTCATTCAAGAACACTTGTATCCCTATACTGTTAAATATAACCACAAAACAACAACACCAAACTCAAAACCGTATAATCCAGTTATTTATTATATGACAATTATATTATAATTTCACTCAAGAGAAATGCCGGCTGACTTAACTATACTCAATAACAAATGAATAGCAAATGACTCAAAGAGTTAACTCTCAAACACGTGTGCCTGCAGTGCATAAGAAGCCCCTGACTGACTCAGTCGTTTACAAAGGCAGTTTGTTATGATATCAGACATACTTCCGTGGAACGCACGTGCTAGGAGCCAGGATAACTTAAGTAGGTGATGTGTAATCTCGAAGGGCGTGGTCAGATGCAATGCAAGTGCATCTGTAATGAAATTAAAGATATGGAACGACTTTTTTTATAAATAGCATCTTGTAGTTCGGCCTGTGAGGTTATCGTATGCTCAACCGAGCTTGCCTGTGAATGCATCATTAATTAAACCCCAGGTTTTAAAATACTTTAAAACTAAGCGACTACACGCGGAGGATACCTAGGTGGGGTACAAACTTCGGCGTAGGACGTCTCCGGGAGAGGGCAGCGTGAGACGGGCAGATCGGGGGACGAATTCTAAAGTACTGGTTTCCGAATTATGAGCAAAAGTTAAAAGAAACATAAAAGCAATAGGAGACAGCACTGGCAGAGTTTAATGAATCATTGAGATGACCTCTAACACAAAAAAAAATAGTTTTATCAATCACTTAGGTAAGTGTTGAATTTTTGCATCATCATAGGAAAAAAAAACCCCAATATGAATCATATCCGTTCATCCGGTGTGACTAATACGGGGTCAAATTATATTAGCTAGCGAAACTCACGAAAATACATATAATATATAAGTTTTTTTGTGGGGTCATCGAACGCTGTTAGTGTCATATTTTGTTTAAGGTCGACCATACACGGACTGCTTGAAGCAGTTGATCCTGTCTGCTTCGAGCTGTTGAGTACGACTGCAAGAGCGGTCTGTGTATGATCGACCTATATTTAACAAACGTGATTAATATCAATATCCCAAAATGAAGAAACACATTTACTTAACTCATACTCCAAATAATAATACTTTTACTACCTGCGATCGATGATCCCTAAGATAAAATCAGCATATTTTTTATTTAATTATCGTCATATCAATAATAATGATGTTTCCATGGGCCAACAAGATCTAAATACAATGGTGCTAGAGACATGAAGAAGAGCCATATTATGCCACACGCATCTACACAAAAACAATCATAACTTGAACAAAACCAGCGCTTCTAAAAAGCCGATTTCCGCTACATTCGATTACGTACTCTCAGGTTGACCAAACCATATAAAGATACAAGTAAAACACGGACATTGTAACTTGTATAAAGGTACATACATACATGTCTGTTTCAATTGTGTTCAATGACTTGTTTACCTCATTAATTATTATTACCGAGCTAACTGCGGCAGACTAGGTACTGAATAAATAGGGATAATAACATTTATAAATACACCGCATTACATTAGAATTTAATACATCATGTGTACCAGCCGACCGATTTTGTAAAAATCTGGTGGTTAACAGTTATGTGCTACCAGTATGTATGAGTGTGGACAGCCTCCGTGGCGTAGCGGTAGCGGACGCGGCCGCTGCGCAAGGTGGCGCGGGTTCGATCCCCGCACAGTGCAAGTATTTGTATGCATGAATATGAATATTTGTACTGGTCTGGTCGTGCCTCGGAAAGCACGTTAAGCCGTTGGTCCCGGTTGCCCTACGAACATCTAGTGGCAGTCGTTACGGGTTGTTGGAGCCCTCAAAAGTCCTACAATTTGTCTAACTGCAATGCTTCGATGTCGCCTTCGGGTTGTGGAGGTCAGACGGCAGTCGCTTCATAGAAAATGTCGAAGTTTAGCCATATCAGCAGTTGGACTGGTAAGACGAACCCCAGACTCCAAAGCTGAAAAGGCTTCGGATGCGACTGGGATTAACGCTGGGATGATGATGAGTATGTATGAGTGTGCGGGTTCTATTCCAGGTCAGGCAAGCACCAATTTCACTTTTCTAAATGTACTTTTTAAGTTTATCTTTGACAAAAATGACTGATTACAAGGTGAAGGAAAACATCTTGAGGAAACCTGGACTTTCGCCAACCAGCACTGAGTAAGCGTGGTAAATACGCACAATCCTTCTCTGTATGAGAGGAGGACTGTGCCCAGCAGTGGGACGATATAAAGATTGATGTTGATGATGAATATAGTATCAATGTCCCCAAGATTAATTGTAATGACAGTACACTCCACAGTCACTTCGCCTACCTAAGTTTTCACTAACACAGAATCACTCTCCTGTAGGATAAAATAGGCTCCAAGTTCATCCATCTTGTTACGGAGTTACTAATCAGGCTTGCTCCGCCTACTGCGTCACATGGCTCTCCTCTTTTTGAGAGATTAGAGGGTCGTAATTTTGAGAGCAGTGGTGATGAAATTATTTACACAAAGCAATGACATCATGGTTGACCCAGACGTATATGGCGAGATGACCTAGACTTCCTTGATAAAGATTGGTCCTTGGCATCTCTGGACAGAGAGGTGGAACGAAACTATCTAAAGTAAGGTCTTTGCACAGCAGTCAATATTCATAGTCAACGGAACAGTTGGTGTCTGTGCTGCGTGTCGAGGGTTCGATTCGCGCACGGAACAAACATTTGTATGACCTCATCATCAGCCTCTACTCGTCCACTGCTGGATATAGGCCTCCTCCATGGCACGCCAACAAGCTCGATCCTAAGCAGTTCTCCGTCAGCCACTACCAGCCACCTATTTGATGTCGTCGCTTCATCGACGGTCCTTCAGAGAGACGCCCAACATAGCCCGCTCCATAGCTCGCTGAGCGGCTTTAAACTTATGGACTAGTCTGACCGTTAGTGTCCACGTCTCGGCTCCGTAAGTCATGACGGGTAGGACGCAGTGGTTGAAGATTTTAGTCTTCCAACATTGGGGTATGGGCGACGAAAATACCCGACGAAGTTTACCAAATGCTGCCCATCCCAGCTGAATCCTTCTATTTGCCTCCTTCTTGAAGTTGTTTTTCCCAAATTGCAACGTTTGCCCGACGTAACCTATACAATATGTAAAGAAAACCCTGTCCGATCCGTAACCCCGTGTAACGTCCGTGTTAGATATCGATAACTGATTCTACTAATGCCCACAAAGACAGGCTAAACTTAAAAAAAAAATCCCCCTAAAAAAATAAATATTATTTCGCAAAAAGAGGTAACTTAATATATGTGCGCTAAGCAACCCCTTCCGCGGGAGGCGGGGAGCAGGGCACGCGGCACCTGTGACGTGGTCGCGTCGCTATTCGCTTATAACAATACCGGTGTTGTCACTTTTTTAAAAATTACCAAATTTCGGGGGATTGGAATTAATTCCCGGGAAAAAAGGATTATTTCAAAATTCATTAGTATTGTTACTATGATGATTATGTAAAATTTTATATCATATTTGATCAAGTGATTACCTAACCTTTAATATCCTTATGGGTCGGACAGGGTTTTCTTTACATATTGTATATATTCTGAAACAACTTCCGAGCGGCATTCCGTTTACGGCAACCTACAAGTAGTTTTTTCGGTTCTGGCTGTTTGTGTATGTGAGTTTATATGTTTTTTAATTAACGCACACACGATACAAGATAGATTCCTAAATGAGGAAAGAAACTAATAAAAAAAAACCGCCTGCCTAGGTTCGAACCCAACCTACAACTCTTACGTGGGCCACCACTGCACTTTGAGCGCAGCGGTCGGAAAATATCCCATGGGACAAATCGTTATCTAAAAGATCCACGATCGATGCAGTCCCGGTACAATAATAAGATGGTCACCCATCCCGAAAATACCGCGACAAGCGCAACTTAACCTGATCGATACAATTCGATTGTTATTGCACAGCCACGTAACGACACGATTGGCGCATTGGCTGAGCGATCTGACTACTGCGCTGCGTGTCGCGGGTTCGATTCCCACGCGGAACAAATACTTGTACTTGTAACTGGAATAAGTTCCATTCCAGTTTAGATGTTTATAAACGCACCCACGATACAGGAGAAATTCCTTCTTCTTCAGCCTATAGATGTCCACAGTTGGACAAAGGCCTCCCCCAAGGCTTTACACGCTGACCGGTTCTGTGCTGCCCGCATCCATCGGCTTCCCGCGACCTTCACCAGGTCATCGGTCCACCTTGTTGGGGGCCTCCCTACGCTGCATCTTCCAGTACGTGGCCGCCACTCCAGAAACTTACTGCCCCATCGACCATCGGTTCTACGAGCAATGTGCCCTGCCCACTGCCAGTTAAATTTAGCGACTCGCAGAGCTATGTCGGTGACTTTGGTTCTTCTGCGGAACACCTCATTTCTAATTCGATCATGCAGAATAACTCTAAGTATAGCTCTTTCCATTGCCCTTTGTGTGACTCTGAGCCTTCGTACGAGGCCCATTGTGAGCGACCACGTTTCAGTTCCGTAAGTCATCACTGGTAACACACACTGGTCAAAGACAGAAAGAAAGTAGAAATTGGAGAAATTCCTAGAGGGGGCAACGTTTAAAAAATAAAATCTTAAATCTTATGTAACATGCATATTAAGTACTAGCTTTCCGCCCGCGGCTTCGCCCGCGTGGTGTTCGGTTATATCGCGCTTTTTAGATTTCCCTTGGGAATATCAAATTTTTCCGCGATAAAAGGTAGCCTATGTCCTTTCTCAGGGTCTAAAATCTGGGTCTAAGGTCTGTGTCAAATTTCATCAAAATCGGTTGAGAGGTTTAAGCGGGAGAACGTAACAGACAGACAGACAGAATTACTTTCGCATTTATAATATTAGTATGGATGTACATATTTTTTCAATCCTGTCCTCAGCTGTGCGAAGAGCTTATTCTAAAAGAGCTTAGAGTAAGCCCTTAGCCCTTTTGTACCAACGTGTACTTATTCGTAGTAAGGTCAGGATGTAGGTACCTACTTGAAAGCCGTCTCGTAATTTTAAACATCGTGCATCGTTAAAAATAAACCACCCCTAACAACGTAGGTAATTTATAATTAACATAACCCTCTGCCACAGAAACATAAAAACAATAAACTGATAGAACTACAAATGGGTTAAAGTCTATAGTTACATCATCACTACATATCCATACTATCGATTCTAATATTATAAATGCGAAAGTAACTCTCTCTGTCTGTCTGTCTGTTACGCTTTCCCGCTTAAACCTCTCGACCGATTTTGATGAAATTTGGCACAGACAATCTTTAGACCCCAAGAAAGAACATAGGCTCCCTTTTATCCCGTAAAAATTTGATGTTCCCGAGGGAAATCTAAAAAGCGCGATATAACCGAACCGTATACGCGGGCGAAGCCGCGGGCGGTAAGCTAGTAATATTATAAATGCGAAAGTAACTTTGTCTGTCTGTCGGTCTGTCTGTCTGTCTGTCTGTCTGTCTGTTACGCTTTCCCGCTTAAACCTCTCAACCGATATTGGTGAAATTTGGCACAGACAATCTTTAGACCCTGAGAAAGGACATAGGCTACTTTTTATCCCGGAAAATTCGATGTTCCCGAGGGAAATCTAAAAAGCGCGATATAACCGAATTCCACGCGGGCGAAGCCGCGGGCGGAAATTTTTTAAATTATAAACTAGCGCTGGACCGCAATCCCGCCTGATGGTAAGCAGTGATGCGATCGTTGATGGTAAAGCGCGCTAATTCAATCTAGCCTTGAAGACACTCAAATTGTAGTGTGATGGAAACACCGCCGCCGGCAAATTGTTCCAGTCACTCGATGTACCCGGTATAAAAGAAGAAGCGAAGCGCTTCGTCCGGATCGTAGTGGTGTCAACAACGTAAGGGTGGAAAGTCGCCGTAAGACGGGTCGTCCGATGGTGGAACGGAGATGGGGGAATTAAATCATGCTATTCCCTTACACACTCGCCAGAATGCATCATATAGAAGACCGAAAGGCTGGCGACTCTACGCCTGTGTTCCAGGCTTTGGAGACCGTTTCGAGTTAAATCTGGGTCGCCAATCAGCCTCTTCGCACGCCTCTCTACTGAATCCAAAGTAGCCAGGTAACATTTCGCAGCACCAGCCCAAATGTGGCTGCAGTACTCCACACTCGAGCGGACCTGTGCTTTGCACATCATTAGAAGCTGCCTTGGTGTGAAATACCGCCGGACCTTTGCGATGACGCCAAGTTTTCTGGCAGCCACCTAGGCCTTGGACTCAATGAACCGCCCAAAGTTTAGGTTCAAGGAAATCTCAACTCCCAAAAGCTGAAGGCGGTCGGTGAACTCCAAGGATACATTCTGCAAAGGAGGAGCCAAGGTGAACGGGCTCCTTTTGGCGCTGAAGAGACACGCCTGTGTTTTTGGGCATTGAATGCTACAAAATTGGCTTTGCCCCATTCGGAGAATGCCTGTAGTGCAGCACTCGTACGCTCTACCATACCCTCTCTTTCGGACCGGATTGATTCCTTACTAGGCCGAGCTTCCGGCAGGTTTCTCTCCACAACTGTGCTATCATCTGCATACCCATAGATACCGGGTATCAGCAGATCGTTAATATGCAGCAGGAACAGAGTTGCAGAGAGAACAGACCCCTAAGGAACACCGGCATTGGTCGACATGGGCTCCGATGAGCATCCGTCGACAACAACTCGGAGGGACCGTTCAGTCAGGAAGTCTTTTACCCAGCCAGTCAGGCCAGCGGAAATGCCGTATGCTGGAAGCTTAGTCAAAAGGCCAGCGTGCCATACCCGGTCGAAGGCCTTCGAGACATCAATTACTTTCCCCATGTCGTTTTAATAGATAGAGCGATTCAAGAGGAAGGTTTTTATGTATAGGTATAACATGAATAATATACAATATGTAAAGAAAACCCTGTCCGACCCGTAAGGATAATACAGGTTAGGTAAACACTTGACCAAATATAATATAAAATTTAACATAATCATCATAGTAACAATACTAATGAATTTTGAAATAATCTTTTTTTCCCGGGAAAAAATTCCAATTTCCCCGAAATTTGGTAATTTTTAAAAAAGTGACAACACCGGTATTATTATGAGCGAATAGCGACGCGACCACGCCACAGGTGCCGCGTGCCCTGCCCCCCGCCATCCGCGGAAGGGTTGCTTATCGCACATGTATTAAGTTACCTCTTTTTGCGAAATAATATTTATTTTTTTAGGGGGATTTTTTTTTTAACTTTAGCCCGGCTTTGTAGACATTAGTAGAATCAGTTATCGATACCTAACAATAGCTTCACGGATCGGACAGGGTTTTCTTTACATATTGTATAAGAGGAGCACTGATAATTTTTGAGGTTTCCAACACATGTGGCAAAATAAACCCATTTTTTTGAGCCCTATGAGATAGACCAAAATAATGTACGACAGTATTGTAGACCTTAAAAAGCCTACAAAACAGTCTGTAGACTTTTTTATGGTTGAAAAGTTAATTAAAATGCCAGTCGAAATCAGAGCCCACTATTTATTCCTTATTATTGCTCCTTATCCAAATAAATAAATTATAGTAGCAGATATAATATAAATTTTAGTAGCAGCATATCCATACTAATATTATAAATGCGAAAGTAACTCTGTCTATCTGTTACGCTTTCCCGCTTGAACCTCTCAACCGATTTTGATGAAATTTGGCACAGACAATATTTAGACCCTGAGAAAGAACATAGGCTAGGAACCTTTTATCCCGGAAAAATTTCATATTCCCGAGGGAAATCTAAATAGCGCGATATAACCGAACTCCACGCGGGCGGAAAGCTAGTCTCTTTATAAATTATTGGAATTGGTTGTTTCATTCAGGAGATATCATGATTTATTCAAAACTAAACACCAGAAAAAATCCGCGTGCCGCTCGTGCCCGTGCCGGCCGCCTGCTACTTGAGTGTTTCTCTGCCTAAACTGCGGAGTGAGTGGGCCGGAGTGGATGACCATTATTTCGAACAAACTTGCTACCCCGGTAGGCTTTCAATCTGTTTGAAGGTGGTGGAACTGGCTATCCATAGACAATAAGGTCGATATATCTTGCAGAGTCAGATATTGGCTGATGGTCGGCACTGTAGACATTATTTTTATTGAAGGGCCACCGTTTCTTGAGGAAGGCTTAGATACCTATATCATTTGTCCACGTGCGAAGCCGGGGCGGGTCGCTAGTTATTATAATAAAACAGTAACGAACCTTACTGAGAAATATTAACATTATTACGATATCTGTTTGGGAACGAGCCTGATGCAATGATGCCGGAACAATAAAATACTGGTGTTCAGCTGCTAATATGTAGTTAGACTGGGAGCCAAACTAAAATAGACTCTAGGCAGATTTTTTATAGGTACTATAATCAACATAGAGGTATAAATAAAACTACTGTATATTATAAGAATAAGTTTATTTCTATAGGAAAATAGTTCTATATAATTAATGTTTTTATGCAATAAATACTTATTTAAAAAACTTATTTATTGCCTTAGGCATTCTATAACAGTCAACCAAGGGTGGTTAAGAGATTAGATGCTTTGGTTGAAAGGAATAATGAAAACAAAAATACATAACTTAAGTCTAGTTTCATAAATAGGATATACTTACATCGTTATTTTTTGTTTATACGAACCCTGAATATAGTTTGTTCAGAATAAGCGACTGAATCGATTCCAATCATTTTTACACCATGTTATATTTTTTTCCAAATACATTTAGAAATTTGCAGTGTGGTTACCGAGCGTACAATTCAGTTTGCGACAGATCATAGTAGGTACATGGCGCGTGCGTAAGCCCGCACAACAGATGACGCCACTATGTCGTGATGTGAGCGGTGAGTTCACCATATTTTAGTTGGGACAACCAGGTAAGATAACAAGCTCATAACTTTGTGGTTTTTCACGATATCTTTTTGAAATTTTGTAATTTTGGGTATACGGGTACACAATACACATACATACTATTATCATAATATATAATTCGTTTTAACTTCGCGTGGTCCGATACGCACAACAAAGGAATTTTCTACCACTTATTGGGTTTAGGTACAGGCCTATTCCATTCTTTATACCTACATACACTAACAGCCGCCAGCGACTTCGTTCGCGTGGAATTAATTATGCTCCGCTCCTATTGGTCGCAGCGTAATGTTATATAGCCTAAAACCTTTCTGGATTGATGGGCTATCCAACGCAAAAAGAATTTTTCAAATCGGACCAGTAGTTACCAGTAGACAAAGAAACATACAAACAAACTCTTCAGCTTTATATATTAGTATAGATATGGTAGCGTAAAGCAGGGTAGCGCAATGTGACCTCCATAGCTATTTACACACGATAACGTCACGATTTTACAGGCTTCCGAATCGAAAATTCAACATTCCATAGGTGCTTTCATTTGCCTAATTCCCGACAGCAAAATTAAATACATGAAGGAAAACAGGGGTCGACAATTTACAATTTAAGTGTCTTCAAGGCTAGAGTGAATAGGCTCTTAATATTATAAACTAGCGCGCTTTACCATCAATGATTGCATCACTGCTTATCATCAGGCGGGATTGCGGTCAAGCACTAGTTAAAAATATTTAAAAAAAAAACAACTGTCAAGATATTCGATTTTTGTTTTGTAGAGGCGGTTAGAGAACCGGGTCCAGCACAGAAGCATATAGTTTATGAATCGAGTGCTTATTGTGAATAATAATAATAAATAAATATATACGGACAAATCCCACAGATTGAGCTAGCCCCAAAGTAAGTTCGAGAGTTTGTTATGGGATGCTAACTCAACGATACTATATTTATAATAGATACCTTATACAATATGTAAAGAAAACCCTGTCCGACCCATAAGGATAATAAAGGTTAGGTAAACACTTGACCAAATATGATATAAAATTTTACATAATCATCATAGTAACAATACTAATGAATTTTGAAATAATCCTTTTTTCCCGGGAATTAATTCCAATTTCCCCGAAATTTGGTAATTTTAAAAAAAGTGACAACACCGGTATTATTATAAGCGAATAGCGACGCGACCACGTCACAGGTGCCGCGTGCCCTGCCCCCCGCCGCCTGCGGAAGGGGTTGCTTAGCGCACATGTATCAAGTTACCTCTTTTTGCGAAATAATATTTATTTTTTTAGGGGATTTTTTTTTTAAGTTTAGCCTGTCTTTGTGGGCATTAGTAGAATCAGTTATCGATACCTAACAATACCTTCACGGATCGGACAGGGTTTTCTTTACATATTGTATAGATTAACATCCAAGACCCAGGCCAATCAGGAAAATATCGTTTTCCATCATGATTTGGCCGGGGATCAAACCCGGGGCCTCAGCGCCGCAGGCAGGCGTGTTGACCGATGCGCCATGGAGGACGACGAAATATAGATTGAATATAGACCTAAGTTCTAATCCTGGCTCCCTACTGCCAGAGACTTTCTAATGCTATAAAATTTAATAACACTGCTTGGGCTTACCTTAATCGCGTAACGCTATGATTATCAATTGGAATAATTTTGAAGCATTTTGCTAATCCATTGCACTATATGTTCGAAAAATTTGTCTGCTCAACACGGCAAAACACGCAATGAATGCTGTTGAGCGGTCAAAATAAAACCCATTGATGGTGTTCGCAGTCTAAAAATCATACAGTCGTCCGGCGAAGACGTCTAGACAGGGCAATCGTGCGGGGTGTGAGGGACGAGACGCGGGTAAGCGGCACCCGAGCTGCGAACAAAACGATGTTCGTAGCTCGGTATCTATCATTAAGGGCTAACACGTGTGTTTTTTTAAGTTTGTTTTATAATTTGATATGAGTATCAATTTTGAGTATAACTGGGGTGCTTGTAACGAAAAAGCCATCCTTTTTTACATCCAAAATGGCGGACGTCATTTTTTTATAATTTAATATGGGTGTAAAATTTAAGTAAATATTATTGTGGTGCTTGTTACGAAAAAGCTATCCTTTCTGAAATCCAAGATGGCGGACGCCAATTTAAATGTAACTACATATTTACAATATGACATGGGTGTTAATTCCGAGGTCGATTGGGGTGCTGGTTACGAAAATGCCATCTAAATAACTTAAATCTGTCTCGAGTTGTTCCCTTAGTAAAAATAGCAAATTAATTAAATATAATACAGCTATCGATGTTGATCTGCAATAAATAAATAATTTCATAAATATTGTTTATTTGTGACAACCCCGGCCGATGCGTTACTGTCTACTCTAGACGATGTCGGCATTTTACACGAGATCAAAGGCGTCGACCTACTGTATGATTTTTATACTGTGGTGTTGGTATGTTACGCCAGGTGTTAAGGTAAGTACCCTACTGGTATCGGACCCAGGATGTCTACTTGAGGAATATTAAAGTTCTAACAATACAACTATGTCTTAAAAATACGTTTTTATTCTATCTACTCATTTAGGCCAGGTGGAAACAATCTCATTGTTAGAAGTATTATACATATTTTTAAATATTACAATTATTTCAATATTAGCCCTGAGAGGCTAAAAAATAAGAAGACCAAGACAAAAACTACTAGACTAATAGAAGACGGAGATAGTATATGATATAAAATTTAAGGCCCAAGGAAATCTGACTTTTAATAATAGGCATCATTTTAATTACTTGTAACACTTTCTTACAATTCGTAGGATTTTGAAGGGAATTCCTAATTGTTTGCTTTATATATTTGGACGTAGTTATGCAAAAAGGATCCAGCCAGTAAACTTGCTTTTGAGAAGATAGATTTTGAAGTAATATTTATTTACCTATTAAAATAACATGACAGGAGATTTAAATTTCCTTTTAAATAATGGCTATTTTCCTGTACTTTTTTGCGGCTTTGATTTTTTTTGCATACACTAAAGTTGATGTGTAGATTTTAGACATGTATGAGAGTAACTCAAAAAACGGTTTTTGTGGGTTAGATCCATTTTGCGTAACTACGTCCAATTGATAAATTCGCCTGTTTGACAACGTAAATAACGAAATGAATTAAAATGAAAAACAACAATAGTTAGTGTGTTACGCATAGACCCCACTGATATTTTTAAATAAAGAAGTAATCTATACTCTGTTTTTTAATCTCGTAGACTAAATTGACACATGCAAATGTCAAATTTACATTATTAATTTTGTATTATTACGTTTTTAATATGTACCTACATTCCTACACATTATTTCAGGATAACTTATTGTAAAAAAACGATACTTGATTTTATGAACGCTAAGTTTCGGTTGTGCCACGTCACTATTTAAGAATTGCAATAAACTGCCAACACTCGTAATGTCAGTTTAGTCTACGAGATTAAAAAACAGAGTTATACGTTCTATTAAATAAAGATGGTTGATTGCAGCCAAACAGTAATTGTGTTCTGTGAGCCAAACCCTATGGGCTGATTTTGCTAAAACCGGATAATTTAATCCAGGTAAAATTTTTAAATCTGCTGACAGTAAATTTATTAGTCCTTTTGAGATGATTATTTAATTATCTAAAAGGGTGGCACGTTCATTTATTTTTAGTAATTAATTTGCTTTTTGTTTGCATTTTAAGGTCAATAAAAATAAAGATAATAAATATGGTGTTACTTATATACTTAGTCATAAAACTAATAATTCAATCATAACATAGCCGCTGCGGATCCCGAAGGCTTAGGCAGATATGTCTGGAGCCTAGTTGACAATGATCAGGTGTTTTTCGGGGTTTTTATACAATATGTAATGAAAACGCCGTCCGATCCGTGAAGGTATTGTTAGGTATCGATAACTGATTCTACTAATGCCCACAAAGACAGGCTAAACTTAAAAAAACCCCCCTAAAAAAATAAATATTATTTCGCAAAAAGAGGTAACTTAATACATGTGCGGTATGCAACCCCTTCCGCGGGCGGCGGGGGGCAGGGCACGCGGCACCTGTGACGTGGTCGCGTCGCTATTCGCTTATAATAATACCAGTGTTGTCACTTTTTTAAAAATTACCAAATTTCGGGGAAATTGGAATTAATTCCCGGGAAAAAAGGATTATTTCAAAATTCATTAGTATTGTTACTATGATGATTATGTAAAATTTTATATTATATTTGGTCAAGTGTTTACCTAACCTTTATTTATGCTTATAGAGGTAAGGAGGGTGGGAGGGAGGGGAGGGGGTGAGGAGGGAGGTGTTCGGACAGGGTTTTCTTTACATATTGTATAATTACCCACTCATGACACTCATCGTGAGACTTAAGTCGTCTTACAAAGACCGCCCTCTTCTTCTACCTAAGGGTCGCGACACATCTGCGGAACGTACGGCGCCGAAAGCTCAGCGGCTGAAGTGTCAGTCGCAATATTCAGTTGTTATGACAAACCAAACGGCCAACACACGGCGTCTTGTTCAGCGCGCTACGCGACGGAAAGTTACGTGGTGTCATCGTCAGTCAGTCAGTCTGTCTGTGTCGACACTTTATGGTGTGCGGTTATTGTGACGTACCTGAATTGCCCAGAAAAATGCATGTAATTAGAATATTAGCTATTATAGAGGGCGTAGAAGACGTTGCCGCTCTTCGCTACCGCCACGCGCGCGATGCACAACACACGCCGAACGTTCAGCTACGCCCGCCGAACTTTCGAACGCGCAACGCATCGCGTGATGTGTCGCTTGCTATGCAAAATACATCAAAGGCGTTTTAGCTGAAAAAACCGCCCGAAGGAAGGTTAGGCCCTACGCCGAACGCGGCGCAATTTGGGCTGATGTGTCATAGAGTACTTGAATTACACTGCGAGCGTATTTAGCCGAACTTTCGCCGCCGTACGTTCCGCAGATGTATCGCGACACTAATGACTACTAAAATAATAATTATTTTAATTAATTTCAAAAAAAAATCAGCTGGGGTAAATGACATCGCCGCTCCATTCCGCGCACCCTTTTACATTATTTCGTGTATACATAGATACATCTTATATAATTAGGGCTATAATAAATATATATACGGACAAATCACACAGATTGAGCTAGCCCCAAAGTAAGTTCAAGACTTGTGTTATGGGATACTAACTCAACGATACTATATTTTACAATAGATACATATATAGATAAACATCCAAGACCCAGGCCAATCAGGAAAATCGTTTTCCATCATGACCTGGCCGGGGATCGAACCCGGCGCCTCCACGGCGCAGGCAGGCGTGTTGACCGCTGCGCCACGGAGGTCGTCAAAAGTCGGCTATAAAAGTACTTATTTGATACTCATATCACATTTTACACTAAGTCTAGAACAAACTAAGGAAGCAAAGAAAACAAAAATCTAAATAAAAAAATCTTTATTAGAATAAATAAAATATTAATAACAACAAAATGTAAAGTGTACAGATATTTAATCAAAATAATATGAAGCACGCATTACTATTAATAAATTAAATAATATTTAAATATAAATATATTCGACAAGCTTGCTTAGGACAGTAACAATATACAATATGTAAAGAAAACCCTGTCCGATCCGTGAAGGTATTGTTAGGTATCGTTAACTGATTCTAATAATGCCTACAAAGCCGGGCTAAACTTAAAAAAAAATCCCCAAAAAAAAAAAAATATTATTTCGAAAAAGCGAGGTAACTTAATGCATGTGCGCTAGGCAACCCGATAGCCCCGCCCCCCTTCACCCGCGCATGTATGCGCGGGTGAAGGGGGGCGGGGCATGCGGCACGTGGTCGCATCGCTATTCGCTCCGTCACAAATGGTGTTGTCAGTTTTTTAAAAATGACCAAATTTCGGGAAATTGGAATTAATACCCGGGAAAAAAAGATTATTTCAAAATTCATTATTATTGTTACTGTGATGATTATGTAAAATTTTATATTATATTTGGTCAAGTATTTACCTAACCTTTATTATCCTTATGGGTCGGACAGGGTTTTCTTTACATATTGTATAATGTTTCCATATATTACTTAGAAGAGGCGCTCGTGTTTCATACTCCATATCAATTACAAACATAATATTAGCTTGGGGCCCAAACTAAGAATAAGTGACAAAAAATTTGAAAGTTATTCCTACTGCCGAATAGAATTGGCCCGTCCCAAAAAAGAAAAACATTTGACACTTGTTTTGACGGATTAACCACCTTCGAACGGGCCCGTATCTTCATTTACGAACTTAGCGACGCTCGGAAGTAAGAATATTGCGACGGGACTTATTACTGAATTTTGCACTTTCGGTGCTGAGCATTGAGAATCTAACAGCAACAGGTGCTATACTAATTTCAACTCTCAGCGCTAACCAGAGCGTTGAAAATCCAGTGCGAACATGACCTTAACGCAACTACTGAGGATTTGGTCTGAAAATGTCAGTAGTCGCGTTTGATACTCAGTAGACTCATTAAATAGTTTATTTCCCATCCTCGCAAGACTATCGAATACACTAGAATCTCTACAACATTTCAGCAAGAAGTTATTTACAGAATACATTACTTAAACCATACTTGCTACATTAGTTATTACTGTACCTACCACACTCTCGTTCACCATACAAAAATATTGCTATCACTCCACTTAGGTCCTATGCTAAAGACTGATTCAGATGGTGCAATTTAATTGCCTGCAGAAGTGCAATTTATAGGCAATTAAATTGCACCGTGTAAATCAGTATTTATTCTGCTAACATACACTACAGTACGTCCGAAGAGTGAATGCATTCTTGACAACTGTCAATTCGTCCATACAAACGAATTTGGTCTTTATCATACTTCAGTTCTTAAACTGAGATAATTTAAGTCCAGTGGCAGTGGCACATACCTAATCAATTATGTACTTTATAATTGTACTTTAAAGTTGACTCTTGCCTGACTATTTTTAATAAAAATGTCCTAAATACATTTTGTTTGCAATTGAATTTGAACTTTGTTTTGTTTAACATCCGAGAATATTGTTCCCAAACTAATTATGTATCTGTAATTCTGAATCTTCCAGAATTATCGCACTGACAGGTGTCAGGAGCGCTTTCTCGTAGCTGTCTGTTGTAAAGCCCTATTTACACGGAAATCACAAATATGTAAACACTTGCATGCAATTCTTGAATGATTGCCATTCAAGAATTGCATGCAAGTGTTTACAATTGAACGTTCCAGAAACTTGCACCGTGTAGATAGGGCTTTTAAGACTGATTTACACGGTGCAATTTAATTGCCTATGGCTTCAATTAAGTTGAAGCAACAGTAAAAGTTGCATTGTCTAAACACCATTTAGACGATGCAAGTCATCTGTTACATCAATTTTATTGTATACCATAGGCAATTAAATTGCATCGTGTAAATCAGTATTTAAGGAAGAACAATGTTTGTTTTAGGCTGGTTTCACATTGGAGAATCTTAAGAAGGTAGGGAAGACTTGTAAGCATTTAATTTCTACGCTAAGTTCTATAAAATATCGTAGAAAATAAATAGCGTTTGTTCTGTAACGATCGCTAGAGATCCTTTATTGACATCTTTATCAGTTAACATCACCAGCGCTATCTAGTTCTAAAATATTTATGTCAACTGTGACTAATGAGATACAATTACTTTTTGTACTCTACAGATTTTAATAAGGCTTCCTAGCGGACCAGAAGTTATGAAAACTAGTTATAAAAATAAACCTTTTATTTCATCAAAGAAAACTTAGCAAAGTAGTCCTGTTCATATACCCATACTGAGACGAGCTATCAAAGGATACTGTTAGATATTTATATTAGTCCTATTACCATTTAAATCCGACTCCACAACTCACTATGTGAAAACAACCTTGAAAGAGAACATGGAGTTTATTTATAAACGATTTATTAGGGCCTGCGTAGACGACGGAGTTTTTTTCCGCGGCGGAGAAAAAAGTACGCTCCGTGAATAAAAAGTTCACGGCGGAGTTACCGCGAACTCAACGCACACGGTGTGTGGTCACTTGTTGCCTAGAAGTCGTTAATCGTCGTGCATACGAACGTCACTATAGAGCACACAACGCGGACCAAAGTCCGCCATGTGCGTTGCTTCGCCGAGTCACACGAGTTCTATTTTATTCGGGGACTCCCCCGTACTTTTATCCGGTCCGCTCTCTGCATGTCCTCGGTTATTCGGGGGACTTTTTGTACGCGGTACTTTAATCCCTCGTTTGCGTTACTCGATATAGCTGTAAGCGATTTATTTTGGCGGATAAAAAAGTCCTCCGACAAAAATCCCTCGTCTGCGCAGGCTATTAAAGTGACGTTCAAACGTCAAAAATGGCGCCGATTCACTTGCTCACGCTAAACTAAAAGTATATTCAGTACCTATTTTCTTACTACATTAGGAAAAGGATTAAACACAAAATATTAATTTAGACTGCACGGTTAGCGCAATGGTTAAGCTATTGACTGCTGCGCTGCGTGTCGCGGGTTCGATTCTTACACGGAACAAATATTTGTATGACCTACAAGTACTTGTTCCGGATCCGGATGTTTCTGTATTTGAGTTTATGTGTTTGTACACGCACCCACGATACAGGACAAATTAATGGTGTGGAGGAAAAGAGTCCCAAAAAATGATAGTCCATAGGTAGTTACGTCAGGAGCTGATTTATTTGTCAGAACTGAACTAATATTTATGTTTCGTCCTTATCTTAATCAAATGGAAAGAATAAGATTAACTGAACTTAAAATTATTTTAGTTTGTGAACAATTGTATAGTTAGACAGGCGCTAATTACTACTTAACATTAAGTAACGTTTATGAATAGAGGGGCTTAACTACAGCAAATGAGTTGCATATCTAAGGCCACTTTATACTTGTAAGTATGCATGCAAGCATATCATGCATATGCAGACTATAATGATCCTCTCGGTGAGAGTAAGGTATATACATATAAGTTAGTGTAGTATATATAAGTTAGTAAATAGCACTATAAGTAAGTTAGCTACCATTGATACCGAAGGCGTCGGACCTACCCTACGACTAATTAGGTATAAAGCACAAAGATGGCACTTACGTTCAGAATCACACTTGCTATCACTATCGCATTATTTATACAAGAATTCGTTGTTCAAATCATAAATATGTACTGTGAAACTTGTAGCTATAATATCAATATCAATACCCTTCGCGAAGCCGTGGTCGGTGCATTCTGTACAGACGACAGAACATCAAGCTATTACTATCTGTCAAATTTATTTATTAGATATTCAACATTATCTCTAAAGCATTAAAGCTCAAGGTTGATTGGGAATTTTTGATAGTTTCGGGGTTTGGGGTCCAGTTGAAAACCGCTTTAGGCTTTTAATTTGATTTTTACAAGATGTATATTATATGGTGTTCCTTGTAGGTATGGGCTAAATAAATGTATTTAGCCCATACCTGTAGAGAAATAATTGTAGGGAAATGACTTTTATGGTATTACGCACCGTAACGCACACAATACTTTATGCATATAAAATCGCGACTAGAGTGGTCGCGTGTGTACATCTGTGAAATGCACCACAAACACGAGCAGCGTCGACTGACGTTCACGCTAGATAGTGCAGGTTTGGTTAAAAGAAAAGTTGTTCCTTTAAAATAAATTGGCACTTTGACTTCACATATTGAAGTATACCAGAAGGATCTCCCTGCAAATATAGTAATAGATTACGATAAGAGGAAGAACACGAGACTCTCGGCTTCGTGAAGTGTATTTTAACATCCGTAATATACCTATATTTTTAATGTCAAAGGTAAAATCATGAATGCTGCTTTAATTTGTTACTGCTTTTTGTACTACCTATAAAACAATGTAACACAAATTAGTACAGACGACAGCATATCAAGCTACTACAATATGTCAGATTTGTTATTGGATTTTCAACTTTATCATTAAAGCTTTAAAGTTCAACGTTGATTGGGAATATTTGACAGTTTCGGGTAGCTTGATCTGCAGCCGCCGGTAAATTTCAAGCTGGAATAAACAGGGTGTTAGGCTCATTCACGCGCAACCTGTAGCCATAAATTCAACACAGCGTTCTACATACCATTGGGAATAAGTAGGTTTAACCCAATTTCACTCCTGTATTTCGATTTTTGACTCTTCTCTCAGCATACTCCTCTGTCACCCCTAAGTTGTAAGGGGAAAAAGTGGGCTCCAAAGGTGGGTTTATGGTTATAGCTTGCGCATCGATGTCCCATGAAACCCTGTCTGTACTTCTTATCGATTTTCTGTTTGTAAATATTTTTTGTAAATAAATCTCAAGTATTATTGTCTCATTATAAAGAGCTGCTTGAATTACATAGGTTTACCTAGAGAAAGACTGTAAACAGCTTAAAAATACGGAAGAAGTACTTTATATATCTAATATCAGCTGTTTCTAGGTATCCAAAGTTAAGGTTCGCAGACACGCACGTAGCGACTCTGCGATTTATGTCCATAATACAATCGCAATAGAGTCGCGCTTGTCTGTAAGCCTTTTTTAGGTCAACTTTGTAAAATAAGGCAAAACTTTATAATAATATGTACGGACGAGAGTAGGTCAAGCTACCCGCAACTGTAAAATATTCCCAATTAACCTTGAGCTTAAATACGTTAGCGATAAAGTTGAAAATCGAATAAATAAATTTGGCAGATTCTAGTAGCTTGACCTACGTAAAGATTATGCAGTTTTTAGTATTATTATTTGTATAAATATAAAATTGTGATACCTTCAATCTCCTAAACTACACAGTTTTAAGGTACATTACACAGGGAAGCTCAATACTATCATAAAATATATAATATATTCTACAAAATATACTTCAAATCATTAATATTATAATAATATTCAGTATGTTTAATTACAATCACATAAAATAAATAAATACACACAACAGTATATATTTGTATAATTAACTTAAATATTGTCAATAAAAATAATTAATTAATCGACATTAAAAATTCTACAATAATATTTCTCTCCGATGTACTTAACTACATATTATTATGTGACCTTTGATGCGTTTTCGCATAGGACTGTGTGTGTTAGAGTGTAGTGAGCAAAAGTGATTTATACTTCTTTGTGGAAGTAAGTATAAGAAGATCAGAAGTAATGAGACACATCCAACCCATCCAGAGGTATTGGCAGTGAAGAAATGGCAGCCTGTCAATAATCAAAGTCAAAAATTTAAGCAGTCTTGAGAAGACATGAGACTGGTCAATAGGAATAGATGGTCTTGTTTTTAAACACAATCAATCTTATAATCATCTCTCAATTATCTTGATTCTCAATATTAGTAAACTTTAAATTTTTATTTATTAAAATATGTGTTCATAGAAAAATACCTTTAATTTCTACACAATAAATTCCAATTTACGCTACAACATGAAACATTAATAAAACTTTTTCGATATTTATTCCAGTTGTTTTAAAGTTCAACTGTAAAGCTGTGACATAAATTTGAATAAAATACAGCGGTGAGTGGTGAAATCGAATTATGATTGACAAATGGGAAATCCGTTGCACCACTTTTTCTTCTCAACGAAAGCACTACAACGAGGACCGATGCCTCATGAGCCAGGCCTGCGGGTTGGTTAAAAAAGAAATCGTGGTCCTGGCACACAGGCAAGTGAAGAAACATGGCTGGGTTTTAGTCAGTAAATGTCTAACACGTCATTCTGCTCCACCCCGAGCGGGAGAGGTCATTTGACCACATTTGACATTTGATGATTTCCCACCCAAAACAAAAAAAAAAAAAGCTCTACAACATGGTAATGGGTGGACGTTTTGGATGTACATCTTATGTCATTTTAACGTTCGGAAAGAACTGAGTGTCAGTCTGCTTGAATAAATGACTTGATATTGAACACTATTTACAATTGGTACTCCAACACACAAAGTCCAGCAACAAATCTAACTACGTCACAAATTCATGTTATTGCTGATATATTGCTACAATATTACAATCGCAATACAATAATGTACTCAACCTGTGATCTCAATAGAATCAATTTTAATTTCCTCCAAGCGTTAGCAACGATTTTGATCCTTAGTTACCATCGATTCAGTTTCTAATTATCCTGTGTTCGGGATTTGTTTGCCAAAAATGTAAAAAAATATGACTCAAAAGGAAAAATAACCTTAAATCCTTAAAACCTTTTGCACTCTGAAATTAATTTAATTGTCATTGATATAAAGTTGATATTTGTCCAACTAAGAATAAAGTGGTGTGCGCAGTTTTACTACAGAATGTTTGTTGGAGTGGTGTCGTGCAGGGCAGATCAATTAGAGAATGACTACATTTGTATACAAAATTAGATCAAATAATAAGTTTCTGTAATTTACTGTGTAACATTGTGTCAGTTTTTGTCTAACGTTGAACTGCTAGTTTAGTTAACCCATTGATCTGTATGCCAAAGTTGTTGTTGGTGCAATAACCAAACGGGAACCAAAAGGGAATTTCTCGTAATTTGAAGAGCGTTTTACAGTCTGATTTCCGTATCAATCTGTCAGAAACACCTCAATTTCTTTACATTTTTAACAAGGCTTTAACATTGATGAGAGTGCAGCTACTTTCGGGAATTGACCTTCAGATATACATATTACAGAATGTATCCAACCATTGATCCATACATTGAGCACAGTTGGAGTGAGGCAGTATTGTGTGAGGTCTAGATCTGGTACCAGGGTGAGCGTCTCACCCACCGCAGTCGGTACCCTCCCTGCTCGGTCCGGATCTTGATGGAAGCACCCTCTGCAGCTTTCACGGTTTCCTTTACCTGTTAGTACACAATGATTATCTGAATTAATACACATTATGAAAGTACTTATAAATTAAGGAGTAGTACTTATTAATGGAAGGAGCATATAGAAGTTCTAACTAAAAGAGTTAGCAGTAGTGCGTATGCCTTGTATATTTTGTCACGCACTGTTAACATAGATGCGTTACTAACTGCTTACTACGGGCTAACTGAATCCATTCTCAGATACGGTGTTATCTTTTGGGGCAACTCAACTAATAAAGAAGTTGCATTTAAAGCACAAAAGCGATGTCTCAGAGCCATGTTTAAATTAAAAACCACCGATAGTTGTAAGCCCTATTTTATTCGATATAAAATTTTGACATTGACATCACTTTACATTCTGGAAACAGTAATGTTTGTTAGAAATAATTTCAATTTATTTTCGCGAATGGCAGATAAATTTCCAAGAAACAGGCGTGATCAAAGTCAGCTTTGTCTGCATGGGAGCAGGACAGCACTTATGCGCAAGAGTGTTTTTTGCATGGCTCCGATTATTTACAACAAATTACCCAAAAGTTGGAGGGAGCTAAATAATGTCCATTTGAAATGTCGACTAAAGTCACATTTATGTGTCAAGGCTTACTATGATATTAAAGAATTTCTGACAGATCCATTTATATTGACATAGATTTTTGATGCATTGTTATTTTTTTTCCTCGTGCTGCCATTTATTTATTTTTGTTTTCTCTAATTCCATTATATTTACTTATATTTTATATTTTTTTTTTTTTGACATGAAATTTATAATAAAAATCATTATTGTTCAAAATATTTGCACGCCATACTAGGTGGCAAACATGTATGATCTTATTTTTCTGTTATGTTATCCTGCATGCATTTTCTTTTATTCTTGTATGCACACACATGTTTAAGCAAATAAATTTATCTTTATCTTTATCTTATCTTTAATTTCTATAATTTTTACTATATTTTATCCTATCCTTACTTTCACTGAAAACAATCAGCCTGTGGGAATCCACATTAACACCTACAATGCAGAGAACGCGTGAGACAACATACCAACATCGCAAGACAGGACGCACTGAGCGTGAGTGCCGGCGACCAACACCTTTATCTGCGCCTGTGTCTACGAGGAAACGCTCTCTGGTGTCGCGGTCGAAGACGCAAAGGCGGTTGGTGGTACAAGGAACATCGACGGCGGCGGACGTCGTCGATGTTCCTTGTACCACCAACCGCCTTTGCGTCTTCGACCGCGACACCAGCGGCAGCGGAAGCGGATTCGGCGGCGGAAGCTAGTTTAACGTCTGGTTCTTTCTCCTGCAACAAGGTGACTCGCAGCGCTTCGCCTTGTCACCTCGTAGACACAGGCGCAGATAAAGGTGTTGGTCGCCGGCACTCACGCTCAGTGCGTCCTGTCTTGCGATGTTGGTATGTTGTCTCACGCGTTCTCTGCATTGTAGGTGTTAATGTGGATTCCCACAAGCCTATATATTTCAGCCTATTATAAAAAACAACCCACACATCTACCAACCCGCATTGGACCCGCGTGGTAGATTACGGCCCACTACCTCTCATCGAGAGGAAGCTTGTGTCCCAACACAAGCTTGCGGGTTGGTAAATGTGACTAGTGTTCGAAGTCTTTGCGTCTAGGACATGCCGGTTTCCTCACGATTTCTCCCTTCACCGTTTTAAGGGCAATAGTGATGAAATAATTTACACAAAGTAAATTTCACTATACAGTCATAACAAACTAAAATGGATGATGAAGCTACTTCTTTAACGTTAACGATTAAAAAAACAATGTTTTATACTCAATTAACTTGTGTATATATTATGATTATAACATCATATTCTATTGGCGGTGTTTGGTGGTGTTCGCTAATTCCGAGACATGTACGGACGACAGCAAGCTACTCTGATTTGTCAAAAATTTCCAATCAACTTTGAGCCTTAATGCTTTTTAGATAAAGTTGAAAGTCTAATAAAGGAATTTCACAGATTCACACACATCAAACTACTACTAGTTTGATGTGCTTTCGTCTGTACAAACATGTTTGTTACATTTCGTAATAAAAAATGCTGGATAAGCTTGCTCTTGAGAACTCAAGAGCAAGCTTATTAAGCATTTTTCATCACGTCTGACAGAAAAGATGGTTGAGGTGTATTGTGCAAATAAAGTGCCTGGAACCTGTTCACCCTTGCTTTATAATGGTGTCGAAAGTGGGCCTATTGATCATACCATTCTACATCGCTTTAGGTAGTTGATTGAAGGTAAACAAAAATCCTCCGGCGATACGCTGTCGGGGCCGGCGTTCCACAGGGGTCCGACTAGGGCCTCATCTGTGGAACGTCGGTTACGACTGGCTCCTGCGGGGAACCTTCCTTCGAGGCACGAGTGTCATTTGCTACGCAGATGACACTCTCCTCACTTCCCGAAATGCTGAAAGCTGCGGGCGCCCTCTCGTGGCTAATGCCAAATTTGGGTGGGCCAAGCATGCGGTGCCGGCGTCTATACGCCGGCATACTGCGGAGTATGGCCCTTTATGGGGCCCCGATTTGGGCGGACTCCTTCCATAGGAGGGAGAACCTCACCGCCCTTCGGACGCCCCAAAGGGCCATCGCCCAGCGGGCATCGCGGGCCTACCGCACGGTGGGCTTCGCAGCGGCGTGCGCTCTGGCGGGCATCCCGCCTTGGGAGCTCGAGGCGTGGGTGCTCGCCAGAGTGTACGAGTGGACGGCGGGGCGCAGGGCGCTATGCGCGCGTCCGGCCTCAGAGGTGAGGGAGGCCGTCCGGCGGGAGGCGAGGGTTGCTCTTGTCCAGCATTGGACGCAGGACCTCGCCTCCACCGTCTTCGGCCGCCGTACCCTCGACGCCATCGGGCTGGTCCTGGAGGACTGGCTCGACAGGCGTCACGGGTTCCTCTCCTTCCGTCTGGTGCAGATACTCTCCGGTCACGGCTGCTTCGGCAGATACCTGCACCGGATAGGACGAGAGGAGACAACGTCGTGCCACGGTTGTGGCGCGGCGGAGGACACGGCGGAACACACCCTCGTGGTGTGCCCGTCGTGGGCCATGCCGCGCCGCGATCTTGTCACGGCGGTTGGAGGGGACCTCTCGCTGCCCGCCATCGTCAGAGCGATGGTGGGGAGCGAGGAGGCTTGAGTGGCGATGGCCTCCTTCTGCGAGGTCGTGATGTCGCAGAAGGAGGCCGCGGAGCGCGAGCGGGAGGAGGATCCCCTCGCTCCGGCGCTCCGCAGGCGGCGTAGGGGGAGGAGAAGGCGGGATTTCGCCCGCTTTCTCCCTCCCTGAGGTGAGCGGCGGGCGTGAGGCCGACGCCCGCCTTAAATCGCTCACCACGCGGGAGCCACGGCCCCTCCCTAGGAGTGGCAATTGAGGGCCGGCCTTGCTAGGCGGGTTTCGCCGGCGGGGGAGAGGTAGCTCAGGCCGCGCTAGTTTCCCACTCCCCCGCCACTATGGCGATGCCGGAGTGCCGCTGTGGGTTTAGTGGGTATTCCCGGCTCCGGCTGGGCGAGTCCCACACACGCCCTTCAAGGTACGGTGCGTAAAGGCATTCCCACAGCGTCAAAAAAAAAAAAGATAAACATAAATCACGTGACTTGGTTAACAAGTTCGTTAAAAAGTCTTGTGGTGACGTCACGCCAAAGAAGCTCATAATATTCCGCTATTTTCATTGTAGTGCTGATATTTATACCATTGTTAGAGCTAATATCAAAACAGATAAAACCACTTACGCTCTGCATCAAGTTCTGTGCATTTCCGACCAACATCTCGGTCGCTTCTTGGTCTTCTTCGCTACCTGCAAATATGGCAAAAAATAAAAACTTTACTACAAGTAATCTAAAACTAAATAAATATTTTAGAAATTGTAGCTTATGGGCTACAGTTTTTAAAAGATTGATTGACCAATGATGTTATGCTATGCTACATGTCTATTTGCATATACTATTGCATCACATAATATTTCTTATAATTAGTATTATTAGTAGTATATATATAATTAGTAGTCTTTTCTTTGGGGAAATATCACGTCTAACAGGGATGATAATTTAGTAATGTTCGAATGAATATTGCAATTACAAAGAAAGCATAGTAAAATAAAATAATAGAAAAAATCAGTAGAATGAATAGAAATATAGAGAAGCAACCCATTAACATTTTTGGAAGATATTTTTGGAAATAGGTGTTGTCACTTATAAAAAAAATACCAAATATTTGGGAAGTTGGAGTTAATTCGCGGGAAAAAAAATTATTTCAAAATTCATTGTTATTATAACGATTATGTAAAGTATCAAATTTTATTTGGTCATGTGATTACCTAACCTTTTTATCCCTATCGGTCCGACGGGATTTACTTTACATATTGTATATAGGTCGTCAGACCTATATGTACATATAGGTCCGACGACCTGCTTCTAATGTAGAGCTAAACATGCGACCTAATGCTTGTAAGGTAGAGAATTATTTTGATGTAATATTAATCACGCATTGTCGTCATAATATTTTACCTTTGTAGTCCGGCATGCCAACTGTTAGAAAAGCGAGAAGCACAGCATTAATAGAGAGAAAGCTATTGTTATAATAAAAATACTAAGCTTAATAGTAAAGAGGCTTTTGGATACATAAGTTTTGAACAAAACGTGTAGGGTGACCACCACAGACGGGTTGTGTCGAAAGAATAGACAAAATTAAAACAAGACAGATTGTAAAAAGATGTTTACCGTCCTAAGCATGGCGCTGGGGCACAATAGGCAAAAGTCTACAATTTCACGATATTTATCTCTAATTGGGACGCTTGTGTTACAAATATATCGTCTCAAGAACTGTCAAATATTTTACATCACATTGGATTTAGACAACAATGCTATGGACAGAAATAATGTCTTTGTCTTCGCAGAAACTTTAGTCTATGGGTCCTGCCGTGCTCGGACCATAAAGATGTCAAGTTGGATAGAAATAATTTTGTCTATTCTTGCTAAGTCACACTACGCGAGGACAGAACTCGACCCCTCTTTATCTCTTCTTCTTATGCAGAGCACTGACCATAGTAAAACTTGTCAAATTAATCGAAAATGAATTTTAGTGGAATGGACATATGGTTGAAATTGATTTAATATAATAGTCTTCATAAATCACTATTACACCAATTTCAACAAAAGACGATCTAACTTATGAGTTGAGTTTTAATCGTTATCAAAGCAGCTGTATTTATGCTCATGAATCATTATGTCCCTTATACCGCATTAGTGATTCATATTGTATTCATTTCAATCAAATACAATAGTAAAGAAAATTGTATGTTGTATTTGTAGAAATTATGAGTTTATAATTACCATAAAATTCATTAATACAGGTATTCAACCTAATCCGATTGGAGATAATACTATAAATCGAGCTCGAATAAAAGCAGAAATTGTGTGAAAGCTTAGAAGGCTGTTGTAAGCGTATGTAGTGTAGAGTCCTTTGGCTAATGGTAGGAGAAATAAACGCTCAAAAAGTTACATAAGATAGAGCGCTCAAAAACGTGTGGTCAAAATTTAAGAGTGTAGTACAGACCGTCAAACTGAACCACTTTTTCTTTGGCGTCAACATCGTCTGTGACCAACTGTCCCTTACAAAAGTTCTTATATCTATCGTGGACAACGGTGTCGTTAGGATGAAGGTTGCTTATTTGATTTATGTAATAGTGGGGCAAACACTGTGACGTTATTTTGTAATGGCGGCACGTGACTAGAGTCGTTTTGGAAAGTGGGGACTGTCGAACAGTCACTTTGTACTGAGGTGCGGACCAAGGCACTTCTCCGGGGCGAAACTGTCGGTTTGCCTATTTAAATTGTGATTTTCAAGATTGGAGCGTATATTTACACTTCGTGCTTTAATACAGAACTTCACCTACGACATGGACCACCATTACCAGCACACCAAGATGCTGACGATCCTTTGTGTATGTGAATTTATATGTTTGTAAATGCACGCATGATAGAGGACAAATTCCTAGTGTACGGCAACGTTTTTTAAGTAGAAAAAAAAAGAGATGTATAAAGGCATACAATGGAAAGGAGATGTAAGTAAAAAAAATCTTACCTTGAGCGCCAAGCATGGTCGCCTTGACTGTCGATAGGATCTTGAGCTGAGTGCCAATCGTGGGTATGCGCTCGCACACTTGTAGCAGGTTCTGTTACCAACACATAGCATACTATTAGAAATGTAACTTTATGTGTTAGGTTTTCACAAGAAAACTGCTTAACTGGTCAATCATGAAACTTTGTATACCTATTTTTGGAAATATTAGAAGTGTTGCTTCTAATATCATACATATGTATGTATGGTACTTAACATACGATTACCAACATCAACCTGCTGGGCCCGGGTCTCCTCTCATACAGAGAAGGATTGAGTAATCACGACGCTTGCTCAATGCGGGTTGGCGATTTCAGACTTAAAGTCCAGCCCCTGTAGCCAATGTAACATCGCTTCATAGCGAAGCGAAATCGAATACCAAACCAACCAATAGCGGGAACGATTGATCACGCGACGCGATAAATCACGTGGTCAATCGTTACCGCCATTGGTTGGTTTGGTATTCGATTTCGCTTCGCTACGAAGCGATGTTACATTGGCTTCAGGCCCAGGTTTCCTCAAGATCTGTTTTCCTTCACCTTGTAATCAATCATTGGTGTCCAAGATATACTTAGAAGGTATATATAACTTAAAAAAGTTACGTTGGTACTTGCCTGACCTGGAATACCTGCACGCTCATACTTGAAAGGCTGGTGTTTTAACCACTATGCCACCACGACATCATACGATACAAATTATTACTATTAAATTATTTGCCTTGCAACCCTGCATGTAATCAGTTGGATGTCGTCACTCACAGCGTGTTCTCCACTTGGTTACCACATGTAAAGCGTCACCTCGTGAGATAAAAGTACTGCATCATCATCATCATCGTCATTTAGACATCCACTGCTGGACACAGGCGGCCTTCTCCAAAGATCTCTACGAAGACCGCTCCTGCGCCTCCCCAGCGGTTTTCCGCGACCTTCACCAGGTCATCGGTCCACCTTGTCGGGGGTCTACCCACGCTGCGTCTTCCGGTGCGTGGTCGCTACTCGGGCATCGGTCTTACGGGCAATGTGCCCGGCCCACTACCACTTTAGTGTTGCAATTCTTTGGGCTATGTCGGTTATTCTCGTCCTTCTGCGGATCTCCTCATTCCTGATTCGATCACACAGTGAAACCCCAAGCACAGCCCTCTCCAGTGCCCTTTGAGGGAACTACTGTATCAATAAACTTGTCATCATGATTCTCATCTATAATGACAAAACTTGTGACAACACGTACCGTTCTAATCCTCTTATCGGTGCACTCGAGCGCCAACTTCTTAGCAAGTCTGGTGACCTCCTCGGAAGCCTCTGCGATCGCTTTTGCTGTGGCGATGAGTTCTCTCTTGCTACCTGTTGGTGAGGATTGAAGATTTAAAGTTAAATATATGAGTATTGAGGAGCATGCTCATTCACAAACAAAATATTTCTAAAAAGTTAAGTCAATCTATAAAAAAAAAATTAAACTAAATTGCACAATCCACTAAGATTCAAGAGTATGGAGCCAATTTGTTCTCCAGTCAAAAATGATAAACAGATCATAGATGCCAGTACAACTGTGGATAATAAGTCGCTAGTGTATTTGAGCACCATATTCAAACAAACGAGCAACACGTTATTGACGATGGTAGACGCGCGTCAACTCGAGTGTACCAGTCGCAGCCAACTGATTTAATTAGTCGTTTAGTTAGCCGTTCAACGCCGTATACAGTTCTATAAAGAGTTACACACCTGCCCCTGTAGCCAATGTAACATCGCTTTATAGCGAAACGAAATCGAATACTAAACCAACCAATGGCGGGAACGATTGACTGCGTGATTTATCGCGTCGCGTGGTCAATCGTTCCCGCCATTGGTTATTTTTGGTATTCGATTTCGCTTCGCTATGAAGCGATGTTACTTTGTCTACAGGCCCTGGTGTCCGTTTGGTAGCGCAACCCTGTATACATATTGTTGGTAGCGGCGACTGGTTGCGCCACCATGGTGTCCCGGTCAAATATAGTCCTAAGAGAGGCTGACCGAGACTCCGACCAAATGAGTTAGAAGAGCGTCAAAGAGCGTAGCAAGGCAAGCACTACTTCCAAAGGTGAGGCGGTTGACTAAACGGCTAATTGTGCCAGTTGACTGCTACATATCGACGCTTGAAAGGCAATCATATCTAAGCGACAAAAATTCGTAAATTCAGTTATATACACCAAACGACGCAGAATAATCTGGCGGTTCGAATGGTGTTTAGAAGTCAATTTACGAATTTTTGTCGCCTAGATATGATTGCCTTTCAAGCGTCGATATGCACATACGTCAACATATACTAATGGACATGCCAGTAAGCGTATAATCTGCAGTAATTTAGCTTGAAAAGAGTGTGAGAGATTATTATTATTAGGCTTATGCTTTCGGTCTAGCAATATCTCTTTCCTCATAGATGATTGATGATTTTGAGAGAGACCGAAACTTCGTTTCCTCTCTTTCTTTCAGAGTGTCATAATTCTCATCCTTAGAGATGAGAATTATGACACTCTGAAAGAAAGAGTATGTCCATTAGTAAAATATATCGATGTGCACATATACACAACATATAAAAGCACAGTTTATGAATGATCTCTACATAATTATCAACAAACGATGACGTGAAACAGTGTGACTTACCGGTCAGATTCAGAGCGACTTCTGTCCGTGGCGAGTGAGAGACATGTACAATGATTACAACATCCAACATATAGCTTAGTAAGCGCATATTATAATTGTATAGAAGCAAGATAACAATATGAAAAGCCGTGTCACATGTTGGTACAGATTTTTTTTTCTTCTGGTGAACGCGTCAGAGTAGACCGGGATAAGAAATGGATAAACGGCTGTCCCAGCTCGATAAAACAAATAGGAATTTCACACTAATAAGTAATATTTATACAGTATGTTAAATAACAGAGGGCGTTCCCTTAAACTCGTTAATATATATCATTAATAGATTAAAATAAAAATATCAGCATAGAAAAATAAGCATAAAATAATCCGAATAAAAAGAAATTATAATTGAAAATAAATTTGAAACCTCCTGTTTTAAATCAAAATAGTAGCGCGGAATAGTATCTACCTAACGTTGCATTGCCCAACACACATCAACCAACACACATCAATCAATTAGATCTTAGATCGCCGCCGCATACGCGGCTCGTCATTCATAAATAAATTGCGACGTTGCCGTCTTTCATGTTAGCGTGTACAGTGTGTTTCTTTTACATGTCAATTTAAAATTTTTATTGAATATTTTCATATTGAAAAAATTTTAAAACATTTTGTTTTCGAATGGAAATATTTTTTTTAGCATGTATGTATGCTATACTATTTCGGGTTAACGGGAACGCCCTCTGTTAGTTAACATACTGTATATTCATTCATGAATTGTTTAGTGTTTAAAATTTTCTTATAACTTTCGTGCACTAATAAACATAAAAACGTTTCTCAATTGTTTTTATGCATTATTTTGATTTGACATGATAAGATCAGCCCCCTAATCGGCGAACACATTTTTGTTAAATGATTGAGACTAGTTGGGATCGTATGGACCAAAAGGACCAATAGGCGGTTCGAACGATCCCAACTGATGCCAACTAGTCGCAATCATTTGTCAAAAATGTGCTCGCCGATTAGGGGGCAGAGAGCATCGTTATTCCGTTGTATCAAGATTATATTCTACCTCGTTGTACATATTTACTTCAAGTACCTTAGCGCAAAATCACCAGTGAAAAACACATAAAACCCCAATAAAAATAGTCGCAGACATGTTACAACGCCTAGATAAAAGTTCATAACAATATTATTGTTTGAAGTCTTTGTACCTTTGTCGTAAGAGTTACGCGATATCATTTTCAGTATTGTGCAGACATGAAAAGTTCCTAAACCTTTTTAATTACAAAACAGCAATTTTCAGCTATTCAGCATTGTATATTGCTAGGAATCAGGTTTATACATGCATTTTCATTGTGGGGTCTCTTCCATACTTCAGTTTAGCCATTTTATTACGTTTTTGTAAATTTTTATTTCACGGCCTACTATGACGCAAACACTCTTCAAATACAATTTACTTAATATGCGCTTAACTAGATATAATAGTGTTAGCATGAATAGTGCTTAGCATAATTACACAGCAATACATAAGGGTATAATCTTGTTGTTCTTTTTTTTTCCATTACTTAGATAAATATGTACCAAATATTACAGCCAGCCCACAGTATCTGTTTCAAACAACCACAGCTCTGGCTATTGGCTATAGCCTATTGAGTCGGTGTTTTGGACCTAATTGTACTGGGTGGTAATATCTATGCCGTTTAAACTGTACATGAATTGAACACCATATTCTAAACCGGGAGGGGTTTAGAACCCATAGGGTTTATTTTCTAATACTTTTCTTTTGAAAAACTTTAACAATTTTTACGCTACTAACCCCGGCCGTTTATGGTTTTCGCGTCGTAATCTTTACCATCACATATTCTTTATACATTTGTTTCTTCATCATCACCATGATTTCAGCCGAAAGACGTCCACTGCTGGACATAGGCCTCCCTCAAGGATATCCACAACGACCAATCCTACGCCCCCCGCAGGTTTATTTCTTAAAAAAAGAGGTACTAGTGAATCCGTCCACTTAGGTCTACACATTGAGCAAAAACTTGACCTTTGTAGCGTATAGCTCAACATCTGTACCTTAATTACGTACTATTACTATCACTTTGTATCATTTAGGAGCATATTGCTAATCCATTCCTCCATATGTTCGGAAAACGTTTCTGCTCAACAATGTAAAAAATGCAATGTATGTTGTTGAAATGTCAAAAGGAAACCCATTGCTAGTTGGTACTGAGTATGTTACGCAATTACCCTGCTGGATTTTCTGGTCTATTATTCCTGAAGGCTCCTTGGAAGGGTTCCTAATGAAGTAATGTGTACCTTTGGAGTCGGAGCGCACGAGTTCTGACAGTCTCGCCATGAGGATGGCCATACGTTTGGCGGCTGCGATGATCTCGTTGTCCTTGGATGACCATTCACGGACCGCCTTGTGCAAGTTGTGGGCTGCAACCTGGTTATAGGAAATATATATTTGTAACGTATGTTTTTTTGTTAGTTTCAGATATTCTTCCAAAATATCTGTGTTGAAGAAGTGGAATTGATACAATGTGATTATCTCTGTACTTCAATAAATTATTCGTTGAATATTGGAGTGAAATCTTTTTTTACGAACATAGAATAAAATTAAAGGGCCATGCTCGGGTTGGTGACACTAAATGGGGTGTACTCGGCTCTGAGTCTGGTTAACACTTGGGTTGGATTGGTTCATGTACATATGTATACAACCTTATTTTTTCTTTATTCGAAACCTGAATACAGTTTGTTCGGAATAAGCAACTGAATCGATTCCCATTATTTTTCTACCATATTATATTCTTTCTCAAATACATTTAGGAATTGTTGCAATGTAGACACCGAGCGCGCACGCAACTTATAATAGATCATAGTACTTCGCGCGCGCAACAGCTGACGTCAGAGGTCAACGCACCGCGCTCGCCCGCCCAAGCGGAGCTTTGACTATATTTTTGCTGGGACAACCAAGTAGAAGAATAACAAGCTCATAACTTTGTGGTTTTTCATGATATGTTTTTTAAATTTTGTACATAGATTCTTTACTTAAAAATACTGAACACGTGTTTCTGGTTTCGCATAAACAATTAATAATGTTGTACAATACAAGGTTTATTTTTATCGTGTGTCATAAACACACGTTCTCTTATTTATTACTTTAATTTTATGAGCACTACGTATATTTTTTTTTATTAATTTTCCTCAGAAAGGCCGCTATTGTAAGGTACTAGAGCTAGAAAAAAAACCTCGTCTTATAGCGGAAAAGTCGAACTTTTCTATTAGATACTTAAAAACCTACAATAACGGAAATATTTATAATATTTTATCTTTTGTCAATGTTTTAATGAAGTAGAAATAAAAGATACACGGAACTAACTTCAGTTTAGTTTGTGAATTAAAAAAAGCATTGACTCAGATTTATTTTTCCTGTATCGTGGGTGCATTTAAGAGTTTGTGCGTTCATAACATGTAAACTCACACACGCAAACATTCTCTCCCGGAATAACTATATGTAGGTGATACATTATACATTCAACTTTATAAATGTGACTAAAAAGCGGACAAAACTCCAAATAGTTGACGCATTTTCCCATCTGAATCAGTCTACGACAGGAGTAATGTTCGATCAACTCACCAATATAGGATGGCTAGGATGCGGCTGTCTCCTGAAGATATCCTCGCCCTCGTCATCCGTGTCGGCGGGTGGTGGGGGGCGCGGTGGGGGCGCCTGACCGGTGGGGGGCGGTGGGCGGGGCGGGGGGGGCGCGCTGCTGGCGGGCGACACGTGCAGCCGGGACAGCGCCTCGGGCAGCAAGGGGGGAGGGGGAGGGGGCGCGTAGTGACCGGACAGGGCGGCTTCCACTGCACCCGCTGCACTGATTATCTATAGAAGAAATACACAAAGTATTATTAAAGTACACCAGAGCATGTTTATTCAGCTCAAGACTCATCAGTTGGATGTTTTAAATTATAATTTTGCCTTGGCGCGGTGCACGGCGGGCGGGATGGCGGGATGGCGGCCTGTAGTTGTGACTGACCTCAGAGTTAGTGGATCTCCACGCGGCGGCCTGTACTCGGTCTCCGAGCGCCACGGCCTTGGCGCGGTGCACGGCGGGCGGGATGGCGGGATGGCGGCCTGTATTTGTGACTGACCTCAGAGTTAGCGGATCTCCACGCGGCGGCCTGTGCTCGGTCTCCGAGCGCCACGGCCTTGGCGCGGTGCACGGCGGGCGGGATGGCGGGATGGCAGGATGGAGGCCTGTAGTTGTGACTGACCTCAGAGTTAGCGGATCTCCACGCGGCGGCCTGTGCACGGTCTCCGAGCGCCACGGCCTTGGCGCGGTGCACGGCGGGCGGGATGGCGGCTTGTAGGCGTTGCTGTGCCGACGAAAGCGAGCGTGCGAATTCCGCGTCTTCTGTGTTGTCGCGTTCCGCTCCACCTACCAGGAGGACACGGTTTGCGAGCCTGGGGGGAAAAAAAGCAGTTCAATAAATGAAAAAAAAAAAACAATACGACAACGAAGACAGAAGATTTAAAACACCGATGCTGCCATTTAATTGTTACTCTATATACTTATGCCTAAAATAAAAAATGAGTTCACAAAGGAAGGTCTGAAAGTGGCACCAGTAACTGAAACTTACACAACTTAAACACAATAAGGGAAAAAAATTGCACAACTTTTCTTCTGGTCTCTTTGTCTTTTTTTTCGTGGTATGGACAGCATGAAAAGAAGTAAAATCTGTAGCAGAGGGGAAAATGCTGTGAATACAAACATCGAAGTTTATAAGAGTGAAAAAGACCAAAAAAACTATAGATAGTACGAATCATAACTAATGGAGATGTATGGTGGAAAAAAATGTTAGGATCAGAACAAGGCAATGATGCTGAACAAATGGTGGATACGTACCTGGCGATAGCGGAGGTATTGTCGACCATCTTCTGTGAGTCGTTGTTACGGATCGCGTCCTCACAAAGGTAAGTGTGCTTCTGCATCAGTTCACCTGTGAAGGGAGTCGACTATTAAAATACAGAAAATGTGATAGTACGTCAACTGGGTGACAGGATTGGTTGCAACTCTCGAACATTATTCGGTGGTAGGCCATAACATGGGCTGCCGGCAGAAGTTACCACCCACAAGACAAAGTCTTGCCGCCAAGCGATTCGTCATATTCCGGCATGATGTCTAGTGATGCCGTACGGAGGACGGGTCTGAGCAGTTGTGTTGCGATATACCGGGTATGATGCGCCAAATGTTGTTGTGTCGAGAGTTTGGTCGTGGAAGGTCTCCAAATTAATCTCCCTCAATTTAACATTTCATCACCTCACTCATCTGCCGTCTTTTTAATTAATTAGCGCGCTTTCCATCAACGATTGCATCACTGCTTACCACCAGGCGGGATTGCGGCCAAGCACTAGTTTATAATTATAAAATAAAAATCTTAAAAGCGAAAAACCGGACATGTGTGAGTTGAAGTCGTGCACTTATGGTTGAGTAAAGGCTACTCACCTGTAATCAAAGTTCACGCATCACAAGGACTACCATCATGATTTCATACCTCGAGCCTACCATTGATGTAACTGTAGATGGGAGTCCAAATAAAAAAGGTACAGACTTTTTGGATATACCTTTTGATAACCCAAAAAGCACCAAAGCACGAAACAGTTCGGCACAAGCACTTATGTAGACACAAAAATGAGAGGAGATACAGTCAAGTTCAGCACAGTAGGAAGCAGAACATATGGTATAGCGTGAGAAGGCGAATGTGTCGACTACCGAACACAACTCGAGCCCGCCCAGCGCCGCGCGCTGCCCGCAACTCTCGCGTGGCGATAACGAACCGGTCGTCGTGTGACGTGCTAATATTGTGAATACTATCTGCTAGTTGGTAATTATTAGATAATTACTTTTTCATTTGATAAATGATGAACTAATAGATTTAATGCTATGATAGTCACTAAACATACATTTAACAAAAATGCAGTGTCCGCCATATCATGCAAAGTTTCATCTTTATATCATCGTCGTTTTGAAGGAGGGAGACGTGAACTATGTGTACGGACAAACGTACATTAGTTTTATATACATAATTAATTTGGATGACATAGCATAGCATCGATCATGCGCGACTTACATTTAATATTTCCTTATTCCATGTAAACTGCGTATGATCAGTGAATTAAAGACACTCGCTAGTAAAGTTCGTTTTATCTTGACAACATCCACCACTTCCTATTAGCTGACATCATTTCATCTCAACATTGACATTCACACAACCCGTGCATATTGACATTCGTGTATGTGGTCACACAACCCCGTACACTATGGAACCCTAAAATGAAGCCTTTATAAGATCCCTCATAGTCCGTCAGTCTAGACTGATATTGAAACTCTAATTGAGATAGGATTATAAACCCTTCCGATGTCCTTTGATAACATCCGAAGAAGCCGTGCCAATGGTATGTATAACGCGTGTACGTGATATCGACGCACAAACGAGTACCTTGCATCCAGTACATGATTCTGAACCCCCAGTGATGGAATTTTTCGTCGGCTTTTCCCTGTGTTTTTATCTAAAAAACCGTAATGTAAACAAAACTCAATAAGGCGACCCGATCAGCTGCAAGCTTGCTTGTTTGTTATTATGAATACTAATCGGAATCCATATTTTAAAGGAATTGGCGATAAACCTATTTTTGATGATACGGTGAATAATTAACTCATTGTACAAATTATTTTACGATATCAATGTAATGTAATAAGATAGAACTCAAATTTCAAGGCCGTTCGGAGCATCATGTTCTGATCGATGCATGCACACCGTAATTTTAGTTATCAGCGAGATGCCGCGAGCGGCGGTAGTGAGGCATCCCCACCGTTTTTCTCCGATAATTTTACACAAACGCTGTATGACGCCTGCGTCTTTACGGACGGCCGTATTTCTGAGTAAAACGCATAGAAAGCCTACGCACTGTGAGGCTCTATAAATTGATAACGTAGCGTTGGTATCGCGTCGTCTATTCGTCACTAGTATATTGTAATTTCTGTAACCGCTCATTAACGACATTAATGACTATCACAATATTATTAGCGGCATTCGGTCTAGCCTTTACTTAGCTAAGATTGCGTTATCGCATCAGATACACCCAGTATACTGTTGGTCGATTAAGACAATATGAACATAATTATTCATATAATTTTCCTTACCTGCAGTCCTAACAAAGTCAAGTGGGTCAACGGCCTGGTCACACAGATCTCTGACACGAAGAACTGCGTCTGCATACTGATTCTTGAGGTTATTGAAATGCTCTTCGGCTACCTGGAATGAAAGTAATTAGGAAAGTTAAAATTTATTCAAAATAAATATAATTTATTCAAATAAGTAAATACTTATTTAAATAATTATCTAAACAAAAGTCCCAGGTAAAGGGCGTGACAGCTCACATATTTATGCATTGTAAAAAAAAACACAGGTATATGAACTCATGTAGCTTCTGTATCAACGTCAGTGTCTTCTATTACTTCTCTGACGGCGTACCCGGCCAAACTAAGCCTTCCTGCTAGGGTTGATATGTTTGGCCTCCACTGAACTTTGGCATCTACTGTTTTTCCCAGTAAAAACGAACCCACAGTGTCAAGCACCGCTTTATGTAAAACGATATTGGGTCCTAGATTTCTAACATTTGGCAAGGCGAACTTCACACATTTCGTTTTCTTTGTATTTAGAACTAGGTTATTTGACGTAAACCAATCCGTAACTATTGAGAGTGCACTGTTTACTTCGTCAAAATCATGTTTATTCCTATCTACTTTAAAAATAAGAGAGGTATCATCTGCAAACAATACAACGTCACAGATGCCCTCTAAATAAAATGGTAAATCATTAATATATGCTAAAAACAAAAATGGACCCGGTATTGAGCCTTGCGGTACACCTAATTGAACTGGTAACACGGAAGATTTCATACTATTCATATCTACAAACTGGAATCTGTTACGTAAATAAGAACTAATTATGTTGAGAGCTTCGTTTTGGACGCCGTAATGGCGTAGTTTACGCAAAAGTATGTCATGGTGCATGCAATCAAAGGCTTTGGAGAGATCACAAAAAGAAACTCCAATATGCATTTTGTGACCTCTCCCATGTGTTAAATACGTCTTTCAGTAGAGCTACACCCCCGCACCTGTAGTTGTGTCTTGATTGTCTTAGCAACTGTTTGAGTATTAATTTTTCAAATATTTTCTTGAATGCAGGTAAGATAGAGATGGGTCTGAAGTTGACAACGTCGTTTTTGTTACCTGATTTAAATAATGGTATTACTTTACTACTCTTCATAAGATCAGGAAAAATTTGTGTCACTACTATCAGTAATCAATGATGCACTACAAGTATCAGTGCATTCTGTATATTATCTGCTCAAAGGTTTGCAATTGTCTCCTACTACTAGGTGGCAATTACATACTATACATAGGTTGTCAAAATATAAAATAGTGTCACTGTGATGACAGGTCCTAGTATAAATTAACACATTTAAATTATAAATATGCCTGGCTTGATGTAGCATGACATTTGAATAGAACTGGATATTACGTTTAATCGGTTAACTAAGGTCCTTATCACAGAACGTTACTCAAGCATTGATCTGTGCTTAAGCATTACTTAAAACCAGTTTCAACCAATCAAAAGGCTTGAAACGAGACTTAAGTAGAGCTTGAGTTTAAGTGACGTTCTGTAATACGGACCTAAGTCACATGGTTTCTTTGTTTACCTTTACTTACCTAAGCTTAAGTAATAAGTACTATTTTGAAGGGTAAAAAGTTTTTCTTTGTATCTCACCTTGCTATCCGGGTTGTAGAGCCTAATCTTGCCAGCCGCAATCAATTGTGGCGACAATTTCTCGACCTGTAACAAGACGCAGTTTAATAAAAATAGCAATAAAAAAGAAAAATAATAATCACAGCAGTATGTGCCGAGGATGCTAGGGGAACAACCACTCTTTTTAGATTTTGTATTTGGTGAGGTTCAATAGTGAACTTTATACACTTAATTTCATCCCACCTGCTGAGCATTATGTATGAGCTGATCCGCGAGCCTCTTGTTATGTCCCACTCCCGCTGCCACCACGCCGGCCGCGCCTGCAGCTCGCTGGCTGAAGGCGGCGAGTGCTGCCGCCTTGTCGTGGAACTGTGCCTCGCGTCCCGGCGTACCTGCGGAGACGAACACTCTCTACTACATGGAAATATAGATAACATTTAAGCCAAGACAGAATCCAATAAAACGTTAACGCCAATGGCAACGTCAAATGTCAACCAATGTCCAAGAAAGTGCTTAACTTACCCAGAGGTGCGTTAACAGCATCAGTAAAGTGTCTAAGCGGTGCGGCTACGTCTATGAACTCTTCAACCACACGGTTAACTACAGCACGTTCAGTAGCACGCTTCAACTCGTGTAGTTTGTCTGTCAGCTCCCTGTAACAACCAACGTCACCATCATCATTATGTCAGCTAAAAGACGTCCACTGCTGGACATATGCATTCCCCAAACACCTTCATTTCGACCGCTTCCGTGCATTCAACATCAACCCAAGCCCAGTAATAATGTAACAATTTATAATTATTATTACACCTATGCTGACGTAGAACGTACCTGGTGATAGCCCTGGCCTCCTCGCTGTCTCCCTTCCCGCTGGCGCACAGGTCGGCCAATTTATCGGACAGTCGCTGTACCTCGGAGCACAGCTGAAGCACCTCGGCCTTTTCCCGACCTTGCAGGCCATCGGCGATCTGTAACAATATTGATTGGGTTAAAAAGATGATCGATACAGAACGACAAAACAAATGAAACAATTGCGGTAATGTTATACTTCAAATTCAAAAATGTTGTGTGAACTATATGTACCCTTTGTCCTTGCGAGACGATGCTGTTGATAGCCCTCTGTCCTTCGATCCTGGTGGCTGGATCCGCAGCCGGATGTAACAACCACTTGTGAGCCGCCTCCAATCTTTCAAACATAAAACAAATTTTGCTTATAAATTGATTATATTTAACAACAATCACGACATATGATGTAGATTCAACGTTATCTGTTCTTCATTATGATGGCACTTTTACACTACATTTTTTCTTATAATATCAAGTAGAATAACATTTCGCCAATATAAGTGCTAAATAACGTTTATAGGTCGCCCCTAACACACATATTACTTATGCCAAAGTATTGGAATTCTTCCGAATCTTGTGGGTTGGGAATCGCAGTAATTTGTTATTCCACAGGAGAGGTCCTGTTGCCCGCTTCCCTGGTGAGAGTTCCCTTAGTCATCTCTCTAGACACCCACTAGAGGATATGAGATGGTACTATTCTAAGCCTGGTACCAAACGGTGGTAGGTTTTTTTTAATAAATTTCAATTTCATTTTATGGATCTCGGTTTTAGTTTCAATAAAAAATAAAGTATTGTGTTTAAATTTGTATTATGATGGCGACGACGTCTCACCTGGCCTGCATGGTCCTCCCGCCCTGCTTCTCCGCCGCTCTCACACCCTCGTTTACAATGACATCCAGCTCATTGATCTGGTTGCGCAGGTCTGAAGCCAGGTTCAATGCCTGGAGTATTACGTAATGTTCAGTTAAGCTGGATTACACACATTAAGAGAAATAAATATATAGTTTTTATTATTAGTGGGTTAGTCACCTTAGCTTCTCTACCGTGTCCGTATTGCCTTTCGTCGCATAGATGGTCTGCATTTATACCGCCAGATCTGAAACAAATACATAACTTTTTATCCAGACAGTTTTTCGAGGTATCGTCAAGCTACCAATAGCGATCATCTTAGCGTTTAGTCCCGATTGTATCCGCGGCTTTCGCGTTGGAGCCCGGGGTCCACTTTTTTACTCGTTATATTTCATTTCGCGCAATCTTTAGCATTCTGTGGTGTGAGTAATTGGCACGCATGTCATGTCTTACAACGGCAAGCCAGCATTTCTTCGGTCTACGCCGCTATGAATATTTTTAAATAATTGTATTTGTTATCTAGTAACACAGGATAAGTTCATCCTAACACTATATGAATTTACTGATTTGAAATAAAACGTTTGAATTTGAATTTGAATGCCCATAGTCGGCCGCTCACTACTACGTTCGACCGTTTGAAGAAACCATTTTTAAATCAATGTTTCCATTTTATTGTATCTTTGAATATTCTACTAGACGCTACTCAGTACTTCCATTTATCGACGCATTGTTTTCATATTGTCTAAAGTATAAATCCAGTCATCTGTGTCCGTTACAATATTTTTGTTTAGGATGGGAAATCATCAAATGACCTCTCCCGTTCTGGTCGGACCGGTAGAGCATGTCAGACTTTTACTGACTAAAAGCCACCCGTGTTCCTTTACTTGCCTGTAGGCCAGGGCCACGGTTTCTGGCTACAATATCCTTACCTCGCGATCCTCCTGGCCGCGTCAGCAGGTTGTGGAGCCAGGTGTTCGCTTGCTCTCTGTGCTGACGTCAGCACGCTACGCAAAGCACGCTCGCCGTAACCGTTCCGCTGAGCATCAGAGTCCTGAGAAGTACATATATCACGTCATGAATGAGAAAATATTATGACGTACCGGATCTCGATCTTTGATCCGTAGTAAAACACGGAGCAAATAACAAGAACTCACATTAAGAAACTCATGCGCAGCTCCCATCTTGGCGTGTATCTGTTGCTGCAACGCTTTTAGTACTGCAACATTATCTTTCTCCCCGCCATCCTCCACATATGACGTCAGTTGAAGCACACTGCAAACAATCATAGAAGATTTTATTTAGACACACCTTGTTCCCATGGGGGTAAGCAAACACCACAGACGCCAGCTGCTACGATCCTTACATACTTTTACTACGAATAGATTCATAACTTCATACCTCTGAGCATATGCTCTCTCCAATTAAGAGTACGCACCTAACCCTTCTGACCAGTGGCGGATTAACCCTTAATCAAATTAAGCAATTGCCTAGGGCATCACGTCTGAGGGGCACCAGAAGAAGCACAAACAATGTCCGTCCTTAGGGCATCACGAATCACGCCTCACTCTCACGTCATCAAAAACCACACCAAAAAAGTCCCTAGGACTAATTTGAAAATTCGCACATTTTAAGTTGACATAGAGTCCGACCTAGAGTCATAACCCCGCTTCCGCTTGCCCACGGGCTGCCCGCTAGTGCATTCGGCAATACGAATGTACCGGAATGTGTGGTGCGACTTTGATTCTTTAGAAGCCCGCGTAAAAGAAAAGCTACTAGATGTGGAATACAAAGACACCCGTCAAAGACCAAGAAAGAAAATGATGGTTCAGCTCCTGAAGTAAGTTTCAGCCCAAGAGAACAATTCAATATAACGTGTTATTAAAGTATCATTGATAAATTAAATGCAGAGATGCGAAAAAGAGGAGAGATATACAAAGAAACAGCAGACAAATTCTCATTCTTAAATACCCGATGCCGATAAAATTATGTGTCCCGATCAAACTGCAGAATACAGTCAGCACAGTACAAATCTAGTAAACACATATCCAGAAGACCTTAACACCGAATTAATAACAGAAATTCAACAGTTTCATTCATATGTCATAAGTAAAATAAGTTCCAGACCCTGTGATTCGGCTCGCACAAGTTTACATCAAACTCACGCACAATTGTATAAAAAAATACATGATGATAAAATGGAATCAGCTTTCCCTAATGTGGAAACAGCCCTGCGTATATTTTTATCGCTTATGATTACAAATTGCTCAGCGGAACGATCTTTTTCAAAATTAAAAATATTAAAAAAGGATAAAGATGATACAAGAAAGGCTCGATAATTTATCGATATTATACATAGAGTCCGATATGTTAAAAACATTAGACGTTAACACTATCTTGTGTGAATTCAATGCAGCTTTGTTTTTTTATTGCTGTCGCACCTACTCTACTTCTAAGGTACGTTATGAAATGAAATGAAATCGTTTATGAAGCAAGTAGGATCACTGATCACTTTTACACGTCATGTTTATTTTTTATTTTATTATTTTTTTAACTAGATGAAGCCGGCATTTCCTAACTGACTACCTCTGAGAAAAAATAGCCGAAACAAACTTAGGGATCATCGTCTTTTTTCAAGTCCAGACATTAAAAATGAAAATGTTTACAATAATTTACCTTATAATTACGCATTTTGCGTAATAACAATGCTTAACAGAGCGAGCAGCTCAGTCCCAAGCTTTTTTGTCTTCTAAATAATCTGTGATTTTATAATACCCCTTTTTGCAAAGTTTAGCCTTTATATGGTTCTTAAATCGTTTAATGGGTAAGTTTCGAATGTCCATGGGAAGCTTGTTGTAAAAGTGTATACATTGACCCATGAACGAGTTGCCTACTCTGTGGAGACGAGTGTGATGTACAGCAAGATTGTTTTTGTTCCTGGAATTTAAATTATGAATATCGCTTATTTTCTTAAAATTCGAGATATTTTTATGAACATACATAAGATTTTCAAATATATATTGTGAAGCTACAGTCAGAATGTTCACCTCTTTGAACTTCTCTCTAAGAGAAGCACAAGTTCCCCAGAGAAGAATCCCATAAGTCATAAGACTATAAAAATAACTAAAATAAACAATTCTGGCTGTATCCACATCAGTTATCTGTCTAATTTTCTTAACAGCAAAGGCGGCAGAACTGAGTCTACCCGACAGCTTCTCAATGTGAGGACCCCATTGTAACTTGGCGTCAATAGTTAATCCAAGAAAAACTGTCGACTTGACAGGGATCAACTCTACTCCATTCAGTTGAACATTGGTACTTAGCTGCCTGACATTTGGCGTAGAAAATTTAACGACTTTTGTTTTTTTTTTTTTTTTCATTTAAAAGAAGGTTATTTACATTAAACCAATGGACAACTTTAGAGGGTGCATTGTTAACTTCGTCAAAATTTGTTAGCTGACGCTTGACTTTAAAAATAAGAGAAGTGTCATCCGCGAACAATACTATGTTGTGATTATCCCTCACGTGATGAGGTAAGTCATGAATATAAATTAAAAACAAGAATGTACCTAGAATTGAGCCCTGCGGAACGCCCATGGTGACCACAGATCCTGCAGATCTCTTGCCATTAACATCAACCCTCTGAATTCGATTATTCAGATAAGAATTCAGAAGGTCGAGAGCTCTGTCCCTTAAGCCATAATGGTACAATTTCCTAATAAGAGTATCATGATGTACGCAATCAAAGGCCTTGGACAAATCACAAAAAATACCAAGAGCATCTTGCGATTCCTCCCAGGCAACGCCACGCCCGCATCTGTAGTTGAACATCACATGTGTTACACAGTTGTTACATCACATCATCTTATTTTACAAAAAAAAACTAATGTTTTTAGGCGGTAAAGGTTTAAAGACCGATTCTAGTAGACATACGGATAGGGACCTAGGGGGGCCCACGGGCGTGGATTGCTTAGGGCATCAAGTAGTCTTAATCCGTCACTGCTTCTGACAAACATAAGACTTCACACTAATACAGGCGAAAGTTTATGAGTGTGTGTGTGTGTGGAGGAACGGGGAGTAAAGTTCATTCATCCTACATAGAAAAGGGAGGATACTCCGACCAGACGGGTGTTATGTCTGAGGGACACTTGCCCGCCGGTTGATTTTGGGAAGTTGTATGTATACTAGCTGCACGGTAAACTCTGCTTGCGAGATGTAGATGTGACGTCATTATGACGCGTCATTTTATTTGTAGCGTTTGTAGGTATCGCTACAGTGTGTTTGTTTTAATGTTTATAACTTCTTCACGCTCGAACGACTGAGCGTATTTGGATAAACGTTGGTACACAGACAGTTGATCATCAGGATTAACATATAGGATATTTTTATCTCCATATTGGTCACGACACTCACATCAGCTCTGCGTCCACCTAAATGCTTTTTGTTAATCGGTTTTCACTCATTCTCATAATATGTTCAAACCATCTACAAAAAAGTTGCGACGTAATCACCAAAATTTTAAACAAATAAGTATAACTTTATGGAAAAGTAACTTTAATTTCTTCACAACAAAGTTTACACTATAAGTTCAAAGTTGAAACATTTTTATAACCTTTTTAGTAGCAAGTCTGACTGAAATCATATTATTGTTAATTAAACTTGAAATAACGACAATTTAAAAAAAAAAAAAAAACAAAATTAGAATCTTTAAATCTTGAAAACTCAGTGGTTCCCTTTAGTGAAAAAGTTAAGAATTTGAGAATACATATTGACAAAACCTTCCTTTGGACTGCCCAGCTGCAGGAAGTTAGCCGCAAGCTTCTCTGTAGAGATTACGTAATTTCCTACCGACTGCCACCAAGATTGCGCTTGCACAATTACTTCTACCCTTCCTTGACTATGCCGATGTCAGCTATCTTGATCTTACCCAAAACCAAATAAATAAGCTTGAGCGACTTCAAAATGTTTGTATAAGGTTCATATTTGGTCTGCGCAAATAAGACCATGTATCCGAATGTCGTGTGAAGCTCAAGTGGTTACCAATTCGCCTTCGTCGGAATGCTCATATTTTTCCTTTCTATATAATGTGCTTCTTTCTCCTTTCACCGCTCTTTCCCCCTTATTCATAAACGCTGCTTAAAGTTAACTAGTGATTAGCGATTGTTTAATCATACGTTTTTGACGTTGGCACGTCACTTATCTTTAATAATCATTTATGAATAAATCCCCTAAACCCTGTGGTGTTTATTCATAAAGGATGATTAAAGTTAAGTGACGTTAAAAGGTTAAAAATGTATGGTTAAAGAATCGCTAATCACTAGTTAACTTTAAGCAGCGTTTATGAATAAGGGGGATTATCTCAAGAATCGCTTTCAATTTCTGTACAACTCGCATACTAAATCTTTAAGGTCATCAGGTAACTTAAAGCTCAAAATGCCTATGCATTCCACAACGTTCCTTGACAAATCTGTCACTATTCAGGCCCCTCGTTTGTGTAATGCATTGCCAATTGAAATAAAACGCGCGCAGTCGTTGCGCAGGAATTCAAGAGACTTGTGAAGGAACACTACTTGTCGTTATGATCTTGTTCAACAAACACTTTTTGGCTAATTTATTTGCTTACCTGTTTGTTATGTTTAATTTCTATGTATTTATTTATGAGTATGTGTGTATTTGTGTACCTATTTTAGTATATTGTACTATATTAATAATATTTGCACCAACGACAGTCCCATTTGCGGTTCGGAAGAATCTGTCCATTCTTTGGTTGCCTGGAAGAGATTGCATTAGCGATAAGGCAGCCCATTGTATGTTTTTTGTGTTGAATGTTTTTGTTCGATATTTGATTGGTGTACAATAAAGAATATAGGTTCGGAAGAATCTGTCCATTCTTTGGTTGCCTGGAAGAGATTGCATTAGCGATAAGGCAGCCCATTGTATGTTTTTTTTTTTTTGTGTTGAATGTATTTTTTGGATGTATATTTTTGGTATACAATAAAGAATATATAAATAAATAAATTGTACATTTTGATAATCAGAGGACTAATTCTCGTAATTTAAAACAAATATCAAAAACTTGTCATAAAATAAGGAAATTAGACGTATTTTTTGATAGATTGAGACTAAGATCAGAAAAATGTAGAATTAGTCCTCAGATCTCAATCTGTCCTGTCAAGAATTGACCTTCAGCTATCACTGATCGTCACAACATGACCAAACAATCTAAGCAATTTTAATTTAAATATTATTCTTAGCGTCATATTATGTATACAACCATTGTCTTCTGTATCTCATTGTGATTTAATCATTCATAAAGCAAGCTACTTATAAACGTGCTGGACATTACATTAGATTGATGTGAACAATGTATAGGCAGGAAAATTAATTGTTAAACCAATTGCCCACCAACTTAAATAGTCCGTATATTCAAGACACCAACGGAAAAACAAGATAAAAAATATTTTATAAAATACTGACTACAATTTAATAATAATAATTTATTTGCATAGATAATAGGTACAATGAGATGTTCAATAAATACAATGATCCTTTACTAATTTAAGTGTCTTCAAGGCTAGAGTGAATAGGCTCTCAATAAACTAGGGCGCTTTACCATCAACGATTGCACTGCTTACTATCAGGTGGGATTGCGGTAAGCACTGGTTTATAATTATTAAAAAAAAAACACTTAGTATTAAAATCCTCAACTGTAAAAGTAAATGACTCACGTGGGTTCAATTAACTAGTGCTTGACCGAGATTCCGCCTGATAGTAAGGATGCAACTTTTAAAAATATACTTGTAAACGAGATAAGTAGCGACATCTAGCGACAAATGGTGGAATGAATTTATAGTCGGTGCCAAGTAGGTTCGTATAGATGGCGTTGCTTACTAATCGATTTCTCTTAAAATAATAATAATTGCAAAAAGAAGAAGAAAATCATAATGGATGCGTAAATTAATATAATAATTAAAATCTAAAATAAGTTCTCTTTTTACATGTGAAATTTAATATTGCGAAAGTATAATAGTCTGTGAGTCTGTGTATCTAATTAAAGTTCTTGGGAAGACTGAATTCCATTCATTTATTCCAATCCAAACTTCATGCACAACATACCCTACTCTCATGAATAAGCACCGCTGAGCCAGACCGGTGGTAAGTGACCCGAAGGTCGTTACAAGGAGTAGTTGATTATGAGCCTATTCACGCTAGCTTTGAAGACTGCAATAATAATCTAACGGGAAGACCACTGCAGGTATATTATTGCAGTCCTTAGATGTACGCGGTATAAAACACTGTCCGGATCGCAGCGGTATCAACAATGTAGGAGTGGAAACTCACCGTATGATCTCATGTATTTCGTCAGCCATTCTCTGCGCCAGATAGTTTCTGTTCTCAGCAGCCTCCTCCATACCTTTGCCTCCTGCAATCAAAATTAATTAAGATTTACAAACCCTTTAGTAATAATGCCAGCCGCAAGGCTTCACCTATCAGCACTGCGAGGCTCTAACCATCTGACCGTGATACCTTAAGGCTTCGGTGAAATGGACGTGGAGTGAACTCCAAAATGTGAAAATGTCAGTCCTACTACTGCTGTGGATCAACTCTATGGATAGCTCACTCTCACCTCACTTCATCCAACTTTTTATAGTGACATTTTATAGAATCAACCGACAGGTTGATCTTCAGGTGGTTCGCTGAGAGGTGACCCATCATTACATACCGAGACTTATCTCATCATCATCATCTCAGCGTTAATCCCAGTCGCATCCGATGCTTTTTCAACTTTGGAGTTTGAGGTCCGCTTTACCAGTCTAACTGCTGATTTTGGCTAAACTTCGATATTTTCCGTGAAGCGACTGCCGTCTGACCCTCACAACCCGAAGGCGATATCGAAGCATTGCAGTTAAAATATTGGTGTCCAGCCATTTCCGGATTTATTGGAAGGCCAAAAAAGTTCGAGAAAAAGCTACATCATCATCATAAACCTATTTTATCGTCCCACTACTGGGCACAGGTCTCTGTCATATAGAGAAGGATTCAGCGTAATCACCACGCTTGCTCAATGCGGGTTGGCGATTTCAGACTTCCAAGTTTCCTCAAGATGTTTTTCTTCACCTTGTAAAGAGTCATTGGTGTCCAAAATATACTTAGAAAGTACATATAACTTATTACGTTTATTTCTCCTGTATTGTATAACAAAAAAAAATACATTACGTTGTACTTGTTTATCGACTTGTGTTGTCGTTTACCATGATTTTTTCCTTGAATCTTACCTTCAGTGAGGATTTGTATGTAGATCTTCATGGAGCATATGAGCACCGGGGCCAGTTGTTTGACGCTCTCGAGACAGCGGTTCAAAGTTTCTGCGTGTGGAGGATGGGTTAACTCGGCTGCCCTAGCAGCAACCTAAAACAAAATTTAAAAAAAAAGTTAAAGTAATTGTTCGAAACTCCATATAACTATAAAAAAAAAACATGTCACACAACGCAAGCTGCTCTTTTTAGTCTTTCATAAAGGTTAGGATTCCATACCTAAATAATAAAACCATAACCCTATTACTAAGAATCCACCATACGTGATTCTAAAATACAATCGTAGATAACGATATCATTTTAATAAAAGTTGCTCATTTGATTTATGTAGTTGTGGGGAAAACGCTGTGACGTTATTTTGTAATGGCGGCACGTAAGCCAGAGTCGTTTTGCAAAGAGAGGATTGTCGAACGGTCATTTCGCTTTGAGGCACGGTCCAGGGCACTACTCCGGAGCGAAACTGCCGGTTTGCGTATTTAAATTGTTATTGCCAAGATTGGAGGATATATTTACACTTCGTGCTTTAATTTCAAACTAACCTACGAAATGGAGCCCATTCCACCACCTCAAGATGGTGACGACCGTATCGCTCCGCTGTCATATATGCATAATAAATAGTACGGAACCCTTCGTGCAAGAGCCCGACTCGCATTTGGCCCAATTTTGTTTAGTTATAAATTGAGCCAGCTAATCAAACTACAACCTTTGTAAGTTAAGCTTACCTCTCTTGCAGCTCTGGATAATGCCGGTGAGATGTCTCGGAGGAATTGCACCAAGTCTTCCATGGTGTCTATAACCTCAGCCACTCCTAGGTAGTCCAGCACCTGAGAACATACATTATTGATATTATATTGTTGTAAGTACTTCGTTTCCTCCCGTGGGTGTCTAGAGAGGCGACTAAGGGAACTCTTAGTAGGGAAGCGGGTAGCAGCGCTTCTCCTGTGGAATAACAAATTATTGCGACCCCAACCCACCTGACAAGCGTGGGGATTATGGCAATGCCTCCCTAAGGGAGGAGGGGAAAGCCTTGGGGGAGGCCTCTGTCCAGCAGTAGACCTCTATAGGCTGAGAAGAAGAAGAAGTACTTCATAGATTAATCTATAATATTAATAAACAATGCCCGAACACACAACACAAGAGGAATCTGTTAATTGCATCCTGAGGTCTGGATATACATATGCCCTTGTTGGTGACAATAAGCTCTAATAACTGACGAAATGAGGGTTTACTCCAGGCATTCTTCAGCAGAGTAAGCAAACTGTAGTTGTAGCGCGTTGACGATGCCTGTTGAAGAATTGATTCCCAGTGGAGCAGACGAATAATGGAGCAAAGACCGCGTACCACCAAATGTAATTTGAGACGCCCCCCACAAATATGGACGGACGACCATACTTACGCGATATATTTTCGAAAAATATAAATAATTTCGAATTTATAGAAAACTAACTTTAAATCCTACACAATGAAGTTCAGTTTACGTTATAACCTAAATAAAACATTTATATAACTTTTCAATAGTGTTAGTCGTTATGAAATCAACTTAAAGACTATTGAAATAAAGTTGATATTTATTTAACTTCAGATAACATCAATTTGAAACAAGCTTGATTAGACCTTGTTTTAAAGAAATTTCTATGACACATTGTCTTTTCTTATGAAAAATTTCTCACGCCACAACAATACTGATCAAATCACTCGTTCACCAGATAATAAGTTATAACGCAAAACAAATATCAAATTGCTAGTTATTACCTACTACTTTCATTTTCACACAGAAATATGATGAAAACACAATTCATATAAGAGTATACAAGTCTGATAGATAGGACGAAGAATAAGTCTGTTTAATTGATGTGATGTCTTCGAATTCAATTATTGATAACTGCCTGTCGTAATGAACATCTTACTAAGCAACCTGCCTTACAAAACCTTTCGAAATCACATAATGACAAAGGAAATACGACTGGGTGCAATAACATGAAAATAATAAATTGATGGCCATCAAATTACTGCTAAAAAACACCTCAAAAATGCCATAACTATATTATAACTTCCCAAAAAACCTACTGCTGTAGCAGAATAAAATGAAATGACATACCTTTTTACACTCCTTAACAATCTTCCGGACCTCAGACTCGTCGAAGCACAGTAGCAAAGCAGACGTTCCTTGCAGGATACCACGGGAGCCTTCGATCAGCTTCTTCCTGCAAACAACACTTAGTTTCAATTCCCTCACTCTCGCAGTGTCCGATTCGAAGGTAAAGAGACTAGCGTCAATAGACATTGACATCATGGCGGTGTATGAGGAATCGAACCTTCGGGCTATCCGTACCTAGCATGACGGAAACACGGACAAAAATTTTAAAATGTTCTTCAAATATTTTAAAGTTATATTGTCATGCGAAAGTATAGTTTAGAAGAGATATATTTGTGAAGGTAAGTGACCTGCAAGTTTGCAGTATTGATCTTTCTGAACCGATGAAGGAGTTCTTGGTTTTGGAAAGCCAATCTCTATTTATGCGATATTTATTATAAATATTCCACTGTGGAAATTTGCAGCTATGGTTAAGTGCTTCATAGGTCAAGAATAAAATTAACTTTCTTTGTTAGATAATTTGTTCTTTGATCAGAGGAATCTAGCAGGGAATTCTTAGCCCTCCACTTTCCTGGCAGTAAGCAGTCATGAGTCATCACTACCTATCGACTTCTGTAATAGTCGTCACCAGACGCAATGTTACCATCCTGGATGTAAAGCTGAAATGTTCTTCAAACAGCAATGCTGCCTTGCCGCAAAATCAAATGTGGTGAAAGAAATTTCCCAAAAGAGCTCATTGAAAAATAGTTGTATTAGTAAAAGTATTTAATACCTTGCAGGTCCTGAAAAAGGGTCAGAACGCAGCATGTCGGAGGCCTGTTGTAGGAGGGTGGCAGCTGTTTCCACGCGGTGCAAGGCGCCTGGCATGTCATGTCTGAGGACTGAGTCTTCTGAAGACTCAATGGTTTCGTGGCCGACCTGGGGACAAACGATTTACTGTGAAGATTGCAATTCGATGTAATGCTTTGATGCTGGTCCATAATGTGGTTTATGATTCTAAGAATATTCTCGTTTCTGTGCAAGAAACTTACCCAGCTATACTTCTTTTCCAACCAACCAGTCATCAACCTTGAACATCCTTTTGCTAGGCAAATATATCTCTACTACTAAACCTTTTAAAATTTCCTTGTGCAGAACAGAAACATTTTATCAATCTGCCAAAAACGTGTCGTCATGTCATCACACCAGTGTTGCCTGGATAGTGTCAACCAAATCTGTGTCTAGTTAATACTATCATGTAGGGATAGTACCTATAAAAATTCAACGTGTAACTCACCTTGACCAGATTGTTAACAGCGAGAGACACGGCTTGCACCGGCCTCGCCAGGTCTGGCATAGCGTTGCCATCTTCTGCTTCTTCATGGAGGATCACCAGTCGAGAAACCTGATGACAAAATATTATAAGATTAGAGAACTTATATAAATATACTGTCGCGGTAGCATTATAATAAATTATGTTTTTCACTATTCTAGCGAGTGTAGTGAAGCAGGTCTCCCAGATAGATTGACCGACGGCTTTTGTTGCTAAAAAAGTTGCTAGAACGAACTGAATGCGGAAAGCGGAAGATATGGTCTTCTGGCTGAGCCTGGGAGGAGACTATGTCTAGCAGTGGACTGTTTTAAGCTATTTAATCGGCCTAATACAGCCCAGTAGGACTTATCACCAATTTAAGAGCAGCCTTTGTCGGGTCAATGCAGATTGTCTGCTCTCAGATGCACAGCCCTCGGGTATCATATCATTTTAGTAAAAAAAAAAACATTAATTATCTTAAGACAAGTTTTTCACTATCCTCAAAGCACGTTGACCGCCCACCGCACTAAACAGCTCTTGGCATTTACTCCACTTTTTAAAAGCATCATATACCTATTGTGAAATGTCACTTCGTTTCGCTCACAAGACAAGGGGAAATTAACATAAGCTTGAACTTTAAAGTTTAAGAACAACATACAAGAATACATAATAATGGAGCTTATGTATGGCCTAGGTCACCGTTTCCGATTGTTGAGAGTTTCCGCTCTATAGAAAGCTTTTATAAATCTATTGTAAAAGTGCGCAGTTAGTCGATTTCAGAGTAACTGGCACAATTGAAAGTTATTAAAATTTATGAAAAAAGATACAGTCATGGTTCAAGAGAAAACATCACATCTAAAATTATTAAACATTACAGAAAGTGTTGTTAGCAAAACGAAATCATTGTAGGTACTAGCCCCGCACGATGATATTGCGATCGGCGGCCATCTTGGTGACGTAGTCGACCTCGCACCGTCGGTACCGTTCGCAAGTTCAGTCCGCGCTTACCCACTTACGCACATCGAATATTTTTGTTAGTTTTTTGTTTTTGTTATCCTGTTTTATTGTTGTTCTTGAGTTTTGTTGTTTAGTTTTGTTAGCTGTTACTCGTTAAAATGAGTAAGAAATTAATTCACAATCGTGCTCGTGAAATTATAATTAAAGTGGACAATTATTTTGTTAAAGAAAAAGAGGAATGGAAGTTAGTTCTTGAAAGTTTAAACCGTGCTTTAAAAAGTACTTCGGACACTACTGAGGACATTTTAATACCGAAGCAACAGCTAAACCAAAGTCACGGAGCGTGTGGCATGTGCCACAGGCGTTGCAAAAAATACTGTGACTAAATTGCGACGAGAGCATGAGTCGGCAACAGCCAGTGGCAGCAAAATGAGAACTCCTACTAAAGGAAAAAGACAAAAGAAGGAATATTTCGACGGGTTTTCCTTAACAGCTTTAAGAAATATTATACATTCAATGTATACGGTGAGGAGAGAAATACCCACAATGCGCAAAATCTTGGCGGCTTCAAAATTAGACCTTAATTATACCAATAGTGAAACTACATTAAGAAAAATAATTAAATGTGATTTAGGCTACCAATTTAAACGATGCTACCAAAAAAGACTGGCTCTAATTGAAAGACCCCAAATTCAAGCGTGGAGGGCTAAACTATATATTTACGACGTATGAAAGAAAATGACTGGCTTGCTAATAACAAAAGACCCGTTATTTATCTTGACGAAACGTGGATACAAGCACACTACACGGTAAAAAAATGTTGGCAAACAGCAACCGATGTCGGAATGAGACGGAACGACAGCCCCGGCCGCCGATGGATAATAGTTCACGCGGGAAGTGAAAGCGGTTTTGTTGACAATGCCCTTTTAATGTTTAAAGCAGACACCAAAACGGGGGATTACCATGATCAAATGAATGCTGAGAATTTCACCAAGTGGCTTATAGAAAAATTAGTACCCAACATACCACGCAACTCCATAATTGTGATGGACAACGCCCCTTATCACAGTAGGGAAGAGAATAGGCCACCAAGTATGAACAATAAAAAACAGTTGATGGTTGAGTGGCTACAAGCTCACAACATCGACTTTCCCAACGACAGTACAAAACCTGAACTGTATTTATTAATTAAACGGCACAGACCGCCGAAAAATTATAAAATTGTCAATTTATTAGATGCCAATGGCCATGAGGTCGTTAGATTACCAACCTACAACTGCGACCTCAACCCCATTGAGTACATCTGGAACCTGGTAAAGATGAGGGTGTCAGAAAAAAATGTGGAGCAGTTGGAAAGTCGCATTGAAGCTCTGACATTGGAGGCGTTGGCGTCAATAACTCCAGATGACTGGCGAAAGGAAGTCAATCATGTTAAACGGCTTGAAGAGGAATATTGGAAAAAAGATCGAATAACTGACGAGTTATTTATCACAAATACGGCAGACGACAGTGAATCGAAAACGACAGACACAGAAAGCAGTTCTGATTCGGAAGACTGTATGAGTGGAATTGAATAAATAGGGTAAGATTATATTGAATTATATATAAAAAAAAAATTTACATACTATCCTGGTGTTATTTGGTACTCTGGTTTAATTCCCGCTCACAAATTAACAGAAATGTAGTTAGCAAAAGTTAATAAACATGTAAGAAAGATATACGAATAAGTATATTTTTCTTACGTCTACAAGAATTATTTCCTTGAATTTTTTAATAATGAAAGTTTATTTGTCAGAATATGGATGAGTAGGTATGTGTATGTATAATAAAATTATAAAATACAAATAAATCCTTAACCCGAAAGAATGTTAAATGCAAAATTAATAAACTATAATTTTGCATTTAACATTCTTTTGCTAGCTGTCCTTTCGTGTGACAGATGACGTCACAAAGCTGTTATTGTGACAAGGTTCCATCGCAATATCATCGTGCGGGGCTTATAAACAGGCTCTTAATAAACTAGCGCGCTTTACCATCAATGATCGCATCACTGCTTACCATCAGGCGGGATTGCGGTCAAGCGCTAGTTTATAACTTATAAAAAAAAGGGTTCACAGACACCAGCGCATTCCAAGGTAGTTTACACAATAAATTACAAATTCGAACGTGTCATATATTGAACTAGTAAAAATATATCGCAATAAAATACACAGACAAGTAATTTAAAAACAATAAAACAAATATTCATAATTCTCCGAATCTATTCAATTCTTACTCGGTGATAGGACTGAAGGTGAAGGAAAACATCTTGAGGAAACCTGGACTTTATAAGTCTGAAATCGCCAACCCGCATTGAGCAGGCGTGGTGATTACGCTCAACCCTTCTCTGTATGAGAGGAGACCTGTTCCCAGCAGTGGGACGATAAAAGGTTGATGATGATGATGATGATGATAGGCCATTACATCGGCTGCCGGCAGGAGTTATCACCTACCAGACAAGGTCCTGCCGCCAAGCGATTCGTCGTGTTTCGGCATGATGTCTGGTGAAGCCGTACGGAGGACGGGTCTGAGCTGTTGGTGTTGCCATGTGTGCCGGGTACTATGCGCCAAATGTTGTGTCGGGAGTTTGGTCGTGGAGAGTCTCCAGATCAATCTCCCTCTGACGCAGCATCGCTGGTCGTGTTGGTCTTGGGTTTAACATTGCATCATCTCGCTCAACTGCCGTCATCCTTCCTATTCCTAAGTTTTTTAAGTGAATAGGCTTAATAAACTAGTGCGCTTTACCATCAACGATTGCATCACTGCTTACCATCAGGCGGGATTGCAGTCAAGCACCAATTTATAAAAACTAAAAAAGAAATCGATGCGAATCGTTTCCATTATGCATTTTATATCCCACATTATATTGTGTGCAGCTTCCAATTACCTTTTGTCCCGCCTTATCTTTAATAAACTATGCAGACATTTGCAGCACAAAGTGATGTACTATCGCAGAGAGTTCGAGAGCAAACAATGCCTAGTACACGGCCAGGTTATCTGCAACTTTCACTAACAGAGCGCTGGTTGTGCGCTCACATTCTCTGGAGATAAGCAAGTCTTTGTGTCTGCGGTATGCACGTGACAATAGAGGGGTTTTAAAATATGTTCTGTGTTATATTATCCGTACAGCAATCCAGCAACAATATTTAGACTATTTTATACACATTTATATAGCGACAAAAATATAAATAAATATATACGGACAAAATCACACAGATTGAGCTAGGCCCAAAGTAAGCTCGAGACTTGTGTTATGGGATACTAACTCAACGATAATATATTTATATAAATAGGTACATATATAGATAAACATCCAAGACCCAGGCCAATAAGGAAAAGATCGTTTTCCATCATGACCTGGCCGGGGATGGAACCCGGGGCCTCCACGTCGCAGGCAGGCATGTTGACCGCTGCGCCACGGAGGACGAGATCTATTAGCTCATCTAATTGTAAACATTGAATATGGTAAAAATAATTAGATATTATAGCATTTCATACACAGGATTGCAGTAAGTTTCGTATGCAGCCTAATATTAACAGTGATGAATAATTTCAACACAGAGGGGGTGTTCAAAATCATGTTCTGAATCCATAATAAGAGGACGTGCTTCGATGTCCCTGTCATCCTTATTACTGTTATGAGTTAATATTCTTTTAGTTTCAGTACTCGTGTTTAAATTTTAACTAAATGTTTAGCTCAACAATATACAACACTAGCGGCCGCCAGCGACTTCGTTCGCGTGGAGTTAGTTATGCTCCGCTCCTATTGGTCGCAGCGTAATGATATAGAGCCTAAAGCCTTCCTGGATTAATGGGCTATCCATCACAAAAAGAATTTTTCAAATCGGACTAGTAGTTCCTGAGATTAGCGCATTCAAACAAACAATCACACTCTTCAGCTTTATATATTAGTATAGATTTAAAAAAATATCTACCTTTGTTGCTGTCTGTACAAATAATTATAATTCAGTTTAAACTTGAATGATTAAATGTCTGCTGCAGTTACAATTTTTTTTTTGTAGGCCTTAAATTATCATTTTTGACAAAGTACGTAATCAAAGCAGCAAACAACAATCAACCACCAGATTATCAACCACGTAACAACTGCTGTAATCCTCTTTAGACCGTATAATGACCATAGGTTCATATAATCTAAAAATATATAACACACGCTTTCATCACAATACTAACAAACAATACCCAATCATTCAAGCCCACCATCATTTGAAACATCATCAATCTAAACTGATTATTATAAATTGCAACTTCCGAGTCTTCCGAATCCATTCGGCCAATAAGTTTGTTAGAAAAACCACGCCTAGTAACAAATCCTTGTCTATGCCAGCTAAGGCATGCCTCAAGCAGATAAGCGCTCACCATATTAGGTGCGCGCACGCAACCCGCGCAAACGCAGTTTTCATTCATAGTTTTTTGTACTGAGTTACTGACATAGTACGAGTACTTTGTTTTTGTTTGGGCTTTCGATTTTAATCTTGATGTAGGTATGTTAGCCTAGTCATGACATTGTAAACTGTATTAACTGTTTATCACGTATTTAGATACGACTCAGTATCATATAGTATATTACATTATAGTATGTAACGGAAACGGTATATACAGTGTGTCCGAGCATAGACTAGCGATATTTTAGACACTTATATTAACTATTTTACATTACAACCCACCAGACAAAGTCTTGTCGCCAAGCGATTGGTCGTGTTTCGGCATGATGTCTGGTGAAGCCGTGCGGAGGACGGGTCTGAGCAGTTGTGTTGCGATGTGTGCCGGGTACGGTGTGCCAAATGTTATTGTGTCGGGAGTTTGATCGTGGAGGGTCTCCAGATTAATCTCCCTCTGGCGCAGCATCGTTGGTTGTGTTGTTGGGTTTAAAATTGCATCACCTCGCTCAACTGCCGTCTTCCTTCTTATTCACTAAGATTTTTAAGTGAAATAGGCTGAATAAACTTGCGCGCTTTACCATCACCGGTTACGTCACTGCTTACCATTAGGCGGGATTGCAGTCAAGCACTAGTTTATAATTATAAAAAAAAAAACACTAAACAAGGGCCCAGTCCACTTCCCTCGTATGTGGCAGACTTTACCGGATGGTACGAACGACAGCTACCCGAAACTATCAAAAATTCCCAATCAACCTTGACCCTTATGTTTTAGCGATAAAAAATCTAGTAAAGAAATTTGAGAGACTGAAGTAGCTTGATGTGCTGTCGTCTGTACATCATGTTCATCAGAACTAAGCCGATATCAGTACATAAATGTAAAAAGTCTTAAATTGTTGCTATCAACAGTCAAAGCTGACTACAGCATTAGCTATATCATCATCATCATCATCCCAGCGTTAATCCCAGTCGCATCCGAAGCCTTTTCAGCTTTGGAGTCTGGGGTCCGCTTTACCAGTCCAACTGCTGATATGGCTAAACTTCGATATTTTCCGTGAAGCGACTGCCGTCTGACCTCCACAACCCGAAAGCGACATCGAAGCATTACAGTTAGACCAATTGTTGGACTTTTGAGGGCTCCAACAACCTGTAACGACTGCCATTAGATGTTCGTATGGCAATCGGGAGCAACGGCTTAACGTGCTTTCCGAGGCACGACAGCATTAGCTATATCTTAGGTTAAATGGTGATAGAACAAAAATATTGTTAAATTAAGCTGCACGATTACAGGAAAAGTCACCTCAGACATTCATCTACATTTATGACTTGACCAGACCAAGATTATATCTGGACATTAAAAGAGACTGTAACCTCTTGTTTGCTTCGACCTTTATTTTTAGACTAGCCAGATAGAAAACGCAGATCTCATCTAGTTTTTAAAATATTTTTGAAGTGTAAAAGTCTTTGCAAAATAAATATGATCTCTCATTAAAATCATCTGTATTCCTCTAAACACTGTTAAAAGCTCTAAATTCGACTTTGTAGCTCACAAAAATTAAAAGCATTTATGGAATTTCAGTCTTATCAAAATAAATTCCTAAGAAGTCATCCATTTTGTAACAAAAAGGGAGCTTTAAAAAATCTGAAGCCCCATTTAACCGCATCAACCACTTAGCCAAATAAAACTCTTATCTAAAGACACAACATTCCAGAAATGACTCCATATTTTTTCTACTTTCGTGACTTTTACAAATCACCCTTCTGTCTTCCCCATTCACCTGGGGAGTGGCGGAAAGGGCGCGGCATTTCCACCCCCATGGTCTCTAGCCTTGGGGACTGATTGTGTTTGACCAAGATGATTACGATACGAACTGACGGATGCTAAATGTCTGCAGTTATATATTTGAATGGGGTGTATTGAGGAGGGTTATGTTTGGTAGGGTATGGAACAAAATTGAGATAGAAATGTTTTTATTAAAAATCGAATCTTTGTCTCAAAAGTTAGATTGTCGAAATGTCTCATTAAAGTTACGATAGTCCTGTCGAATGGTTGTGAAAGGCTATGCAACAGTTCGGTCAATTTTAGAAAGCTCTGAAGAAAGTCTGACGACTGTCATTATAATTTGAATTCACACTTAATGCAAAAAAAAACAAAAGTAAGATAAAAAAAATTAGAAGGCTATATATAAGTATTTTTAAAACAACAATAAAACTTATAAATCTTAGAATAAGATTTCTACAAACTTCAACAGAACGTCTTCCCGACCTTCCTCAAATAAAATCCTATGCCTCACACAAGGAAAATAAACAGTCTACATTTATGTCTAACTTTGCGTTCCCAGAACCAGCTACACACAGTCACAACAAGTATATCGTATCGACAAGCGAGAGCCAGTGGGTCAAGGTGACGCTGAGATGTACCTAACTAAGCAGGCTAGACTTGGTTTAGGCCTAATCTGGCAGAGACTGGATTTTAGCAAAGGTAGCGGTAACATATTACTAAAGATGTAACATATCTGACTGTGGTAAACTTTTAAAAGGTGATAAGTTTTGGAAGCTGTTACAACAGATTACAGAATACTATGCTATTACTAAGCTCGTTAGGCCAATACCTAATTAAAAACGGTCCAAATCTAGTCGCAATCTTCATAATAATCAATGCACAAAGTGTAGGGAAAACACATTTTTTTTTGACAGGTCGAGTCTTGATATTGGTCTTTGTGGTGTAAAATAAAGTATATAAAAATAAATAAAATAAAAACCATTGCTACTGATTGTGTGTTTCACAATTAAGTACCCCGCTATCACCACGTCTTCAAGCATACACTCAACAATGTAAAACAAGCAAAAGAACTGATAAAGATACACAATGCAAATGTCTTCCCAAGCAGTAAAGACGTCCCACGCAAATTAATATGGCAAATAATAAAATCTAAGTTTGAGCAGTGTCGTAATATTATCTCCAATAGGTCCACGGCCACTGCCACGCGTGGGCAGCGACCATATGGTGAGTTTAGGTGGTGACAGGTAGCGTGTTAAAAATCGAATGTATAAAAACATAACGCCAATTTTGACTTATTGATCGTGCTAAACTTGAGTATCTTGTGATCAATTTCTCGGCATTTTGCCAATTAAACGTTTGTAAAGTATTGCGGTTTTTAACAAGTTTTGTTTTTATTTATAGAGCTTTTTTAGGGTTCCTTAGCTCACTACTCGGAACATGTCAATAATGTCAATCTCTAGCATTAGTGGGAGTGACAGTTGACTCCACGCTGACTTCCCCAAAGTATTCATGGTGAGCTAGTTACAAAAATAAAGGAAATCATCGTTCATACATTCTCTCGGTGGTAGGCCATAACATCGGCTGCCGGCAGAAGTTACCACACACCAGACAAAGTCTAGCCGCCAAGCGATTTGTCGTGCTCCGGCATGATGTCTGGTGAAGCCGAACGGAAGACAGGTCTGAGCAGTTGTGTTGGGATTTTTGCCGGGTAAGATGCGCCTAATGTTGTTGTGTCGGGAGTTTGATCGTGGAGGGTCTCCAGATCAATCTCCCTCTGGCACAGCATCGTGGGTCGTGTTGTTGGGTTTAAAATTGCATCACCTCGCTCTACTGCCGTCTTCCTTCCTATCCACTTCGTTTTTTTGAGTGAATAGGCTCTTAATAAACTAGCGCGCTTTACTATCAACGTTTGCAGCACTGCTTACCATTTGCTTGCATTCTGCTTGCGGGATTGCAATGACGCACTAGTTTATAATTATAAAAAAAAAAATCGTGAGCCGGAAAAGCCCAAAAAACATTGTGAAAACGGCATGTCCTAGAACCAACAATTCTAAGTCACCAACCCGTACTAGGATTCGGATCACTCCTTATCACTGTAGGGTGATTATTAATAAGTATTTATAAATCCATCTTGAAGAGTTTGCATTGTTAGAAAAAGCATGTTTTGACTAGAGAAACTTCTCTTTGTTGTCGTTAGTCATTTTTCACGCCAATCACATTTCCACCCCTTCAACTGACACCCCACTTGACGATATTTGTTTTCATTCCAAGAGTTCCAGGGGTTTAATCTCTGTATTCATATTGAAGGGTGAAATATAATATCAGGCATCAAATAGCTGCTAATCCAAAAATTATAAAGCTGTTCTTGGAAGAATCCATTTTTTGCCGACTTAAAAAGGGATTGAGAACCTCCTGTTCTCAATTGGGGTGTGTCTCTATTTTATTAATGTTTCTTACCTCATAACATAGCACAGCTCCGCTATTTATAATGAAAAATAACTTTATTCTCGGAAGTTATTGTTAATAAACAGTTGTTTTCAAATCTCTAAAGCTTCATCTAGCTTTCACAAAGGAACAATGCTCTATAGCCCAAAAATATGTATTCATTTCGAATGTTTATCAAATCCAACGTTGAAAGTTTATGATGTGAATCATGATAGTCTGGCAATTTGATCATGTTGAAAGTGTTCTGGATTACAGAATGTCGAAACAACAAAATTGGAGAAAGATATAAACTAAGACCAGCTGACGTGGAACAAATTGAACATTGTGATTATTATTTATAGAAAGCAACATACTCCTAGTTTCCCCTTTCGCCAACTATGTGCGTACTAAGTGCCACGGCCCATTGCCATCAGCCGGATAGGAATCCGGAACTCTAAGGTCCGTATTACAGAACGTCACTCAAAACTCAAGCTCTATTTAAGTCTCGCTTGAAGCCATTTGATTGGTTGAAACTAGTTTTAAGTAATGTTTAAACAGAGATCAATGCTTGAGTTTGCTTCTGGAATACGGACCTAAATCCCAAAATTTGTTTGTTTGAGGCGGTCAAAATTACATAAGATAGGCCCCAAAACACCCGCCCAACCTTTACCACCTTCGTACTGCTTTCGCTGGGAAGAAGTGAAGCAGCAATCTCCCCAGTAGCACAGATGTCTGCTCAGTTAGAAAAACTCTCCTCCATAAATAGTTACACATAGTTCCTTTCATATCCATAAAGGCAAGTTATAACTTAATCCCCTTATTCATAAAAATTGCTTAAGTTAACTAGTGATTAGCGATTGTTTAGATGTTTGCACGTTACTTAAGTTTAATCGTCGTATTATGAATAAACCCCCAATCACTCAATCCAATAACAATGTGTTTATTCATAAACGATGATGATGATGATGGAGGATGATGAAAGTTAAGTGACATTAAAAGGTCAGAAAGAATCGCTAATCACTAGTTAACTTTAAGCAATTTTTATGAATAAAGGGGTTTAAGCTTAAAAATTAAGTACACGACCACGAGTTCACGCCATTAGACCGTCCAAATTGCACACAGATTTACAAGTTAAACCAATTAATCAAGCTATAATATAAAGCGGTTTACCACGTGCTATTTATAACATTTATTTAAAAAGCAAAACTTTTATAAATTAATTAAATAAAATTAACCAGCTTATTAGAAGTATTTACAAACCCAGTTATATACAGTATGTTAACTAACAGAGGGCGTTCCCGTTAACCCGAAATAGTATAGCATACATACATGCTAAAAAAAAATATTTCCATTCGAAAACAAAATTTTTTTTAAATTTTTCCAATAAGAAAATATTCAATAAAAATTTTAAATTGACATGTAAAAGAAACACACTGTACACGCGAAATTGAAAGACGGCAAGGTCGCAATTTGTTTATGATACTACGCTACTATTTTGATTTAAAACAGGAGGTTTCAAATTTATTTCCAATTAGAATTTTTTTTATTCGGATTTTTTTATGCTTATTTTTCTATGCTGATATTTTTATTTTAATCTATTACTGATATATATTAACGAGTTTAAGGGAACGCCCTCTGTTATTTAACATACTGTATATGCTCAGTCTGTAGTCTCATACAAATGGTAGAAACTTTCGTATATAAAACTTTTAATGCTTGTAAAGACCATCACCCATTGGAACAACTACAAGTAGAAAAGTCAAAGCTAATGTGGGGACATTTCCGAGTAGGAAATCGAGAAACTCGTTCAATAAACAAGGCAATGTCGAAGGCGGAGATTGTCTCGTCTGCGAAGTGAGCTACTGAACATTGAATTACAGATCGACTATAGCAATAATCCAAAGAGGCCAGCCAGGCTATTTCCAGGGCAGGGCTATTTTCTATTGGCAGCCCAGGGAAAGTATTATTTATACTTGTTATCATATTCTATGCATCCGGGTTCTGAATCCTTATTGCGTAAACACTCTTAATTTAAAAACTTGTTGCAATTACAAACTGAATCATTTTGAAGTATAATTCTTGTAAATAACGCAACGAATATCGTTAAACTGTCAAAATCAAAGCCATTGCTACTGTTATTGAGTTATGTAATTACTCCAAAGCTCAGACATACCCATCGGACTAATGACTGAACTTTCAGAAATACAACTTACGAAGTTGTACACTACTCCGACTGAACGAGCAGAAATTCAAGTAACAAAAGTGAAACTTTGACGTTCAATACGTGTGGTATTTTTTACCCGTGCGGTACTTGGTACCCGGGCTTATAATAGCACCAACCCATATCCTCCCGTGGGTGTCGTAAGAAGCGACTAAGGGAACTTTCACCAGGGAAGCGGGCAGCAGCGCTTATCCTGTGGAATAACAAATTACTGTGATCCCCAACCTGTCTGTCAAGCGTGGGGATTATGGTAACCCCCAAATGAAGTGCAAAGTAGTAGTGGACCTACATAGGCTGAAGAAGAAAGTTATTTTTACAGTCGTTATAAAAATGAGCTAATTTGAGAAGAAAGGTTCCCAGTCAGCTTAATCGTCAATAAGTATACGGTATCCTACTACGCTTAACAAGATTATGACATTGTTGCCGAACTCTAAAACTAATCTCCACATTTATAGACTTGTGTAAGCAAATGGCGCCCAAATTTTATGGCACTTACTAGAGCAGTGAGCAGCCATGAATGGCGATTCATTTTCTCATGGTTTTAATAGCTTTATAACTAAATCAATCACATGAGTTCATAGTCCTTACGTACGTAGGCTGTAGCTGTCTACATATACTTCTAACAATATGTATTAGACTTTGAAAGCATTCCTTTAGTTTTGTGGTTTTCAAGAATAATCTTACTGTGCGAGCAAATTCAAGAAAAAGTGTATGAAGTAATCTGTTAATCCATACTAATATTATAAATGCGAAAGTAACTCTGTCTGTCTGTCTATCTGTCTGTCTGTCTGTCTGTTACGCTTTCCCGCTTAAACCTCTCAACCGATTTTGATGAAATTTGGCACAGACAATCTTTAGACCCTGAGAAAGAACATAGGCTACCTTTTATCCCGGAAAAATTTGATGTTCCCGAGGGAAATTTAAAAAGCGCGATATAACCGAACTCCACGCGGGCGAAGCCGCGGGCGGAAAGCTAGTTAAATATAAACTGAATGCCGCGTATTAAATTTCTGACCCCACCACACAGGTAATCCTAGTGCGGCCTGTAGAGGCCAGAGATAAATATAATTATTTTTCTAATGTAAAGACATATATAGAAATGAAATCGTTTATTATGCAAGTAGGATCACTGATCACTTTTACACATCATATTTTTTTAAACTAGCTGGAGCCGATTTCCTAACTGACTACCTCTGAGAAGAAAAGCCGAAACTAACTCAGGGATCATCGTCTTTTTTCAATTCCAGACATTAAAAATGAAAATGTATAGAATAATTTATGTGATTTTTTTTTAAAAAAAAAAACAGAGTTTAAAATGTCATAATTGCGGCATTTTTTTTTAATAATTATAAACTAGCGCTTGACGGCAATCCCGCCTGATGGTAAGCAGTGATGCAATCTGTGATGGTAAAGCGCGCTAGTTTATTAAGGCGGCTCCAGAGGAAAAACACACCGCAAGCCGTTTTTATGTAGTTTTTCGGAGCTATCTACTCTTTATCCAAAAGAAATATCAACTTACTAAAAATACGTAAATTTTCTCCATAATCTTGGCTCCAAAATTGTAGATTTTTTTTTTTTATTTTACTAAGTATAATGTTTAAATAATTCCTTCACAACGAAACCACTGACAAGAGAAATAATTATCATAAACGTGCATCTCCTTGGAAAGTAAGCATTATTTAGATTGCGTTCTTACACTAATGGATAGGTAATTTTATGACGAACATTATTGTAGAAATATTTTTTTAAAACGACCGAAATCAAAATTTTATTCAACAATCTGAGCGTATTCGCCATCATTTCTGTTGCCCGGGCTATTGAGATTCAGTATGCCACAAGCTCTCGAAGGGGGAACCCGTGTCGTTCGTCATCGCGCGCTCCGCTAGCATAAGCGGGCGGCGCGTGAGCGAGAAAGCATCTGCTTGCTCGCTCACGCACCGCATGTCACATAGAGTATAACACTATCTTAGAGTGTCTCTGTTATTGATGTTTATTTTGGTGTTCGTTTTTTTAACCGATTTCAAAAAGGAGGAGGTTGCTCAATTATATGTTTTTATGTTCAATTTTTAACCGACTTCAAAAAGGAGGAGGTTACTCAATTCGACCGTATATGTTTTTTTTTTATGTTTGTTCGCGCATAACTTCGTCGTTTATAAACCGATTTTGATAATTCTTTTTCTGTTGGAAGGAAGACGTTCCCAAGGTGGTCCCTTGATAAGGATATCAAGGTTTGATGGTGGAAGTCCAGAGAAAACAAGCGGAACTTTCAAAAATTGGGGGCGACTAGTGCATTTCTTAGCATTTTCATTAAATATTTTAAAGCACTACAATTTAATAAAGGTCTGGAGTAGATCTGATGATGGAGCCGAGAGACAGTCGAAGGAACTCCTCAACAATTGACAGCAGCTACCCTGTGGTTGGGCTCGATTAATTTGTATTGATAAGAACTTTACACCTAGATGGGTTGCGACTCTCATAAGAGCTCTAATGATGAAGACAAAGGCCAGTTCCGGGAACTCCTCAACGGTTTCAGTAGCTACTTTGTGGTTGGACTTCATTCATTTATATTAATAAGACCTTTACTCCGATTAGGTTAAAATAATAGTCTACAGTAAATTTAATGATGAAGACCATAGGCAGTTGAGGGAATAGGTACTTACGGGTAAAAATAAAGTAAACAAAAGTACGTCATTTCCCAACTATATTTGCGTCAGCTTCCAGTCTGACCGGATGCAACTGAATACATAGTACTTTTAACAACTAAAAAATGTAAAATAAAAGCTTTTTTACAAAAAAACAACCGACTTCCAAAAACCACTATGTAAAGTGAAAAATAACTAATTTCCGAAGTCGGTGTCTAAAACGAATATACAAAACCAAAGACACCAACTTCCGAAATTAGTTATTTTTCACTTTGTAGTGGTTTTTGAAGTCGGTTGTTTTTTTGTAAAAAGTTTTTATTTTTATGTTTGTTTGCGGATAACTTCGCCTAAAATTTGGTATTTCGATGAATTTTTGGGTATTTCGACATGGGTGGCGTGATAGGGGTTTTCGGGAGTGCAGATCACGAATATGACGTAATTTTTGAAATCCAAGATGGCCGACACCAATTTTATGATATTTTGACATGGGTGTCGTGAAAGGGGTTTTTGTGGGTGCTAATCACGAAAATGATGTCATTTTGGAAATCCAAGATGGCCGACACCAATTTTATGATGTTTTGACATGGGTGTCGTGAAAGGGGTTTTTGTGGGTGCTAATCACGAAAATGACGTCATTTTGGAAATCCAAGATGGCCGACACCAATTTTATGATATTTTGACATGGGTGTCGTGAAAGGGGTTTTCGCGGGTGCTAATCACGAAAATGACGTCATTTTTGAAATCCAAGGTGGCCGAAATTATATTTCATGATATTTTGACTTGGGTATCGTGACGGGTTTTCAGGGCGCTGATCACGAAAATGACGTCAATTTATAAGCTGTATACGTTAATTGCCAAAATAAAAAAAATACTATGTCATAAATAACTAATAAAAAATTTCCTACTAACTACATACTGCGGAACTCGGTGTGCACACCTTTGCGATTTACCCCGCAGCCACGCGCAGGATTGCGTTTTTTTATCTGCATTTTCATGCACATCTGCAGCCCTGCGCGTGAGCGCAGATTCAATGTATAGTACCATGCGTTTCTCCATACAAAATTTGGTACTAGCGAACATCTATCTTATATATAAAATTCTCGTGTCACAGTTTTCGTTCCTATACTCCTCCGAAACGACTTGACCGATTCTCATAAAATTTTGTGAGCGTATTGAGTAGGTCTGAGAATCGGCCAACATCTGTTTTTCATCCCCCTAAATGTTTGGGGTAGTCCACCCCTATTTGTTTTTTTATTTTTACACAAAATTTTTAGTTTCTATTTTTTTACAACATACAAAAATACATACAATCCTAAATTTTCACCCTTCTACGATCAATCCTTCAAAGCTGATCAATCGTCATTTAATTAGTTTTATTCCCATGGGAAATCTAAAAAACGCGATATAACCCAATTCCACGCGGGCGAAGCCGCGGGCGGAAAGCTAGTACCAATATATAAAGCTGAAGAGTTTGTTTGTTTGAACGCGCTAATCTCAGGCACTACGGGTCCGATTTGAAAAATTCTTTTTGCGTTGGATAGCTCATTAATCCAGAAAGGCTTAAGGCTATAAAACATCACGCTGCGACTAATAGGAGCAGAGCATTACTAACTCAACGCGAACGAAGTCGCTGGCGGCCGCTAGTATAAAATAGCTTTACCGCGGCAGCCCCGAGTGCCACATGTTTTTGTTTTATTAGAAAGACATAAGGTAACTATTGTAAACCTTTAAGGAGTTCCCTTAACTGGCCTTTGTCTTCAACATCAGAGCTTTAATGATAATCACAACTCATTTAGGTGTAAAGTTCTTATCAATACAAATTTATTAAGCACAAACACGAGGCAGCTGATGTGAATCGTTAAGGAGTTCCCTCGGCTGTCTCCCGGCTCCATCATCAACTCCGAACTTTATTAAATTGTAGTGCGTTAAAACACTTAATGAAAAAACTTAGAAAAGCCCTAGACGCCCTTTGATTTTTTAAATTTCTTCTAGATTTACCTAGTCTTCCATCATCAGACCCTAATTTCCTAAACATGAGACTACCTTGAAGATATCGTCTTTCTAATAAAACAAAAACATGTAGCACTCGGGGCTGCCACGGTAAAGCTATTTTATACTAGCGGCCGCCAGCGACTTCGTTCGCGTTGAGTTAGTAATGCTCTGCTCCTATTAGTCGCAGCGTGATGTTTTATAGCCTTAAGCCTTTCTGGATTAATGAGCTATCCAACGCAAAAAGAATTTTTCAAATCGGACCTGTAGTTCCTGAGATTAGCGCGTTCAAACAAACAAACTCTTCAGCTTTATATATTAGTACTAGCTTTCCGCCCGCGGCTTCGCCCGCGTGGAATTGGGTTATATCGCGTTTTTTAGATTTCCCATGGAAATAAAACTAATTAAATGACGATTGATCAGTTTTGAAGGATTGATCGTAGAAGGGTGAAAATTTAGGATTGTATGTAGTTTTGTATGTTGTAAAAAAATAGAAACTAAAAATGTTGTGTAAAAATAAAAAAAACAAATAGGGGTGGACTACCCCTAACATTTAGGGGGATGAAAAACAGATGTTGGCTGATTCTCAGACCTACTCAATACGCTCACAAAATTTCATGAGAATCGGTCAAGCCGTTTCGGAGGAGTATAGGAACGAAAACTGTGACACGAGAATTTTATACATAAGATAGATGTTCGCTAGTACCAAATTTTGTATGGAGAAACGCATGGTACTATACATTGAATCTGCGCTCACGCGCAGGGCTGCAGATGTGCATGAAAATGCAGATAAAAAACGCAATTCTACGCGTGGCTGCGGGGTAAATCGCAAAGGTGTGCACACCGAGTTCCGCAGTATGTAGTTAGTAGGAAATTTTTTATTAGTTATTTATGACATAGTATTTTTTTTTATTTTGCCAATTAACGTATACATTTGTATAAGTATGTATTTTCTTTTTTGTAGTTTATTTATTTTTTACCAGTGACGTCATTGAAGGAGTGCGAAAAATGGTGGCGATTTAGCGACTAACTATATTTGATGTTTTATTTTTGACTTTGATAAAGAAATAGAAGCTGTGCCACAGCTTATAATTGACGTCATTTTCGTGATCAGCGCCCCGAAAACCCGTCACGATACCCAAGTCAAAATATCATGAAATATAATTTCGGCCACCTTGGATTTCAAAAATGACGTCATTTTCGTGATTAGCACCCACGAAAACCCCTTTCACGATACCCATGTCAAAATATCATAAAATTGGTGTCAGCCATCTTGGATTTCAAAAATGACGTCATTTTCGTGATCTGCACCCCCGAAACCCCCCGTCACGACACCCATGTCAAAATATCATAAAATTGGTGTCAGCCATCTTGGATTTCAAAAATGACGTCATTTTCGTGATCTGCACCCCCGAAAACCCCCGTCACGACACCCATGTCAAAATATCATAAAATTGGTGTCGGCCATCTTGGATTTCCAAAACGACGTCATTTTCGTGATTAGCACCCACAAAAACCCCTTTCACGACACCCATGTCAAAATATCATAAAATTGGTGTCGGCTATCTTGGATTTCCAAAATGACGTCATTTTCGTGATTAGCACCCACAAAAACCCCTTTCACGACACCCATGTCAAAATATCATAAAATTGGTGTTGGCCATCTTGGATTTCAAAAATTACGTCATATTCGTGATCTGCACTCCCGAAAACCCCTATCACGACACCCATGTCGAAATACCCAAAAATTCATCAAAATACCAAATTTTAGGCGAAGTTATCCGCAAACAAACATAAAAATAAAAACTTTTTACAAAAAAACAACCGACTTCAAAAACCACTACAAAGTGAAAAATAACTAATTTCGGAAGTTAATAATATAATTTCACAGTCTTGCCTGGTCCCAAAAAAAAACATGATTTTTTTTTTAAATGTGTCAGTTCTGCAGAAATTTATTTGACCCTGATTACGTTTTCCCTTAAAATAATAAATAATGATAAATTAAACTTTATTATATTATTTTTCTATCCCTTTGCCCATCTGACTTAGCTAACTTTCAATTTACAAAACTAACTTCCAACCCTGAAGTTACAGTCATAACATATTTAGTTATAAAGGTCTAATCAATACACATTAAATAAGCCCAAACACGTGACAGTTGCTTCCGATGTGGATTCCCTTGATATTCTGTCATCTCCATCATCAGGTCAGGCCCAAATCTTCACGGTTTTATAGTATCATCCGATATAAACACGAGTATCAAGTTGTCACCCGAAGCGTGCCTACAATTTTCGATAATTGGCCTAAATTTCTCAAAATTTCCATTATCGACACTGACGTGGTAACAATGGGATTACATAGGCAGCATATCCCTTCATATAAAAAAAGAATGGTCAAAATAGGTTCATTAACAATAAATTTATCAGCGACAATAAATCGAACTGAGAACCACCTTTTTCTGAAGTCGGTTAAAAAATAAACAGCGCAGAATTTTTATTATGAAGTATCGTCAACATTTGTTTGAGTACATAATAACCAAAAGTATTTGGGCGCACCAATAAACAAAAATAAAAGTGCCATGTCTGTTACTTCTGTGGTCTATGAATTTAACTTGTCTTTGTAAGTACTTCGTCCGCCAGACGGCGCTAGTAATATTTTGCGAAGTATTGTAGAGGTGGGGCGCGGTGAAGAGGGAGCAAATGCTCGAGGTCATTTGGTGAGGGTACGACCTTAAGCCCAATCACTAAAAAAAACTTAGTGAATAAGAAGGAAGACGGCAGTTGAGCGAGGTGGTGCAACATTAAACTCAACAACACGACCAACGATGCTGCGCCAGAGGGAGATAGATGTGGAGACCCTCCACGACCAAACTCCCGACACAACAACATTTGACGCATCATACCCGGCACACATCGCAACACAACTGCTCAGACCCGTCCTCCGTACGGCTTCACCAGACATCATGCCGGAACACGACGAATCGCTTGGCGGCAAGGCTTTGTCTGGTGGGTGGTAACTTCTGCCGGCAGCCGATGTTATGGCCTACCACCGAGGACATACATACATACACCTGTAGGCCTAGTATGAGTTTTCATTACGAAACTCGATCGTCGATATCGAGCGCGTTTGACTCATCGATTGGCCCGCTTCAAGTATGTAAGAATTCTCAACCAATGAGAGCGCCAAACGCGCTCGATATCGACGATCTAGTCTGGTAATGAAAACTCATACTAGGCATACTGGCATAGTTACGCATTGCATAATGACATTGCTAAGCAGAGCAAGCAGCTCAATCCCAAGCTTTATTGTCTTCTAAATAAGCTGAGATTTTATGATACACCTTTTTGCAAACTTTGGTCTTAATACAGCAGTAGGTAATATACCTAAGTTACTAGGTCCAATCTGTCAGATATGTTTATTAGATTATATGTCTAAAGCATTAAGGCTCAAGATTGATTCGGAATATTTGACAGTTTCGGGTAGCTTGACCTACTGTCGTCCGTACTATTTTTTTTTAATAATTATTAACTAGTGCGTGAATGCAATCCCGCCTGATGGTAAGCAGTGATGCAATCGTTGATGGTAAAGCGCACTTGTTTATTAAGCCTATTCACTTAAAGAACTAAGGAATAGGAAGGATGACGGCAGTTGAGCGAGGTGGTGCAATGTTAAACCCAAGACCAACACGACCAACGAAGCTGCGCTAGAGGGAGATTGATGTAGAAACCCTCCACGACCAAACTCCCGACACAACAACATTTGACGCATCGTACCCGGCACACATCGCAACACAACTGCCCAGACCCGTCCTCCATAATGTTGAAATGAGTAAATATTATTATTTATTTACATCCCTATATGGCGATATCATGGCAGCAAATTTAATAGACCTCACGGCGAGACAAGCGGTTCGTCCGTGGAGTGGGCGACTTAAAAGCTTAGAAAGTTAGAAGTATAAAAAGTAAGATAGGTATTTTCTAATGGTTCAAATTCAATACCATTAACAATGTTGTTCTACAAAGAATTTTAAAGTAGGTAATAATAAAAATTAACAACGTGTTACGAAATCATAATCTTTACTTTTATGATATACTAGCTTCCGCCCGCGACATCGCCCGCCTGAAATTTTTTGTTAGCCGGCCCACACCATCGCATCACCAACCCGCGCTAACACTTCGTTTTTGCTTCGCGTAATTTATGAGTTTTTATTTTTGCTCTGTTTCTAAGGGTCATAGCTTGATGTTAAACCTTTCTCAAGAATTGAACTGTTAAATGCAAAAGACTCCAGAGATTAGAAACTCTTCAAAATTATTAGTATTGATAGAGCGATCAAATAGTCCACCGGCACCGCTTAATAATAAAACCTAAGTACCAACCCGCAAGAGTTAACTTAAAACCGCCTCAGTATCGGGCGCTTACGTCAGCCGAGTAAAGTCTCAAGTTAACTCTGCCGGTTTTAAAATCAATAACTATAATCTGAGAATCTGACCTCATTACATGAATAAACTTCCTTCTACTCTCAAGTCTCAAGTAGACAATTACTCTGAGTCTGTACTCACAAGACATGAGTGAACCATAGACTGATGAGTTACGTTTCGTATTTGCTGCTATAAAATATCTTGAATCTCATTAAATCAAACAAATCATTTTTAATCTTGTTAAATATCCTTGCTTTCGTTATAACTAAATATTAGACCGCAGTAATATTTATCTGATGTGTACTTTTTTCATAAAGTTTCAAAGAAGACATTTCATATTTGAAACAACGAAACGCAAGAACTGTCATTCACAAAATGACAGCCATGTTGATGCTATGTTTGTGTCGAGTTTTATATTAAAATGATAATAATGGAGCCCAGTATATACAAGAAGCAAGTATATACAATTCCGGAGAAGAAGTTATTCCTGAAAATATTAAAAAAATACTCGAAAGTAGTGGAGAATAAGGGATACCATAGTTCCGTATTGAAGTTGAAAAACTTAGCTTGGCACAAAATCGCTTCGGAATTTAACTCGAGCCCGCAAATAACCTCACAGGTAAGGATTATTTAATACACGTTGTCTGTAAATGTTTTTAGTTCTCTAAATACTAACTATTACCGTGGTTTCGCCTGCATAGATCTGGTAACTAGGTTGACAGTTCTTGAGATAGTGAATTGAGAGCTTGTCATGTATTCCATGATGACAGTATGTAGTGTTTAGCCCCTTTATTATCTTTTTAGTTGATTTAAGAGTTGTTTATGATGTGTAATTGTTGTAATTACATTAAAAATCTTTACATTTTAATTGCCAATAGTTGATAAGTTCAGCAAAATACAATTGGCATCTTACACAACAGTCATTTTAATGATCATAATAATAAAATTCTTATATTCATTAAAAAGTAAGATTACAGTATTATTTTATTATTTATGTAACTGAAAATCCTGTGAAGTAGTATGTTAGCATTTTTGATTTATGAAATAATTTCTAAAATAAAACACAGATAATGACTGATATAATGACTGTTGTTAGTAACATTCAAATTTAAATAGAGCTTTTTTCGAAAATTTGAATATGGTTCACGAATAAATCTATGATTTAAAAATTAGGATATGAAATAAAAGCCAAAATTTTATTCAGAGAACTCCGAAGCAGCTAAGAAGACTATGGACAAACTTGAAGAACCGCGAAAAAGAGGCAGTAGCAAGAACCTTAAGCCCACAGTCTACAACACCTGTGGATGATGTCTATATACTTGTAGCTAGTGATAACAATTCCATAGACTCTGATATGTTAGGTAAGTCATTGCTAAGTAAATATCTGTAATAGCCTACACACCGGCACACATTGTAAGTTGTATGACCTAATGATAAAATAAGAGTATTTTTTATTATTTATTTTTAAAAGTGTTTTAATAGGCGAGGTAGAAGTAGTAATAAAGTCTGTTTAATATTATTCCTGTCAGTAAGGTGTGCGTTCGCGCAGCGGAATGTTGTTGAATTTAAAGATTTTAAATATGCAGATATTTAGTGTATGACGTCGTGTAATTGTGTATGGTAAAAAAAAATTTGTGCATGCAGCCATTGTGGAGAAATTCACCAAAAACTGATTCCGCTGGGCGAACGTTGTCCTGGCGGAACTTTTTTTAATCCATTGACTTTAGAAAAAAAGAGATGTGTCCAAAAATTAGTGTGTATTTGTGTGTAATTGTGTATGTATGAATAAAATTTGTGCATGCATAGACTTCGGAGAAATTCAAGTTTCCGCGTTTCAACGTTTGGCCATTAGCTAGTTTTCATATAAAGCGCTTACATAGAGAGCTGTAGATTTTTACATATGTTGTTTTGAATTTGTGCATATTTGTGTACAAAACAGATTTAGAAAAAATCGTAGGGCTAAAAAGATAAAAATATAAACGTAAAACACGCTTTTTAGGTCATAGTTCTTAAAGTATGCAATTTGGGGTCTAGATTTTCACGTTTATACAAACCTTGTAAGTGTCTGCAACATATTGCCAAATATCAATGATGTTCCTTTAGTAATTAAAGAGATATAGGACAATTTACCATGACAAAATCACTGTTTACAAAGCAGTCAAATATCACGACATTCTAAAGGAATTGCATGGTAAAATGTACGCCAATGATTAGTGTATTCATTCAACTATTCACATGCAAAATTTCATCTCATTAAATTCAGTAATTAAAGAAAAACAATTAAAATACTGACGAAGCATCGAAAACCTACATAACCCGACCAAGTTCGGATAGCTATAAAAAAGCGGCTGTGCCATATATCTTAAGAACGTTCTTAACCTTCCAATATAGTATTTATTAATATGGCACAGTTGCGTACACAAGCGTTAGGAAAAAATAAGACAATTGCATTTCTTGAATGAAAAATGTTTTTTTTTTATAATAACGCCACTATCTACGACAAAAATAAATCTTCAATTAACAAGTACTTCTCTATTTAAATATCCGTGTACAAAAATATTTTTAATTACATATAATGCTTAATTATGTAATTATAATAACGTTAACAAACACTTGCAACGGCAACAATAGACTTAAATGTGTTTTAACTAAAATAGGTTTAATAAACTATTATGAATATAAGGGCAAGTATAATATTTCGAGCTTCAATAAAAATTAAAATCACATCACATAACTGGACTATTCAGTTGTTAACATTAAAAAAGTGCTTATAAACTAAAAACATTTGTATAAAAAAGGTATTTTCAAGAAATATTTTTAAATGAGTAGCAAATACAGTAAATAACCTCAACATTTCTAAGTATACCTAATATTTTCTAGTTCCAATAATAAAATTACAGATTAACAATCACAGATCAATAAAGTAGACTATTCAGTTGTTTAGGTTTGAGAGTCTGCCTAATATAAAAATAAATCAACATTTAAAAACAGTAGTATTTAGTTGTGGTAATTATTTAATTTCCCTGAGGGGTCTATAGTAAGAATCCGGATCCATGAAATATTCAATAGAAATTAGCTGTATGAATTTTATTTGCCTAAATGAATATATTTAGATTATATCTCAAGCGCATACTTAAATAAAGTAACTACCTACTTAAATAGTAGGTACCTACTTTGTCATAGTCAAATACATTTAAAAAAGTAGGTGTACAAAAATAAATGACCGTTATAAATTATACCGAAACAATTGTGTTATCACCTATACCAATTCAATACCGGTATTATACTGTAAATTTTGGGATGTTACCTAAATATATTGCACGGCCGCTTTTTTATAGCTATCTGAACTTGGTCGGTTTATGTAGGTTTTCGATGCTTCGTCAGTATTTTAATTGTTTTTCTTTAATTACTGAATTTAATGACATGAAATTTTGCATGTGAATAGTTGAATGAATACACTAATTATAGGCATACATTTTACCATGCAATTCCTTTAGAATGTCGTGATATTTGACTGCTTTGTAAACAGTGATTTTGTCATGGTAAATTGTCCTATATCTCTTTAATTACTAAAGGAAGATCATTGATATTTGGCAACATGTTGCAGACACTAACAAGATTTGTATAAACGTGAAAATCTAGACCCCAAAGTGCATACTTTAAGAACTATGACCTAAAAAGCGTGTTTTACGTTTATATTTTTATCTTTTTAGCCCTACGATTTTTTCTAAATCTGTTTGTACACAAATATGCACAAATTCAAAACAACGTATGTAAAAATCTACAGCTCTCTATGTAAGCGCTTTATATGAAAACTAGCTAATGGCCAAACGTTCGCGCAGCGGAAACTTGAATTTCTCCGAAGTCTATGCATGCACAAATTTTATACATACATACACAATTACACACAAATACACACTAATTTTTGGACACATCTCTTTTTTCTAAAGTCAATGGATTAAAAAAAGTTCCGCCAGGACAACGTTCGCCCAGCGGAATCAGTTTTTGGTGAATTTCTCCACAATGGCTGCATGCACAAATTTTTTTTTACCATACACAATTACACGACGTCATACACTAAATATCTGCATATTTAAAATCTTTAAATTCAACAACATTCCGCTGCGCGAACGCACACGTCAGTAAGGTACCGAGATTGATTGATCTCCCATCCCTTACCTTTTGAACGCCAATCACTTCTATACAAGTTCGAGATTTTCGTGCCCTCAGCGCCACTACTTGATTAGAAGTAATCACAGTATAAAATAAATTTACGACTTTTACAAGACCTTTTATTTTGTTTTTATGGAAATTTGCCCTGTTATCAACCATATTTTTAACTTTTTCACGCATAATAAGTTCCTATTTGTTTAATTTTCAATAGAAACAAAAACGCCAGAAAATATTTTAATGCCCCCAGCGCCAATTACTTGATATCAAGTAAGCCAGTGATGGGACACGACGAAGACCTCGCTATATTTCATCTCGTCGAAATGATCAAAAAAAACCATTATTGCAAGAAAATGACGTAAATTTAGAATATTTTGTAAATATTGTACACTTTAAACTAGGTTTTATTTACCTTAATCAAGAATTAATAGGTTTTCTAATCATTGTCGATAGTGAAACCCCGTTTGAAAAACCCATCCCTACAAAGTTAGTTAGTTGTCGGTCCGTACGCGCCACCGACGTGTATAGAAGGAAATCTGTGACGTCATAAGCGGACGGGTTTCAAGGTCATAGTGACCTTGTGCATTTTAGTGTAGTGCAATGTTTACATCTTGAGTTGGCGCACGTCCTTATAAAAAAAATTGTGACTGTGAATATGACGAATTATTGCGAGTTGTTCAAGTCTGAATCAGAATTTTGAAATAGTTCGTCGTCTTGACATTCCGTTAAGTCGTCAACTTCCGTTTCAGGAATTTTCTTCAGTTTTCTATTAGTTTCTACAAACCAGAAAAATAATTGCGAGTACCTATTTAGCGACACCATTAAAAAAAGGTCTTGTGTAAAACAGACACTTACCCTCCATTTTATTTTATTTTTTAAAACGTAGAAAACCACGTATTTAGCTTCTATTAATTGTATTTGTTGTAAGTAAACGAAGTAAATTATGCAGGAATCGGTTGAGTTTATGCACGTGTAACTCAACCACAGTGAATATAAAATGTATACCATAGAAATCTAGACATCCCTAGAACAGAAAGGATTTTGACGTGCCTCGAGCGCCAACTACTTGATATGAAGTAGAAGGATTACATTTGGAGACAAATAGGGATGTGCCTTGTAGAACACACGTCTAATAAATTTAAAATTCTTTTCTTTATTGTGGGGAATATATCCAGGGTTTCATATTCTTTTTTTTTTATGAAATAAAATAAAATATGAAATTACGATTACAGTTTTTATTTAGCTTCGTAAATTGGTGAATAAAAATTATTTCAAATGTATAATATTATTTGTCGATAGGACACTAATCCCATCCCTACGTTTTACTATAGATACGTTATACATTTGTAGTGTGGCGCAGGAGGACACATCGCGTATTATATAGATGGGCGTTCAAAAGGTTAAGATTGAGTTGTTTATCATTTTTTGTTTAATGGTTGCCCCATGCTAAGAATTTCTCCTGTATTGTGTAAGGGTGATTTACAAAAATTTAAACTCACATACACAAAGTAGATAGTTGTTCCACTACAAGAAGTTTTTGTAGCAATATTTGTTCAATGTTTGTGTCAATCACCAACTGAGCCAACCGTGATGTAAAATTTCTGTCTTTACGTTATTTCATTTTAATTGCAGATACAACAACAAAAGATGTGCCAGAATTCCTGGAAAGTTTTTGTGAAGAATCTCAAAATATCTGTAATGAGGGAGCACCAATATTCAGCCCTGTAAAGACTGAACCAATGTCCCCATCCATTACTGATCCTGTAGAGATTGTCGTAACACCAATTCTAAATCCAACTTTAACACCAAACAATAAAGCTCATATCACTCAACAACCAGACAACCAAGATGGTACATCAAGACTCCAGGGCAATTTAGAACTTCAGGCTCTAGAAATAAAGCTGTTAGAGGAGAAATTAAGATATCAGAGGGAAGAGAATAACTGTAGAGTAACACATGCTGCAGCTGTACATAGCTTAGAGTGCCAAATTTTAGAAGAAAGGCTCCGGGAGGCTAAAGCTAAGGCTGACTTAGCTGAATTGCATTTGAGGAAACAGCAGTATTCAGATGGCAATGACAGCCTCCGTGGCGTAACGGTAGCGAACGCGGCAGCTGCGCAAGGAGGCGCGAGTTCGATCCCCGCGCGGTGCAAATATTTGTATGCATGAATATGAATGTTTGCACTGGTTTGGTCGTGCCTCAGAAAGCACGTTAACCCGTTAGTCCCGGTTGCCATACGAACATCAGTCGCTTCACGGAAAATATCTAAGTTTAGCCAAAATCAGCAGTTACACTGGTAAAGCGGATCCTAGACTCCAAAGCTGACAAAGCTTCGAATGCAACTGGGATTAACGCCTGAGATGATGATGATGATTATCTAAATAAGCTGATGATATTAATTCAATTCAATATGTTTAGTATTCTAGCAACAATAATTATAGTACTTTATACATACATATAAATTAGAGTCCATATTTAAATTTAAAATAAATAAATTAAAGATAACCTTGCGGAACTCCACTCAAGGGAGTACAATACTATTTATGCCTTTGTCCCTTGCTTCATAAAGAGACAAACTAAGGTCCGTATTCTAGAAGGAAACTCAAGCATTGATCTCTGCTTAAACATTACTTAACACTAGTTTCAATCAATCAAATGGCTTAAAACGAGACATAACTGGAGCTTGAGTTTTGAGTAACGATCGGTAATACGGACCTAAGTCCAAACTCTCAGCAATGAGCTCTAGATAACAGTTGGGAGCTGTCCGACCCATCTGGAATGCAAAACTTTTAATTAGAGGGAACGGGCATATTTTTTCTTAAAAATTAAATTTGGAAGCTTCATAAGCTTTACATAGGAAATATGAGAAATGGCCTTTTTTTCTTATGTAAAAATCTACCCTAACAAATAAAAAATAGCCAGAAATCTATTACAAATTTAAATGGTTTTTATTTTTTAACATAGTATGTATTCAATAAACTACATAACTAGGAATCTTCCAGAATCAAATTAAGATTCCATTATCATTTATATTATCATTAGCCTTCAGCTTTTGGGAGTTGAGATTTCCACGAACCTAAGCTTTGGGCGGTTCACCGAATCCAAAGCCAAGGTGGCATCAGGACAGCTTCTAATGTTATACAAAACACAGGTCCATTCGTGTGTGGAGTACTGCAGCAACGTTAGGGCTGGTGCTGCAAAATATCATCTGACAACTTTGGATTCGGTGGAGAGCAGTGCGAAGAGGATAATTGGCGACACAGATTTGGTTCAAAACGGTCTCCAAAGCCTGAAGGACAGGCAAAGAGTAGCCAGCCTGTCGGTGTTCTATAGGATGCATTTTGGAAAGTGTGCGCGGTAACTGCATGACTAAATTCCCCCATCTCCGTTCTATCAACGGACGACACGTACGGCGAGTATCCACGTTGGGCATCGAGTCACAATCGAGTCTTCTATACCGCGTACATCGAGGGACTGAAACAATTTGCCAGCGGCGGTGTTTTCGTCCGACTAAAATTTAAGTGTCTTCAAGGCTAGAGTGAATAGGCTCTTAATAAACTAGCGCGCTTTACCATCATCGATTGCATCACTGCTTTTTATCAGACAGAATCGCAGTGTTATAAGTTGTAAATCACATCTTGATTGAAATGAATATCACTTCTTAACATTAGCTACATTCTCAACTCACTAACGATTGTTGATAGAAATCTTGCAATCTCTCAAAGACATTATCCAGGCCGAAGCTCTGTTTAGCGTCAACATGAATTGAAGCATTGAACATATAATCAATAACATTTCAAAGGGCACTAATCGAAACAAAAACATACATTTTACCAAGTATCCTATTTACAAATCACCATTTTCTACAACTCACATAAATCGCCATCAAAACGAAAATAAAAACAACAGTTACGAAATGGTTCCCAGTCGATTCCAAATTTAAATTTAGGCGCGAACACTGCGCGCTTAAAAGATAACGACCAGCCAGTAGTGAGTCAACGTTCAAATATAGAATATTTGAATTATATCACCTGGCAACATTATCGTGTGTACAAAAAAGTTTCACATGTTTACAAGTTTTAAGTAATCTATGAAGTAACAAAACTATTAGGGAATCTGAAAATAATATTGGCATGACGATATTTTTTCGGAAACAGGATCTTTGGGAGTCAACGTAATGCGCTGACACTTCTCTTTAAAACACATCAATCGATAATCGATTACATTGGGCTATTAAAATCTATTTTGGATTTTATTGGGCCTTATTGCACCACACCACCAAGTATTCATTTAAAACAGGGGTTAGCCAGCCAATGCGGCCTGATAATGCTTACCTAGATTAAAACCTGCTTTAGCTTTGTGACTTAATAAAACCCAAAGTAGGTCTGTAAAGATTTCCATGATGTTTACTATGGATTGAGGAAAACTCAATGTTTACCATTCAATGTAAATCGTATTTATGTGTGTATGTGACTTCGGTACAAACTCTACTTTTACTATACGACACCGTATCTCTATCTCTGTGCACTTCTTTGATTCACTGACGGACAACACACAGCCTAAAACTCTGGGCGTAGAATCTTGAAATTTCACAGTATAGGTAAAGCCCGGATAAAAGTTCGGAATATCAAATTTTTCCGGGATAAAAGCCTATGTCCTTTCTCAGGGTCTAAAGATTGTCTGTGCCAAATTTCATCAAAATCGGTTGAGAGGTTTAAGCGGGAAAACGTAACAGAAAGACAGACAAGAGTTACTTTCGCATTTATAATATTAGTATGGATTAAGGGCGCGCGGCCCGGCCATAATAAATTCAAACATGAACGGATTGAAGCATTGTCTGAATTATTAAAAAAAAAAAATTATTGACACGTTTGATTTTGGGTCTATTAAAAGCTGAAAGGACACTGTGGTCTCCTTTCAATATTTTTCATTCGTATTTGGTTTCTTACAAAGTTACTTTAGTACACAGACCACCATTGCCCCGTTTAGCGTTACACCTACCTATAGGCACTGTCTGAACCCAGACGGCGAAAAGCAAAAAGGATAAAACGACTGGGACCCAGCCTACAGTTTATTTATAGAAGCGGGAATGCACGGGATGAATGTTTAATGCCCTGTCCACTTTGCAACTTACTATTGATTTTACAAGATTTTAGTGCTTGTTTTTGGCACCGAATGTGAAGGGTACACTGAAAAGCAGCGTAAAGGAACATGGCAAATCAATTTTACTTCATACTTGTACGTAAATTTATATTTAGCCAATATTATATTGTATGTATATGTATATGTTCCAAGAATAAATTTTGAAAGATGGTGATTGTGGTCGTCTCTATAAAGTTTTATGCAGTAGTTTATTTACGCAAACCGGCACGGGAGTGCATACTTCGAGGGCACAAAGGAAGCTTCGATGCAGGATCTTCGATGGAGACACCATGGCTTGTCGGCCTGAATGAAGCATTAATCAGAATATGAACCTTAACTAGTGCTGTCTCAAGTTAGCCAGCTCAAATTAGAATAGTGTAAATTAAGCACAAAAGTTGATATCAAATGATGACAATAAAATTATTCTGTTGAAATGCCACTATAATACATTATTGTATCAAAAAAGCCTTATTTGTGTAATATTTAAAACTGTCCTGATGTTTTTAAATATTATTATAAACATGCAAAAAACCCTTTCCAATTAGTGCTGTTTTAGGTATAACAACGGACAACAGACTATGCGGTTTTTGTATTGGCTTCTTACGCGACCTGTGGCATAATATTCAATTTTCTTCATTAGTCAACTACATGATTTGCGCAGAATAATACCCAACTGCCACATTGTTCCAGGCAGTAACTTATATTGTGCCACTAGCTCTTACCAGCCGCAGCCGAGTTATGTACAATAACAAAAGCATAATATAAGCAAGTACAGGTGTAAACTGTTCTCGATCTCAACAGAGCAACAGAACTCTTAGATTAAATAATTTATTGCGGTACGGCCTGTATTTCAAATCTATTCGCTATTTTTGTAGACTAACGTGTTTATAGTTTTTAAGAAACACGCTAAGATTTCAGCTTGCAAATTTCTGTACAGCTACCAAATAATGAACGCAATTCTGTGAGACGATGGTACACAATCGAAACATTTTTTAAGTTTCATTTAGAAAGAACGCTAGCCCATATTTGAGGAAAAGACTGGAGGAGTCAGCTTTTGCTTCGACGACCTCATCATCAGTTGCATGCGGCAGTTCACTGCTGGTCATAATCATAAGCCACGTCGATTTAATTCAACTCGATTATTTAGGCAACTCTTATCAATCTGCTACCAGCCATCACCATCCTGCTAAGATGATAACTCAATAGATCGATATGTAAAAAAACAACGTCAACCATGTTATCAGAATAAACATATTTTTTTAATCTACATTATATAAATTAACCTCTTTACCTTAACGACTGCGCAGACTATAAAAAATGATCGAATTTGTCTCCATCAAAACTATTAAAATCATCATTTCATCATTCTCCTGCCCTTATCCCAATTTATTTGGGGTCGGCGCAACATGTCTTTTTCTTCCATGCATCCCTATCAGAAACCATCTCGGCAGTTACCCCCTTCTTAGCCATATCATCCTTCACACATTCCATCCATCGTTTCTTTGGTCTTCCCCTACTCTCATAGCCATCAACATTCATAATTAAGACTCTCCTCACGACATTCTCCTCAGTTCTCCGTAACACATGCCCGTACCATGACAACCGATTTCCACACAACTTTTCAGCTACCGGTGCCACTTTCAGACTTCCTCTTATGTACTCATTTCTTATTCTATCCATTCGTGTAACACCACACATCCCTCTTAGCATTCTCATCTCGGCTGCATGCAATTGCCTTTCATTCATCCCTTTCGTAGCCCAACATTCTGATCCATACAAGACAGCAGGTCGGATCATGGTTTTATATATTTTCCCCTTAAGTTTAAGGGGAATGCGGGAGTCGCAAATTGTTCCCGTGACCTGCCGCCATTTCATCAAAACTATTAAAATATGGGAAAATTAGTATATTGATTCTAAAACAATTATTATATTGTTAACATGAAAATTGTTGATTCTAAGGCAGTACGAAGTTCGCCGGATCAGCTAGTAGCATGAAATAAAAATCCCAAAAACAGGAGGGTCGATTGAGCGAGACCTGATCAAAACATCGAAAAACAAAGACTGTATTTCTAAAAACCAAAACAAAAGCATAAAAGAGCTATTCTCGTGGGGACACAAGGCAAGTATACAGTCAAGACGACCTTGCCGCGACCACTAGTCCGGTAGGGCCGAGCCCAGCAGTCCCATGGCAAAAATAGCGGCGGATACAGCCGAGGTTACGCACCTGCCCTAATTACTGGCATGTGGGTGTCAGAATATGATGGATCTGCAGTCCAACTTTCTGATAAGAATGGATTATCTTTGAAGTTTACCAGAAATGCATAAGTATAAGTCCCGGCAAATTCCGGCAACAAAGATCTTGCTCGTAACGCTTTAAGCACATTTTTGGAATTGGTCGCGTTTCGTTTCTTCGTTTAGTGATTTCTTTGTGGTTGCTATACATCAACTTTGAATACAAATTTTCAGTTACTGCGCCGAGAAAGTTCAATTCAACGCTTTAGGGATTTCCGAAAAGCTGATCGTGTTGGCCCCTGGAGCATTGGTCGACAGATGTTGCTTAGTTAATAAATAGTGTTTAGCGACTAGTTACCAGACTTGAGGAAACCTGGACTTTAAGTCTGACATCGCCAACCCGCGTTGAGCAAGCGTGGTGATTACGCTCAATCCTTCTCAGTATGAGAGGAGACCTGTGCCCAGCAGTGGGTCGATTAAAAGGTTGATGATTATGATTATTATGACTAGTAACCATATATTTTGACGTGCAAGCGTCACTTAACATCGCCGTTTACCGATAAACCCATATAACCGATGTTATTGAAGATTAAAGAGAGGATTAAGGAGAGTGGTTAGTAGCAGTTGGCACCCCAAAAATAATATCGGTCTACATTACGTATTAATTACACAAATGACTTTATGATATTTTTGTCCCCTTTATTTACTTAATGGTAGCACGACACAGGTTGCGTAATGTGTGTATACCCTGTAACGTTAGCCCAGCGACAAATAATTTCAAACAAACTTTTGTAAAAGCATCAATTTTGAGCTGACAAAGGTCAAAATCCTAAATTATTTATAACAAGTGGCACTAAAAGCATAGTAATAATAAATTATAAACGCAATTCCAGTAACACGAAAGCGTACTTTACACGCATATATGATAATAGAAATAAAAATATTATCCTAGATAATGGCCTTTCGTGTCGGGGAAGCCTAGCTTATTATCATGGTGACTACGCCCAGATACAGGCTACGAATGCCAAAATACATATGACTAGCTATAATTTTGGAGTATATCCATACTAATATTATAAAAGCGAAATTATCTCTGTCTGTCTGTCTGTCCGGCTTTCACTCCAAAACTACTGAACCGATTTTGATGAAATTTGGCACAGACAATCTTTAGACCCTGAGAAAGGACATAGGTTACCTTTTATCCCGGAAAAAATTGATGTTCCCGAGGGAAATCTAAAAAGCGCGATATAACCGAATACCACGCGGGCGCAGCCGCGGGCGGAAAGCTAGTAGTAGAATATTTTACGACTGACTGCCAGTTTGGCACTTGAGAGAGTTTACTGTTTTATATTCCACTAGCTGCGCCACACGGTTTTACCCGCGTTTTTTTATATGCCCCGCTCCTATTAGTCGCAGCGTGATGTTAAATAGCCTAAAGCCTTCCCGGATTAATGCGCTATCCAATGCAAAAAGAATTTTTCAAATCGGACCAGTAGTTTCTGAGATTAGCACGCACAAACAAACAAACAAACTCTTCAGCTTTATATATTAGTATAGATTAGTCTGTTACTTTTCTAACGACGTTAAGTTCTCATACTCTAGTCCACGATATTGATAATACTGTGACGTATTTGTCTTTATATCTATACTACGCTCTACCTTCGACGTCATTGTCAGCTGTCTGAATCGTTTTTGTAACAGTTACTGAATTCCTATATACATCATCATCACACGACATTATTCTTTCTTATACCGTTGTATATAATTCAGTGTCGAAATGACCAAGAAATCCCTAATATGAGACCCGTATGACCTAATTTAGCATGCTTCCAAAAGACTATTATCCTGTGTTTTTGTCGCTAAGCAAAGAAACCAAAACCATTTCGTGTGTGGAGTACTGCAGCCACATTTGGGCTGGTGCTGCCAAGTGTCACCTGGCCACTTTGGATTGAGTGGAGGGAAGTGCAAAGAGGCTGATTGGTGACCCTGATCTAACTCGAGTTGGTCTCTAAAGCCTAGAGCACAGGCGTAGAGTAGCCAGCCTTTCGGTGTTCTATAGGATGCATTTCGGGGAGTGTGCAATGGAATTGCATGATTTAATTCCCCCATCTCCGTTCCACCAGCGGACGACCCGTCTTACGGCTGGTTTCCACCCTTACGTTGTTAACACCACTACGATCCGGACGAAGCGTTTCGCCTCCTCCTTTATACCGCGTACATCGAGGGACTGGAACAATTTGCCAGCGGCGGTGTTTCCGTCGGACTACAATTTGAGTGTCTTCAAGGCTAGAGTGAATAGGCTCTTAATAAACTAGTGCGCTTTACCATCAACGATTGCGTCACTGCTTACCATCAGGCAGGATTGCGGTCAAGCGCTAGTTTATAATATAAAAAAAAACAATTAACTAACAGCCTCTCTGTATCTACAAATCAATAGGCAAATGCAAGTGAGCATATGCAAATACTATCCAAAGTACAATGTCATTATGTCAGTCATCGAACTCAGGACTTCACGGTTCAAGTCTCTATATGGACCATTGTTTCTATGATGATTTCATTATACAGTTGGTGCAATGAATGGCTTTATAAATCGTTATTATGTCCAAATTAATCTTAGTATAGTAAAACTCGAGATGGGTGACTAACCTTGGCATGAAACACTTAGTCATAAGTTTTTTTTAACTCTTCACGCGTTTTGTTGTACTGCCAGTGTCATGGTCGATTACACGTAAGTCTACATTTAAATAAACGCGATTTATTGAATTTTTCTGAGGTTAAACTCGTCAGAAACCTCATATGGCCACATGCCGTGAGGAAACATTGCATCCAACGAACAGTGACTAACTGTAACTGGCAGTTTTGTATGCCGTGATCTTCACGTTCATTGATATCTTTGGCATGGCATAGGCACTTGGGTATTGGCGACACACTTAGTCCTTCGCCATTCATCGTTTCGTATTGAATGGACCTGTTTTTTACCCATCAGATAGTAGGTATTATTTGTGAAGGAGTACATGAGACAGTAAAACATACATAGTGATGACTAGATCGCATATCTAGTGATCACTAGGTATGCTTGGACAGCCTCCGTGGCGTAGCGGTAGCGAACGCGGCCGCTGCGCAAGGAGGCGCGGGTTCGATCCCCGCGCAGTGCAAATATTTGTATGCATGAATATGAATATTTGCTTTGGTCTGGTCGTGCCCCGGAAAGCACGTTAAGCCGTTGGTCCCGGTTGCCATACGAACATCTAATGGCAGTCGTTACGGGTTGTTGGAGTCCTCAAAAGTCTAACAATTGGTCTAACTGCAATGCTTCTATATCGCCTTCGGGTTATGGAGGTCAGACGACCATCGAAGGTAGGATTCGCTGGCAGTACTGATTACAGAACTCAGTCTGAGAAATGAAAGACGATGCTTACGGTCTTCAAAATTTGTCTAACCTTAATTTAAACCATCGAGCTATCTTTGTCAAATCAAATCAAATCAAATCATTTATTTCAAATAAACCAGTTACAGGCACTTTTGAATTGTCAGAAGGTCGGTCAGTCAATAAGATGAAGCTAGTCGCCCATTCCAAAGAGTAGGTACCTATGGAGAAGAACGGGCAAGAAACTCCATGGACACTCTTTTAAATTTTTAAGCTATTGTTACAAATATTTGATTACATCATTCATGTTGAAATCAACCGCGTGAGAACGATGCAGAAATATATTGTACGCTGAGAGCGTCCATTATGGATAACATACAAAAATCAATTCAGAAATTAAAATACGCCGTGGCAGCTAAGAGATGACCAGTCCCCTCCGACGGCGTCCGTTCACGAACATGACGTATGGATCAGCATCATTCAGCTCAACCATATCGAAGGGAACCCAATGACCCAAAACACACGCCACCATCAGCGAGACATTTGAGTGAGCATGACATACTCTCAACAGCCAGAGCACAATTAAGTCAATAAAAAAGACTAACCCAACAAATAAATGCCTTACAGCACATTCGTACATTGTGCTCACACGTTTGCCATGCAATTATACAATACTAAGAAATTGAATCTACACAATGCTAAGATAGTTTTGTCCAAGGTTCAGCAGCTCCAACAGTGTTCCCGAATCTGTGGAAAGTTTAACTCCTGTGCAGCTGCAGCTGCACAAGTGCCGAACACCTCTGTCAGCGATACAATTCCGTAACGTACAATATGCTTGGCTACATAGTGTGTAATACAGGCTTTGACTAAATAACATAAACAATTACATATTAAAACTACAAGAGGAAAAATCAAAGAACAATCATTGTATAGAAATCGGACGCAGCTCAAGCCCAAGCCTTTTTGTCCTCAATATATTTGCCTCATGAACTTTATTCCTTTCATGTCGAGTGATGTCAGTGTACGCACCGTATCACGTATCTTGTTCCTTTAACAGTAAACGCCTTTTTCAAGGCGCCCTTCTGTTTCTTTTGACAGATGTGTCAAACGTATGGCGTCTCTCTCGAGGCGGTGTTTTTCGAAAAAGCTATTTTCAGTAGTCATGGTTATAGCGGCAACAAAAATACATCATATTTGATGTGAAAATTTCAACTGCCTGGCTATCAAGGTTCATGAGATATAGCCTGGTGCAAGACAGACAACGGATTCTTAGTAAAAGGGTCTCGTTTTACCCTTTGGGTACGGAACCCTAAAAATGCTCAATTTATTCCTATGATACGAAAAAAGTAGGTACTTTTACTTTACTTATATTACTACTTAGATACTTTATTTATAAAGTGAAACTTTTATTACATCGTCTTAAACTTTTTCGTCTGTGTGGTGCATGTCGCGTGATGATCGGCCGCGGAGTAAGGATAAAGTGAAAGGCGCTCGTCAAAGCAGCCAAGGCGAATACGGCGCCTATAGTTCGCAACAGCTGACCGTAATATAAAAGTTTTACTTTTACCGTGGTTTCACAAAACTACACAATCCTATTTTTGTGTATAACTCGCGCAGTTAAAGAAACGATCTGAAAATGGCGGCGGCTACTTATGGTACGGTTTACAAAACAAGTTTGGTTCTATGGGTCGTTACGCCTTTTTCAAGAAACGTAACATAACCAGTTACTTGGTCGAATAAAAAGAGTTATTTTTGTAGCTAGTTATTTTCATTCGACTACTGTGATTGTTTACATAATTATACCTCCACCAACTATACAGTTACCTACTCACAAAACGAAACTAAATTAAATCATTTTCTTGAGTGTGTTGTTATACAGTTAATTATTTTTTTAGCTAATATTCTATTATATAATATAATAATAATAATATTCTATTATAGTTTGTCAAATATTATATAATTATATTACTAATATTAAATTATTCTTTTAGCTAATAATAGTAAAAATAATATTACTAAGTAAGGAGCAAGGGTACATAAAATACTGGATTTTAAAATTTGCCTTTATTAATTATAAAAATACCTGATAAAATATCTGAGAAAAGGGTTTTATAAACCGCTTGGCCCAGCAATATCTGGATCATCTGAACCCATTATTGGTTCAATCCCCTCCATCAATTCGTTATAATCATCCATGGACTGGTCACTTTCACAGTCTTGGTCGTCACATTCGTCACTTTCATCTTCGGTGTCGCTATTCATGCCCACACTGATAATGAAATCCTCTAGTTCACTCCCCCTGCCTACATCGCGATTCCAGTATGCTTCTTCGACTTTCTTTATGTGATTTATTTGTTTCTTCCATTCGTCTTGTGTAATTGAAGCTATGGCCTCTTTTGTCAAGTCCTCAATTTTATTTTCGTGTTGCTCCACATTTTTATCGGCGACCCGTTGTTTTAATAAATTCCAAACATGTTCTATGGGTTCAGGTCGCAGTTATAAGGAGGGAGTCTGAGAACTTCATGGCCATGCTCACGTAGAAGTTCGTCTACCACATACTCTTTTTCGGGGCGATGCTGTTTTAGATGCACGAGCAGCTCTGCTTTCGTCCAGTCTTCTTCGAATGACACACCGTGGTCGTGCATCCATTTCTTTATATCCGCTTTGCGGGTTGCAGTCGTTGGCGCTTTATCCAACTGCATGCTGTGGTAAGATGCATTATCCATGACTTGAATGGAGTTTTGAGGCAGATTTGTATAAGTTTTTCGTTCAAATATTTTGTAAAGTTATTACCATCCATCTCGTCATGGTAGTCGCCTTTTTTTGATTTTGCTTTGAATAATAATCCTGCACCCTCGACAAACCCATCCTCTGAGCCGGCATGAACCATCACCCACCTTTGTCCAGGACTATCATTTTTTCGAATGCCTTTGTTGGTGGATGACTGCCAGCACTTGCTGACAGTATAATGAGCATGGATCCACGACTCATCCATGTATACAACTTTCTTTTTTTCCGCACCCATGGCATCATTTTGTCGGAGGCGGCGTAAATATTTCACTCGCCAGGCTTTTATATTATCGCGATCTATGAGCACCATTCGGTTCTGGCGACATTTTTTAAATCGAAATCCGAGCTTTTCTTTTAAAATCTTTCTTAACGTCGTTTTGGAGCCTGTATAGTTTAAATCAGCTCTTGCTGATGCCATAATCTTGTTCAGCGTAGGTACCTCCTTTCGAACCTCATATATTGAGGCCACAATATTTCTAATGGCACATATACTGAAGTTGTCCATGGGGACACGCGTATTGTTTTTGCCTTTTCTACCCTTACTCGGCGTACGGATTTTAGTGTTGGTTTGTTCTGCAAGTTTACCTGAAATAATAGTAAAATATTATAATAAAATAGTAATATGATGGCTTTATTTTAAATAGGGTTTTTATGAACTGAAACATGCTAAAATATGCTGGACGCTCTTTTATAGCGTAAAGTCATTAAAATATACCTTTCTCTGCACGTGGGTACTGTAGTGTCCAGAGATTATTAGGTTAGAAGAATAAATTACTATGATAATGCACCTTGGGTACTGACTCGCCCAGGCTATCAATATGATGAAAGGTCGATTTTTGTTTGCGTTATCCTAAGTTTATTTAAGTTTTGATGACAATAATCATGCTATCCGAGTTTCTTGGATACTTTTAGTATCAGTTTATTAGTATGTTTTAGTATGGAAGTTAACTTCCAAGAACTTAACACTTAATAGAAGTTAACTTAACTTTGTTACTAATAACAGCGAAGCAAAAACAAAAAATGTCACATCTGGGTGATATAGATGGTAAACTTAACTGAAAAAACATATTATAGACAGAACAGAGCTAAACATAAACTCATAGTTTATTGGTAATTACCTTCTCTCTTAATTTTCGATACAGTAGACATCGATAAATTAGTCGCCATCGCTGCGCGTGCAGCGCTGTACTTGAGCGGATGGTAGCGCTCTAAGTTCTTCTCTTCTTCAAAGTATTTTATCACGTTGTAAACAATTTCACGCGCATCACTGTGTAGAATCTTTCCACGTTTTCGTGAAGCCATTGTTCAATCACAAACCAAATGATAAGATAATAAAATGTCAACGTTAGTATTAAAAACTTAACAAAAATAAATAACAATCAAACGTAACACAAACAAATAACAATTAAACTCAACAAAAACAATAATATCAACAAAATAACAGAGACTTTAGCGGAACGAAAGTAACGATAACTCGGAGTGCGTCAAAGTAGCTTGGAAAGCGAATCCTGACTGATTGTTATTTTTTTGCAGCGCTTACTTCACTGTGTGAGTATAGACAGCGATAGAGAGTGAGCGAGATCGCATGCGAGCGGACGCCATTTACAGATCTTTTCTTTAAGTGCGCAAGTTCTACCTATTGAATTATGTCCTTAACTAAAACTATCCAACCCTATCGATCATCAGCCTCCTTAATTGTTGAAACCCATCGTTATTGTCCCCCACTAATTACCCGCATTCGGCCATTCTCAATTGGAACCGTCCGATGTTCGAAATAACCAGTCATGTCCTTACAGCATGCGGTGACTTCTGAATTGTCGTAAACCAATTGAGTTATTGACAAATGTCCCCTTTGGAAATGTAACGCTATTTTACTGGGTAGGTACGCTGTAAGTAAAATGCAAATTGAGATACAGGGCGAAAACAAAAATTACATACCTATGGTTTATTTATACATATACATACAGGTCCCTCAAAACTGCACGATAAATGCGTAACGCATTATCTGTAGCAATGGGTTTCATTTTGACAGTTTAAAACATCCATTGCGTTATTTACATTGTTGTGCAGATATATTTTTTGAACATATGGAGTAATGGATTAGTAATAACTACGTTTCAAAATGATTTAAATTGATAGTACTTAATAGTGTGTTACGTGTTACACAATAAGGGTGCTGCTCTAAACACGTAAAAATATCGTTGTCTAAGTGTAGGTACTATCAAAGCTTTTAAACGAGGAATCTGTAGATCAAACACACCAAAAGATCGCTGGACGCACTGCACTTCCAGAATAATAACGTCTTCAGGATGATCGGGGATGTTTTCTTTAACATAATGATGGTTTTTCACGCAATAATTCGTAAGAGAACTGTAACCCTGATCTGTTCAATGATATGGAGATCCTTTATTAATCGAGTAATTGGAATTGTATTTTAATTTTATACTTTATTTTTTGTTTTAATGATAATTTAATTTCTTTTAATTTTTGATGCTGGTTCTTGTGTTACTTTAATTGTTAATTTGTATTGAAAAATGAAACTGTATTTCGTTTGTTTATTATGATTTCAAGTTAAATGGGGTGACCGGAATTGGTTAAAACCTGGCACAGATGTAGACCATGACCTGGGTTTGGACATAGAATACTTTTATTCTAATATTCCCACAGGATCAAGACACATAGAGAAGGGGGTACAGCTAGTTTTCAGTACATGTATATATTGTATATATTAAGCTCTAGAAATCTTTTCAGATGTCCAAACAAGCTAGCTAGTTTTAAATGATCATGCAAGCATAGAGGAAAGATGAGATATGTACTCTTTCTAAAACATTTTATTTCCTAAAATATCATGGCAAATAACAAAAGACTGCTGAACATACTATAAACAAATAGTTGAGGAGAACAGCTGCATGTAATATTGTTTGTTTTAGAAGTCTGACTAGTGCAACACTTTTAAATTAGATCAGATGTAAAACAGATTGTTACCCACGAGAGAAGAGTACGAATGAAATAAATGGTGGCGATGAATATGGGATTAATCCTAATCAACATCATAAAACGAATGAGAGTGTGTGTGTGTTTGTATCTTATACTTCTTCACACAAGAACTACTGAACTGTTTTGAATGTTTGGCACACATGGTTTAGTACACTTTTATCCCAAAAATCTCGTGGGTTCGAAAATAATGAGACTTTTAATTTGACCGTTCAACAACTTTCACTGTGTTGTTTACGTTAAGGAGTATTCAAAGCAGAGGGTTAGCCATATTCTCTGAACTGATTTAAATTAAGATTACCTATGGGTGCGGGTCATTCATCCTTGAATAGAGTAGGATGATTGATAAAACAATGGAAATACAAAAAAATATCCTACAGAGATTTCAAGCAAAAAAGCATGTGTTTGGTCACAGGAAGCTTACCGTTTTGTTTCACAAATCAAATTGGGCTGTATATTTTCAAAGTTGAGCTAAATGATAAATCAATCTGCCTAGTCTACATTTAAAGCAAGGGAGTCAGTTTCTTTTTTTGTTTCTTTAACCACGTATTATGGAATAGTATTACTTAGGTACCTAATACAATATTTCTTGGATAAACCGGTTGGAAGACTTTTGGGTTACTGCTTACTTTTTAAAATTGGGACTACTTGTGAATACTTGTGGAAGTTTATTCATATTTTTACCGCAATAATATTTAGTTTGAAGGCTTGTTTGAATACTGCATATGAGTATGGACCGTGCTGTTTTTACCTTGACTTTAGATAAAATCTAATTGACTCTTGTATTAAATAAACAAAATGATAAGTCTATAAATGAGTTGGAACTGAATTGTACAAACACAATATGTATAAGCAAATAAAAAAATCCTATTTTTATTTGCTTATACATATTGTGTTTGTACATAATTATATATGTATAAAGTACCTACAAGATAATAAATAAGATTAAGTTACAACCTACAGATGTAAGTAGTCAATGAATAAACTCAATAATGACCTTTAAACTTGTTTCATTTCTGAAAACAGGTGAGTCAGTGACAATATTCATAGTTATTCTTCATAATAACTTTTAAAACAATAACCATAATTAATTAACTAAGTAAGTAATTATTTAATAGAACAAGTCATATTAATCAATTACCTATTATGAGTAATTTTTAGAATCATTAGAATTAGAGGTAAAAAGTTGTGGTGGCCTAGTGGTTAAAACACCAGCCTCTCAAGTATGAGTGTGCGGGTTCGATTCCAGGTCAGGCAAGTACCAACGTAACTCTTCTAAAGTTATATGTACTTTCCAAGTATATCTTGGACACCAATGACTGAAGGCGAAGGAAAACATCTTGAGGAAACCTGGACTCTATAAGTCTGAAATTGCCAACCCGCATTGAGCATACATGGTGATTACGTTCAATCCTTCTCTGTATGAAAGGAGACTTGTGCCCAGCAGTGGGACGATAAAAAGGTTGATGAAGAAGAATTAGAGTACAGACATATTTCTTAGAAGCTGTCAGCATTTTCTTATTTCATACATACTTAGGTCCGTATTACAGAACCTCACTCAAAACTCAAGCTTTACTTAAATCTCATTTGAAGCTATTTGATTAATTAAAACTAATTACCTAATTAATGCTTAAACTTGGGCCATTGCAACAACTGCAGAAAGTCACCTTTATTTACATTTATAATATATCTCAGGGGTTATTCCAGTAATTTTAAGAATATCCAGCCTCAACCTAGCAAAATAAATATACAGACCTCCTATTCCCTGCAATGTTGAAAATGATCAACATGAGATAAAATTCCAACTAGATTTTAACCTTTTTAGTTACCGAATTGAACATCTGGTTATAATAATAATAATAATTTATTTGCAAATTATTATAACCAATGCAAATAATTATACACCCGGGCTGTGTTTGCTCCTTCAATAATATATTTTTTCAAATATACACTTTTGGTTTTAACATTTAATAGTAAAGCAATAGGTTTTATAGCAGCTGTGAACCAATATTAAACTTGTGTAAATGTGATCCTGACAAATTCAATGAAAAAATTTGACTTATTCATGTTTTGATTTTTATAGCTCACTAGCTGCCGTTAGTTAGTTATGCTCCGCTCCTATTGGTCGCAGCGTGTTGTTATCTAGCATAGAGCCTTCCTGGATTAATGGGCTATCAAACGCAAAAAAAAAATCAAATTGGACCAGTACTTCTTGAGATTAGCGCGTTCAAACAAGCAAACAAATATACAAACTCTTCAGCTTTATATATTGGTATAGATTAGTGACTTCTCTTGGCTGTGCGGAAATATTTGGTAAGTAAGTACTTATAAAGTCAATTTTTAATATTTATAGACAGATGGATTCAACATAGCCTGGACATAGACCTCTAATTTTGTACGCCAGAATTCCATTATAGAATTAATTAGCACTGTCATAATTTTTCGTCACTCTTAATAATTAATTCAAATTACTGACTTAACATTCAAAAACAGAATAGCAACAACTGACTCACTTCACACTTCTCTCCAGCCAAGGTTAACCAACATACGACAACTCACACCCTGGTTCGCCCGCTAAACCAACCAAAAAGGCCGACACAGCCTCGCGACCAAATAAAGTGATTTCTATCGCATACCTCCTCCCTTAATCACTGCTATGACATAAGACACCGATAATATTGTAGTAAACGGCTGCTGTAAACAATAATCTGCTGATCTTACACCTACACGGGTAAACTGGAACGTTTTTCTATAAATAATATCGTGTAATTTCTCACCTGTTGAGCAACTGGTTCTAAAATACTCTCGATTATCTTCGTGTGAAACACCGGCATTTTGTATTTTTAAGTCGACACTTAATTTACATTAGATAAGAAACACAAATAACAATGATCTCACAAAATATTCACCAAAATGAAAATAACACAACCGAACGAGATAAGCGACCGAAAAATACTGACAAATACTAGTGAAGTGAAGTGAAGTACGGCCGACGGGTGACGGAGTAGTGTTGCGCCACGCTAGTCGACATGCACCAATGTGTTGTCGATTATAGTGTCAAATAGTGTAACGAAATAACAGTGAAATGTCACGACTGCCTTTGATTTAAATATTGTAGTAACCTTTGTTAGGTATACTTGTTTTATTTACGCTATTATTTATGAATAACTAGCTTACCGCCCGCGGCTTCGCCCGCGTGGAGTTCGGTTATATCGCGCTTTTTAGATTTCCCTCGAGAACATCAAATTTTTCCGGGATAAATGGTAGCCTATATTCTTTCTCAGGATCTAAAGATTGTCTGTGTGTGCCAAATTTCATCCAAATCGGTTTGAGAGGTTTAAGCGGGAAAGCGTAACAGACAGACAGAGTTACTTTCGCATTTATAATATTAGTATGGATGACATGTACTACAATATAGAATGAAGGTTTTTCAAAAACACTTTTATGGAAATCCAATAAGAATCCTATTGCATGGATTATATTTCAATAGGATTCTTACTGGATTTCCTTAAATGTGTGATGCGTCTGTAAAAAATTGGTATATATGTACGGTTGGATTAAAGCAATCCTACATTCTGGTGTCTGAGTGAGTCTGCCTGCGGGAGATATGTGGTTTGCTACTAATGGTTGATGTTTGGAAGGTAAGCAAAGGTTCGGTCACGGCCACATCAACCAACTCTTGGGACTCTTGTTAGAAGTCCGGAGATGTAGTATTCTGTAATCTGTGTCTGGAGAGATCGATTATTGTCATGGATATAATGGATGGAGTAACTATAAATACTAGCCCCGCACGATGATATTGCGATGGAACCTTGTCACAATAACAGCGTTGTGACGTCATCTGTCACACAAAAGGACAGCTAGCAAAAGAATGTTAAATGCAAAATTAATATTAGGGTTAAGGGTTTATTTGTATTTTATAATTTTATTACACTCTTAATAAAGAGTGTATGTATAAATTAATATTAGGGTTAAGGGTTTATTTGTATTTTATAATTTTATTACACTCTATATAAAGAGTGTATGTATAATAAAATTAATATTAATTAAATAATTAACATTCTTTCTTAGGTATACCTACTCACCCATATTCTGACAAATAAACTTTCATTATTAAAAATTTCAAGGAAATAATTTTTGTAGACGTAAGAAAAATATACTTATTTGTATATCTTTCTTACATGTATACTATGTTTTTCTAACTACATTTCTGTTAATTTGCGAGCAGGAATTGAACCAGAGTCCACTGTGTAGTAGTCATGTTTTAATTACTACCTACATCTATCAGCTTATAAATAAAACCAGGATAATATGTAAAAAAATGTATATAGTCTTCCGAATCATAACTGCTTTCTGTGTCTGTCGTTTCCGATTCACTGTCGTCGCCGTATTTATGACAAATAACTCGTCAATTATTCGATCTTTATTCCAATAGGTATTCCTCTTCAAGCCGTTTAACATGATTGACTTCCTTTCGCCAGTCATCTGGAGTTATTGACGCCAACGACTTCAACGTCAGAGCTTTAATGCGACTTTCCAACTGCTCCACATTCTTTTCTGACACCCTCATCTTTACCAGGTTCCAGATGTACTCAATGGGGTTGAGGTCGCAGTTGTAAGGTGGTAATCTAACGACTTCATGGCCATTGCCAGCTAATAAATTGTCAATTTTATAATTTTTCGGCGGTCTGTGCCGTTTAATTAATAAATACAATTCAGGTTTTGTACTGTCGTTGGGAAAGTCTCAACAATCAACTGTTTTTTATTGTTCATACTTGGTGGCCTATTCTCATCCCTATAACTGTGATAAGGGGCGTTGTCCATCACAATTTTGGAGTTGCGTGGTATGTTGGGTACTATTTTTTCTGTAAGCCACTTGGTGAAATTCTCAGCATTCATTTGATCATAGTAATCCCCCGCTTTGGTGTCTGCTTTAAACATTAAAAGGGCATTGTCAACAAAACCGCTTTAACTTCCCGCGTGAACTATTATCCATCGGCGGCCGGGGCTGTCGTTCCGTCTCACTCCGTCGGTTGCTGTTTGCCAACATTTTTCTACCGTGTAGTGTGCATGTATCCACGTTTCGTCGAGATAAATAACGGATCTTTTGTTATTACTAAGCGAGTCATTTTCTTTCATACGTCGTAAATATTTAGCCCTCCACGCTTGAATTTGGGATCTTTGAATTAGGGCCGGTCTTTTTTGGTAGCATCGTTTAAATTGGTAGCCTAAATCACATTTAATTATTTTTCTTAATGTAGTTTCACTACCAGTATAATTAAGGTCTACTTTTGAAGCCGCCAAGATTTTGCGCATTGTGGGTATTTCTCTCCTCACCGTACACATTGAATCTATAATATTTTTTAAAGCTGTTAAGGAAAACCCGTCGAAATATTTCTTCTTTTGTCTTTTTCCTTTAGTAGGAGTTCTCATTTTGCTGCCACTGGCTGTTGCTGACTCATGCTCTCGTCTCAATTTCGTCACAGTATTTTTTGCAACGCCTGTGGCACATGCCACACACTCCGTGACTTTGATAGAATTTTGCAAAATATTTTTAACTAGCTTTCCGCCCGCGGCTTCGCCCGCGTGGAGTTCGGTTATATCGCGCTTTTTAGATTTCCCTCGGGAACTTCAATTTTTCCGGGATAAAAGGTAGCCTATGTTCTTTCTCAGGGTCTAAAGATTGTCTGTGCCAAATTTCGTCAAAATCGGTTGAGAGGTTTAAGCGGGAAAGCGTAACAGACAGACAGACAGACAGACAGACAGAGTTACTTTCGCATTTATAATATTAGTATGGATAAGTAAGCAGTTGCTTCGGTATTAAAATGTTCGTTATACTTTCAAGAACTAACTTACAATCCTGTTTCTCTTTAACAAAATAATTGTCCACTTTAATTATAATTTCACGAGCACGACTATTAATTCATTTCTTACTCATTTTAACGAGTAACAGTTAACAAAACTAAACAACAAAACTCAAGAACAACAATAAAACAGGATAACAAAAACAAAAAGCTAACAAAAATATTCGATGTGCGTAAGTGGGTAAGCGCGGACTGAACTTGCGAACGGTACCGACGGTGCGAGTTCGACTACGTCACCAAGATGGCCGCCAATCGCAATATCATCGTGCGGGGCTTATATACGTATTGTCATAAAATAAACAAAGACTTCTGTAATCAAATCATTTATTACACTATTATTTAATCTTAAAATTATCAAGTCTTTAAAATTACGTGCAAATAGACAAAATTTTCTTTTTTTATTATTAGGAAAAATCATATAACAGTCGGTTCGTCATTATATGTATATAATCACTTTAATATTGTTGGTCGTAAGTTGAACATTAGATTGTTTAACCGACTTTCTAATAAATACTTAATACCTACAAATTAGATAAATTTTATTAACAACTGAACACATTAAAATCTAAGAACTAATTTGACTAGGTTTATCACAAATAAATAGAATCGGGAAGTATGACCAACAGTGGGAGCCCATTGTTGTGTGTTTTCAGATTCTGTGCGATTTGAATAAAACTTTATAAACTTATTCGATGTTAGAATTTAATACTTTCGATATTTTTACATTTTACTTTAAAGACCCGTGAGCGAACTTGTCGATGATTTCTTTTACATCTAAAATATTTATTTAGAATCTTGTACTACCAATTATGCATCTGTCACACCAAATTTACTAATAATTGATAAATTAATTAAATAATATTGAGGCCAAAACAAGTACATTTCCACAGACAAGTAGACGTTACAATTTCAACTAATAACACTTAGCGATAACTAATTTCTCTATACCTGTTCCATTTTCAAATATTTTGGTATAGTCCGAGTTTTTACCTGCCTCGCTATAAATGACGTTTGGCGCCAAATTCAAAAACGTATTTTTGACGTTTGGATTCATTTGGAATTGATTTTCACAAACTACCCTATTTATGCCTACAAACTCTATGAAAAGGGGCATTTTTGTAAAGAAACAAGAGGCGTGGTTTTTTAAAACAATAATCGCCTACCTCTTACACCCATTTCCATAGTTCACTTTACTTTTACTTTACATAGAGGTCCTTACTATCGACACTGACTTTGACATCTCTTACAAATATTCAACGATATCACACTTGATCGATATATTGGGACAGCTGACTCCGTAGCTGAGGTTCAGTCCGTGTGGTTGGCTTTTATGCCGTTCCGTAAGGAGTTTGTGGAAGATAGGAAGGATGGCGCACTCAAAGAGTTCGGACTCCGAGCTGGCGGTGTACATTTTTCGCGCTTCTACTGTATCTTGGCGTTTCGTATCGCTTCTGTATCCAGCTGATTTTCTGTCTTCTCGTTTGTTTGGAGAATCTGAAGAAACAACAACAATTTATATACCTTACATCAAAACATGCAAATGAAATCCCTGACTGATTTGCTCTAAGGCTCTCTTAGCTGTAGCGAAATAAAATTCGTGACAATGTTATCGATAGTCCCCGGGCGAAAATCAACTAGTTTTTATAAAATCCATATTTTTCCTTTATCGCATAGGTTCGCAAATCTATACTAATATATAAAGCTGAAGAGTTTGTTTGTTTGAACGCGCTAATCTCGGGAACTACGGGTCCGATTTGAAAATTTCGTTTTGAACCTTAGTCCTGTGTCTTCGTTGGATAGCCCAATAATCCAGAAAGGCTTTAGGCTATATAACATCACGGTGCAACCAATAAGAGCGGAGCATAACTAACTCCACGGGAACGAAGTCGCTGGCGGTCGCTAGTAAGCAAATCAAATTGAGGTTCATTAATTTGCTTATCACCCACTTTTTTTTTTTTAAACTCAATCTTTTAATTACTATCTGACGCAAATCTGAAACAGTTATTGCCACTATTATATTCAAACATGTAATATTATATAGTCATACGATAGGAAATATAATTTCGCCTTGAGTGTTATCCTACCCCCTGAATGTCTAAAATGATCACGAGGGGTATCGCCCACGTTAAGGACCTACACTCTATGAAATTAATATTTGAAAGACCTTTCGTTTACGTCTGGAACTCTGACGATACAGACAAGCTTAAAAGGTGACATACCCGTTTTGTGCCTCGAAGCGACATTAGGACTACTCTTATGATGATCAGGCCTCGGTGTGTGACTGGCTTGCGTTAGTCTCGGAGAATCCCCAACGCCTTTCGCCCTTTTCAACGGCTCTGCTTCCTGCCTCAGTCTCTTCGCGGGAGAGTCCTGGGTCTTCATCACTCTGATGGTATCAGGGTCTGGCTTCCAGGTGTCTGCTTCAGGAACAGATTCTGGCATAGGTTTCCGAGGTATATCGTCATGTCTTCTCGGTGTTGATTCATTTTTCGTTTTGGCTCGCTCCTCTATTCTTTCTTCGTGATATGGTCTAACCTGGAAATGGAAGATTTTAAAAGGTTTTAGCAGTATGTTGTTAACCAAATGATTATAATTCACAGGTTTGGAGTCACATGATTTAGATAGTTTATACTTCCTAGTCCCTTGTCTGTTAATTATTAAGGCCTGCTAAACGGATTTCAATAAAATTAGGTTGTTATTATTATTATTTTTTTTTAATAGTTATAAACTAGTGCTTGACTGCAATCCCGCCTGATGGTAAGCAGTGATGCAATCGTTGATGGTAAAGCACACTAGCTTATTAAGCCTATTCACTCAAAAAAACTGAGTGAATAGGAAGGAAGACGGCAGTTGAGCGAGGTGATGCAATGTTTAACCCAACAACACGACTAACGATGCTGCGCCAGAGGATGATCTGGAGAGCCTTCACGACCAAACTCCCGACACAGCAACATTAGGCACATCGTACCCGGCACACATCGTAACACAACTGCTCAGACCCGTTCTCCGTACGGCTTCACCAGACATTATTTAAAAGACGTTGCCCCACACTAAGCATCGTATAAACTCACATACACAAACAACCAGACCCAGAACAACTACTTCTAGGTCATACAAATATTTGTTCCATGCAGGAATCGAACCCGCGACATGCAGCGCAGCAGTCAAACATTTAACCAAAACGTCAACCGTGCCACCTGAATGATGAGGACCATGACATGATGGGTAAGGGCATGAAATACTTTTCCCCCCCGGTTGTACGTTATCGCGTGACAATTTCCAACCTATACACGAAAGGCTGCTAAAGATGCGGGCAAAAGCGTAGTACTACAACTTAGGAACTCATTGCAAACACCATTCCAGCTTTTGCCAAGGATTCTAGTGCAAGTGGAGGGCAGGGACAAATCTATACCTATTGATTTAAAGCATGTAAAGTTGGCTAACTCTTGAGATCTTGTTTTACTCACTTGAGCTGCGGATTGTCTTCTTTTAGATTGACTCTGCTGTGGAGGTGTGCTGACAGGCTGTGGAAATTCTGACCCTCGACGCTGAAAAAAAATCCATATTGTTAGATACTGCAGTTTTGAAGGTACCCAAATAGGAAATGCTACTCGTGATTTTCTCCAGCTCTAGAAAGGCTGGCTGTAGACTAAAGATGAGAATGAAATTAAAGCATTTACCTACCTTTGATAACCTATCTGTCATTCTGAGGGTTTCTGCTTCCCGGTATCCTTCAGGAGTGCCTCCTCTGGTTCCGGTGCCAGAGCCAGTTCCTGCTGAATATAAATTTTAAAACGAAATGAATAGGGTTTGTATTTGAATGATAACAATAAGTCGGTAAGGATTGAGGGCTTACCGTAGTTTATGGAAGCATTTGAAGCTCTTCTCTCAATATTTCTTGTGTCAGTTTCTCTGAAATAAAAGCGAACTATGTTACCAAGGAAAACCAAAGTCGAAAGTAAGAAAATAACAGGGTATTGAAGTTACCTGTGGTGATGAGGTGAAGACTGTGATTGCCTAGTCTTTTCTGAAACACTTCTCTGCATTGGGGAGTGATGGTGACTTGGTGCTATAAACAAGAAGGAAAATTATGAACTTGCTTAAATTATTGACTTCAGTTGTTACTGCAGTATCAGTACAACACAGAACAGGACAGGACAGTACGTTTTTAATTCTGGAAGACATTTATTCACTTCCTGTATACCCTCAGCAGTCTAGGACGAAAGAAAGGTATGCATGCTTTCCGCGGTTGGTTTGTGGTTGTGATCTATTACATACATGCAGACTCAACTCCGTGACGTTAGTCTCGGCTGCCATTCGTAGATCTTTGACTGTAGTTACGGGTAATACTACCCGTAACTACAGTCAAAGATCTACGTAACGTCACGTGAGTCGGTAGTAGGTACGTAATTGTGTAGTTATATATATATATATAGATATCCCTTTGGGCACTTTGTTGATCAGACGTGCCGTATAGGTAGTAATTTGTTGATCCATTTTCACTTGTTGATCCGGGGGCCTTTTCTTGATCCGATGCTATCTGACCATAAATATGTAGGTCCGTTCGGAGCCACATGTGTCACGCTGAATAATAATAAGTAATAACAATAATTAAGGGCTGTTTTATACAAATCCACCTTTTAGGCGTCTGGGCAGTTGTTGATCCAATTCAAATGGGCCAATCAGGGCGCAGCATTTGCCAAGGGCGTGAAGCGATTGGATAAGCAGCAGTTACTTTTTTATGTATGTTCACCGATAAATCTCAGACGCCTAGACCGATTTACAAAATTCTTTTTATGTTAGAAAAGGTAAACTTTCTAAATGGTCCCATCGTCAGGATCTGATGATGGAAGACTAAAGAAATCAAGAGGAACTTCCAAAAATCGTAGGGGCGACTAGTGCATTTCTAAGTATCTTCATTAAGTATTTCAGAGAACTACAATTTGATAAAGGTCTGGTATAGCTGATGATGGAGCGGGGAGAAAGTCAAGGGAACTCCTCCATTATTCACAGCAGCTACCTTGAGTTTGTGCTTGATTAATTTGTGTTGATAAGAACTTTACAAAAAGATGGGTTATGACTGTCATGAAGGCTCTGGTGATAAAAGCAAAGGCCAGTTCAGGGAACTCTTCAACGGTTAATAGTAGGTACCTTGTGTTTGGACTTAATTCATTTATATTGATGAGAGCTTTGCACCTATATGGGTTAAAATGATGGTTTGTAGTAAATCTGATGATGAAGACTATAGGCAGTCGAGGGAACTCCTCAACTATTCACAGCAGCCACCTTGCGTTTGTGTTTTTTTTTTTTTTGTACATATTATAAACCAGCGCTTGACCGCAATCCTGCCTGATGGTAAGCAGTGACGCGATCGTTGATGGTAAAGCGCACTAGTTTCTTAAGAGCCTATTCACTCTAGCCTTAAAGACACTCAAATTGTAGTCCGACGGAAACACCGCCGCTGGCAAACTATTCCAGTCCCTCGATGTACGCGGTATAAAGGAGGAGGCGAAACGCTTCGTCCGGATCGTAGTGGTGTTAATAACGTAAGGGTGGAAACCAGCCGTACGACGGGTCGTCCGCTGGTGGAACGGGGATGGGGAAATTAAATCATGCAATTCCCTCGCACACTCCCCGAAATGCATCCTATAGAACACCGAAAGGCTGGCTACTCTACGCCTGTGCTCTAGGCTTTGGAGACCAACTCGAGTTAGATCAGGGTCACCAATCAGCCTCTTTGCACGTCTCTCCACTGAATCCAAAGTGGCCAGGTGACACTTGGCAGCACCAACCCAAATGTGGCTGCAGTACTCCACACACGAACGGACCTGTGCTTTGTATAACATTAGAAGCTGCTCAGGTGTGAAGTACTGCCGGACCTTTGCGATAACGCCAAGTTTCCTGGCAGCCACCTTGGCCTTGGACTCAATGAACCGCCCAAAGTTAAGGTTCGAGGAAATCTCAACTCCAAAAAGCTGAAGGCGGTCGGAACACTCCAAGGACACATTTCGAAAAGTAGGAGCCAAGGTGAACGGGCTCCTTTTGGCGGTGAAAAGACACGCTTGTGTTTTGGCGGCATTGAATGCTACAAGATTGGCATTGCCCCATTCGGAGACTGCCTGCAGTGCAACACTCGTTCGCTCAACCATGGCCTCTCTTTCGGACCGGATTGATTCCCTACTAGCCTGAGCATGATTAATGCTTGATTAATTCGTATTGATAAGAACTTTGCACCTATGCTCGGTGCCTTTGCTCGGTGGTAGGCCATAACATCGGCTGCCGGCAGAAGTTAGCACCCACCAGACAAAGACTTGCCGCCAAGCGATTCGTCGTGTTCCGGCCTGATTTCTGGTGAAGCCGTACGGAGGACGGGTCTGACCAGTTGTGTTGCGATGTGTGCCGGGTACGATGCGCCAAATGTTGTTGTGCCGGGAGTTTGGTCATGGAGGGTCTCCACATCAATCTCCCTCTGGTGCAGCGTTGTCGACGCTCAACTGCCGTCTTCCTTCCTATTCACTAAGGTTTTGTAAGTGAATGGACTTAATAAACTAGCGCGCTTTGCCATCAAGGATTGCATCACTGCTTACCATCAGGCGGAATTGCAGTCAAGCGCTAGTTTATAATTATTAAAAAAAATATATGTGGGCTAAAATGAATGTTTGTCGGTCGTGGTCTTCATCATCAAATCTACTACAGATTTTCATAATAATGCATATCGGTGAAAATTGCTCATCAATATATATATTAATTAAATCCAAAAACAAGGGAACTACTGTAAACCCTTGAGAAGTTACCTGAACTGGCCTTTGTATTCATCATCAGAGCTCTAATGACAGTTACAACCCATTTAGGTGTAAAGTTCTTATCAATACAAATTAATCAAGTTCAAACACAAGGTACCTGCTGTGAATTGTCGAGGAGTTCCCTCAACTGTCTCCCGACTTCATATCTACTCCAGATCATTACTAAATTGTAGTGCTTTAAAATACTTAATGAAAACAACTAGAAATGCACTAGTTGCCCGTAAAAGTTTTGAAAGTTTTCCTTGATTTCTCTAATCTTTAATCATCAGATCTTGACCTGGTGACTATGGGACCACCCTTTAAAATAAAACAAGAATTTCGCAAACGGGTCCAGGCGTCTTACATCGATGAACATACATAAAAAAAAAAGATTGCGACGAATTGTGAACCTCCTCCTTTTTTTGAAGTCGGGTAAACACTTAAATTGCCAAAAGAAAATAATTTTTCTGTTGACAACTGTAACAACAAATTTAAATTTTATAGCATTTTGACATTGATTATTAACTTTTTTATTGCTATTGCCCGAGGTCAAATCCTTTAGTCTCAACGCCCGCGCTGCTGCCGATGACAATAGTATCATACTAAGCAGTATACGGTGAAATCACGCAGGCATTTATCAACTACTTTTCTCAAACAATCTGCGGAAATCAAACACATAATTTTCTTTTTTAAGTTCATTATCGAATAATGAACAATAATATTTTTTCCCGCGCTATTATAATGTTCTTTCGTTTTTTTCAATAAACAGTCTACTACTGTCTATTTGCAAGATAGTCCAAAATTTGAATAAAACCTTTTATTAGTTACCTCCTTGGTATTCCATGTTTCGAATGCAGTTTTTTTTTTCGAAAGAAATTCGGACTAGGACGTTGGAACGAAACGCAAACTCCCTATTTCGAAATTGCGGCCGCTAAAGTTGACATTCCATGTGTCTAACGCGTTCCAGTACCTACCACAAACCATTATTATTCATTCATCATATCATTATTATTCTTTGTAAGATCTGTCAATATTTACCTGTGTTAACAAATAAATGATTTAATTTGATTTGATTAGAAAACAGCGCTTTCTTTCACTAAAATATAATGCGACTAAGCGAAATTATTTTTATAACACACTTTGAGTAGACTGAGAAATCATCCACCAGATCCACAGATCTTTATTACCTTTATTACTTAGTAAGTAGCAAATATGATTTTATTTCCACTAACGTGCGGTTGAGTTTATCTTTTTTAATTTACAAAAATATTATAAATGGTACACATGTTTATTGTACACACTACGCCAGGATATCTCAATGTTCTTTATGAATTATTTACTGAATGCACTATTTACTACATAAATCTCGCACTTTTATTTAGTAAAGAACACTTTAAATAATTTAAAACTCCAATGGAAAAATTGAAGCTCAGCTTAACTTTCCCGCCAAAACTCCTGACCCGGATTATAACATCAGGAAAACATTGTTTTATTTTGAGTACGAGGCTTTTTAGTAAATTAAATTACTTTTTTTTTTCTTTTTCTTTATTATGTGTTTATTATTTTTTAGTGTATTATTATTGTAATGTGCGTTCTGTTTGGAAGGAGTAAACTTTTTTTGTTTCTACCTGATTAATACCTAAAAAAACCGCTACGCAAAATTCAACGCTTAAAACTGAAATTTCAAATTTAATAATAATATGTATTCGCATATAATTTCTACCAAAGAAGTCTATACAAGCAGTGTTAATTGCATTGAGTGTAACCGAGGCCGTCCACACAATATTTTCAGCCCCAAATATGCAGCGCCGATATCGTGTTTGGACTAATTAGATTGATTTCGATGAATAGAGTTTAAAAACTTAATATAAATGGTAAGTTAGAAATAAAGTATAAAAACCCCATACGCAAAATTCAACCTCTTTAAATATTAATAACAATAACTTTGACTTCATACTAAACATAATTGATCGACCGGTACGGTATCAGTACATCTTCAGATCAAAATAAGTATTACGAAGTACGAGTAACTACATGGATCAACATAAGATAATGATTTTTGAAATATATTCCAAGCCAAAAAGTCTTTGTGCATTTAAAAAAAAAATAGTCGTTATGGATCCACTAATGCATAGAATTGTTAAAAAATATATATAGATTTCAATTTTGAAATTCACATTATACTCGATAAAAATTTTTTATCGAGTATAATGTGAATATAATGTAATGTGAACACAATAGACTCCACATTTAGCACGGAATAACTTTAATCCAGTTGCGTATTTCTCGGGCGGAGTGGCAACGTTGCATTCTGTTAAGCGATGTTGCCAAACATATTCCTCGATAGGACATTATACTCGATGAAAATTTTTTCAACAATTTCATGCATTAGTAGATCCGTAACGGCTAAATTTTTTGAACCCACGAGGACTTTTTAGCACTGAATATATTTCAAAAATCAATTACTTGTGTTGATCCATTTATATACTCGTACTTCCAGCAATACATCTTTTGATCCGATACCTATATCGTAACAGTTGATCAATTATGAATTTATTATAGCTAATCTAGATATTTTATATTCGCAATGCTCCATACATTGTAAGATCTATATATATTTTTTAACAATTCCATGCATTAGTGGATCCATAACGACTATTTTTCTTAAATGCACGAAGACTTTTTGGCTTGGAATATATTTCAAAAATCATTACCTTATGTTGATCCATGTAGCTACTCGTACTTCGTAATACTTATTTTGATCTGAAGATGTACTGTTACCGTACCGGTCGATCAATTATGTTTAGTATGAAGTCAAAGTTATTGTTATTAATATTTAAAGAGGTTGAATTTTGCGTATGGGGTTTTTATACTACTTACCATTTATATTAAGTTTTTAAACTCTATTCCTCGAAATCAATCTAAAAAAGAAAATTATGTGTTTGATTTCCGCAGATTGTTTGAGAAAAGTAGTTGATAAATGCCTGCGTGATTTCACCGTATACTGCTTAGTATGATACTATTGTCATCGGCAGCAGCGCGGGCGTTGAGACTAAAGGATTCGACCTCGGGCAATAGCAATAAAAAAGTTAATAATCAATGTCAAAATCCTATAAAATTTGTTGTTAAAGTTGTCAACAGAAAAATTATTTTCTTTTGGCAATTTAAGTGTTTACCCGACTTCAAAAAAAGGAGGAGGTTCACAATTCGTCGCAATCTTTTTTTTTATGTATGTTCATCGATGTAAGACGCCTGGACCCGTTTGCGAAATTCTTGTTTTATTTGAAAGGGTGGTCCCATAGTCACCAGGTCAAGATCTGATGATTAAAGATTAGAGAAATCAAGGAAAACTTTCAAAACTTTTACGGGCAACTAGTGCATTTCTAGTTGTTTTCATTAAGTATTTTAAAGCACTACAATTTAGTAATGATCTGGAGTAGATATGAAGTCGGGAGACAGTTGAGGGAACTCCTCGACAATTCACAGCAGGTACCTTGTGTTTGAACTTGATTAATTTGTATTGATAAGAACTTTACACCTAAATGGGTTGTAACTGTCATTAGAGCTCTGATGATGAATACAAAGGCCAGTTCAGGTAACTTCTCAAGGGTTTACAGTAGTTCCCTTGTTTTTGGATTTAATTAATATATATATTGATGAGCAATTTTCACCGATATGCATTATTATGAAAATCTGTAGTAGATTTGATGATGAAGACCACGACCGACAAACATTCATTTTAGCCCACATATATTTTTTTTTATAATTATAAACTAGCGCTTGACTGCAATTTCGCCTGATGGTAAGCAGTGATGCAATCGTTGATTGTAAAGCGCGCTAGTTTATTAAGTCCATTCACTTACAAAACCTTAGTGAATAGGAAGGAAGACGGCAGTTGAGCGTCGACAACGCTGCACCAGAGGGAGATTGATGTGGAGACCCTCCATGACCAAACTCCCGGCACAACAACATTTGGCGCATCGTACCCGGCACACATCGCAACACAACTGCTCAGACCCGTCCTCCGTACGGCTTCACCAGAAATCAGGCCGGTACACGACGAATCGCTTGGCGGCAAGATTTTGTCTGGTGGGTGGTAACTTCTGCCGGCAGCCGATGTTATGGCCTATCACCGAGCAAAGGCACCGAGCATAGGTGCAAAGTTCTTATCAATACGATTTAATCAAGCACAAACGCAAGGTGGCTGCTGTGAATAGTTGAGGAGTTCCCTCGACTGCCTATGGTCTTCATCATGAGATTTACTACAAACCATCATTTTAACCCATATAGGTGCAAAGTTCTCATCAATATAAATGAATTAAGTCCAAACACAAGATACCTACTATTAACCGTTGAAGAGTTAGGGAACTCTTCAACGGTTAATAGTAGGTATCTTGTGTTTGGTTTGTGGTGGCCTTTGCTTTTATCACCAGAGCCTTCATGACAGTCATAACCCATCTTTTTGTAAAGTTCTTATCAATACAAATTAATAAGCACAAACTCAATGTTGCTGCTGTGAATCATTGAGGAGTTCCCTTGACTGTCTAGGGTCTTCATCATCAGATCTACTGCACACCTTCATTTCAACCCATACAGGTGCAAAGTTCTCATCAATATAAATGAATTAAGTCCAAACACAAGGTACCCACTGTTAACCGTTGAAGAGTTCCGTGAACTGGCCTTTTTTTCATCACCAGAGCTTTCATGACAGTCATAACCCATCTTTTTGTAAAGTTCTTATCAACACAAATTAATCAAGCACAAACTCAAGGTAGCTGCTGTGAATAATTGAGGAGTTCCCTTGACTTTCTCCCGGCTCCATCATCACCTATACCAGACCTTTATCAAATTGTAGTTCTCTGAAATACTTAATGAAGATACTTAGAAATGCACTAGTCGCCCCTACGATTTTTGGAAGTTCCTCTTGATTTCTTTAGTCTTCCATCATCAGATCCTGACTATGGGACCATTTAGAAAGTTTACCTTTTCTAACATAAAAAGAATTTTGTAAATCGGTTTAGGCGTCTGAGATTTATCGGTGAACATACATAAAAAAGTAACTGCTGCTTATCCAATCGCTTCACTCCCTTGGCAAATGCTGCGCCCTGATTGGCCCATTTGAATTGGATCAACAACTGCCCAGACGCCAAAAAGGTGGATTTGTATAAAACAGCCCTTAATTATTGTTATTACTTATTATTATTCATCGTGACACATGTGGCTCCGAACGGAGCCACCATATTTATGGGCAGATGGCATCGGATCAAGAAAAGGCCCCCGGATCAACAAGTGAAAATGGATCAACAAATTACTACCTATACGGCACGTCTGATCAACAAAGTGCCCAAAGGGATATATATATATATATATATATATATATATATATATATATATATACCGATAAATCACACAGATTGGGCTAGCCCGAAAGTAAGTTCGAGACTCTTCGCAGCAGGCGTGTTGACCGCTGTGTCACGGAGTACGACAATTCCCAACTCTAACAACATCACCACCACCTGTACAAATCTATGTACCAACTCTACCAACGTCAGTACCAACATAGATACCAACTGTAACAATCTATGTGCCAACTGTATGAACGCTGGTACCAACTGTAAAAATCTATGTACCAACTGCACCAATGTGTATGCCAACTGTACCAATCTATCTACAGACGACAGCATATCAAGCTACTACGGATTCAGATTTCTTTATAAAATTTTCAACTTTATCTCCAAAGCATTAAGGCTCAAGGTTGGTTGGGAATATTGGAAAATTTCGGGTAGCTTGACCTGCTGCCGTCAGTACCAATTCTACCAACGTAGGTAACAACACGACTAAATCTACAGCTACTTCTGCTCTACCAAGAGGGTGGCTGTGAAGAGGGTGGCTGTATGATCACCTGTGGCCTCACCTGCAGGTGGGGACTTCTGGCAGGTGTACTGGAACGTGGTCGTGTCCCACAGGTCACTCTGCACCACTATGAACTCTTTCTTTCTCTTCTCTGAGTCTTTTCTTTGACCTGAACATAAAATTGAGACAGATAGTCAATTTATAGTAACCGATCAATTCACTCTGGTAAAAATCTCACAATGAAAAATTAGGTGAAGAGTATTAGTTGGTATGATAGCTCACTTCACGCTCATTTCAAGTTTTCACGGTGAGATGTTTACAGAATCGCTTTTTTAAATAAAACCCTTTGAATTTGGTGTAAAAATGGTTACTTATACCAAAAAAAAATTCAATATTTAAATAAATAGAAAAAGAAGTAATGAACTTGGAGAATTTTCTAAAATAGTGTGTGAGAGAGTGAGTGGATGTGATAACGCGCTAGAATGATGAGAATTGCGATGTGTGTCGGGTCCGATGCGCCAAATGTTGTTGTGTCGGGAGTTTGGTCGTGGAGGGTCTCCAGATCAACCCCCTATGGCGCAACTTCGATGGTCGTGTTGTTGGGTTTAACATTGCATTACCTCGCTCAACTGCCGTCTCCCTTCCTACTCACTCAGTTTTTTGACTGAATAGGCTCTCAATAAATTAGCGCGTTTTCCCATCAACGATTGCATCAAGCGGGATTTACCATCAGGATTACGGTCAAGCACTAATTTATAATTATAAAAAGTTAACTTACATGATTTTCTTCTTTCTGTTGAAGAGTAATCATGGTCTACATCCAGGATATCTTCTGGCTCCACCTTAGGTTTTATTACAGGCACTGGATCTCGTTCTTGACCTGAAACATAGAAAAAGCTATGACACCATACTCCATCGGTTTAGGTAGTAACTAAAGTTATAAAATCACTTAGTTAATGAATTAAGGTTGCTAAATTAAAGAGTACATCTGTGACGTAGTAGGACAACTGAAGTGACTGAGATTACGTTTAGTCGGGTTACTAAGCCACGTTGTCGCCTTTATTTAATTACATAATCCGATGGGCGATGGAGTATAGTATCCGTTACTAAATCTTTTACCTCTCCTGTTAACTCTTTAACATCATGTCCCGGTTGTCATACGAACATCTAATGGCTGTTTTTACGGGTTGTTGGAGCCCTCAAAAGTCCAACAATTTGTCTAACTGCAATCCTTCGTCGATATCGCCTTCGGGTTGAAGGTCAGACGGCAGCCCGGCCGCTTCATAGAAAATATCGGGGTTTAGCCAAAATCAGCAGTTAGACTGGTAAAGGACTCCAAAGCTGAAAAAGCTTCGGATGCTGGGATTAACGCTGACTGCTTCGGCTGGAGCCATTCTCATATTTTATTATAAGGCATTCCTGCCAATACAATACCTAAGAAAAATCATGACCGTACCTATAACCTTCCTCTCCATGCCAGAAGGTGGCTCCATATCATCCTGATCTACAGACACGTGCATCAGGTCAGTTAGTAACGCTGCCTGACTGACGCTGGACATCCTCCTGTGACCCCTCGATGAAGGCTTGTGGTCTCTGGACGGCGTGGTCTTTGTGGATAAGGAGTCCTGCCGGTCCTGTGTTTTCATGACTTTCTTTTGATGTTCTGGAGTCTGTGGAAAAGTATTTAATTAAATGGTCATACGATGTAGCGTCAATTATGTAGTAATTTTCATTAAAATTGGTCTATTATAAATTGGTGTATTACAAAAAACGGACAAGTGCGAATGGATAAACGTAGCAGGCTGTAGTACAGATGACAGCATATCAAGCTACTAGAATCTGACAGATTTCTTTGGTTTTTAGATTGATTTTCAGGTTGATTGGGAATATCTGACAGTCTCGGGTAGCTTGACCTGCTATCGTCCGTACAAACCCCCCCCTCACACACACGCACCCCCCTCCCCCCGCCACACACATACACACACACCCCCCACCCCCCACACCCCCCCCTCCACACACAAATACTCGCATAAGCGCCCTACGCCTCTTAAACGATACAGCAGGAGCAAGCATACCTTTTCTCCGCGCGGTTGAAAGAGAGGGGGATATTACTTTCTTTCCTACCTACGCCGCGAGTTTAACATTTTCTACCCATCCGGAACAAGTGCACAATGTCGCTGAAGTAGTTCAAAACTGGTTTTAGACTGTTTTCACACCTTATTAACTTTCGGTGTGGCTGCCTTGGTGTACATAGGTTCCTGTACCTTGGCAGGAATGGATTTAACAGTAGGAGTGTCGCTGGTCTTTAGCGCTGGTATTGTTTTTGCTTCTGCTCTCGCAGGCTCTGGCGTCTTGGTAGCCTTAGGAGGTGGCTCTGATGGTTCCTGTAATTATTCCAAAATATTTATGATTTTACAGAAGGGAAAACAAATATCTTACACACAATTGGGCAGTAGTCTTAATCTCGAATATAAATCAAGATTGATAGCAGCTATATGAAATAACGGTACATCGCAGTATTGGTCTGAATTTAGATTAAATACAAAGAAGTTTAAGTATGTCGTGGTGGCCTAGTGGTTAAAACACCAGCCTCTCAAATATGAGTGCGCGGGTTCGATCCCAGGTCAGGCAAGTACCAATGTAACTTTTCTAAAGTTATATGTACTTTCTAAGTATTTCTTGGACACCAATGACTGAAGGTGAAGGAAAACATCTTGAGGAAACCTGGACTTTAAGTCTGAAATCGCCAACCCGCATTGAGCAAGCGTGGTGATTACGCTCAATCCTTCTCTGAATGAGAGGAGACCTGTGCCCAGCAGTGGGACGATATAAAGGTTGATGATGATGATGATGATGACAAAGAAGTTTAATGTGTTTTCAATGTCAACCGGATCTGGTCCTGATACTACCAATCCGGTCAAAAATCCTCTTTCTCAAAAATTTCTTATGTTTGACCAGGTAGCCGATTGATGTGAGCTTAGAATAAGCTGTCAATGTTTTCAATCCTTAGGACCGCGGTTCTCGGTGGTAGGCCATAATATCGGCTGCCGGCAAAAGTTACCACCCACCAGACAAAGTCTTGCTGCCAAGCGATTCGTCGTGTTCCGGCATTATGTCGGGTGAAGCCGTACGGAGGACCGGTCTGAGCAGTTGTGTTACGATGTGGGCCGGATACGATGTGACAAATGTTGTTGTGTCGGGAGTTTGGTCGTGGAGAGTCTCCAGATCCGTCTCCCTCTGGCGCAGCATCGTTGGTCGTGTTGGTGGGTGTAACATTGCATCACCATCGTTAACTGCGTTCTTCTTTCCTATTCACTCAGTTTTATTTGGGTGAATAGGATCTTAATAAAATAGCGCGCTTTACCATCTACGATTGCATCACTGCTCACCATCAGGCAGGATTGCGGCCAAGCACTAGATGATGAGATGGTTACTAAATCACACTGCAGTACATTATATGATTTTTACCTCAGCGCTCCAGCCTCCATAAGGAAGCTTAGCAAGCTGGTCCTTCTCTGGAACAGCTTTAGAAGAAGGTGGACTGGTGTAGTCCAGGTGGTTCTTGAATGACACATTCTTAGTCTGCTCCTTCTTGGGTTCCTTTGGAGGCGGGTCTTTGAGAGGCTCCGGTGGTGCTGAGGGTTTTGGTCTGCAATAGACGGAAAATAAAATGTTTATAGAATGTCAAGTTGGAGCGCGTCACGTCAGCTACATGCACAGTAACCGCTGGGAAACACGCGATATTTTCTGAGGATGGAGGCCGACCCAGGGACAGTTGGCTGCCTTCAGTTTTCTCTCAGGTAGGTATTGCTGGGATATTGTGTCGATTCATTGTCCTAAGAAAATATCTGCTTGCAGCTATATTCAGTAATTTATATTTCCAAGTAGATATGTAAATATTGACTTACTTCTCAATAGGTGGTTGAGTCTGAAGGTTGATGTATTCCGCTTCAGCGCCAGCCGAGGCGCTTAGGCTGCATACCGATGTAATGTCACTGGTTTCTGCAAATTTTGTTTCAATATCGCTTTATTGCAGTGTGGCCTTTTTTTTGTTGGGATGGGAAATCATCAAATGACTTCTCCCGCTCTGGGCGGAGCGGAAGGGCGTATCAGACTTTTACTGACTAAAACCCACCCGTGTTTCTTCACTTGCTTGTGGGATGGCCAGGATCACGGTTTCTTGTTTAACCAACCCGCAACCCTGACCCAGGAGGCATCGGTCTTCGTGGACCCCGTCACGATGTCCTGACATCTTTCTGAGGCGCGCGTGAAACACGACGCACCGTCGACTCGGGCCTTACCGGGCGGCGAGCTACCCACTGCTCACCACCCGCAGGCCCGCGCCCGCAGGGTGTCTCCTGCGGCGGCTAGTGGCGTGAGGGCGCTGGGACACCCGTTGCCTCACGCGCTCCGCCTCCTCTTTTGCCAGCATTATTGCTTCGTAGAAGGAGGTGACGGCCTGCCATGCACTCTTGCTCCGGACCATGGCCTGGACCAGGGTCGGACGAGAGAGATCGCCGCCGATCGCCGCTACGAGGACACGGCGGTGCTCTACCCAAGCCGCGCAGACCTCCACCGTGTCCTCAGGGCGATCCACACAATGGTGACACCCTGGCGTTTCCTCCCGTCTTATACGGAACAGGAACCTCCCGAAACAACCGTGTCCGGAGAGGACCTGCGTCAGGCGGAAGGTGAGAGCGCCGTGGCGCCTCTCTAGCCAGTCCTCAAAGAGGGGACTTATCGCCGCTATTGTGGCGTGCCCAATTGCAGTGTGGCCCAGTGTGCCGATTTACAAGTTGTAGACCGTAGGTTCGAACCCGTTAGACGCTTTGTGTAAATTATTTCATCACCGTTGCTCTCAAAACGGAAGGAAAACATGGTGAGAAAACTGGCATGTTCTAGAACCACAATTTCAAAGCCATGTGGCATCTACTAACCCCATAGATCACTTATACACTAGATTCACGTAAAAAATTGGTTGAACTGAACAAGCGCACAACGCAGCACTTGGGTACTTCTTTCATTTAGTACTTACTTTATAATTCTAACTTTAATGCATGCGTGTAAGGATGAATTTGGTTTGATGTCAGGCTCGGTCGTAAAAAATAATTGCTTTTTGTACTGCTTTGTGATAAGAACTTTATACACTGCACTTAAGGCTGATTTTAAATTAATGTGTATATTTATTTTGACTACTTTAGACTGCTTAATACTTGTCGCCATTTTTTATAAGAGTGTTGTTTGAGACTGTGTATCTAGTGTATAAGTGATCGATGACTAACCTGCACTGGGCCCACGTGGAACCACCACGCGGGCCTGGTGCGAGTTGGTACTCCCTCTCATCAAGAGGAGACTTGTGTTCCAGTAGTGGTAACATTATAGGCTGATTGTGATATGAAAATTACTGCTTTAGTTGACCCTATATAGGATGGCATGGAAATCAACGCGCAAACTCTCTCTGTCATGTACAGAGTTTACGCATTGATTTCCTAGATATTTTTTAATAACCTACGAATTATTTCTAAGCTAGTCTAGCCGTCTAGAATCATATACTGAATTCATGGTAACTGTTCACTCTCCGATGTCAACTCGAATATTTAACTAACTATTTAGTGCCTTGATTCATTTAAAAGAATCTGACAGCCTCCGTGGCGTAGCGGTAGCGAACGCGGCCGTTGCGCAAGGAGGCGCGGGTTCGATCCCCGCACAGTGCAAATATTTGTTTGCATGAATATCAATCTTTGCATTGGTCTGGTCGTGCCTCGGAAAGCACGTTAAGTCGTTGGTCCCGGTTGCTATACGAACATCTAATGGCAGTCGTTACGGGTTGTTGGAGCCCTCAAAAGTCTAACAATTGGTCTAACTGCAATGCTTAGATATCGCCTTCGGGTTGTGGAGGTCAGACGGCAGTCGCTTCACGGAAAATACCGAAGTTTAGCCAAAATCAGCAGTTAGACTGGTAAAGCGCGGACCCCAGACTCCAAAGCTGAAAAAGCTACGGACGCGACTGGGATTAACGCTGAGATGATGATGATTCATTTAAAGGAATCGGAGCTTAAAGAGTTCAAACTGGATTCTTTTTTAATCCTTTATTTAAAAGAACCAGGTTTTTAATAGTTAATTACGATATAGCCTAAAAAATAATAATAAATTTATATTTTAACTTTGTCTTTTTTTCCTTCTGTGAAAAATTCCCTAAAAATTTCAATAAAGTAGGGACCGATTAATATATATATATATAATGGTGATTACAGACTTACCCGGATGACTGATATTCTCCTTGGGTAATGGAAGCCTCGTCCTTGAGGGTGCTGGTGAGCGGGAGTCCCGCGTCGTCGACGACTCTGAGCTAGCATCACTTCCCAGCTTGCTGAGCAGCATCTGAAGAATGGGCTTATTGGTATCTCATTCATATTTAGAAAAAAAAACTTAAATACGTTTATTTGTAGCAAACATGAGGCAGAGAAAAACATAATAACTACAGACGAAAGCACATCTAGCTACTAGAATTTGTCAGATTTCTTTACTAGATTTTCAACTTTATCTCTAAAGCATTAAGGCTCAAGGTTGATTGAGAAATTTGACCGTTTCGGATAGCTTGACCTGCTGTCGTCCATACAGAAGTTGAAAAATATACCTACTTTTAAACATTACGAAATTGTTTTCCAACTTCCGCTTTTTTTGTTGAAGTAACATTCAAATCAAATAGCTACTATATTCAACTTATAAAATTGAGCAAATTGGATAGAATTTTAAAAATAGCGCTTCTGAATGAAATACAGATTCAAAATAATAACCGTAACTAATTTCGTACGGAACTTCAAACGTGCTAAAACAATCTTTCTTTGATGTTTATTCGCTTGGCAGCCTTTACAAATTAACGAATCAATTGACAAAAATAGGTCGGTGAATATTTTTAAACGTATGTTACATATGACGACACATCAATCTATACAACGTGTAACAAAAAGGGTATATAAGTACATACCAAGGGCATGGCATCTTTAGATGATATCAAACGATATAGGAAGGGTTTCAACTCAAAATAAAATACTCAAAAAATTGGTACCAAATTTTCGGTTTCGTGTGTTTCTTAAAATAAAATCATAACAAACGTGGCAGCATACTACTGTATATGTTAATAACTACTCGTTACCCGTCACGTTACTTGCGAAAATCCGATAAATGTCTTCAATATCTCTGTGCGACTAGTATGATAGTAGCCTATCACAGGCGGTGATTTTCCTCATAACTTCCTAACATAAAGAGATAGAATTAAAAAACCCTTCCAATATCGTTTGATATCATGTAAAGATGCCATGCCTTTGTTATACAGTATGTTAAATAACAGAGGGCGTTCCCTTAAACTCGTTAATATATATGATTAATAGATTAAAATAAAAATATCAGCATAGAAAAATAAGCATAAAAAAATCCGAATAAAAAAAAATTCTAATTGGAAATAAATTTGAAACCTCCTGTTTTAAATCAAAATAGTAGTCGTCATGTATAAATAAATTGCGACGTTGCCGTCTTTCATGTTCGCGTGTACAGTGTGTTTCTTTTACATGTCAATTTAAAATTTTTATTGAATATTTTCTTATTGGAAAAAATTTTAAAACATTTTGTTTTCGAATGGAAATATTTTTTTTTAGCATGTATGTATGCTATACTATTTCGGGTTAACGGGAACGCCCTCTGTTAGTTAACATACTGTATACAATATGTAAAGAAAACCCTGTCCGATCCGTGAAGGTATTGTTAGGTATCGTTAACTGATTCTAATAATGCCTACAAAGCCGGGCTAAACTTAAAAAAAAATCCCCCCAAAAAAAAAATATTATTTCGAAAAAGCGAGGTAACTTAATGCATGTGCGGTAGGCAACCCGATAGCCCCGCCCCCTTCACCCGCGCATACATGCGCGGGTGAAGGGGGGCGGGGCTTGCGGCACGTGGTCGCATCGCTATTCGCTCCGTCATAAATGGTGTTGTCAGTTTTTTAAAAATTACCAAATTTCGGGGAAATTGGAATTAATACCCGGGAAAAAAAGATTATTTCAAAATTCTTTATTATGGTTACTGTGATGATTATGTAAAATTTTATATTATATTTGGTCAAGTGTTTACCTAACCTTTATTATCCTTATGGGTCGGACAGGGTTTTCTTTACATATTGTATATACCCTTTATGTTACACGTTGTATACATTTGCAGACATAGGTCAAATTACTAAACAGTGTGAGTAGTTACAGATATGTGGTAGACCTTCTGTTTTGCTCAGAGTGTGTATGTAGGTACAGACGACAGCACATCAAGCTACTATAATCTGTCAGATTTATTTATCAGATTTTCAACTTTATATTTAAATTGTTAAGGCTCAAGGTTGATTGGGAATATTTGCCAATTTCAGGTAGCTTGACCTGCTGCCGTCAGTACCTACAATGCGACAATAGGACATGTAACTGATTCTAAAACATGATTTACATAATCATAAGAGTTAAACGAATGATAAATAATGTGAATTATACAACGTGGCGCTGCAATGGCGACATTCTGTCGTCTGTATAATTACTGTGCAACGGTTTTTGTATCATAAGCGTACAAGCTGTTTAGTATTCATTACATTGTGAATATTTCACAGTTGAAAGATTAGTGCTGCTGGCTGCATCTAACCTAACGTTTTAAATATTCGGTCCTATTTTGGTATTTTGTCTTTTGAAGATCTATTGTCTTAAAATACGATTTTTTAAATTTCAATGAATAATTTATAACTATTAAATAGATACCATTTTCACAAGCAAACTGTTGGGAGAAACGCAGACATGCACCGGTCGCGCCTAGTATAATTTAATAGCAATGCACAAAGAGTCACAGAGTATACTTTTTGCGTATACTTGTATTTATTAAAAAGCTATCTACCTACTTTTGATAATCACATAGTGCAAAGTCTTTAAATAAATAGTTTTCTACAGTGAAGGAGTTTTTAAACTTTTTATACAGTATGTTAACTAACAGAGGGCGTTCGCGCGAAATAGTATATGCACAGCAAAAATATACATTCGAAAACAAAATTTGTTTTAAATTTTTTTCCAATATGAAAATATTCAATAAAAATTTTAAATTGACATGTGACATGTAAAAGAAACACACTGTACACGCGAACATGAAAGACGGCAACGTCGCAATTTATTTATACATGACGACTACTATTTTGATTTAAAACAGGAGGTTTCAAATTTATTTCCAATTAGAATTTTTTTTTATTCGGATTTTTATGCTTATTTTTCTATGCTGATATTTTTATTTTAATCTATTAATGATATATATTAACGAGTTTAAGGGAACGCCCTCTGTTATTCAACATACTGTATAAGCTTAAGCTTTCAATGTTTTTATTCTACATTCCAATATTATTTTAGGCTAATTTGTAATCTATGTTACCTGCAGCTCATTCTCCTTAGCCTGCAGCGTCCTTCGGTAGCGGTTATTGTAGTGCCGCAGTTCCTTCATGCGTCGCTCGAGCTCCGGCCCGGGCGACCGACATTCGTGTGTGGAAGCGGGCCGCAGGGTCGCTCGAATGCGGCCTGTGCCAGCACCACCCGGACCATTGCGACGAAGTTCCAGCAACTGGAAAAAGTAAGGTATAGGTTTAAACTAAGCTTTTTAGATTTATTCAAAAAAGAAAATATTAGGGACGGGAAAAGCTAACCTACCAAGGGAAGACATTAAAAATATAAATTTTACCTTCGGTACAAAGACCAGGCATAGTGTGCCAGTCGTGCAGAAAATTATGAAGATGGCGATTAGAACGAATAACGCGTCTTTGTGATCTTGCAGCACCTGAGAAATTTAAAAGGATAATTTAAGTGTAAGAAGGATAATGATTCACCCCTTTAAAGCGACTCAAAAAAGGCAAACAGTATTCATCAACAAGAAGTTGGCATTATTATTAATTTCATTTCTAAGTCAATTAAGGTTTAACTTACTAATGTGATAGCAGCACCCATAATACACATGATGAGTACGTTGTACACCGACAGGCCGATATGCTGCGAGTCGTTCAAAGCTGGAATGGATACATGACGAGTTTCCCATGCCAGAAAGGCGCCGAATACCTGGTGGAAATAGAATATAGTGTAAATAAATAAACATTTAAGAAATAGTTTAGGCCCCTACTTAAAACCTTGTCGTACTCCAAGCTGAGTATCTATTCATAAATTATAGTTTGGGTTTTCATGGCACTTTTATACAATATATCCTTAAAAGAAAACAATAATCGTCTTTGACTAATTTAATTACAAATGGGGCCTACGTTCGTATAAACATTGTTTTAGTGAACGCTATCAAAGGCTTTTGACTAATCCTTGATCTGGTGTCTTTATAAATTTGATATAAAACATTGCTCTGTTTTTTTATGCACTAGGACGTCTCCTAGTGCTTAAAAAACCTAGGTTTTTTGAAAATACTTACCAACAATAGCCCCTTATAAGCGTAGATAATTCCTATAAAGATAGTCATCCGCTCAGATTGACAATACTCGTTCTCTTGAACTATAACGATGTCTTCGCTTGAAGGATGTGGCTGCAATGTAAAGATTTACATCATTAGTTTCTTTTTTTCTAAGGATATTTTAGTTATGCATAAAATGTAAACAGTAAATGAATAATAATCTTACATAAGGATCCATTTGCTTAGTAGCCCGGTAGAAGGGATCAGAGACCTGCCACGTAGTCATGATAGCCAGGTCGATCGCTAGCAGTACACCTACCACCATAAACAGCTGGTAGTCTTTAATCACCTGTAAAATCACTAATGGTATGCGTTCAGAAGTTACTTTGTTTAACTTTTGTTAAATTTTTGCATAACTTAAGTTTTACCTATTTTGTTTTGTACTTTCGACAGTATGCTGCGAGTCGTTCAAAGCTGGAATGGATACATGACGAGTTTCCCATGCCAGAAAGGCGCCGAATACCTGGTGGAAATAGAATATAGTGTAAATAAATAAACATTTAAGAAATAGTTTAGGCCCCTACTTAAAACCTTGTCGTACTCCAAGCTGAGTATCTATTCATAAATTATAGTTTGGGTTTTCATGGCACTTTTATACAATATATCCTTAAAAGAAAACAATAATCGTCTTTGACTAATTTAATTACAAATGGGGCCTACGTTCGTATAAACATTGTTTTAGTGAACGCTATCAAAGGCTTTTGACTAATCCTTGATCTGGTGTCTTTATAAATTTGATATAAAACATTGCTCTGTTTTTTTATGCACTAGGACGTCTCCTAGTGCTTAAAAAACCTAGGTTTTTTGAAAATACTTACCAACAATAGCCCCTTATAAGCGTAGATAATTCCTATAAAGATAGTCATCCGCTCAGATTGACAATACTCGTTCTCTTGAACTATAACGATGTCTTCGCTTGAAGGATGTGGCTGCAATGTAAAGATTTACATCATTAGTTTCTTTTTTTCTAAGGATATTTTAGTTATGCATAAAATGTAAACAGTAAATGAATAATAATCTTACATAAGGATCCATTTGCTTAGTAGCCCGGTAGAAGGGATCAGAGACCTGCCACGTAGTCATGATAGCCAGGTCGATCGCTAGCAGTACACCTACCACCATAAACAGCTGGTAGTCTTTAATCACCTGTAAAATCACTAATGGTATGCGTTCAGAAGTTACTTTGTTTAACTTTTGTTAAATTTTTGCATAACTTAAGTTTTACCTATTTTGTTTTGTACTTTCGACAGTGAGAAAATTTCAGCTTTACTGGTCATAAAGGATGAGCAGATACGAGTTAAGTGCAACTAACCTTCTTATTCAACTTGACATCAGTGAAAATGGAATGGACCCGCCAGGTCTTGGAGAACATGGCACCGAAGGCGAGGCTGAATCCTGCCATAAGGAGCCAGGCTCTAGCGGTACAGATGTAGGGAAATGCAGCTGTGGATTCATAGATCAAGATATTATAGAACGTTTGTTATTTGTTTGTGATATGTAGCCCATCTATGACAGCGAGGCTCAGCAAAACAGTTTTCGTAGTATTGGGGAGATGTTTTTAACAACAAAATTGTTACAAGGAAAAGTCATTGAGATGAAAAATGTTGTGTTTGCTAGACTTTCAAGGCTGATGCTGAGCCTCGTAACAATATTGAATATTAAATATAATCTCACAACACCATTTCTAAATTATTATTTTTTTATTTCACACATTTAAATTGTAAGTTACATTTTTAGTTGCGGAACTGAAAAAAATACATGCATATTTGCAAAACCATATTTAATTTTATTAAATAAATAAAGACAAACTGGTTGATATGACTTAGAAAAGACAGATGATGCAGGTGATCAGAAATATGGATTCAAGACTTTATCAGTCATCAATGGGAAAGGAAACATTAATTTTGTAATAGGAAACATAAAACTTACAGACCACAGATGTAGAATAAGATGGTCATGACTCATGATATAGTTCAAATATTAAAAAAAATTGGAAATCATTTAAAAGATATGCACACAGCACATCTCTGGTCTGTTAATAAAAAGCATAGCAATTGAAAGAAGCTGTAAGAGAAAACAGAGACATGTATACAGACCGACAATAAGCATCGCGGACGGATGAAGGAGCAAACAAACCAAAACTTGGAAACATGCGCGACTCCTTGGACCTAGAAATTTGCCTAGGTCTTTCTCAGAATAAAATTCTATCATGGTTGAGAGTTCCTAAAGAACAATAGCAGGATTGGCAGGTGTCATGCAATCGCAGTGTTGCATTTATAGTTCGCATTCATTGGTATATACATATACAATACTCTCAAAAAAGATAGGTCTAAAAGGTATTCATAGTACTTATATTTCTTTTATTCCGCCAGAAATATGTTGTTTATATTTCATTAGTGGCCCAGTTTTCTTTGACGCCATGACAGTATTGAAGTTTTAAAATGCTGGGAATTATTTCTAGCAAGGATGGGTCAAAGTTCCCAAAATTTGGTTGAGGATCCACATAGCCCAGGATGGAAGCTCAAGCTTTGGGGGTGGGATCAAGCTTTTACCTCCGTGTGGCGTGTCCTGAGAAAGACCTAAGAACCAATGGCATTGATGAGATCAGATGACTTTGTAGCGTGGTCGATGATTGTGCTAGCGTCATGCGAGTCGAGAGTGCCTGTTTAACAAGTTATTTTAGTTTCGCATTTAACTTTATTGTTATGGTAGTGGGAGCTAAGCAACGTTGATTTTAATTAGACATTTAACTGACTGGGACTATGTCTTTAGGAATTTGAAAGACGAAATAGATGGTTTATAGGTACTTTATAGAACTATGGCAGGAAAGAAGTAAACTACTGCCTCAAATGTAAGTATGTTTCATGATTATATTATTTAAAACCGGATAGACTTACATGGCAAAACCAAAGCCTAGGAAGGTTCCTGAATAAAAGATAATTTAAAGAATTTCGAATCACATAGACATTTTTCCAAAATAGTTATGCAACAAAACTTTTAGCATAATTGCGCTTGCTTAGCACCAGCACTCCTTTAGAATCCAAGAAGATGAGCATGATCTTTACCTCCGGCTTCAAAGTCAGAAAGAACACAAAGATATTAATAAGGCATGTCAGCACAAGATTGAAGTGGTGCAAAGGTACGTACCGATGCTGCTGAGGCTCGAGTCGAGACCGAGGAAGATGACGCTCAGGTACGTCAGCATACATCCAACGATGATCAGGTTATTCAGGTGGGGTGATGACATTTTTATATATCTGAGGAATAGAGAAACGGTAATCACAAACCTTATTTCAACATTCTATAAGTATTGAAGGATTAGTTCAGAAAACAATTTGTTGAAAACAATAAGTGATGGAGTACCTGAGAATACATATTATTTTACTTAATGTATAATTAAAATTTTAATGAATTCCTGAGGCAGAGAAATGATTATTAGGCATACAAAGAAAACTGGAGGATGTTCGCAAATTTCATTTAAAGTCATCAGGTCCTGAATATTCATCTAGATTCTAGATAGAACAATCGATCATTGTAAAGCATTTATTTATATAAACTTAATGAATAAGTTTATTTAAGGGATCCAGCTTTTAGTACAGAATTTAGAATATACCTACTGTTGACTGCTTACCAAATAAAGAAATCAACACCAAAAATATATTACAATGCAGGTAGTAACATCAATAACAGATAGTTACCTTTGGTTCCTATAGTGAATATTCATGGCGAGGAAACCGGTAGCCAGCAGGATGCCGAGCACGGAGCATGACACGAGAATGGAGTAGATCGTGATGTTCACCTGCGTGTGCTCGATCAGGCGGAGTGTGCGGTCTTTTGGAGGGTTCCTGGGAATAATCAAGGTGTTGTTAGATGTGTTTTTGCATGCAATGGGTAAGGAAGAATTTGCATGACATTGAATAATATCGTATTGGCTTCACAAGGAATAACTAAACTTGTGTTTGCTAAAAGGATTCCAACTGATAACTTTAAAAGAACTGACAGCGTTGTTGTTACCTCGCGCAGGAGTCAAGCTCAGGACTTCACTTTGTTTAAACATATGTTTTATGCCCATAAATAATGTATTTATTTATCAGATGTGAGTTCATTAGCAATCGCACAGCGCTATCTCGGAAGCACTAACTATAGAGATCGAGGTTTATCTTATGATGATCTATGCTGTGTGGAGGTATGAGGAGCAGCGTGTAAAGCTCACTCATCCTCCATAGAAAAGGGAGGATCCTCCGACCAGACTGGGATTGTTTGGCGAGCCATTTTGCCCACCGGTTGATGTCGCGAGCTTGTATGTATGCTAGTTGCACAGAAAACTCTGATTGCGAGATGCAGGATGCGCGTGACGTCAGTATGACGCGTTGTTGGCATGTTGCGTTGTAGGCACCGCTACAAAGTAAATTAAAAATAAGGCCGGAAAGACGCACTATTTAAGAGGCTTTCGTGTGTTAATATTCCATTCCGTTGTGAAGCATTTCCTTACATACCTGCCAAACCACTTAAAGGGCTCTCCACTGGCCAGATCCAGGTGGTCCCTCTCCGCGCAGTACTCCCCGACCTTCACCTCTCCTGTGCTGTCTCCCTGGAATTGCTTCAGCAGGATTGAAGCCTTGCGCTCGTTGTCGTAGAAACGAACTGGACCCTGTCATGAAAATTTATAATGAATAGTCGGTAAACAATACTTTGATCATCCTTTTTTATTGCCACCATCTTGAAAATACTTACTTCTTCAATATTCAAAGGATTCTTTAGAACTAAATACTATAATAAGTATATTTGATAGCCTCCGTGGCGTGGCGGTAGCGGACGCGGCCGCTGCGCAAGGTGGCGCGGGTTCGATCCCCGTACAGTGCAAATATTTGTATGCATGAATATGAATATTTGCACTGGTCTGGTCGTGCCTCGGAAAGCACGTTAAGTCGTTGGTCTCGGTTGCCATACGAACATCTAGTGGCAGTCGTTACGGGTTGTTGGAGCCCTCAAAAGTCTAACAATTGGTCTAACTGCAATGCTTCGATGTCGCCTTCGGGTTGTGGAGGTCAGACGGGAAAATGTCGAAGTTTAGCCATATCAACAGTTGGACTGGTAAAGCACACCCCACCCAGACTTCAAAGCTGAAAAGGCTTCGGATGCGACTGGGATTAACGCTGGGATGATGATGACTATAGTAAGTATATTTGTAATTATATCATTTTGAAACAAAATTGGTTAATTAATTTTGGGTCAACACCAATAAGAAAAAAAAGGATGTGGATGATTTTGGAGGACATGGCTAATTCATTGCTTCATAAATTCAAAAGTGTGTCTGTTCAACAACATAATATGTAACATTTTTTTTTTTTTATGCAAAACCCGAAACACGTGTCCAGTAGTTTTAAGCAAAGAATCTATGTACAAAATTTCAAAAAGATATCATGAAAAACCACAAAGTTATTAGCTAGCTATTCTACTTAGTTGTCCCAACAAAAATATGGTCAAAGCGAGCGCGGTGCATTGACCTCTGGCTTCAGCTGTGGCGTGCGGTGCAAATACTATGATCTATCATAACCGCTCGGTTACCACTCTGCAACAATTTCTGAATGTATTTGTGAAAAAATATAACATGGTGTAAAAATGATTGGAATCGATTCAGTCGCTTATTCTGAAAAAACTGTATTCAGCCCTCTAATCGGCGAACACATTTTTGTCTAATGATTGCGACTAGTTGGTATCAGTTGGAATCGTTCGGCCCGCCCATTGGTCCATTCGGTCCAAACGATCCCAACTAGTGGCAATCATTAGACAGAAATGTGTTCGCCGATTAGGGGGCAGTTTTCACATAAACAAAAAATGTTATATACAATAAGGCATACAGACTTACAATAAGGCACTAAGGTCCGTATTACAGAACGTCACTCAAAACTCAAGCTCTACTTAAGTCTCGTTTCTAGCCATTTGATTGGTTGAAACTAGTTTTAAGTAATGCTTAAACAGAGATCAATGTTTGAGTGACGTTCTGTAATAAGCATCTAAATGTTGTTGAACAGTCAAAATAAAATCTGAACCTTATCAAACGTAACTTATTCATCACTAGCTCAAACTCCACTCATTGTACTGACCGTAACACCTTCAAAGGTGACGTTGCCGAGAGCGTCCAAGAACAGCGCCTCCCACTCCTTGTCTCTATACTTAAAGTCCTGAACCGTCTTCTCTTTATACTTCGACCTCACTCGCTGTGCCACCGTCTGAATCGCCAGCGCCATCGCCCATATACCTTGATGACATATAACATTCTATGTAACTAGTGTTTCTTTTTTTTATAATTTTAAACTAGAGCTTGACTGAATGACTGCAATCCCGCCTGATGGTAAGCAGTGATGCAAGTTGATAGTAAAGCGCGCTAGTTTATTAAACCTATTCGATTAAAAAAATTTAGTGAATAGGAAGGAAGACGGCAGTTGACCAAGGTGATGCAATGTTAAAACCAACAACACGACCAACGATGCTGCGCCAGAGGGAGATTGATCTGAAGACCCTCCACGACCAAACTCCCGACACAACAACATTTGGCACATCGTACCCAGCACAACTCGCAGCACCCCTCTGGCGCAGCATCGTTGGTCGTGTTGGTCTTGGGTATAACATTGCATCACCTGGCTCAACTGCCGTCATCCTTCTTATTCCTAAGTTTTTTAAGTGAATAGGCTTAATAAACTAGTGTGCTTTACCATCAACGATTGCGTCACTGCTTACCATCAGGCGGGATTGCAGTCAAGCGCTAGTTTACAATTATAAAAAAAATAAAAAAACTGTTCAGACTCGTCCTCCGTACGGCTTCAACAGACAACATGCCAGAACACGACGAATCGCTTGGCGGCAAGACTTTGTCTGGTGGGTGGTAACTTCTGCCGGTAGCCGATATTATAATTGTGTAAAACTTTAAGAAACTTACCATCGTATGTATATCCGTGGAATCTGGAGTACTCTAGGCCTCGTCTTCGATCGTATTCCACTTGATAGTCCTTGGCTGTCTGAAAGATAAAGTATCCATTGTAAGATATACTTCAATAAGTAGATAACGGTTTTTTTATGAGTTTCGTACTTAAAAGGTAAAGGGATCCAATTACTAAGACTGTGGGTGGAGTCGTCTTTTAATTGATAATAATATTATTATATAATAATTTATAATATAATAAATTAATTTTATAAATTAGTTATTAGTTTTTATAAGTTAGTTTTTCTCGGTGGTAGGCCATAACATCGGTTGCCGGCAAAAGTTACCACCCACCAGACAAAGCCTTGCCGCCAAGCGATTCGTCGTGTTTCGGCATGATGTCTGGTGAAGCCGTACGGAGAACGGGTCTGAGCAGTTGTGTTGCGTTGTGTGGCGGGTACGATGCGCCAAATGTTGTTTAGTCGGGAGTTTGGTCGTGGAGAGTCTCCAGATTAATCTCCCTCTAGCGCAGCATCGTTTGGTCGTGTTGGTCTTAGGTTTAACATTGCATCACCTCGCTCAACTGCCGTCATACTTCCTATTCCTAAGTTTTCTAAGTGAATAGGCTTAATAAACTAGTGCGCTTTACCATCAACGATTGCATCACTGCTTACCATCAGGCGGGATTGCAGTCAAGCACTAGTTTATAGTTATTAAAAAAAAATATGTAAATACCTATAACTTTTTTTTTATCTTAAAAGATAAAGTCATTCCTGGCCGTGCTCATAGTCACCAATTGTTTTGTTAAATACTTATTTGAATTCACGACCATTAAAAAATGTATAAAAAATATTGAGCCTAGGAGTGTCCCTGGAGAATGTTCCTGTTCCTGAACTATCTGGGACACTAACGCTTAAAAGCTTAAAAGTGTAAAAGGGGGACACATACGAGTATAAAGGTGGATGTAAAAAAAACATTGATTGTCACTATACGAATATGCAATTTGGTTACGTTTACTACATTAAATAGTACAGTGGTTATTATAAGCCAGTTTTATTTTACTAAATACGGCATTTTTTGAAAAAATAAATGGAACAATTAAATGGAAAACTACCCTATTGAAAATTAGGCACACGCGCGGACCGCTGCTATCAATAATTCAACACAAACTTACCAAATAGTCAGAAATTAATTTTAATGTCATTAAATAATAAAACGAAAAAAAAGACTTATGACTATAATGTTAATTGTTAATGATGTATGTTTGAAATACGATGTATGAGCACTTGTGTACTCAATTTAGGTACCTATGTTGCGCTAAAGTTAGCCAAAAAGGTAAGAGCGAATATTGCGTTCTGAGTCGAAAAGAAAAGTATATGCAGCATCCTTACAATTCCGGACACAGTCATCTCCCCCGTGGTAGACAGCGGCAGCAGGTCCGTGAGGATGGTGGTGTCGAGCGCGGCAGTCAAGTTCCGCTTGGAGCACGGCGCGTGCCGCAGCCACCACTTGTTGCTGTACGTCCCAAGCAGGAGCCACGTGTAGGCGCGACCGTACATCTCTAGGCTGGGGATGTAGGAAAAAGCTCATTTGTAAATACAATAAATAAAATAATTCTGAGTTATGAATACATTCACGATGTTCCTATAAAGTGCGTAGAGTTGAATATCTCCATCCTATTTCAAGTTAAACGAATATGAACTTTACGTCAATAACAATAAAGTTGATTTCGAACTGACTGAGCACTATTAAAAAGTAAAAAAATATATACGAAGTTGTAGAATGAACTATACTTACTTTATAGTGTAGGTTAAAGTTTTTTTTTTCATTTTTGTTTACATTTTTGGTAAATAAAACTCGAACGCAGAATTGCGTTATTATGTTTATCAGTTAGAAAGCCAAGTCTTGGGAAAATGTGACATTTTCCCAAGACTTCGCTTTCTAACTGATGATCACGTTTTGAGATCAATATTTAGCTGAAGGAGAATGTTAAAAATAAGAATAACTGAAATCAAGTCATATAACAGGGCATACTTATAAGCTTCGCAGAATATTTGGAGCGCCCAGGTCTCGTTAAAGTTTCCCAGGATGATCCGGACATCCTTCTCCTTGAGCTTAGACAGTGCGGTTTTCACCTCCGTGGCGAAGCTCTGAGTCTCTTCTATGAGGAACCCGTTGGTATCCAGATCGGCTAGGAGACGGTTGTGAGCCTGGCAAAAACAGTAATAATTCTCTTGCGGTAGGCAAATATTTTTACAATTTTGGATTGCTTATAAACAGCAAGTTTTTGGTTCAATGATAAGTTGAAAAGTTGTATTATATCGCGTAAGAAAATGTTTGATAGAAGTATTGATACAGTAGTGTGCATAAACTATTCTAAAGTCAGCTCAAAAGCACTTACCAAAGCATATCTCGGTTCATTCTGGTAGATAGTCCCAACTCTAGTCCAATTGAAGTGCTGCAGTAGTCGGATCCTCGGCAGATTGAAGGCGTTCTCCGAGGGCACGATGCGGAAGAAATTAGGAAAGGCTTCCTTCGTGAACATTGGATGGGTGTCCGCGTACGATAGCTGGAAGAAACTGACAAGGAGGACAACCGACCCAGCGAACACAATGACGACCAAAAGGTGTCAACAAGCCATGTGTTCAAAGGACCAACATTAAGAGACCAAGGACCAGACTACGATAATGATAGACTGAAAAGAGTAGTAGCAATGTTTGGCATTACTAATATTCTTTTGAACCCATCTACTTAATAAACTTTTGAAGAAGTTCTACAATAGTAAAATAAGTAAGGTTTAAACCAACATCACATCGATCATTAGTCCAACACCTTATTTGTTGTGCTATTGTAGGTATCATTTCATATAAATAGCCAACTAAGCTACTTATGACGTCCTCTCCAAAAGTCTATCTAGTTCACTGTTTCAAAAGAGGTCCTACTAAATGTTACAATTCTATTTATAACATTTGTTAGGCCAGTCGTTCGCCTGAAGCTTATCTCTTCAAATCTCGGAAATCGTAATATTAAATCTAAATTGTATAAACTAACCCTTAACTATGTACACTAACTTATCCTCCTACCTGGGTGAGGTGCCAGTGTTTGGAGGCCTTGGCGATGGGGTCCGTGACGTGAGTGCAGGCGGCTCCGAACAGCATCAACTTGTGGGGACCACTGTGCATCATGTCGAAGAACGACTTCACTCCTACTGCAGCGTTGCACTGGAGGACATGAAAATATGTAAGCATTCATTACATGTTCCTGCCGGACATGCTGAGTTCGCGTGAAGGATTATGGCTATTCCTTCATACAGAGGGCCCGTGTCTCCGCAGTGTCAATAATGTACATTGCGTAAAGTGAGTAAGTATGTTGATTCTTCAGGATTGATGAACAAGGTTATTTGTTAATAGTACAGAAAACCCGCCACACATTTCCCACCCACTGCAACTCCTGAAAGCCAGAATCAACAGTGGAGACCGCCAGAAAAACGCCGAGCAATGAAGCTCGACGAGTCCCGGAGAAACGATTCAACTGTCTTGGGTCCCGCAAAAAAATTAATCGGAAAAGAATAGCGGGGGAGTAAGAAAAAATATATTTTTTCCACTTCCCTCCATAACAAGCAGAGAATAGAACTAGGCCATTAGGCAGAAAGGGACATTATTGCAACTGGGAGAAGCTCCCAAGCACCACGAAATAAGATCAATCAATCAGAATCAATCAAAATCAATTAGTCAGGAGGTAATCTTTTCAATATTTAAAGTTCTCACTACGGCAATACAAACCTTCTCGAAGAACCGAGTGAGTTTATTCTACCACACGTGCCCAGAGCGTGTTGATAGATTTATCGGTTTCCTCCCGATGTTCTTCATCACCGTTTTTAGAACAGTGGTGATGAAATTATTTTACATAAAGTTCTTGTTGTTCAAACTACAGAATAGCAGTGGTTCGAACCCTCGTGTAGCACTCATACTTCCGGACGGAGTTCTCTTAAAGTAGGTCCAAGTATGGGAGACCTTCAAAAAAACCGGCCAAATTTCTCGCGCATAATGTGGTTCAGAGATAAACGCTTACACCCAACGGGTCTACTGGACCTCACCTCGGTATCGTTCCACCACATATGCAGCCGGTAGTTCCTGAGCACGGAGTCGTGCTCGTTGACGTGGTCCAGGGCGAGCTTCACGCTGGGCATCACCCCTCGACCTACAACAGTGTTTACGTCTCGTTGGTACATGTTCTATAACTCGTGCAAGTTAACTGTGCACCTCGCTTTGTGACGTCATTCGGACGATACCGTTTGTAAAAAATGAGAATCATGTTATTTTTTTTTTATGTTAATAAAAGGTCGTTTGATGATAAAGCGTCATAATACTAGGCCATTTTACTCATGACGTTTTGAACATAACGTAGAAATTAAATGGATAGATATGGACTACATTCCAGCGAGGTGCACAGTTAAGTTGCGCAAGTTATATGTTGTATGTTACGGGTTTGGTTTCCGCACTTAGTCCTTCCAGTGGACTATTGTGCGTCTCATCTCACACATTGGAATATATTCAACGATTCTAAATGAATGGGAAAGAAAATAAACTTGTCATCCATACTAATATTATAAATGCGAAAGTAACTCTGTCTGTCAGTCTGTCTGTCTGTCTGTTACGCTTTCCCGCTTAAACACAATCTTTAGACCCTGAGAAAGGATATAGGCTACCTTTTATTGAAAAATTAGATAATTCCCTAGGGAAATCTAAAAACCGCGATGCAACCGAATTCCACGCGGGCGAAGCCGCGTCCGGAAAGCTAGTTACCTATAAAAATCACACTTGTTGTATTACAATTGTTGTATAATATTTATATGATACTGTTTTTAACCAACTTCAAAAAGGAGGAGGTTACTCAATTCGACCGTATATAAGCTTCTTTTTTTTTATGTTTGTTCGCGCATAACTTCGTCGTTTATGAACCGATTTTGATAATTCTTTTTCTGTTGGAAAGAAGACGTTCCCAAGGTGGTCCCATGATAAGGATATCGGGGTTAGATGGCGGAAGACCAGAGAAAACAAGGGAAACTTTCAAAAATTGCAGGGGCGACCTAGTGCATTTCTTAGCATTTTCATTAAGTACACACATCAAAAGTGTCTAGGGATCAACATATATTTTTGCAATAACTTTTCTCCTGATTGATATTAATTAAAATTTTCTTTAAGGATTCATCAAATAAAGTGTTTTCGTTTGTCACAGTAACGATAAACCAAGTCACCTTTGCATTAATAAAGAAATTTGCCATTTTCCTAATAAAGGGATATTTGACATTTGAACCACTAACACAAAAGTTCGAAAAAAAGACTGAAATAACAGTTTTCTCTAAAATTTTATTGGGTAACTTAAACAATTAATAATCCGTGTTTCTACCGCGAACACTAACAACACAAGAACATCGGTTTGGCATACTCAAAATGAGTTCATCCAAATCACGCTGTGGAATGGCCGCCCATGTTCGTTGCAACAACAAAAAAAGGTCTTCTTGCGACTGGATACCCTCCATATTCGGCAGAGCTCTTCTCTGTAGCATATCCCATGCATGCTCAATCGGGTTCAAGTCTGGCGACTGAGCAGGCCAGGGCAGGACATTGATGTTAGCTGCGGTGAGAGTCTGTCTTACAACTCTTGCGGTGTGCGGTCGTGCATTATCATGCATTAACTGAAATAAGGGACCGATTTGCACTTGTAGAGGAACGATGACGTCTGATACAATCGTTTCAGCATAAATTTGAGCGTTGAGGTTGCCTCTGATCCAAATCAACTCAGTTCTTCCGCCGATCCAAATACCCGCCCATACCATGATGGTTCCACCACTATAAGGATGGACTTCCTGGCAGGATTTTAATCGCTGTTGGCGTCCAGGGGTTCTCCAGTGTCGTATACGTCTTGTATCCGGTCTCATACCAAAACGAGACTCATCAGAAAAGCACACGAAACGCCATTGTTCTTCTGCCCAATTTCTGTGTTCAAGAGCCCATTGATATCGAATCCTACGATTGTGCATTGCTATAGGTGGTACCCGTAGCGGTCTTCGGGAATGAAGGTTCACTTCATGCAAGCGGTTTCTGACTGTTTGGTCGCTAATTAAGTTCCCTGAAGAGTGATGAAGCCTCACGGCTAACATCATGGCGGTTATTGTTGGAGCTCTTCGAGTTAAGATTTGAATGTATCGGTCTTGTCTCCGTGTGGTGCAGCGATACCGTCCTCCATGGCGCTCAGCCACGGTACCAGTGCTTCGGTAACGTGTCCAAAGTCGACTGATAACACTCTGACTTGTATTCAGAGCTAAAGCCACAGTACGTTGCCGGGAACCAGCTTCTATCATTCCCACGGCTCTGAGCATTTCTTCCCTGCTTAAATGACGTCGCCGCTCCATAATAACGTTGGTTTTAATCAGTAGTAGGGAAACAGTAGCACTAATAATGTCTTCAATGCGTTGTATGTTTTTATAGGGAAAATATTGACAGCTGATTTTCATCTTTTACTCGAATTTGATTCACAGTTCCTGATTCAAATTATGAAATGCACCAAAAAGGATCCATATAAATTTATAAAATCATAAATTTATTACAAAGCCACATCTCAATCTCAAGAAATCCGCATAAAAATGCTTGATCCCTAGACACTTTTGATGTGTGTATTTTACATTACATTAAGAACCTTACACCCAGATGGGTGGTGAATGTCATTAGGGAGCTGATGATGATGACAAAGGTTAGTTCAGGGAACTCCTAAACGATTTACAGTAGCTACCTTGTATTTAGACTCAATTCATTTATATTGATGAGACCTTTGCACCCATTGGGTTAAAATAATGGTCTGCAGTAAATTTGATGATGAAGACCATAGGCAGTTGAGGGAATACTTACGGGTAAAAATGAAAGTAAACAAAATTACGTCGTTTCCCAACTGTATTTGCGTCAGCTTCCAGTCTGACCGGATGCAACTGAATACTAGACTTTTTTTTTATTTTTGACAACTAAAAAGTGTAAAATAAAAACTTTTTTACAAAAAAACAACCGACTTCCAAAAACCAATACAAAGTGAAAAATAACTAATTTCCGAAGTCGGTGTCAAAAATGAATATACAAAACCAAAGACACCGACTTCCGAAATTAGTTATTTTTCACTTTGTAGTGGTTTTTGGAAGTCGGTTGTTTTTTTGTAAAAAAGTTTTTTTTTGTTTTTGTTCGCGGATAACTTCTTCGTTTATGAACCGATTTTGATATTTCTTTTTCTATTGCAAAGAAACCGTCCCAAGGTGGTCCCATAATAAGGACATCAGGGTTAGATGGTGGAAAACCAGAGAAATCAAGGCGAACTTTCAAAAATTGTAGTGCCGCACTACAATTTAATAAGGGCCTGGAGTAGATCTGATGATGGAGCCGGGAGACAGACGAGGAATCTCCTCAACGATTCACAGCTGCTACCCTGAATAATTTGTATTGATAAGAACCTTACACCTAGATGGGTGGTGACTGTCATTAGGGCGCTGATGATGATGACAAAGGTCAGTTCAGGGAACTCCTCAAGAATTTACAGTATATACGTATATATGTACCTTGTGTTTGGCCTCGAATTCATTTATATTGATGAGAAGTTTGCATCCATGTGGGTTATAATGAAAGTCTGTAGTAGATCTGATAATAAAGACCATAGACAGACGAGGGAAATCCTCAACAATTTATAGGTAGCATTGAAGTTTAACGTAGGACAACCACTAGCCACTGCTACTCGCTATGTTGATACAACAATAAGAAAAATCAGGAGACTGAATTTAAGTCACGTAATCGTGTCATCTCTAGCAATGCTCATACATTTAGTCCAGTCCCAGAGAAATTTCATAAAAAACGGTTAAGTAGTTTGGTAGTAACTAAATACTATAGTAAGTATATTTGACAGCCTCCGTGGCGTAGCGGTAGCGGACGCGGCCGCTGCGCAAGGTGGCGCGGGTTGAATCCCCGTACAGTGCAAATATTTGTATGCATGAATATGAATATTTGCACTGATCTGGTCGTGCCTCGGAAAGCACGTTAAGCCGTTGGTCCCGGTTGCCATACGAACATCTAGTGGCAGTCGTTACGGGTTGTTCGAGCCCTCAAAAGTCTAACAATTGGTCTAACTGCAATGCTTCGATGTCGCCTTCGGGTTGTGGAGGTCAGACGGCAGTCGCTTCACGGAAAATATCGAAGTTTAGCCAAAATCAGCAGTTAGACTGGTAAAGCGGACCCCAGACTCCAAAGCTGAAAAAGCTACGGATGCGACTGGGATTTACGCTGGGATGTTGATGATATTTAGGTATAACCATAATTACTGGTAAAAATTCAAGTAAACAAAATCTCTCAGAACATGTATCATCATCATCATCATTTCAGCCGACAGACGTCCTCTGCTGGACATAGGCCTCCCCCAAGGTTCTCCACGACGACCGGTCCTGCGCCTTCCGCATCCAGCGGTTTCCCGCGACCTTCACCAGGTCGTCGGTCTACCTTGTCGAGGGGCCTACCCACGCTACATCTTCCGGGGCGTGGTCGTCACTCGAGAACCCGTCGGCCCCATCGGGCATCGGTCCTACGTACAATGTGTCCAGCCCACTGCCACTTTAGTGTTGCAATTCTTTGGGCTATGTCGGTTACTCTCGTTCTTCTGCGGATCTCCTCATTCCTGATTCGATCGCGCAGTGAAACCCCAAGCATAGCCCTCTCCATTGCCCTTTGAGTGACTTTGCTTCAGCCTTCTTATAAGGCCCATTGTTAGCGACCACGTCTCAATTCCATAAGTCATCACTGGCAACACACACTGGTCGAAGACTTTTGTCTTGAGACACTACGGTATTTCGGACGAGAAGATTTTACGTAGCTTCCCGAAAGCAGCCCAGCCGAATTGGAATCGACGATTGACCTCTTTTTCGAAGTTGGACCTTCCTAACTGGATAGTTTGTCCCAGGTACACCCTACACGTAACTGTCAACAACTTCGAGAACAGAGTCTCCAATCTTTATAGGAGTCGATACAACATGGGCATTAGACATGACTTTCGCCTTGTCCATGTTCATTTTAAGACCGACTCGCTCGGAGGCTCTGCTGAGGTCTTCGTGCATTGTACTCAGATCCTCCGCGGTCTCAGCCATGACTACGATATCATCACCAAAACGAAGGTGTGTCATGTGCTCGCCATTGATGTTGATGCCCAGTCCTTTCCAGTCCAGAACCTTGAAGACATCCTCCAATGCAGCGGTGAACAGTTTCGGGGAGATAACATCTCCCTGTGTGACACCACTCTGCAGAGGTATTGGTTTCGAGGTCTGGTCCTGTATTCGGACTGAGATGGTGGCGTTTTTGTACACACCCCTCAGCGCTTCAATATACCGATAATCTACTTGGCACCGCTGGAGAGACTGCAGTACAGCCCAGGTCTCGATCGAATCAAAGGCTTCTTCGTAGTTCACAAACGCCAAGCAAAGGGGTAGGTTATACTCCTCGGTCTTCTTTCTGAATAACCTGCCGCAGTGTATGCATGTGGTCTACTGTGCTGAAGCCCTTTCGGAAACCGGCTTGTTCGGGAGGCTGGAAGTCGTGAAACCTGCAGGCGAGACGATTCGTGAGGACTCTCGAAAACAACTTAAGACTCAGAAGTGAGATGGGTCTGTAGTTTTTCAAAGCTTTCCAGCTCGAGCTCCAAAATCGCTTCGAATGCCTAAGTGGCATGGACGAATACAATGACGGGTTTGTAGCTGTCCGTACGGTCGGGACTAAGTATTTTAAGACCCGCCGTACAAATAGAACTAAAAAGCTCTCGGACTACACTCGCGAGCTCATGGAAGATAGACGTGAGATGGTTTTGCGTTCGTCAAGTGATGCTTGCAGATACCGGCAGCTCAATAAGCAGATCTCAAAGTCTCTGAAGCGCGACCTACATACGTCGGTATAATACCGTGCGTATAACGGAGGCTATAGAGCGATACAGAGGCTCTAAAGTTTTCGCTAGGGATCTGACTATTGGGCATAGCCGGCTAAGCAAGCTGAAGACTGACGACGGCAAGATCATAACGTCCGGGCCCGAGCTTTTGAGGAGCTATGGACAGCTCTACAGTTTGACGACAAAACCCGCATTCAATCTTGCTGAAGACCCTAGAGCAAGATTAACCCGAGATTACACCGAAGATATCGCGGACGTCAGCCTGCAGGAGATTCGACAAAAAGGCGCCGACGGGCGATGACGGAATAACGGCTGAGCTACTGAAGGCGGGTGATGAACCGATCCTTAGGGCCCTTCAGAAGTTATTTAATTCCGTCATAGTCGAGGGAAAAACGCCACAGGCATGGCACAGAAGTGTAGTGGTACTCTTTTTCAAAAAGGTTGCATACCCTTTTGAAAATCTACAGAATATGTAGGAACTCCCCTAATTACTAATTAAAGTATAAATGGGGACTTAGGTACATAGGATCATTTGCGTCTATTTGCCCTACACACTACACTACAAATACCTAATGTTGCATGTAGACGTGCTTGTGTAATTTGTCAGACAAAATAGCTGATTCGACCCTAAAAATCTGACATGAGACTTGCCCATGAGGCTGTTGTTCCTTAACCATAATTCCCTCCATAATGGTTGAACTTACTGTCAAAGTAAACTAATAAAGGAAGTTGTCCGAACTTAGATATTAGCCGTAACATCGCCGGAACTGCTTGAAGTCATGCCACTTTCTCAAATAACTTCTTACTTAAACACTCAACTTATTTAGACAACGCTCTTACACAGAACGTATTAATATCCATTATTTAAGTTCCTAACTCAAGAAAGAATTCCCAAAAACAAATATTTTTGGCGTGTACATTTGTGACATGTCAAGCGATATCTTCAAATCATCAATACCATCCTCATCATCATCACCATCACTGTCTTTTCTTTATAAATTATAAACTAGCGCTTGACCGCAATCCCGCCTGATGGTAAACAGTGATGCGATCGTTGATGATAAAGCGCGCTAGTTTATTAAGAGCCTATTCACTCTAGCTTTGAAGACACTCAAATTGTAGTGTGACTGTGTGACGGAAACACCGCCACCGGCAAATAGTTCGAGTCTCTCGATGTACGCGGTAAAAGAAGAAGCGAAACGCTTCGTCCGGGTCGTAGTGGTGTCAACAACGTAAGGGTGGACAGTCGCCGTACGACGGTTCGTCCAATGGTGGAACGGAGATGGGGGAATTAAATCATGCAAATGCCTTGCGCACTCGCCAGAATGTATCCTATAGAAGACCGAAAGGTTGGCTAGTCTACGTCTGTGCTCCAGGCTTTGGAGACCGTTTCGACTTAAATCTGGGTCACCAATCAGCCTCTTCGCATGCCTCTCCACTGAATCCAAAGTATCCAGGTGGCATTTCGCGGCACCAGCCCAAATGTGGCTGCAGTACTCCACACACGAGCGGACCTGTGCTTTGTACAACATTAGAAGCTGCCCTGGTGTGAAGTACCGCCGGACCTTTGCGATGACGCCAAGTTTTAAACTCTAAGTTCGAGGAAATCTCAACTCCCAAAAGCTGAAGGCGGTCGGTCCACTCCAAGGATACATTCTGAAAAGTAGGAGGCAAGGTGAACGGGCTCCTTTTGGCGGTGAAAAGACACGCCTGTGTTTTGGCGGCATTGAATGCTACAAGATTGGCTTTGCCCCATTCGGAGACTGCCTGTAGTGCAGCACTCGTACGCTCTACCATAGCCTCTCTTTCGGACCGAATTGATTCCTTACTAGCGCGAGCTCCCGGCACGTATCTCTTAGTCCTTGTAACTCATGATCCAATGCTTACCAGACATCGGATTTGGAGAAGATGGTGGTAGTCATGCCATGAGTAAAAACCTTTTTACTAAAAAATAACCACCGACTTCCAAAACAACAATATAAAGTGAAAAATAACTAACTTCGAAAAACGAATATACATGGCGCCTTTGGCCTTTGGTTTTCTGGTGCCTTTGGTTTTTTACATTTTTTTGTTGTGAAAAAATAGCTTTACAAAGTACCAGGAAGACGTTAAAAGTGCCTACAAAAAGGACTTTTAAGGATTCCCGCTATTTCACAAGGGTACCATCATCAGATCCTGACCTGATGATTAAGGGACCACCTGGGAAGTATACCTATGTAACAAAAAAAAAGAATTTAGGAAATCAGTCCAGGCGTCTTTGGGTAATCGATAAATACATAAAAATGAAATATTCTGACGAATTGAAAACCCCCTTTTTTAAGTCGGTTAAAGAATCAGTTAGCGATTGCTAACGGGGTTGGTAGCCAAAATACAACCGCACAATACCAGACGCAGGTACAGTTCAGGGAAATTGATAGATAAAAGAAATAGCTTTAACACGCCAAACTGACATGGGGAACTAGTCAATTTACTTAACAATCTATACTAATATATAAAGCTGAAAAGTTTGTTTGTTTGAACGCGCTAATCTCAGGAACCAATGGTCCGATTTGAAAAATTCTTTCTGCTTTTGATAGCCCATTAACCCAGGAAGGCTGCGACCAATAGATGCGGAACTACACGCGAACGCAGTCGCGCGCGGCCGCTAGGTAAATATATTTTCTTGTCTGTGAGTATATGTATAATAAAATATCTTCTTTCATCGGAGTTCAACTATAATTAAAAATTGAATAGATACCAGTATTAGAATTCTCGACCCCCTTCCCAAATGGAAAGAAGCCTGCGATGTAGACATCAGTCCTTCTGTTTAGAATGGCATCCAGGTTCGGCTTCTGCGGGAAACCCTGGCTGATGGTGACCAGCGCCAAGAGTAGCAGTAGATACATGTCTGGAAAAAAGATTGATAATTGAAATATCCTAGTTAAAAACAAGTGCAATATTTATGGTTATAATAACTAAGTTCTTGATGAAAAAATATGGTTTATCATAGACGACGTATTAATTAGACAATTTCTTGAAAACTGAATAAGTCCTAGGAGGTTCTTGATTCGAAATAAACTAGCTCCAATTTTCTAACTCATTGACAATTCAAAAGTTTCTGTAAAAGGTAAACTTAAAATAAATGCCTAATAATTGATTTTGTCTTGTAGAAAGCAATGGAACCACCGTGCCCAAAAGTTGCTTTTGTACTCTTGCTTTGTAACCTGACAGGTCAAAATGAATGTAGAGGAGAAATTCAGTTTAGTTTGGAGCTTTAATAATTGTTTGATTTACTTTATGATTCAAAAGAGCGCTGTAAAAGTAAGTAGGATGTCTAACAAGTATTTGCTCACCATGACAAACCCGCTCAAACGTTTTGTAGCTATGGCGCCAATTACTATCTGATTTTAATTGGATGAACCTATGTAGGTACATCCAATTCCAGTAATTCCTTTCGCCTTTCTCGCACAATCCATACTAATACTATAAATGCGAAAGTAACTCTGTCTGTCTGTTACGCTTTCCCGCTTAAACCTCTCAACCGATTTTGATGAAATTTGATACAAACAATCTTTAGACCCTTAGAAAGGACATAGGCTACCTTCTATTGAAAAAAAATTGATGTTCCCGAGGGAAATATAAAAAGCGCGATATAACCGAATTCCACGCGGGCGAAGCTGCGGGCGGAAAGCTAGTAAAATATATAACCAAGATAATATGACGTCTGTATACCCTGAAGGGTTGGACAGACAAACTCACATTTCTCAAGTTATGATATCAAGCCGATGCTTAACAATGAACAAAAGGTACATTTAGGCACATTGAGACGCAGAGCTAATAATATATTAACATTAAAACTCCTCGGGAAATCGCTAGGGACGCAAAAGAATTAATAATATTATATATTTCTTATAACAAGCAGCATGGCAGTCGTTAAAGGGTTGTTGGAGCCCTCAAAAAGTCCAACAGTTGTGAAGGTCAGACGGCAGTCGCTATACGGAAAATGTCGAAATTTAGCCATATCAGCAGTTAGACTGGTAAAAGCGGACCTCAGACTCCAAAGCTGAAAAAGCTTCGGATGCGACTGGAATAAACGCTGAGATGATGATGATGATTTCTTATAACAAGCATAGTGGAGGTGAATGGGGATGCTGTGCAGACGAGTGCCACTGGAACATCACATCATCATCATCAGCCTATAGCACTGCTGGAAATACCTAGGCCTCTCATATTGGACGCCATTCAAATTGGTTTTCGCTCCACCTAGCCTGAGGGCGTCCCACTTTCCCACTGGAGACCAAAGCTCTCGCCCACACGTGAGAGTGGCGAGAGGAGGCAAAACACCGGGGCATAACTCCGCTGCCGCGAGAAATCGCGGTACGGCGGACAGAGCTCTGGCGGGATCTCATAGCGACATGGAGAGTACGATTGTCGCAACCTAGTACTAGGCACGCCACAATAGCGGTGGTAAGTCCCCTCTTAGAGGGTGGCTCGAGAGGCGCCACGACACCCTCACCTTTCGCCTGACGCAGGTCCTCACCGGAAACGGTTGTTTCGGGAGGTTCCTGTTCCGTATTAGGCGGGAGGAAACGCCAGGGTGTCACCATTGTGTGGATCGACCTGAGGACACGGTGGAGCATACGGTGGAGGTCCGCCCGGCTTGGGTAGAGCACCGCTGTGTCCTCGTAGCGGCAATCGGCGGCGATCTCTCGCATCCGACCCTGGTCCAGGCCATGGTCCGGAGCGAGAATGCATGGCAGGCCATCACCTCCTTCTGCAAAACAGTGATGCTGGCAAAGGAAGAGGCGGAGCGCGTGAGGTAGCGGAATCCCAGCGCCCTCATGCCACTAGCCGCCGCAGGAGACGCCCTGGTCGGGAGACGACACCGGACTCCCAGCCACCTTAGGCGCGAGCCTGCGGGTGGGCAATGGGCAGCTCGCCGCCCGGTAAGGACTATGCGCGAGTCGACGGCGCGTTGTGTATCACGCGCGCCTCAAAGAGATGACAGTGTAGCGGCTTGGTAACCGCGATGTGCTGAGTCGCATCTTTAGCGAAATAAGGGGACGCGAGCGTACGGCTCGCCAGTCGCTTACAATACACCGCCCTGCCTCTACATGTACACAGTATATAGCTAGTTATAGTAAAACATTGTGGAACCAAAATTATAAGCATTTATTATAGTGAAGTCACATTTTATTTAATAACCTCAAGTAAACGAAGAACACGCTCAACAACAGCACATCGTGACGGGGTCCACGAAGACCGATGCCTCCTGGGTCAGGGTTGCGGGTTAAACAAGAAACCGTGACCCTGCCCGTCGCATAGGCAAGTGAAGAAACACGGGTGGGTTTTAGTCAGTAAAAGTCTGACACGCCCTTCCGATCCGACCCGAGCGGGAGATGTCATTTGATGATTTCCCATCGCAAAACAACGTCACGATTACCGATTCGGTCGGCGAAACGGTCATCGGTACTACGCCTAAGGGCCGGTCTATTGCCACATTAACTTACTTATTCTAATATCTTATTGACCACTTTGGTTATCTATTAGATCACCCCAACAGGCTTGATTACTCAGAGAGACTCCAAGCACAGCCTATTCCATAACTCGCCGAGTGATTTCGGTTTTATGGACTAGCCATGGCGAGTGTTCGTAAATAGTAGAACATACTGATTGAAGAACTTAGTCTTTACACTCTGTGCTCTGGCGCCCAGCGTAGCCCATCTCAATATTACTGAGTATACTGAGGCTAACGCCTCAAACTTATTCTTACCAAACTGGACGCCGCCGATAACCGATCTTAGTATAGGTGTGCGACGGGATATGAAGTCACATAATAATTATCACCATTTGCAAAAGCTGTTCTGCCCTTTTTTGAACACTTTAAAAACTTAACATAGCAATATGGGTTTTAAATATAGGTACATATTAATTGTTTTGTCGCCCAACAGATACCTGGTTGGGCGCCAATAGCTTTCAATATTATGCACTTAAATTTTAAACAAAAAAAAAAACATGTAATATGGTCCCTATCCAATTTAGATTTCATTGATGGCCACTCTTTTCATTATTCAAAACTGTTAGCAGTCTATTTACAAGACCCTCCAAGACTTTTCTGAAATCATCTCTATAAAGCTTTCCTTGCGTAATATCGGCCCCTCGCTATTACTACACGACTCGTTAGCGTAACTTGTAACTCTGTAAGAAGCAACTGGTAGCTCATTAATGTCATTGTTTTTCTCCAGGGCTTGCAACACAAAATTATACCACACAATTACCTATATAATTTCCTGCTCCATGACCTTCCAGAGTTAGCATTGACCACAAATTGAGTCTCTTGCTCATACTAAACCATCAACTAAGATTAGGTATATTGAAAATAGTTTAAATAACCATCGTACCCATTTTTCAAAGCTCATGTACCAAAAGTGCATATTTTACGTAACGTACCCATCTTCTAAAATAGGTCTGCATGATTCCATCTAGGTCCAAATGTGGATATCTCGTCACAGATATAACCTCGCCAAAAGAATCAGAGATTATTTCAAACTTTACCCTTGCCACAGCAATCGAATACTATGACTTTTCTAGATACTGAAGAATCATTGATTCATATATCATTTACTATGGACTTTACACTATCATTTAAACCAACCCTTTCTCAGTAGGTGCAGATCTATACACCTATCTATGTACATAGGTAAATCTATAAATATATTACAGGCATAGCTTTTCATAGTTATTGTCATCCATTAAAATGCAAATAGAATACAAAAACACTTACCTTTTCTTCCTTTTAACACTTTTTTTGTACTAAAACCACACTGTCGTGTGCTATAAAAAGATCGGCATGGGGTCACCGCAAATCACCACTTTTATACTTATCAACAATGAAAATAACCGACGCAATGAGCTCCGTTATTTAGAAACATCATTATTTGACTTGTTTTAACTAAGAATCACTGAAAAACGGGAAGGCGCTACTGAAATCTACATTTTCACCTGGAGCTGTACTGCCAGGCGGTTACACGGGCTAACAATGCCGTCCGACCCATCATTGTAAAGGAAACTGGACTTTATTTGTAGTATCACAAGATTCAACACTTCACAACTCACCTTGCTCAGTACAATTTCACTTTTAGTAGGTTTTCGACATAAAACACTCTTGAAGTTCGCTGAAAATTGGTCTTTATACTGGTGGAATAAGATGCAGTTTCACCTGTTGGGCGATGCTTGTAAGGGTCTTTCAGCAGGGATAGGTTTGTGCAAACAGATAAAATTAGGCTTCGGTGGTGGAAATCGATAGAGGGGTGGTTTCACGCATAGTGTTGGGCAGAATTATATCGATTAAATAGTTTTCGTGTAATGAGGATCAAATCAAATCAAATCAAATCATTTATTTCAAATAAACCAGTAACAGGCACTTTTGAATTGTCAGAAGGTCGGTCAGTCAATAAGATGAAGCTAGTCGCCCATTCCAAAGAGTAGGTACCTATGGAGAAGAACGGGCAAGAAACTCCATGGACACTCTTTTAAATTTTCAAGCTATTGTTACAAATATTTGATTACATCATTCATGTTGAAATCAACCGTGTGAGAACGATGCAGAAATATATTGTACGCTGAGAGCGTCCATAGAAAACACACAAAATACAATTCAGAAATTAAAATACGCCATGGTAGCTAAGAGATGACCAGTCCCCACTGACGGCGTCCGTTCACGAACATGACGTATGGATCAGCATCATTCAGCTCAACCATATTGAAGGGAACCCAATAACCCAACACACACGCCACCATCAGCGAGACATTTGAGTGAGCATGACATACTCTCAACAGCCAGAGCACAATCAAGTCAATCAGGATCGACGAAGCTTACAAAAATACTTAGTAACAATTATTAATAGATTATTTAAACTAGTAAAACTGAAATCGGGAAGGCTTGCATGATGTTACTTCGACGGACTTATATATTTCAACTATTATAAATCAATTAACAATGTACTATACTAGCTGCGCTCGCGGAATCCCGCGAAGCGCAGCTAGTATAGTACATTATTCATTGATATTGTAATTATGTAGGTGGTGTTTTAGAGATCACTATTTTTCTGTCACTACGCAGTATCTCACCGCGATAGCTAGACAGTTGACAATTTCATAGACGATGGATTTCTATTGCCGCTTTAAAAAGTAGAAGTAAAATAATGTACGGAATCCTTCTTGCGCGAGTCCAACTCAGAATTTGGCCGTTTTTGTAACTTACTTACACCCGAAATTATTCTATTCAGCGTGCTGTCGTAGCACTCTAATTGCGTAACGTACTATCAATATCAATCAGAATAATTTTGAAAGATATTTGTAATAATTGCTAAAAAAATGTCTGCTTAACAACGTAAATAACGCAATGAATGATGTTGAACTGTCAAAATCAAACCATTGCTGCTAACAGTGTGTTAATCATAATCGCACGTTTATTTGCTAGATACATTCATTGTATAAAGGTAAGTTTTTAAAACCTAAAGGTTTTACATAACATAATATGACGCTTATCGACATTTCAGTCCATTTCATCGATATCACACAACTGTCACCCCATCCTTACGTTAAACCCATAACGCATGCGCAAACCTGGGGCAAGGGGTGTGTCGTACTCTATTTCGTGGTCCAGCTACCTCTCACTATCGCCGGGGAAGCTCCACGGCTCTCCTAAATTAATATATCAACACACTTTATTGATATCCTCCATACTTAATAAATTATTCAACATTATAAATATCACAATAGCACCAACTTTCCTGATATCTCTAATGTTGAATTCGTTATTATTTCAGCTAGGTACCCATTTTGTTGGTAACTGCTATTTTCTGGCAAGGATTTGATTTTTTTGAATGATTTTTGCGTTGCGTGTTTACAGATCTTGATTTCAATTTTCGTGTTATTACACGTGCTGACTTTCTGAGCAACATTTCTCAATGTCCTCATTTGTTAACGATATTGTAAGCGCCCTAATCGTTGGCAATGCTGACCGTTAAAGTAACCTTATTTAAAAACTCATTGTAAATAATTTTTTGGTGCTGCGGGTTACTACTGGAACTGCAGCTGGGTTACTAGTGGTACTAGGTGGCACAGACCTAAATGTTCAATATAAATATACAGTATGTTAAATAACAGAAGGCGTTCCCTTAAACTCGTTAATATATATCATTAATAGATAAAAATAAAAATATCAGCATAGAAAAATAAGCATAAAAAAATCCGAATAAAAAAAAATTCTAATTGGAAATAAATTTGAAACCTCCTGTTTTAAATCAAAATAGTAGTCGTCATGTATAAATAAATTGCGACGTTGCCGTCTTTCATGTTCGCGTGTACAGTGTGTTTCTTTTACATGTCAATTTAAAATTTTTATTGAATATTTTCTTATTGGAAAAATTTTTAAAACATTTTGTTTTCGAATGGAAATATTTTTTTTAGCATGTATGTATGCTATACTATTTCAGGTTAACGGGAACGCCCTCTGTTAGTTAACATACTGTATATACGGACAAATCACACAGATTGATATAGCCTCAAAGTAAGTTCGAGACTTGTGTTATGGGATACTAACTCAACGATACTATATTTATAATAGATACATATATAGATAAACATCTAAGACCTAGGCCAATCACGAAAAGATCGTTTCCCATCATGACCTGGCCGGGGATCGAACCCGGGGCCTCCACGTCGCAGGCAGGCGTGTTGACTGCTGCGCCACGGAGGACGACGAATATAAGATGTACTGAGAGTATACGTGTAACGTGGGCATTACATATATAGGCTAAAGTGGCGTTGTAACGCATTTTTTTCTTTTTTGGGATGGGAAATCATCAAATGATCTCTCCCGCTGTGGGCGGAGCGGAAGGGCTTGTCAGACTTTTACTGATGAAAACTCACTCGTGTTTCTTTACTTGCTTGTGTGCCAGGGCCACGGTTTCTTTTTTAAACAACCCACAGCCCTGACTCAGGAGGCATCGGTCTTCGTGAACCACGTCACGATGTGCATTGTAGTACATCAGGGATGTTTTCGGGTATTTATTTTAATGGTTTTGTCGTCATTTTTAGCAATGAACAATTCCATAATCTAAAATAAATGTTTTGATGTTTTGACATCATATATTCTATTGTAGGGTAACATTTTTTACTTTGACGACACGGTTGGCTCAGTTGTGAGTGATAGAATGCTGCGCTGCGTGTTGCAGGTTCGATTCACGCACAGAACAAAACATTTTCATAGGCCGTTCGACAGATTAAGACTTCAATTCAGTTGGCGTAAGGATGGCATTTAAAGTCAAAAGTGATTCATATCAACTATTTACTGCCATATCCTCTGGTGGGTGTCTAGAGAGGCGACTAAGGGAACTCTCACCAGGGAAGCGGGGAGCAGCGCTTCTGTTGTGGAATATCAAATTACTACGATTCCCAACCCGCCTGCCAAGCGTGGGGATTATGGCAACCCCCAATGATATCCTCTCAACTGCCGGAATGTAGATTTACGACACAAAATTTGTTACCGTCAACTGCCGGAATGCAGATCTGCGTCGCAATTTTAGTGTTTCAAAACCGACTTTATTTTTAAAGAAAGTATATTTTATCCTGTAAACTAATATATGAATGAAAAGATGGACCGAGGAATTAAATGTTATAAGGTACAGTCTGCTGAATGAATGAATATGAAAGCTTTGGGGGAAGCCTTTGTCCTTCCAAAGAAGCATTTGCACCTCTATACCTATAATAGGCTGAAGAAGTAGAAGAAAAAGATCTACTGCAGCTGCCATTTGTCATGTCAACAGATATCAAAATCGGTTGAACGGATTGTAAAATGGTTTACGTTTAGGTAAATGTTAGCAAAGTTGTTAGTCATAGATGATATACTATGTTGTTAGTTGTTCAAAGCCTAGAGCACAAGCGTAGAGTAGCCAGCCTTTCGGTCTTCTATAGGATGCATTTTGGGGAGTGTGCGAGGGAATTGCATGATTTAATTCCCCCAAATCCGTTCCACCATCGGACGACCCGTCGTAGGGCAACTTTCCACCCTTATGTTGTTAACAATGTTAACACCACTACGATCCGGACGAAGCGTTTCGCCTCCTCCCTTATACCGCATACATCAAGGGACTGGAACAGTTTGCCAGCGACGGTGTTTCCGTCGAATTACAATTCGAGTCTCTTCAAGGCTAGAGTGAATAGGTTCTCAATAAACTAGTGCGCTTTACCATCAACGACTGCGTCACTGCTTACCATCAGGCGGGATAGCGGTCAAGCCCTAGTTTATAATGTAATAAAAAATAATATAAAAAAATTTAGTGGCGTTAATGTGGTATGTTTAGTTTTTGATAGAGTAGGTACCTACCTATAGATATAGGTAACTTCTTATTTTTTGGATGAAGAAGTGGAAGGGGAAGAGGAAGAAAACCTGAATAGGTATAGTTTGTTCAGAATAAGCAACTGAATCGATTCCAATCATTTTTACACCATGTTATATTTTTCACAAATACATTGAGAAATTGTTGCAGTGTGGTTACCGAGCGCACAACTTCAGTTTACGGTAGATCATAGTACTTCGCACGTGCGCAACAGCTGAGCCACAGGTCAACGCACCGCTCGCCCACCCAAGCGGAACGTTGACCATATTTATGTTGGGACAACTAGGTAAGATAACAAGCTCACAACTTTGTAGTGTTTCATGATATCTTTTTGAAATTTTGTACATAGATTCTTTACATAGGAATACTAGACACGTGTTTCGGGTTTCGTATACTTACATATACCTACTTACAACAAATAATGTTGTATACATATATCATTATCAGGTGGGGTGAAGAGCTCGTAGCTAAATAATAACAGTCGCACAGGTCAATCTTTCAGGTTAAGCTAAGCTTGCCGCCGTTGGTCTGTGGATGGGTGACCATCTATACATATCGAGACCTTTCCGTGACTTGGAAAACACGTTAAACCGTAGGTCGCAGCCGACATTCATAGAACTTTGACGTCGGGTCAGCAGTAATCCAAAAGTCTGACTAGGTACCTACCAGTTTAATACTACGAATTACGACAGTCATCTGTGGGTTTCAGATATCTGTTTAGGCCTATTTGCAAATTATAATTTTTTTTTTAAAGCGAAGAGATAACAAAATAACAGTTTAAAACATAACTTACTATCATTTATTTTGTTATAAAATAATATCTTACATATTTTTGTAAAAGAGACCATGACATAATTTACATTCCTCCAGATGTAAAACTATTGAAAAACGAATTGTGAACTTCTCGTCATAGATATAGAGTTTACTTTAGAACCCAATAATTGAACATTTGACATTTAATTAATTGTGATTGCCATACTGACTAAAAACGGTCCATTTTTCATAAACACTATTAGCCTGAGGTGTTTGTAAATTTATTTATTCTTTATTAATGAATGACTAAGAAAAATGTGTTTTGTATTTGTTTTATTTATAATTAATATCTGTGTATTAGATATACTTGACATAGAATTAACTCTAAAACTCAAATATTTTATTTCGTTTCTGCGTTTCGTTTTACACAACTGCAATGAAAATCAAAAAGTTCCACATAAGCGGTATCCGACTGACAACACTGCCGAATACGTGGCCCCGAAGTTGTATGATTAGTGAGACTTGTTTATATTTTTTATTGTGTTATTTCTATAAAAATCTCCTCGGAGGCCGTAAGTTATTGAAAATACATTATTGACCACCCTCCCCGTATATTTTTCAAGGTGAAACCACTTTGGGTCTTTCCGCAAATTATTTACAAAGTTCAGATTGCAGCTGTCAAAATTGTCCCAACAAGAATTCGTTGTATTTTTTGTAATTATCTCAATATTTTAGCATTATATAACGCAAATCTTAAGATTTAGGTCGTGGGCAGTTGTTACACGATCTTCACATTCATAAAAAAGGGTTATTTTGTGTAATTAAACTGTTGTGTTAGTTGTCTTGTCAGAGGTGTACCATCCAATTTTAAGTCAGGTTTCATCGTCATTATTCTCAGGTTTCCGTGTTTGCGTACTGAAAGAGGTTACATTAATAACACAGCACCTATATCTCCTAGTAATAACACCGAAACTCCATTCGATTGTAATGTATGTCACAGAATGTGTTGATGAGTTCTTATCAGATTTCGTAATTTACATCTGTGATCACGAATTACACTGATTTTATTGAAAGTAATTGACTCTAAATCATCACAGTATTAGGACAGTGTAGAATGTACAAGTGGTATGTCAGCTGGCACAATGATTGTACAAATAAATTGTTTTAGTGAAAGTGATGACCATAATGTTTAATGGGACAGCGACCTGTCATTATTACATTATAAGCATCTTATAAAATTAAGCAAGACACTGTCCTAAGTACATTTGAGGATACATTATGATCTGAATAATACAAGTTAAATTGTCTGTATGAGAATGTTTATGTACCTATTCAAATAATTAATTTACAGTTACCTACTTATTTTTATAATAGTGTCTATTGTCTAGTAAGACTGTTATGATTGCTAGTCTTGTACTAAATGAAGAATATCTGTTCCTGAACAAAATAAATACAACATACATAAATTCACTCCCTTCTATGGGGTAGGTAGCACTACAGAACTCCCACTTTATCTAGTCCTTTGGCCTGGTTTATGTTCAAACATCTGAGCGGCATTTCTCATGATATTTTAAATGTTCACACACACATAGTCTGATCTCAGTCTCAATCTGCCTTCTCTTTACTAGATATTGAACATATTAAATTAATAAAATTAGCCTTCTAGTCATTATCAAATAGTAGTTGCAAGTGCTACACAACTCACAAAATGAAATATTTTCTCACAATTGTAAATATTCAACAAATTTCATCATTGTAAATAAATGTATACTAAAACATGAATATAGCTTGTATGACTGCAGTGTGACCCAATTATTTAAATGACCATTCGTTTCCATAAAATGATATATTTTCAGTGAGATTGCTTATTATTTAACAAAATAGAATGTGAATTTAATTCCAAATTCTTATTTTTAACTAGCTTTCTGCCCGCGGCTCGCCCGCGTTGAGGTCGGTTATATCGCGCTTTTTAGATTTCCCTCGGGAATATCAAAATTTTCCGGGATTAAAGGTAGCCTATGTTCTTTCTCAGGGTCTAAAGATTGTCTGTGCCAAATTTCATCAAAATCGTAACAGGAAAAGGGAAAGCGTAACAGACAGACAGACAGAGTTACTTTCGCATTTATAATATTAGTATGATAGAGAGTCAGCTGTCAAACAGCTACGCGCGCGGATATGCTGTCGAATACCTCAGTGATTAAGTGTGAAAACAAACGCGAGTTCAACTCGAAACCATAACTAAAGTGTTCCTTTACGTGCAATAACAGTGTACAAGTGTTTGTGTGCTGAAACAATATGTGATGCAGACTAAAACTTGTGAATTAAATACATAACAATACATTTTTCGCCATAAAAATTTCAACCCACCTTCAAATAAAAAAAAAAAAAGCATAATAGAAAAAAAAAAGTTAAAACTACACCCATTCGGCAAACCCCCGGCGCCTATCAGTATCCGGGCTGGAAGGTGTGCAATTTGCTACCGAAGACTCCACGCGGGTGGGTACCCAGGCCCCCGTGACAGTAAATGCTACTGGTCAAAACAAAAGATATGTGCAGCAAGCCTTTCACCCAAGTCTTCTCCAAAGGCCAAGAAGTGCCTCAGTTGGAAGCCAAACATATGCTACCAACAGGGAACAACAAAATCCCCAACAATCAACATCCAGTATAGAAATTCTACCAAGCACCAGTATAAATACTGAGGTACATATCATAGAAGATTCTCCTACTGAAGCAACAACCCCAATAAATAACCATGAAAAAGATTGGGTACAAGCCACGAATAAAAAACGGCAGCGAACAAGCCCAGAACCGCCTAAGTCACAAAAGCTGAGCAAACTCGATACATATTGGCTTTCCCAGCCCACACCAATCTCAACTTCCAACAGCTTTGCCGTGCTGGAAAGTGATCAGTTGCAGGAAACAAGCAAGCCTCCATCTCTATTAAGACCTAAAACTGATAAGCCACCCCCAATTTTCGTTGATAGAGTTAGTAACATTCAACCGCTTATAAACCTCTTGGAAATACATGCAAACAATAATTATGATCTAAAAGTACTTCGTAACGAACAAGTAAAAATACAAACTAAATCGTCTGAAGCTTACACCGCTGTGGTCAAGGAATTAGAAATAAAGAAAACTGAATTTTATACATACAAACAAAAACAAGACAGAAGTTTTAAAGTAGTCCTAAAAAACATACACCCTTCCACCAGCATAGAAGATATAAAAGATGCTCTAAATGAGCTTGGTCATGATTGCACTAACATCTGGAACATCAAACAGCGCATCACTAAAAAAGCATTGCCAATGTTTATAGTGGAGTTAAAACAAAAAGAAAATAATAAAACTATTTTTGACATAAAATATCTTCTCCACTGTAAGGTAGTACTCGAACCGCCAAGACCTAAGCGGGAAATCCCCCAATGTGGAAACTGTCTTCAATATGGACATACAAAAACTTACTGTAGAAGAAGCCCAAAATGCATTAAGTGTGCTGGTGATCATTTGTCAGTGGACTGTCTACGAAAAACTAGATCCGAAAGCGTAAAGTGCGTGCTGTGTGAAGGCAATCACCCAGCAAATTATAAAGGCTGCAAAGTTTACAGAGAACTTCAGAAAATCAAATTCCCTCCAGCACCTGCTAAAGTTCAGAAATCCAAACAGCCACATGATAGGACAAAACAATTATATGGTCCATCAAAAACTGGAACAACATATGCCGAAATAGTGCAAAACAAAACATCACTGCAAGCGACTGATCCTGACAATAAAACGAACAGTGACCAAAACTGCGACATAAAAGAATTAATGATATCAATGAGACAGATGATGGAACAATTAACAACAATCACTAAACTAATCCTGAATCTCACGACCAAACTAACTGAACACTGGACTCCATAAAAATGGTGCTCTGGAACGCCAATGGGCTGTCACAACATACCCTTGAGGTTAAGAAATATATGAAATTAAACAACATTGATATCATGTTAATCTCGGAAACACACTTTACAAGTAAAAGCTATTTTGACATACCAGGATACAAATTATATCACACCATGCACCCTGACGGAAAAGGCTATGGAGGAAGTGCAGTTCTGATTAAGACCAATATAAGACACCACTTAGCTCACAGCTATTGTACTGAAAAAATCCAGGCTTCAAATATTGTGATTGAGGACTGGTTGGGACCAGTCACGGTATCAGCAATATATAGCCCTCCAAAGCACGTCATAAAGCAAGAGGAATACGAAAAATACCTTAAAACATTAGGACAGCGGTTTGTGTCTGGCGGTGACTTTAATGCCAAACATACATTCTGGGGTTCTCGGACTATAAATGCAAAAGGCCGACAGTTATTTTTAGCGATAAACAATCTCCGACTGGGCGTTATCTCAACAGGAGAACCAACATATTGGCCCACTGATCGAAATAGGAGGCCAGATCTGATTGACTTTTGTGTTACCAAAGGTATTAGCAACACTGACTTCAGTTGCAACTCCAGTACTGACCTGTCCTCTGACCATTCTCCTGTAGAAGTATTATTGAGTCGAAGAATTATGAAAAAGGAAACACCTTGTCGACTACATACCCATAGAACCAACTGGGAACACTTTCGAGAATTAATAACCAAATCTCTTGATGTCAAAGTACCGCTACGGGAGGATGAAGACATTATAAGCGCAGTTGAGCATTTTAACAACACAGTCCAACAGGCTGCATGGGAAGCCACGCCTCCACCAAAGCCCATAAATCAAGATAGACTCCAATGCTCACCATCTATAAGAAAATTACTAGATGAAAAGCGTAAAGCAAGAAAGAGATGGCAAACCACTCGGTACCCAGGGGACAAAACGACATACAATAGACTAGCCAAACAACTCAAGCAACTATTAAGTGATGATAGAAATCAAAAAATCGCAACTTATCTGCAAAATCTGGACGCTACATCATCTACAGACTATTCATTGTGGAAAGCGACAAAAGTCCTCAAACGCCCAATAACTTACCAACCACCTCTGCTCAAAGCAGATAATTCATGGGCTAGGTATGATGTCGAGAAAGCCAACGTATTCATGGAGCATCTGCAAGAAGTCTTTCAACCAAACCCCGATACTGGTTCCACAAAGTCGGAAATGGTTGTAGAACTGCTGAACCAGACGCATCAACTAGAGTCACCCATCCAGAAACTTAGCAAAGGAGAGGTCAAATCTGTAATCAAAAAACTGAAAGCAGGGAAAGCGCCTGGATACGATTTAATTACATCAACCATTCTAAAGGAACTACCAGAGCGGGGCATTATATTCCTGACGCAGTTATATAACGCTATTCTTCGAAGGGAATATGTACCTCCACAATGGAAAGTAGCTAAAATTATAATGATCCTGAAACCAGGCAAGAGTCCAGAAGATGCCAAATCATATCGGCCAATTAGCCTACTCCCAATTACATCCAAAGTAATGGAAACATTGATCATTGGAAGGTTAAATCCAATTATTAAGGAAAAAAACCTCATACCCGACCACCAATTTGGATTCAGGGAAAAACATGGTACAATCGAGCAAATTCATAGACTAGTTGATGGTATATCAAAATCATTCGAACAAAAAGAATATTGTACAGCTTCCTTCCTTGATATATCACAGGCCTTTGATAGGGTCTGGCATGATGGACTTTTGTACAAAATCAAAAAGACACTGCCCGCCAACTTTTACAGCCTAATAAGATCCTACCTGCTTGGCAGACACTTTTTCGTTAGTCACGGTGAAGCAAATACGGAACTTAAAGAAATTCAAGTGGGAGTGCCGCAGGGTAGTGTAATGGGACCTGCTCTGTATCTTCTTTATACCGCAGACTTGCCAATATCTGACAATGTTGTTATGGGCACGTTTGCTGATGACACAGCTATCATGGCATCAGATGACTCACCAATTCAAGCCTCTCGCAAACTACAGAGCAGCCTAGATAAGATCACGGCATGGCTAAAGGACTGGCGCATCAAAGCCAATGAAACAAAATCACTTCAGGTAACATTTACTACCCGGCGACAGACTTGTCCCCCAGTCACACTGAATGCTGTCCAGCTTCCACAATCTGACGAAGCAAAATATCTTGGAATGTATCTGGATCGACGCCTAACTTGGAGAAAACACATTTTTACCAAACGCCTAGCAATGGGACTACAAGTGCGCAAGATGTATTGGTTGATGAATAGAAACAGCCAGCTGTCAATGGAAAATAAACTTTTGTTATACAAGAGTATAATAAAGCCAATATGGACATACGGAATACAACTATGGGGCACGGCTGCCAACTCCAATTTGGAAATCCTACAAAGGTTTCAATCAAAAATGCTAAGGATGATAGTAGACGCACCATGGTATGTCACTAACGAAAGACTTCACCGAGAGCTTGGCATCAAAAGTATAAAAGAGGAAATAAAGGAGAGAGTCATAACATATAAAGACAGACTGCAGCAGCACCCTAACATATTGGCACACCACCTTATGGACGATTTACTTCCAAGTGCAAGGAGACTAAAGAAGAGAGTTCCTCAAGACTTAATTGTTTAAAACATCATTTTGGAGGGCTTGTCACTGGACCTGTACCTCACATACCATACATCATTTCTGAAGTATTGTTGAATGTCTCCCAGACAGATTGCAATAATAAACAAAGGAAAAAAAAAAAAAAAAAAGTATGGATTTACTGTTCCGTTTGAACTTTGTTGATTTTTTCATTAGTTGCAAGAAAAGAATTCTTTTATTTATATATATTTTTCTTTTTATTCTCACTGTGGCTGTATCTCTTAATGTATGTGTATCTGTAAACCTTATGAGCATTTCAGCTTTGATAATGAATATTTTTTGTTTTAACAGGATAATCGGCTCCAAGTACAATGATGAATCCTCAATATCTACCACCAGGGCAGAACAATAATGCACCAAACAATCCCATGTTTCCACCAACTTCTCAGGATTATAATGGAGTCCAAAATGCCAACATCTACAGTCAGATGCCACCGAATGGGCCACAGAAAGGCTTTGATCAAATGGACATGTCCCAAAAGATGCAGAGTATGAGCATAAATGGACCCCCAGGCTTCCAATCTATCCCACCTACCCAATTACCCCCTGGCCAGGCACCCCCTGGACAGTATCCTCCTGGAAGTTTTGCTCAATCCCCGAACTTTGGACCTGGACAAGTTCCTGTTGGTCAGGTACCACAAGGTATACCGGGTCGCCCTCCAGTTAGTGGAGCTTCTCAATTCCCTCCAATGGGTCAAAAGCCCCAAATTCCCCCATCATCGGCACCAGGGCAAGTGCCAACTTCCATTCCTCCAGGCTACGGGATGCCTCCTCAAAGTCAAACCCCAGATCCCCAGAATAGACAGTATCAGCCTCCAACTACAATGCAGCAAAGACCTCCAAGTGCTCAACCTAGTCAACCGCCTATGGGACAACAGCCTGGTTTCCAAGGGCCTGGCCAGATGCTTCCACATTCACAACCTGGTCTCCCACCCCAGCCTGGTATGAGTCGGTCAGCACTGCCACCGCAAGGTGGTCAGCAACCCCAACAAGGTATGCCTCCACAACCTCAGATGGGTGCTCCACAAGGCATGCAATCTGGGCAACATGGTATGCCTCCACAAGGAATGCCTCAGCAGATGAACATGGGGCCACAGTCGCAGCAGCAACCTGGCATGCCTCCTCAGTCAAAACCTTTAGGCCCACCTGGACTGCCTCAGTCTGGTCAAATGCAGAGGCAACCAGGGCTTCCCCCTCAACCTGGGCAACAACAACAAGTGGGCCAAATGCCAAGTCAACAGCAGCTACCTGGTCACATGCCAGGTCAACAGCAGCAACCTGGTCAGATGCCAGGTCAACAGCAGCAACCTGGTCAGATGCCAGGTCAACAGCAGCAACCTGGTCAGATGCCAGGCCAACCTGGAAAAATGCCTGGTCCTCCACAACCCGGGCCACCCGGTCTTCCGCCAGTGCAGCAACTTCCACCACAACCTGGGATGCCGCCACAACCTATAAAAATGGGACAACCTGGAATGCCTCCACAACCAGGGCAGATAGGTCAACCGGGAATGCCACCTCAGCCTGGTCAAATGGGTCAGCCCGGTTCAATGAGTCAACCAGGGATGCCACCCCAATCGGGGCAACTTGGCCAGTCTAGAATGCCTCCTCAACCAGGGCAGATGGGCCCACCTGGTATGCCACCTCAGCCTGGCATGAATCAACCTGGTATGCCGCCACAAACAGGATCAATGTCGCAGCCCGGATTACCACCACAACCTGGCATGCCTCCACAACCTGGACAAATGTCTCAGCCTGGCTTACCGCCACAGCCGGGTCCTCCACCTCAGCCAGGTTTCCCAGGGCAGTTCCAAGGGCAGACGCAGGCAATGAGTGGTATGCCTCATATGCCGCCACCTTTATCACAGCAGCAGAGACAATTTCCCGCACAGCCTAATCAGCCAGGTTATGGACAGCCTGGCCAGCAGCCTGGTGCTCAGTATCCTAGTAAGTTATTTTATGATTGAAAATACAAACATCAAAATACAATAATGTTTCGCTCAAATAAGTTTTTTGTTTTTCGTATTTTTCCAAAATACATTTTTTTCCGAGGCGCGGAGGGTGCTTTGATATGTAATGATGATTCATCCACGGACTATTCGTGGCAATCGTAACTTAACCTAATTGATTGTTAAACATTTATGTGCCAAATTTAATCCAAATTGGTTCCATAGTTTTGAGTGAAGAAGTAATAAACATAAAGGGTGTATATGACTTCAACACACAAATGAGTACCATAGATCCAGTACATGATTGTGAACCCCCGAGTTCTGAGTGGTAGAATTTTTCGTCGGCCTTTACATGATTTACAAAAAAAAATATATGTGGTTTTTTTTTCACTTTAGACCGTTCATAATAAATTGCTATACTTTTATAACCCAATAAGATTTTAAAGTTAAAATTAATTAATTCGCTAATTACACTAAAAAGCGCAAAGAAAACAAAACTCGAAAAACTATCTTGTCAGCTGATTTAATAGAGTTCATATAAGGGATTAACGTCATACCTACAAACCTGAACCAAACCAGAGCTTGCAACGTTCAAAGGTCGAGCCGACACATTTTTTTAAACACTGAATTCTATAACCGTTCATTAACGACATAAATGACTATCATAATTTTATTAGTGGCATGTGGTCTAGCCTTTTCCCGAAGTTTGCGTTACGATGTCAGGTACACCCTGTATATTAATAAAATTATAATATTCACACTCACAAACTCTCGCCCTTATAATAGTATAGTGATTTATTATAAATTTGAACATTCAATCTCCAGGTCTACCACCCATGCCGAACCAGATGCCGTCTCAGCCGCCCATGCCAGGTCAACAACAGCGAGGCTTCCAGCCGCCTGCCTCAGGATACCCTCCACAGTACCAACAGCAACAATACCCTGCACAGCAACCATACCCTGGGCAGCAGTACCAACAGCAGCCAGAACAGAAGAGATTGGATCCCGATCAGATGCCTAGTCCGGTTAGTAAAGATTATTTTTATTTTTACATGAAAGAGAAGTCAGATATAACTCTCTCTGTCAATACCACTAAATATTCCTTATTGTTTATTTTTAAGAACTTTTGTTTTTATCATGAATCAGCACAAGTATTTTTTACTGTTTGAAACTAAAATGTAAACTGGTGGTCATCCCTCAATAGATATGTTTCAATGACAGTTGGCTTAGGCTAAGGGCTAATTTCAGGACTTTAATTAAAAGGAAAAATGCTGGAATTTGAACCTGGGTTCTATTAAAGAAAATCCTTCTTTCATCTCCAGAGATGAAAGAAGGATTTTCTTTCTCCATTTTACTCCTCTTTGTCTTAAGCTAGTGTGGACCAAATTTGCGTTATTAGGCATCAGATCTATCCTGGCCTCTTGTCCTGCCTCGATGTCGCCAAACGTTTTCTGAGACCCACTATAATAATAGCATAATTCTCTCCCCAGATTCAAGTGATGGCAGACGACCAACAGAACCGCGGCGGTATCTTCGTGACCAACGAAAAGGGTTTGGTGCCGCCACTAGCCACCACCGACTTTGTGGTCGATGACAAGGGAAATGCTAGTAAGTTTACACTGATTATTTTATGGTGGCATTGAGAATGACCCAGAAGTATTGCAGCTCTTGAGTGAATGAGGGTTTGGATTAAATAACCTAGGTAAATGTTGTTACATCTGTCATAAACTTGTCTTGTGGGTATGCAAGAATGCAAAATGTAAATAAATTTACCTTTTCTAAATTTTATCTTCCAGGCCCTCGTTACATCCGCAGCTCAATGTATACGGTGCCAGTTACAGCTGACCTGCTCAAACAGACGTCTATGCCTTTCTGTTTAGTTGTAAGTAGGATTTTAATATAGGTAATTCTTACGTTTTTTTTTCATGAATTACACGGTACGTTGGTTTCTTGCTCTGTGACCACTAAAACTGGCCACTGTAACGTTAATATAGCTTCCTTTCTTATCTCACCTCCATATTTTGCCCCTCCGCAGCTTTCCCCCATGGCAGAGACTGTGGGCACCGAGCAGGAGCCCCCACTCATCGACTTCGCCGCCCTAACCGGCTCCCCCACGATGGGCCCGGTGCGATGTTCGCGCTGCAAGGCCTATATGTGTCCTAATATGAAGTTTGTGGACGCGGGGAGGCACTTTAAGTGTGCCTTCTGTAAGGCTACTACTGAAGGTATGTATGATATAACTGGTTACCTGTCACTTTCAAATAGGCACAGCCCTGTGCCAAACGACTGCAGCCATCCGTTCATGATACAGTTTCGGGGGTGCTTTTTTAGGGTTCCGTAGCCAACTAGGAATCTTTATAGTTACGCCAAGTTTGTCTTTCTGCTTTAGAATAGTTTTTTTTTTTTACTTATTATAAACTAGCGCTTGACCACAATCCTGCCTGATGGCAAGCAGTGACGCAATCGTTAATGGTAAAGCGCACTAGTTTATTAAGAGCCTATTCACTCTAGCCTTGAAGACACTCAAATTGTCGTCCGACGGAAACACCGCCGCCAAATTGTTCCAGTCCCTCGATGTACGCGGTATAAAGGAGGAGGCGAAACGCTTCGTCCGGATCGTAGTGGTGTTAACAACGTAAGGGTGGAAACCAACCGTACGACGGGTCGTCCGATGGTGGAACGGAGATGGGGGAATTAAATCATGCAATTCCCTCGCATAGTCCTCAAAATGCAAAAAAAAAACTCCAAAATCAAAATAACTCCACTATCTTTTGTGAACCCCTTTTTAGGATTCCGTAGTTAGTCTGTCAATTCAATTCAATGTAATGTGACGACCGGGAAACTACCGGAACCGACAAGCTCTTGGTCGGTTTTTGTTTTAAAAGGTTAAGTTTATGATACTTAGTAAAATGTTCTTATGCTTAACGAAAGTCTTTTTCACTTTTGTCCAGTTCCGATGGAGTACACACAGTATATCAACAGCATGCAGCAGTATGGCCGCGTGCCTGCCGAGATGGCGCTCGGAGCCTACGAGATCGTCGCCACCAAGGAGTACTGCCGGGTTAGTATTGAGAATCGTTCAGAGAAGGACTTGTTCTTATAATCTCAATGGCAACCTAAATGGATTCGGCCCAGAATTAGGCTACTTATTTGGCGGCATCACCAGCGTCCATCAGTTCCTGTAACGTGTAGCTATCAGGGTACAATATTAAGTGTCCTATCGTTTGTGGAACAGCACTAACATTACAGCTATTTCGTTTGCCATTAGGTGGGATCACCTTATCCGTAAGTTTGGTCCATTGATAATCTGATATGCAATTTGATTTAATCGTGGATGCTTTCCGAATGACAATTGTTCTAGTGATGGAGTGGATTATTGCATTCCTCACCCAGTCCACAAACTTAACACTCAGAATACTTTGTTTAATCGCTCTGGCAAGCCTCGGGTACGATCCTGTGCTTAATGAAAAAAACAATAAATATGTATTCTAACTTGTACCCTTATTCTGTAACACTCTATTCGTATCAACTGGATTCATTTTGCAACATACTACTTGTTAAGATAGGAAGATGGTTAGTGTAATGGTCAGCATAGTTGCATTCCAAGCCGTTGATCCGGCTCGAAGGACCATGTAGACGATAGGAAGATGGCTAAATGATACTACTCAAATATATATTGTTTAGACCAAAGGTGTAGTGTAATAAAGGAACGAGGGAGCATACGCGATTACCGCTAATCGTATACTGAATGCTCGACTAATATTAATTAGCGAAATGAGGTAAAAATGCACGAAGAAGCATTAGTGCAGTAGTTATTAGTCTATGGTTTCACCGTACACTACTTTTCCATTGCTCCATATGGTCGAAAAATGTGTCTGCTCGATAACATAAACAATGCAATGTATATTGTTAAACTGTCAAAACAAAACCTATTGTCACTGATAGTGTATCATCAATTACTCTGTTTGTTCTCCCTTAACTTTGTGATTTATTTACAGAACAATACCCTCCCGAATGCGCCAGCGATAGTATTTGTGATTGATGTGTCGTACAACGCGATCAAGAATGGATTGGTGCACACAGTCTGCGAGAACATTATGGAGATTATTGATGTAAGTTTCTATAGAGGTATGACGTCGGGGTTACCAGTATAGAAGTATGTGGACAGGATGTGATATACTCTCAGCCCCCTTTTTATTGGCCTATTCCGCTCTGGGCGGAGCAGAAGGGCGTGTTAGACTAGTAAATACACTCATCCTTCATGGAAAATTAGACAATACCCGGATCCGACTCCCGCACAGAACATATAATTGTTCTGTGCAGGAAAAAAAAAACACCACTACGATCCGGACGAAGTGTTTCGCTTCGTCTTTTATACTGCGTATATCGAGGGACTGGAACAATTTGCCTGCGGCGGTGTTTCCGTCTGACTCCAATTTAAGTGTCTTCAAGGCTAGAGTGAATACGCTCTTGATAAACTAGCGTGCTTTACGATTGCATCACTGCTTACCATCAGGCGGGCTTGCGGTCAAGAACTAGTTTATAATGATAAGAAAAATAGCTATAAGTAGTTGTTCCGGGTCTGGCTGTTTGTTTATGTGAGTTTCAATGTTTTGTAAACGCACCCACGATTGCTAGTGCAGGGCAATATTTTTTTTTTAATAATAATAAATATTAAAAGGTTGGCCTTCCGACCAGATGGGTGTTGTGTCTGGCGGAAAATTGCCGCCAACTATCTTATCATTGTTGGAACTGTACTGCTGGAGAGTTTCTTGCACCACTTCTTCTCTCAAGTGAAAGCACTGGCAAGTGGTGAAAGGTCTTATGTCACTGTCTTATGTAATTCTGACAGTGCTGATACTCAGCCTAATTTTAATAAATGATGTTTGATTTTTAAGCAGTTTGTGCTTGATATCGGAATGATGCTTAAATATTATAATTGCTTCCAGGCAATGCCTCGTGACGAGCAGACTGGCAAAAGTTGGACCCGCGTCGGTTTCATTACGTACAGTTCTACTGTCCACTTTTACAATATTAAGGTAAGTCTTTACCCCTACTATTTTTCTACGTGGTTCTCTCATAAGATGTGCATAATACACATGCACACAAAAGTAATGCCGGGTGTTGTTCGTTGTAAAAAATACGCTCTAGATTACACCAATTTTTGCATGTTTTCTTTTATATGTAGTTACGAATAAAAGTAAAAAGACTGGTTTATTTTGATTTTTCTTCTATTTGGTGTTGTCAACTTCTGAAATGTTAGTTTTTTTTTCATTGATATTTCTTGATACAAAAATCTACAATTTTGCTTTTTGTATATGCGAAACCCGAAATACGTGTTCAGTATTTTTAAGTAAAGAATCTATGTACACAATTTCAAAAAGATATCATAAAAAACCACAAAGTTTTGAGCTTATTATTCTACTTGATTGTCCCAACAAAAATATGGTTCACGCTCCATTTGAACGGGCGAGCCGGGAGCATTGACCTGTGGCGTCAGCTGAGCGCGGGCATGCGCACGCGTAAGCTGCGTAGCGCGCTCAGTAATCATACTGTAATAATCTCTAAATGTATTTATTAGAAAATAAAACATGGTGTAAAAATGATTGGAATCGTTTCAGTTGCTTTTTCTGAACTAACTATATTCAGGTTTCGCATAAACAAAAAATTAGGTTGTATATTCCATTTTATCATTTCTAACCTCGACCAAATTTTTTTGTACCCAGGGTACACTAGCCCAGCCACAAATGATGTCAGTAGGTGACGTGGGCGACATGTTCGTGCCGCTGCTGGAAGGTTTCCTAGTGTTGCCGGATGAGAGCGGACCTGTACTGCAGGCGCTGTTGCAGCAGCTGCCGCTCATGTTTCAGGATAATAAGGAAACAGAAACGATTCTGTTGCCCGCTGTGCAGGTAAACACTTTAGTATGGTGATATTTATTTTAGAAGTTTGTGTAATTATCTGTATATAAGTTATATATATATAATTGTTATATGTATATAAGTAAGTATAGAAAAGAATAGCCTCGGGGAGGCCTTTGTCCAGCAGTGGACCTCTATAGGCTAAAGAAGAAGATATAAGTATATTCTCATAATAGTTTATGTTTATGACTTACAACATACTCGGGTATGCTGGGAGAGATTTCTTATGAAATATGTAATTACCTCTTACTGTCTGTCTGTCCTTTGTACAAATGACAGCACATCAAACGGGGCTACAGTCTATCAGATTTATTTATTAGATTTTCTACTTTATCTCTAAAGCATTAAGGCTCAAAGTTGAGTGGGAATATTTGACAGTTTCGGGTAGCTTGATCTGCTGTCGTCCGTACGTTAAAAATAATTCAAAAAAAAGAGATAATTACAAATTCGGGAATTATTTATTCTTAAATTACTGAGATGACGAATCTTAGAAAAGTATGGAAAAATATGATTCGTTCCGCCAACCCTATTTATTTTAGTGTAAATTTTGATAATATTTTAAATGCATTAACAGTAATTATTGTGGACGTTTATCCAAATTAACTAAGTCATTATTACTCCTCAGGCTGGTCTAGAAGCCTTAAAAGCTGCCGACACCGCCGGTCAGCTGCTGGTGTTCCACACGTCCTTGCCCACGTACAACGCGCCCGGCAAGCTCATCAACAGAGAAGACAGGAAGCTGCTGGGAACTGATAAGGAGAAGCAGATATTGGGTGAGTAATTTATTACTAGCGGCCGCCAGCGACTTCTCTCGCGTGGAGTTCGGTTATATCGTGCTTTTTAGATTTCCCTCGGGAATACCAAATTTTTCCGGGATAAAAGGTAGCCTATGTTCTTTCTCAGGGTCGAAAGATTGTCTGTGCCACATATCATCAAAATCGGTTGAGAGGTTTAAGCGGGAAAGCGTAACAGACAGAATTACTTTCTCATCTATATCTATATTAATATATAAAGCTGAAGAGTTTGTTTGTTTGTTTGTTTGTTCGCGCTAATCTCAGGATCTACGGGTCCGAATTAAAAAATTCTTTTTGCGTTGGATAGCCCATTAATCCAGGAACGCTTTAGGCTATATAACATCACGCTGCGACCAATAGAAGCGGAGCATAACTAACTTCACGCGAACGAAGTTGCTGGCGGCCGCTAGTTTATAATATTAGTATGGACTAGCGGCCGCCAGCGACTTCGCTCGCGTGGTTTAGTTATGCTCCGCTCCTATTGGTCGCAGCGTGATTTTCTATATAGCCTAAAGCCTTCCTGGATTAATGGGCTATCTAACGCAAAAGAATTTTTCAAATCTGATCAGTAGTTCCTGAGATTAGCGCGTTCAAATAAACAGACAAACTCTTCAGCTTTATATATTAGTATAGATATATATAGATTTATTATTAAGAAAACGTTGCCCTACACTAGTTATTTTTTGTCGGTCTCCGTGGCGCAGCGGTCAACCCGCCTGCCTGCCACGTGGAGGCCCCGGGTTCGATCCCCGGCCAGGTCATGATGGGAAACGATCTTTTCCTAATTGTCCTGGGTCTTGGATGTTTATCTATATATGTATCTATTATAAAATATAGTATCGTTGAGTTAGTATCTCATAACACAAGTCTCGAACTTACTTTGGGGCTAGCTCAATCTGTGTGATTTGTCTGTATATATTTATTTATTATTTATTTATTTATTTGTCCTGTGTCGTAGGTGCGTTTACAAACATATAAACTCACATATACAAACAGCCAGAACAAGAACAACTATTTGTATATCATACAAATATTTGTTCCGTGCGGGAATCGAACCCGCAACACGTAGCGCAGCAGTCAATCCCATAACCACTGCGCCCTCCTTGCCTAAATGGTGATGGTCACGTTCAGGCGAGATGAACATCAAGAGAAGGAACCAGATTTTGTAACCATTTCACTGTGAAAATCGACAATATGTAAAGAAAACCCTGTCCAATCCATGAAGGTAATAATAATAATAATAATAATCGTTTATTTGCTTGAATGTAGGTATATAAAAATAAGGTCGTGAAGAAAACATATTGAGCCATACATCCTGTCAAAGATTCGACATGCAAAATTTAAATTTAAATCAATATTCAATATCAAATAAATAAAAATCAATACTACTACAAAAAAAAAGACAATTCAAAATGCACACAGTAAACATAAAGGTAGTCAAAAAATAATATCAAACAAAATAGAATTAAAATGTCAGAATACAATCAATTACTAATGTCACAAAATAATACAGATGTCAAAATATTAATAATACCAATGCTAATTTTCAATATAGTTGTCAATATTCAATTTTAATGTCAATATAAATAAACTTATGTCAAGAATAACATTAGATCTACTTATTAGCATGTCAACATTCTGTCATTAGGTTTTTGTCTGTTAAGAATTCCGGAATACTGTAATATGCTTTGGTCACAAGTAATGATTTCAGCCGTTTCTTAAATAAGCTTACGTTCAAATCTTTAATTGACGACGGCAAGCAGTTAAATATGACCGGCGCCATGCAAAAAACGCTCTTGTACATTAACGCCGTCTGGGATCTTCGTATGCATAAACTATGAATATCCCGTCGACTTCGGTTATTAATTTCTGTCATCTTTTTAAACAAGTTTGGATTGGTCTTTACAAATACAGCAACCTCAAAAATATACAAGGATGGAAGAGTCAATATTCTATATTTAATAAACAGTGGTTTACATGTATCTATTGGCTGCATTCCAAACATTGTCCTGATACATTTTTTTTGAGCTTTGAAAATTATTTCCCTATTGGTTGAATTCCCCCAAAAAATTATACCGTATCTTAGTACTGAGCCCACCAAGCCATGATACGCTGTGACTAAAGCGTCCACACTCATCACTGAGGTAAGTTTATAAAGAGCATAGACAGACCTACTAACTCGTTTTATTAGTTCCTCCGTGTGTGGTTTCCAGTCTAATTTGTTATCAATTGTTAGTCCTAAGAATTTAGTTGAGTTTACTTGCGTTATGCGTTGGCTGTCATGGTATATGGTCATATTTGTGATTAAACGTTGGCTAAACATTGTCAATTTGGTCTTTTCAATATTTATTTTTAGATTATTATTATCTAACCATCGTACTATGGAGGTTATTGTCTTTGTAATTTCTTCTTTATAATCTTGAACGTGTGCGCTGTTAATGGTTACAGTACTGTCATCAGCAAATAGTGACATAGGGTGTCTTGTAACTTTTGGCATATCATTTATATATATTATAAATAGCAGAGGCCCTAAAACACTGCCCTGTGGTACACCATATGCAATTGTTCGATGATCAGACTTGTAGACTCGTTGATATTTAGTTTTGTAATCTATTTCAGATATTTCAACGTACTGTTTTCTGTTATTTAGATAAGATTGTATTAAATTTAGTACATTACCTCTAATGCCATAGGCGTCTAGCTTACTTAGCAAAATATCATGGTCCACATAGTCGAAAGCTTGAGTCATGTCGCAATATATTGAGCACACTGGTATTCTTTTATCAACATTCGTATAAACATTATTTAGGAAGTCGTAGATGGCCATATTGATCGTCTTACTTTTTCGGAAGCCTTTTTGTTCCTCTGTCAAGATATTTTGTTTTTCAAGGTATTTATATATACTCCCATAAATGTATTTTTCAAACACCTTAGATATTATAGGAACAAGCGCAATTGGCCTATAAGATTCCATGCAATCTTTGTTATTTTTTTTAAGTATTGGTTTAACCACGGTTGTTTTAAGGTTAGTTGGATATGTACCATATGTTATACACAGATTGAGAATATAGCTCAAATGGCCACTAATATCGTCTGAGACGTACTTAATTACTTTGGTAGAAATTCCATCGTTGCCTATACTACCGGTATTTTTTAGTGACTTAATTATAACTTTGATGTCATGTTCAGTACTTGGCACCATAAACATCGAATTACTCGACTTTGAAATATTCGATGTCACCTGTACACCTCTACTAGTGATTGGTTTTATCTTATCTACAAAAAAGTTGTTAAAAGCTCTAGCTATCTCGTATGGTTGTGATATTTTTTTGTTTCCAATTTTAATGCACCCAATTGTATTTTTATTAGCCATATTTATCTTCGTTCGATTGATTATATCCCATGTAGCTTTTGACTTGTTATACGAAGTTTTGATTTTATAGCTGTTCTGAGCACGTTGTGTTAATTTAATAATTTTTTTATAAATGGCCGTATATTTTTTAAATACTTGTTTATTTTGATCATTGCGTTCCAGTCGGTAACGCCACAGAAGTGTCCTTTGATTTTTACTACACGTTTTGATTCCCCGCGAAACCCATTGAGGTCTCTTGTGTAAGGTTATTTTTATGCGCTTCAGTGGAAAACATAAATTATAAATTAAGGTGAATGTCTCCAGAAATAGATTATAGGCTGTGTTCGGATCGTCTAATTGATACATTTCAGATAATGAAATATTTTGCAAGCATTCCCTGAACTTTTCCATATTTTCCTTATTGTAGTCGCGACGTTTAATATACCAATGCTTTAGAACATATATTCTTTTCACCGGATACTTGAGAATTTGACAGGTGTGATCAGATAAAGCAAAGTCGATTACGTCATATTTACATTTTTTACCCAGATTATGAGCAAAATGGTCTATACATGTTTTACTGGAAAGTCTTGTTGGCTGATTAATTACTAATTTAAAATTGAAATTGAGCAAAATACATTCTAGATCTAGTATGGTATTATTAGGCTTTAAAGTGTCAATGTTAAAATCTCCGCATATTACAATATTTCGTTTGTTTTTCTTTGTTACAAGCTGGCATAATTTGTGCAGCCGCTCAAAAAATGTTGTTAAGTTATTTACATTTGGTACTCTATAAAGGCAAATCACAATGACATCAATATGAGTTAATTCGATAGCACAACATTCAAAGGTGCTACTTATTGCTAAGTCCCTTACTTCAGGAATTTCCTTCCAATGGTGTCCTTTTTTTAACAAGATACATGCTCCACCTCTTTTAATATCTTTTCTACTGAAGCATGTAGCTAGATTATAGTTATCTATTGACAGATACTGTTCGTAACCAGCCATCATGAAATGCTCAGTTATGCAAATTACGTCAATGTTAATATTCTTCGCCGTGAGTTCTTCCAGACATACACAAAGTGCGTCACATTTATTTAATAGTCCTGCAATGTTTTGATGTAATATATTTATATGGTTATCATAGAAAAAACTGGGTGTCCGATTGTTCGTCATTAGGTTTTGAGTCAAGATCAATAGTCAATAGGTCATATTTTTTTACACCACATATAAAATTGTCAATATCATTGAAAATTGTCTGTATTCCCAAATTGTTCAGTTGTCCTGTTTGTTTCCTAAACATTGTATAATCATTTGCTAGATTCTTGTTCGAATCCAGGAAATACGCATGCTCGTGAGACATTATGTCAAGATACAGTAAATTATTAAAGTGTTCTACTCTCCAATTGTACATGCTTGTATTGTAATTATATCTATACGTCGGCGTGCAGACTATTATGTTCGTATGGTTTACTTTTTGTAGGGTTGTTCTAATGTGGAGCGTCAGTTGAATGTAGTCGTTCGTAGTTTTAAAGTCTTCCTGCCCTAACAGAATTATACAGAAGTCTTTCCTAGTAAATGCTTCTAATTTAGTTTCTATATCGTACAATAGTTGTTCTGTTTTACAGTTTGTCCGTATATAATGGCATATGTTTTTCGAATGTTTGTAAAGAGTGCTTCCGGCAATATTTCTAATGTCATTTTTGTTGTTAGTGCTTAAAATACAGATTTTACTCTCTTGTTTATGTTGTAATACTTGTTCTGGAATTTCTTTTATACTACTAGTTGTGTTTTTATTGGCAGAGGACTTTACCACAACTGCTTTTTGATTAGAAGTCAACAAAGTCTCTGTTTGTGTCTGTTTGTTATTTTTCCGAAATGTCTTAATTGGGGTTGACTTTTTGTGTTTTTTAACTGGGCTTTGTGTAAGTTCTTTGAGGAGTTTATTCTTGCTTTGTAAATCAATATTCGTTTGCTTAAGGTTATGATTCTCCAAAGATAATGACTCAATTTCCTGGTGTGCACTGTCCAATTCCAATAAAAGTTTGTCAATTCGTTCATTTAATTTAGTTATTTTTTGTTGTTGTGCGTCATTTACATCATCATTTGATAAGTCGGGTAGACTGCTAACGGTATCTTCGAAAGTGTCATTTTGCGATTGTGTAATGTCGGTATTTGAATCCGATTTAGTACGAGCACGACGCAAAGTAATGTTTTCGAAGAAATTCATGATTGGATTGTATTACTCTGGCCGAGCAAATACGAAGGAATAATGTCAGTCACAATTTATCAAATTACAAAAAGACAGAGCTCCGTGAGATTCGAACCAGGGGTCGCTTGCATAGAAGTCCATGCGCCCACCTATACAGCTATTTAGCACTTAGTTGGATGGTGTGAAAATAATGTATCCGTTTCTAGTGGTATGTGTAAGAAAGTTCGTTATGACTCATTTGATTGAATCAATATTCAAAAGTTTGACAGATTGTTTTTTTATTATTATTATTATTTATATCACTGCAGTTTAAAGTTACACTTAATTTTTGTGTTTTCACTGTTGTATTATGATATTAATTGAGTTTTTAGATCACTAAAACACTGAATTTACGTAGCTTTGACAGGACTCGCTTGTGTAATAAATATTTAACTAAAACAAGTTTATCAATCAAAGTTATTTTTAGATAACACTTCCACTTATTTTAAATAACGTATTCTTTAATGTTTACTTGAATACACTATGAAATAACTTTATTTTATATTTTTTGTCAAGATTATTGACGGAGCACAGTGTTAATTCAGAGGCTACCCTCCGATTACATTTCAATTATTAAGGTATTGTTAGGTATCGATAACTGATTCTATTTATGCCTATAAAGACTGGCTAAACTTAAAAAATATACCCTATGTATATACATAAATATTATTTTGCAAAAGGAGGTAACATACATGGCAATACAATGGTGCGCAGGCAATGGGGGCAGGACACGCGGCACGTCCGGGCATCGCTTATCCGTAACGGTGTCGAAAGGTTCAACTACGTTTAAGACCTTCCACACTTGCATATAGTATCCAGCGCTCGTGCCACAGTTCGAGTACTCAGGGTAGGGTCCTCGTTGAACAACTCGAGAACCTGCTCTTCAATATCCGGATCGTGGTCTCCCCACATCAGCTCGATGCTCTTCATTACCACAGCGCGTTACGTAGATCCGATTGTGCTGACATTGTAACGCACTCAGACGACACCGGGGTACAAAATGGATCTCAAAGTCTCTACGACCTTTTTTTTTTACATATTATAAACCAGCGCTTGACCGCAACCCTGCCTGATGGTAAGCAGTGACGCAATCGTTGATGGTAAAGCGCACTAGTTTATTAAGAGCCTATTCACTCTAGCCTTGAAGACACTCAAATTGTAGTCCGACGGAAACACCGCCGCTGGCAAATTGTTACAGTCCCTCGATGTACGCGGTATAAAGGAGGAGGCGAAACGCTTCGTCCGGATCGTAGTGGTGTTAACAACGTAGCTTCTGTATAATAGGCTATTTGACAGATTTATAATTTTTATCTTGAATTACTTGGTTGCGCTTAAGAAGTTCACCGAAAGTATTTTTTTTTAATTTTAAATACGTATTTCGTAAGAAATATGCAAATAAAAATTCAAATAAGCCGCGAAAACGATTTATTCAGCAATATGGCGTCGCGCTTTGTAAGTGACGTCACAAGCGGTTTTCCGTTATGAAATGAAATGAAATGAAATGAAATCGTTTATTAAGCAAGTAGGATCACTGATCACTTTTACACGTCATGTTTATTTTTTATTTTATTTTTTTAACTAGATGAAGCCGGCATTTCCTAACTGACTACCTCTGAGAAGAAATAGCCGAAACAAACTCAGGGATCATCGTCTTTTTTCAAGTCCAGACATTAAAAATGAAAATGTTTACAATAATTTACCTTATAATTACGCATATTGCTTAATAACAATTAACAATGCTTAACAGAGCGAGCAGCTCAGTCCCAAGCTTTTTTGTCTTCTAAATAATCTGTGATTTTATAATACCCCTTTTTGCAAAGTTTGGCCTTTATATGGTTCTTAAATCGTTTAATGGGTAAGTTTCGAACGTCCATGGGAAGCTTGTTGTAAAAGTGTATACATTGACCCATGAACGAGTTGCCTACTCTGTGGAGACGAGTGTGATGTACAGCAAGATTGTGTTTGTTCCTGGTATTTCTATTATGAATATCGCTTATTTTCTTAAAATTCGAGATATTTTTATGAACATACATAAGATTTTCAAATATATATTGTGAAGCTACAGTCAGAATGTTCACCTCTTTGAACTTTTCTCTAAGAGATTCTCTAGGACCAAGGTTGTAAATGGCTCGAACAGCCCTCTTCTGTAAAACAAAGATGGTATTGATGTCCGCACAAGTTCCCCAGAGAAGAATCCCATAAGTCATAAGACTATGAAAATAACTAAAATAAACAATTCTGGCTGTATCCACATCAGCTATCTGTCTAATTTTCTTAACAGCAAAGGCGGCAGAACTGAGTCTACCCGACAGCTTCTCAATGTGAGGACCCCATTGTAACTTGGCGTCAATAGTTAATCCAAGAAAAACTGTCGACTCGACAGGGATCAACTCTACTCCATTCAGTTGAACATTGGTACTTAGCTGCCTGACATTTGGCGTAGAAAATTTAATGAGTTTAGTTTTTTTTTTCATTTAAAAGGAGGTTATTTACATTAAACCAATGGACAACTTTAGAGAGTGCATTGTTAACTTCGTCAAAATTTGTTAGCTGACGCTTGACTTTAAAAATAAGAGAAGTGTCATCCGCGAACAATACTATGTTGTGATTATCCCTCACGTGATGAGGTAAGTCATTAATATAAATTAAAAACAAGAATGGACCTAGAATTGAGCCCTGCGGAACGCCCATGGTGACCACAGATCCTGCAGATCTCTTGCCATTAATATCAACCCTCTGAATTCGATTATTCAGATAAGAAGTCAGAAGGTCGAGAGCTCTGTCCCTCAAACCATAATGGTACAATTTCCTGATAAGAGTATCATGATGTACGCAATCAAAGGCCTTGGACAAATCACAAAAAATACCAAGAGCATCCTGCGATTCCTCCCAGGCCCCAAATACGTTCTTTAGCAACGCCACGCCCGCATCCGTAGTTGAACGACCCTTTGTAAAACCAAATTGTTTCACGTGCAATAAATTGTGGAAGTTAAAGTGCCTCAACAACTGTTTCAAAATTAATTTTTCAAAAATTTTGCTCAAAGTTGGTAATATCGATATTGGCCGAAAATTCGTGGGATCAGTTGTACTACCAGATTTGAACAGTGGAATTACTTTGCTTAGTTTCATCAAATCAGGAAATACGCCAGATGTGACACAAGAATTAAAAACAATTGCTAAGAAAGGTGCGATAACATCTATTATTGAAGCTACAGTGTATACTGACAAACCCCAATGATCGGCAGTTTTTTTTACATCAAGATCCTTAAAAGATTCTATAATGTCTTTACTGGTCACAAATGCAAATTCAAAGTGATTGTCACAATCTGGAACACATTCTTTTAGTATGGCATAAGCAGAAGTGGAGGAAGAAGACAAAGTTTTTGTTGTCATTATTGGAATACTAGTAAAAAAATTCTCAAACTCAGTTGCTACCTCCAAGTCCGCCTTTATATCTTCATCGTTAATTTTAAGATGGAAATCGCGATTTTGTACTTTGGTTCTTCCAGTTTCAGAATTTATAATTCCCCAAGTTGTTCTGATTTTATTGCCAGAAGATTTTATTTTATTTTTAATGTGTATGGCTTTTGCCGAGGAACAGGCTCTTTTAAAAGTGTTTGAATAATTTTTAACAAATTCTTGAAAAGCTTCATCATGGTTAAATGTTTTTTCCTGATACAATTCATACATTTTTTCCCTGCTTTTATAAATACCTGGGGTTGCCCAGTCACTAAATATGATACGGTCGCTAACAGGCAATGTTTTTTTTTGTGAAAACTTTCATAAATTCACAATTAATTAGGTTAAATAGTACACTATACGCATGATCCGGATTGGCGTGATAAGGCAAGTCCGGTAGCTTTTCAATTAAATTATTTTTAAATTGTCCTAAACGATTTTCATTTATAGGAACAAAACTCACAAGTTTTCTTTGAGCTCTGACTTCACTTTTCTGAGTAAAAGTAACTAACTGGCCACAGTGATCAGAGTCTAACTCGTTTATAATTAAATGGTCAGAAGGTCTTGAGTTAGTAAAGATGTTGTCTAAACAGGTGGCACTCGTGGCAGTTATTCTAGTCGGCTCAAAGAATCTTGCGTACAAGTTATAAGACTTAAATAATGACATAAATTTATTAACTGTAGCTGATTTCTCTAGAACATTAATGTTGAAGTCTCCACAAACAACAACTGTTTTGTTACTGTGACAAGTCTTTAATAAAACTTCCTCCATATATTTCTCAAAAATATCATAGGAAGCACATGGGGGCCTGTAGACACTTATTACAATGAACCGCTCAAGCTCGATGCAAGCAATTTCAATAACCCGCTCAACAGAGAGGCTTACGATATCAGTCCTTTCTTTAAATTTGAAATTGTTACGAACAATTATTAGGGAGCCACCCCTTATCATATTCACTCTGCTGAACGAGCTAGCAATCTGATGGTTATTAAAGCTGAACATGAACTGATGGGCTTTTAACCAATGTTCAGTAAGACAAACAATATCAATGTAATTACAGTTCATGAACAACTCCAATTCTAATTGTTTATTTATCACACCCTGTATATTTTGATGAACAATTTTAAGGATATTATTATTCATTTTATTTTGAAAATTATTGGATGGGTGTGATATTATTATATCTTGGTTTACGGTTATGCTAGAGTTTAACTCTGTTGTCTCAATGTCCCTTGATAATGGGTACAAGTCTATCTTGGTATTTAAAATAGTGCTAGAGGTTGACTCTATTGTCTCAAGTTGTAATTTAAATAGCTTGGAACATATTCCAAGCTCTGCTCATTACCACTAAGTGTATTACTTAACTGCTCAATAGAAGCAGTATAGTTAGCCAAACACTTGGCTGACTTATATAAATAGTATGATAGCGATTCTGCTACCTGTCCTTTATAAAAATTACAAAGATAATAGTTATCTTTGGTCATAAAATAATTTTGACTAATAAGTACATTAGAGTCAATAAATTCAAATTTTTCATTATATAATGTCATAGTTTGTAATGTCATATTACATCTATATCTAATTTTGTTTTCCGTCTGTGACAGGCCATTGCCATAAGGAAAGGCAAACAAAACTATTTTATTTACATTTAAGGAGGCTAGACTTTCAAAATATTTCTTAATTTTTACACTGTTTGCATTTCCCCTTCTCCCAATCAAAATAACAATGGTTGTGGATGGACTGTAATTACCACTTATAACTTTTTCTATAATTTTACTGTAAGATGCTTCAGGCATACAATCATTAATTACTTGGTCATTTAAATGGTGTTGTAGTGTATGACCCATATTTTTACCCATTTCATCGCAGTACATCAATATTTTATTTCTATTGTTTAACAATTTATTTGTTATTATTAATTCTTCTGTGTTTGGTGTGGCGAGGGAAGTACTGCTGAAACTGTCAAACAACTCCACAGTATGAGTCACTGATGGTGCAGACTCATTAGAGACAGCTGACCGTGAACAGCCCGATGGACCATGATTACAATCAGGTGTTAGATTGTTCGTTAAAGAGTTTAACATTCTCTCGTTCTCACTACACAGGTCCACCAGACCGTTCATTGCCAGAATATACTCTCCCATTTCCTTTTGAGAAGTCTCATATTTAGCTATAACATTATTCAAGGAATCCTGTAAGCGGAGAATCTCTGACTGTAATTGTTCGTTCTCAGTGGTGTTTGTTTTTATTTATTATTTGTTGTTGTTATCTAATAAAATGGTTTACAAGTGGTGTGCTGTACCGGGTTGTACAAATAAATCGATAAAAACCACCGAAAAACAGTTTATAAGTTTGCCGAAAACAAGCGTTGATGCGCGTATGACGTCATCGCGACATTAGCCAATCCGGATCGTTTCACAATGTGTGGCGCGAGAAACAAAAAGCCAAGCATATGTTTGTGTTTTGGATATATTAATTGTTATTATTTTTTATGAAAACTCATGTCAACTCATCAAAATGACATAAAGAACCCTCATTTTATGCAATTAAAGCAAAAAATCTCAAAAATTGAATACTGTCAAATAGCCTATTGCAGTCACTCCTGTCCAGACACATTAGTATGTTAAAATACTCTACGTTAGAAAACGGCATGATCACACAATACACGGAAAGTCAAGGAAGCATTGTTTACGCGGAACTGTTAATCCGTACTAATATTATAAATGCGATGTGTCTCTGTCTGTCTGTCTGTCTGGCTTTCACGCCAAAACTACTGAACCGATTGTAATGAAATTTGTTACACAGATAGTCTAAAGCCTGAGGAAGGACATAGACTATTATATAGTCTATGTCCTTTCTCTGCTATGACCAATATGAGCAGAGCAGTAACAAATTTTTTTGCAAAAACGGGAGCTAACGCGGACGTACTACATATTGCTCCCATTATTTTAACAGGCGCTTATTTTATATCAACTGAGCTCTTTTTAATTTACGGGAACCACCGCGCGCTGTAAACTGAAGTCCACGCGACCGGAGTCGCGGGCAACAGCTAGTTTAAGATAAAAGTGGTTTTTATTTCATAACAATGGGCAAACAAGTTTATGTTGTGGTGCGCTTTGACTAGAGATGTAAAAGTACTTAAAATATTAATGGAACCTTCATGCAATTTCGCATGTTTATAATAATAGACTGTCCTAAATTCTTCGTAATTGAATAATGTTTGTATAAATAATGCGGCTGTTCCAGCTCCCCAGAGCACGGCGTACAACGAGCTGGGCCAGTCGTGCTGCGCGGCGGGCGTGTGTGTGGAGATGTTCGTGTGCAACAACTCCTACGTGGACGCCGCCACCATCGGGCAGCTGCCCAGACTCACCGGCGGGCAGCTCCACAAGTACACATACTTCACGGTGAGCTTTGGAGCTGACCGGATAAGTGCTCCACTTATTGTTGTAGCTCGTAGATTCAAAGCCAGACAGGGATTTTATCTTGTGTAAATTAATTTAATTACCATTACTCTCAAAATGTTGTTGGAAATATACAATTTTTCGTTCTAGGACATGACGGTTTCTGGCATGTCTTTCTACAGCGACACATTTGAAGTTGTGTGACATCGGTTCAAGACACACAGAGGGGAGATTGCTATATCAGCAGTGGCTTATAGTGGTACCTACAAACGCCACATATAAATAACGCGCCATACTCACACAGCAAATACGCTTCACAGGAATTCTACATCTCGGAAGCAGAGTTTACCGTTCAATTAGCTTACAACTTCCCAACTTCAACCGTTGGGCAACTGGCCGCCAGACTTAACACCTGTCTGGCCGGAGGATCCTCCCTTTTCTATGGAGGATGAGTGAACTATACTCCCTGTTCCTCATGCCTCCGCAGGCTAATTATGTTAGGCTAAGAAATAATATACAAAGTGGTGCTGACAATACGACAATAAATTAAACATCGTGTATCTCAACACATTCTCAGTCTACCCATAAAAAATCATATAAATATATCCATTAGTTTAATTACAGGAAATTATTTTTCATTTTCTACATGATGTACATGTTGACAAGGAAGCGCTTACATGTTGATGACCGCCGCGTTCAGTGGTAGGTACTAAACTTTTATAATAATGGCGCCAAAAAATAGAAAGTCGATACAGGACCGCGTTGTCGCTGATCGGAGGTCAGTGAACCAATATTTTAAAGGATGTTCTATTCTGTTCCCAATTTTATGCGATTTAGTTTGTTTGAAATTTTACATTTTTAAGTTAAGCTAAGTTTTTTGCTATGGTTTTATGATTTTTTTGGTTTTTTAGGATTATTCCTACGAACCAACATTGTTCGTGTTTTCATTCATTGTCGTATTATCAGCACCACTCTGTATATTCTGCATGGCTCAAGTAAAAAGGTCTGAACGCTGGGCTCTGTTCCAGGCTGAGATGGACGGGTCCCGGCTGGTCCAGGACGTGTCCCGCGTGGTGTCCCGCCCCACCGCTCACGACGCCGTCATGCGCGTACGCACATCCACAGGCGTGAGGCCCACCGACTTCTTCGGACACTTCTTTATGTCCAACACTACGGATGTTGAGCTGGCGGCTATTGGTCAGTTATGTCCATTGTTTTATTATTTATTATAATGATAGTTAAGATAAATTGGAGATTTCTTTTTGTTAAAAACATAATTCAACTTTAATTTTACTGACTATACCAATCAAAATATGATTAGTACAGTCAGTAATAAAATTCAGTTAACAGGGAATTATTGATATTGTTGTTTTTGCCATTTTATAATAGAAGTTAAAGAAGAAAGACAGAATCAGAGTGCTGTTCTTTGATTGAATGTCACTTCGATTTCGATTTTAATAAAATAGGCTATTTGACAGTATTCAATTATTTGTGATTTTTTGCTTTAATTGCATAAAATTAGGGTTCTTTATATCATTTACAAGAGTTTTAATAAAAAATAATAAAAATTATTATATCCAAAACACAAAAATATGTTTGGCTTTTTGTTTCTCGCGCCACACATTGTGAAACGATCCGGATTGGCTAATGTCGCGATGACGTCATACGCTTGTTTTCGGCAGACTTATAAACTGTTTTTCGGGGGTTTTTATCGATTTATTTATACAACCCAGTACAGTACACCACTTGTAAACCATTTTATTATATAACAACAGCAAATAATAATTAAAAACAAACACCACTGAGAACCGAAAACCGCCTGTGACGTCACTTACCAGGCGCAACGCCATATTGCTGATTATATCGTTTTCGCGGCTTATTTGAATTTTGAATTTTTATTTGCATATTTCTTACGAAATACGTATTTAAAATTAAAAAAAAATACTTTGGGTGAACTTCTTAACCGCAACCAAGTAATTCAAGATAAAAATTATAAATATGTCAAATAGCCTATTATTTGCTCAATAATTAACGTTTTGATATCTTGAATCTTCTTTGTGTATAATGACAACAACACTCTACAAATAACACTTTAGTTTTCGAAAACTATACAACGAGTAACATAAAGAGTATACACATAACAAAGGCACGGCATCTTTACATGCTACCAAACGATATTGGAAGGGTTTTTTAATCCTATCTCTTTATGTTAGGAAGTTATGAGGAAAAACACCGCCTGTGATAGGCTACTATCATACTAGTGGCACAGAGATATTGAAGACATTTGTCGGATTTTGGCAAGTAACATGACGGGTAACAACTAGTTATTAACGTATGTAGTGTGCTGCCACGTTTGTTATGATTTGATTTTAAGAAACACACGAAACCGAAAATTTGGTACCAATTTTTTGAGTATTTTATTTTGAGTTGAACCCCTTCCGATATCGTTTGATATCATCTAAAGATGCCATGCCCTTGGTATGTATATATATACCCTTTTTGTTACACGTTGTAGAGTTATTCGAAAATTTCATTTATTAAAACAAGATTGTTACATGTTGTTTACAATTTATTTTTAGGTTTAAAAAACATTTAATCGTAGTACTAGATTTCGTCAAAGCTTACTAAGGGCTGAATCCACCAAATCAGATATATTCTATTCATACAATAAAATCTTCATCTGACCTATATTGTGTGGAAGAACTGTCAAAACTTCAAAATTTATTCCTTGTATTTATTATCAGTATAAAACTTATTCTTAATACCTACAGTTAGATAGAATTCGTCCATAATAATATACGACCCATAGTAATGTAAATTTTTTTCATAATATTTTTTTCTATTACAGGAATAAAAAAAAATTCGTTAAATGATCTTTTTTGTTTATTACCTTGCAGTGGCAAGTAACAGGTGAACAACTAAAACGAGTAGGAAGTTAAATCTGCTATCTTTATCACACAAACGATAATAATTTGCTTGACGTATTTACCATCTTGCCTCTCCCACAGACGCCGACAAAGCAATAGGCATTGAGGTCAAACACGACGATAAACTGACAGCAGAAGATGGTGTCTACATCCAAGCTGCCCTACTGTACACCCATCGGTCAGGACAGAGGAGGCTACGAGTCCTAAACCTGGCCCTCAATGTAGCCCACCAGCTCGCCGACGTTTATAGGAGCATGGAGCTCGATACCTGTATCAATTTCCTCACCAAACAAGGTAAGATGAAATTCTTCAACGTCTAAGATTCCAATTTTCGATTGCTTTGCAAATAAATCAGGTTTTTGTAAGAAACGTAAAATTATATGGATCTTTGAGTCAATTTCTGTGAGAAAGGATATATGGATCTTTGAGTCAATTTCTGTGAGATGAGACCCGTGCATAGTGGGACGGGTCTCTCACTCTCTTGTGTTTTAGTTGGTAAAAACAATAAACTCCATTAAAATCCTAACTGCGTTATATTTTTGAACTCTTTTTTTTAGTTTTCAAACGAGTTTTATAATTTGACGACCACATTTTAGGCGGCAACGTGCCTACCACGAAAGATTTTAAACAAGATTCAAGTGGACTGTATTAAGGATAGCAATATATTAGAAACTACAAGCAAATATGTGATAGATGCCTTTGGAGAATATCCCTCCGATTAAAGTGCCACCAGCGACAAACCACTTACCTCCAACCTTCCGATCCGGAGTTCGTAGACGCCCTAACTTTATTAATTTTTAATTTTGAGGCCTAAATCCCCCTGGGGGTTACTTTGAATACTTAAAAGTAATTAAATTTCGTGACCGTTAAAAGATCGTGGCCATGACTCGCTAGCTTGCCAGTTGGAAGGAAGTGCGTTAGTCACGCCGTTGGGTGATCGGCGGAAGGAGGCGGTCCACTATGATCGCGTTCCGTTTACTCTAAGTTTTTGGCTGCGTTCAACATCATCTGTTTTGTCCCCAGCGGTGTGGGCTCTCCGCGAGCACTCCCCGCGCCAGGTGCGTGAGACCCTGTCGACACGCTGCGCTCGCTCGCTGGCCACGTACCGGCGGCACTGCGCCTCGCCCTCGTCGGCCGGACAGCTGGTGCTGCCGGAGCCCATGAAGCTGTTGCCGCTCTACACCAACTGCGTGCTGCGGTCTGATGCTGTGGCCGGAGGTTAGTATACTGATGTTTCAATGTAGACATTGACCATCTACATCTCCTTTGTACTTCAATTTTAGGAGTAATCAATACCACTACGTCATACAAATATTTTTGTCATCTCCTTTCTCTACGTGTGTAGCCTACAGTGAATTTTCATCTAATGCTGGTCTACGGTAGATGTTCGTAAACACATGCGCAGTGTAAACGCGACGATTATGTTGGCAAATAACACATGATTTTGCTTTGTAAGCAGGTTTGTACAAGCACTTGTATATCCAAATCAAAAGTAATTTATTCACATTAGGTTGAGAATCAGCACTTTTTGAACGTTAAGATTACATAACAGTTCCCCAAAATGTCAGCTCTATACCACTTCCAAATACTTTCACGGGAAGAAGTGGCGGTGAAATGGTGGTCTGTTAAATTAAAAAGCATCTGACCGTAAACAGTACTAGACAAGTCAAATAATAGTGTTACATATTTTTTAACACCCCTACTCGTAAAGCTGATGTAATTCCACCGGTTTTAAATACGTTAAGCGGGCCATAACAAACGCGTGTGTTATCAAAGCAAATAGTTAAGTTCCAGTCCATACAAATTACATAACAGCATTATTTGCCATTTCAAATAATTATGGGACTGATCGCCGCCGCACGGCTCCAGTCAATGAGCAGCGCGCTGTTCCATATTTGAAATGGCAAATAATAATACTAATGGCGGGAAAGCAACAGTGTGCATTCACAGATTGAGTTTATTTAACATTTTTTTTTTTCAGTTTCCTCGCAAGTGTGTTAGAAACCGTCGTACGATATACGTGTGTATTGGTTATAACATGCTCGGCTCAATTACGCCCTCGCCTTCGGCTCGGGCTGAAACTCCGCCTCGAATTTTATAACCATCATTACTCACTAATATCGTAATGTACTATTACTGGTCTACTGTTGTTAACGTTCAGGTGCTTTTTAAAAATATAGTAAAACTTACCTAAATAAAAACCTCGAGGCATAAAGGGCGAGGCAGCTCACATACGTATGGGCTGCTGGGTTCAAAAAATAAATAATTATATGTACTATCATAACCTGACCCTATGTATGCGTAACGCTTGGCGAGATCGCAAAATGCTATTGGAATTTTTTGTGATCTCTCCAAAGCCTTTGATTGCGTGCACCATGACATACTTTTGCGTAAACTCCGCCATTACGGTGTCGAAAATGAAGCTCTCAACGTAATCAGTTCTACATAATGGATTGGAGTTTGTAGATATTAATGATGTGAAATCTTTTTGGCTACCAGTTTAGTTAGGTGCACCGCAAGGCTCAATACTGGGTCTTCTTGTTTTTATTATATATTAATGATTTACCATTTTATTTAAACGGCATCTATAACGTTGTGCTATTTGCAGATGATACCTCTCTAATTTTTAAAATAAACAGGAATAGACATGATTTTGACGAAGTAAACAGTGCACCCTCAACACTTACGGATTGGTTTACATCAAATAACCTAGTTCTAAATACCAAGAAAACGAAATGTGTAAAGTTCGCCTTGCCTAACCTTAGGAATCTAGGACCTAACATCAGCAGAATGCCGTAGGACATAACGCTGTGAAAACATCTAAAATAGACTAAACAACCTATAGTGTATATGTGTATTATCTTTTCTGATGGCGTAACTCAAAAGGATTGCCTGGTATATGTTATAATTAACAATATTTTCTTACAAACTTATTGTACAAAATGAGCATCATCATCATCATCATCATCATTATCATCATCATTATCAACCTTTTTATCATCCAACTGCTGGGCACACGTCTTCTCTCATACAGAGAAGGATTGTGTGTAATCAAAACATATTTTTTTAATACATTTAAATACTGAAAGTTGCTGTAGATGCCTGAATTTCATGATGTAAATCGCAAAATTAAGTAGATTCAGCTCATACCTATGTCAAAATCTATTCGAGCAGAGTGGTTAAAGTTTCCCTCCTTTCTGTTGTCTAGGCCCCGACATAACGTGCGACGACCGGTCGTGTGCCATGTACCGCGCGCTCGCTGCCGACGTACCGTCGTCCGTGGTGTACACTTACCCGCGCCTGCTGCCCCTGCACCGCCTGGCCGAGTTGCCGGCCCGCGCCCTGCAGCCGCTTCGGGCCTCCGTCGACAAGATGAGCGAGCAGGGCGTCTACTTGTTAGGTGAGTCATGACTATACTGCCCTACCAGCATATTTATCGCTGTTCAGTTTGGAAAAGAGGACAACATTAATCGTGGTGATAGATAGTCTAATGGTTTTGGAGGGAGTGAAATTGGCGTAAGTATTACTATTGAGATGTAAGCAATATGGTGTTAAGTCCACTCATCCTCCGTAGAAAAGAGAAGATTCTCCGACCAGACTTGTGATGTGTCTCGTAGGCCACTGAGTTGAACATATGCTACTTACGCGGTAAACTAGTAGGTAGTTTTTTTTTTTTTTTTTATTAGTTATAAACTAGTGCTTGACTGCAATCCCGCCTGATGGTAAGCAGTGATGCAATCGTTGATGGTAAAACGCACTAGCTTATTAAGACTATTCACTCAAAAAAACTGAGTGAATAGGAAGGAAGACGGCAGTTGAGCGAGGTGATGCAATGTTTAACCCAACAACACGACCAACGATGCTGCGCCAGAGGATGATCTGGAGACCCTCCACGACCAAACTCCCGACACAACAATATTAGGCACACCGTACCCGGCACACATCGCAACACAACTGCTCAGACCCGTCCTCCGTACGGCTTCACCAGACATCATGCCGGAACACGACGAATCGCTTGGCGGCACGACTTTGTCTGGTGGGTGGTAACTTACTTAGTTAATAAATAAATCAATAATTTACTTTTTCAAAACCATAGGGAAAATAATAGGGATGTTTTCTGGGTAAAAAAAATTATTCCATTTAGTTCGTCATTCAGATTATAGAAAAATATTGGATACGTATATTTTGTTTTATCAAATTAATAAAATTGACAAATATAAAAGGCTTCAAAGATCAAGAGTGGTGGCTGGTGACGTCACTGCTCGCTAAAAAGTGTAGCGTGCAGTCACATGAGTTTTCAACACACTGTGTCGTCTTCATTTTTTGTTTATATGGAAAAAAAAAATTCGTGTCTAGTATTTTTTGGAAATTGACTGACGGACTAATTAGTTTTTTTTAGTTAACTACCCTATTGTATTCTTCTTTTTTTTTTTTGTTACGTTGATAACATTTGCCTTTAATCAGACATAAAATTTATATGTTGCCAAATTCGGATACGGTGTGAGTGGGGATGAAACGGGTTCGATCCCCGCGCAGTGCAAATATTTGTACGCATGAATATGAATATTTGTACTGGTCTGGTCGTGGCTCGGAAAGGACGTTAAGCCGTTGGTCCCGGTTGCCATACGAACATCTAATGGCAGTCGTTACGGGTTGTTGGAGCCCTCAAAAGTCCAACAATTGGTCTAACTGCAATGCTTCAATATCGCCTTCGGGTTGTGAAGGTTAGACGGCAGTCGCTTCACGGAAAGTATCGAAGTTTAGCCAAAATCTGCAGTTAGACTGGTAAAGCGGACCCCAGACTCCAAAGCTGAAAAGCTTCGGATGCGACTGGGATTAACGCTGAAATGATGATGATCGTCTGAGTGGGGATGAAAAAGGTCCACGATTTGAAGCACTTTAGAACAGTATCCCGCTTGTAACAGAAAACGGCGTGCACATGCTCCTATGGGTGGGGTCCCAGGCGAACCCACAGTTCGTGCAGGACGTGTTCGGCGTGCCCAGCGCCACACAGGTGGACACACACGTGTGCGAGCTGCCAGAGCTGGACACGGCCGCCAGCGTCGCCGTGCGGGGACTCGTCGACGAGGCGAGACGCACCAGGAGGACTGCCATGAGGGTGAGTACACGTCGCACTCGAACACTTGTTTTACTTAAGTTTGACCCCTTATGTACAGAATATACATATTAAGGAAGGGTATTTTGACATTTTCCCGATATAAAGGGTGTATCTGACATCGACGCACAAACGCGTACCATGGATCCAGTTCATGATTCTGAACCCCCCAGTGGTGGAATTTTTGGTCGGCTTTTCCTGATAAAAAAATATAGTTTTTTTCACTTCAGACCGTTCATAATAGGCTATTTGACAGTATTCAATTATTTGTGATTTTTTGCTTTAATTGCATAAAATGAGGGTTATTTATATCATTTACAAGAGTTTTAATAAAAAATAATAACAATTATTATATCCAAAACACAAAAATATGTTTGGCTTTTTGTTTCCCGCGCCACACATTGTGAAACGATCCGGATTGGCTAATGTCGTCATACGCGCATCATCGCTTGTTTTCGGCAAACTTATAAACTGTTTTTCGGGGGTTTTTATCGATTTATTTGTACAACCCAGTACAGTACACCACTTGTAAACCATTTTATTAGATAACAACAGCAAATAATAATTAAAAACAAACACCACTGAGAACCGAAAACCGCTTGTGACGTCACATACCAGGCGCAACGCCATATTGCTGATTATATCGTTTTCGCGGCTTATTTGAATTTTGAATTTTTATTTGCATATTCTTACGAAATACGTATTTAAAATTAAAAAAAAATACTTTGGGTGAATTTCTTAACCGCAACCAAGTAATTCAAAATAAAAATTATAAATCTGTCAAATAGCCTATTGCTATACTTTTATAACCCAATAAGATTTTAAAGTAATTATTTCGCTAATTACACAAAAACACGCAATGTGAACAAATCCTATCAGCTGATTTACTACAGTTCACATCAGGGGTCAACATCATACCTACAAACATGCACGGCGGCACGCTTGCAACGTTCAAAAGCCGAGCCGACACTTTTTTAAACATTATGTTTTCTGTAACCGCTCATTACAAACATAAATGACTATCATAATTTTATTAATGGCATGCGGTCTAACCTTTTCGAGAAGTTTACGTTACGATGTCAGATACACCTTATAGTGTTTTAAGTATGCTGCTTGAGGTCCTAGAGCGGTATCATAAAATAATAACACCATCATTATTCGTTTGCGAAAAAGGGACAATGCTATCATGTATAGCGCCGTCTCTTTCTTGCATTGGATAAATGATATCACAATACGACCCAATCTCGCTACATCGACGCTCTGTAGTTGTATTTCTCAGATTGGACGTTGCAGCATTTGATGAAGCTGTGTGAAATAAAAATACCTTTTATACCAGATTTACTTCTCTATTTACTCTAGAAGGCTAGAGTGACGCTCTTCCTAAGTATTTACTTCAAGATAATATTATTATTACTATTTCGAACACAAATTTTAGACACACAGACAACATTTGTCTACTTAATTGTACATATAGATTTATTACAACTAAATGTCTGTATTACTTGTGTGATGCAGGCATGCATTTTAAACTTTTTACACTGCCAAATGCTAAATGAACAACTTTTATTATATTTATATGAATATTAAGCCTTTTTTATTACTGCCTGCTCTGCATATCTTCTATTTTTACTGCAGATTTTTTTATGGTTTCTTAAACAGGTAATGCATGCTAAGAACTGATAGTAGGTGTTTTGATTCTATTTTCTTTATGATTTTTCGGCTTATCGTGTGTGCCTTTTACCTGTAGGGCATTACCCTTCGCTAATCGTTGCATTGGTGGATAAAAAGTCATTGATGCCAGCATAGAATCTTATCAGATGGTAGGTTCGTGATTCTGGATAATATCAACAAAACCTTAAAATTTTTAATCGATTATTAAAAACTAGCGGCCGCCAGCGACTTCGTTCGCGTGGTTTAGTTATGCTCCGCTCCTATTGGTCGCAGCGTGATGTTATATAGCCTAAAGCCTTCCTGGATTAATGGGCTATCTAACGCAAAAATAATTTTTCAAATCGGACCCGTAGTTCCCGAGATTAGCGCGAACAAACAAACAATCAAACATACAAACTCTTCAGCTTTATATATTAGTATAGATAACATCTACTGTTTCACAGAACAGTGTAATACATACTCGGACAAAAAGTATGGAACAGTTTTTTTTTCTTAATCGACAAAAATTATTGTTATTTTTTGTTTATATGGAACCCGAAACACGTGTTCATTATTTTTATGTAAAGAATCTATGTACAAAATTTCAAAAAGATATCATGAAAAATCACAAAGTTATGAGCTTGTTACTCTGGTTGTCCCAACAAAAATATGGCCACTGTTCGGTTCGGACGAGCGCGGGGCGTTGATCTCTGGCATCAGCTGTGGCGGGCCCGCCAGTACCTACTATGATCTATCGTAACCGCTCAGTAACCACTCTGCAACTAGTTCTATTGTATTTGGGAAAAAATATAACATGGTGTAAACATGATTGAAATCGATTCAGTTGCTTATTCTGAACATACTATATTTAGAATTCGCATAAACCAAAAATAACGTTGTAGAAAGCGATTAATAAGGCAGAGATAAATAAGTTCCCTCAGAAGATACCCCTTGAAATTTGTCAGGTTATAAGCAGTACGTAACAAGTAAAAGACCTATCGATAAGCCTGAAAATCGTTCCAAAAAGCATGTCTCGCATGGCCTACCCTGACCCCTGTTCCTCTCAGCTGACAGTAGCGCACCAGCTGTCGGCCACCGCGCCGCAGTTCCGCCGCCTCTTGATCGAGGACCGCGGCCTGGACGGGTCCGACGCCTACATGGAGCACCTCATGTCTGTACACAAGGCTGTGCAGAAGATGCTGTACGTTTGATGGGTTTCTTGGAGGTTTTTGGAGGATGTGGGCTGTGGTGGGACGTGGGCTTGAAAGAGTTGTATATTTATGTATTTAAACTATATTACTATATTCTTATAAATGATGGTGCACTTGAGAACGCATGTTTCGAAGATTTTCTGTTTATAACATATCCAGCTATCAGGAAAAGGGTGATTTTGGTGATTCTGGGTGGTTTGGTTGGTTTGGGCGGTTTTGACTATTTCTGACTAGTGTCTGACGCTTTTTTCATTTGGCCAGAATGTTACATGCATCTTTTATATTTATGGTATTATATTTAGATATATTATTTCCATCTTGAAAGTCTGAAATAATTCGTTTCACTTTAGAGTCCACACACATTTACATGCTTATTTGTAAACATATACATACATACCTACGGCATCCCATCATTGTTTTTTACTCTTAGGTACAGTCAGAAGCAAAAATATGTATACATTGCGAAGGCTCCAAAAATATGTAAACATCTTCGACTTTAAGACGAAGTGCTCAACTTGAAGAGCATAAAATTGTAGCCACCGGTTCACATCATAAATATGTATACGCTCATTGCTTCATTAATTTATGCCCACCACGAAAGGAACAATACTATGTATGCACGCTTCCATCAATAGCATGTATTCACGCGTTGGTTCATAATTTAATGAAGCAATGAGCGTATACATATTTATGATGTGAACCGGTGGCTACAATTTTATGCTCTTCAAGTTGAGCACTTCGTCTTAAAGTCGAAGATGTTTACATATTTTTGGAGCCTTCGCAATGTATACATATTTTTGCTTCTGACTGTACATTACGTTAATAACATTATTTTATTAATGTTATACAATATGTTCTTTTGATATTCCATAACTCTAGGTTTATATTATTATGTACTTAAAATAATACAAAAAATCCTAGGATACGTGTAAACAAGTGTCCAGTATTTTTAAGTAAATAATCTATGTACAAAATTTCAAAAAGATGTAATGAAAAGCCACAAAGTTGTGAGCTTGTTTTCTTACTTGGTTGTTCCAACAAAACTATGGTCAACACACCGCTCACCCCCCCGCGCTTCTAGCGGTGCGGCTCAGGGGGCCCTGGCCCACGCGCTTAGTACTATGATCTACCGTCAACTGTGTTGTACGCTCGGTAACCACATTGCAACAATAGGGATGTATCCAAGGTATGAAAATAATTAGTCCGCCTTACAGATAATAAAAAAAATTAAGACCCGTATTTTTATTTTGTCGAAATTATCGAACTCTACCGAGATACAGCGTAATAAAGTTACGGGGTGGGGGCTAATTACGTCACGCTATGGTATATTTTGTACCACGGCGTGACGTCATGCGACACTTCAAATCAATATATCTCCCTAAATATTTGAATGAAAGAAAAAATAAAAAATACGTGTTCAATATTTTTTATAAATCTATCTGATGGACATTAAATTATTTTTTAGGATACAACTCAATTTCTAAATGTATTTAGGAAAAAATATAACATGGTGTAAAAATGATTATTCCAAACTATATTCAGGTTTCGAATAAAGAAAAAATACACTCAATAATAACATAACATAAATACAACGTTGTATAATGGAAGAACAAACAATTGTTCACGTCAGTTCTCTTCTCTAACCATATTTTCTCCTAAGATGTATGAGCTAGCTAAACACTTGTAAGCTTTCAATTTATGAATGTGTTGGCAACTTGTCAAGGCATAGCTTCACTTTGAAAACTTAGTTGAAGTGAACATGGAGTAAGCAAAATCCCGTAGCATTATTTGGAATGACGGCTCGCTCCACCTAAGTTTATAAAGTGAGATGGTTTCTGAATCGTCCTGCTCATCACTTCAGGCTTACTTCACTTTAGTTTTTGCAGTAAGATTTTTACAGAATAAACTGTCAGATCAGGCAATCAAATACTCGGATTTTGAATTGAGATTTTGACCTTTAGAATTTGTCAAACTGTTGTTTGCCTTACTTAGGATAAATCGTTCAATGTAGCCCAAGAAAAGAAAAAAATCTATTCTCTGTACTCATATATCCCCCCTAAAACTCCCTCATTGTTTCAGCTAACAGCAATGCGCCAACATGACAAACTGGAAGCCGTGTTACGTCACTTCCTGGTCGAGGACCGCGGGGTGGACGGCAGCTCTTCCTACGTCGACTATCTGTGCCACATTCACAAGGAGATCCGGGCGCTTCTATAGCAGATGTACGGCTACTATTAAGCGTAGCCTAAAACCGGACGAAATTACGAGGCGAAAGTTTGGCGCGACGTAATATTATATCGTATACTTCTACTTGTGTAGCTTCTGATAATTTTAACGTATTGCCATCTACTCAATCATCAACTTTATCATTATGTACTTAAAGTTGATTTTTGTGTGACAATTTGGTATTAATGAGACCGTCTTATATAATTTCAGGTTGCAGTGGAATTTGAACTGTATTAAATATAACATTAAGTTTGTTGTTAACTATCTGAGATTCTAAATTAAGGTTTAAGTTATGTAGAAAAGTTGCAGGCTAACTTTCCGTCGCGTATTTTGAGCCGGTAAGCCTACGCTGTGGTATCGCCGCCCGGTCAAAACAATGTGGGACACTTTTACATGGAGTGTTTGCGTTTAACTGATTATAAAGAGAAAGAAACTCGCTTTATTGGTACTTAGAGGCGTTTGAGAATGTTGCCAGGTTAATATTTTTTTTAAAAGGAAGTTTTTTAATACTTTTGATGGACGATTTGTGCTTTAAAAATGTATTACCTGGAGGTTTATTAAAAAAGTGTATTATAGGTTTATAGCATTCAAGACAAGCGTTTTGTTAGACGTACGGTTGTTGGAGTTATGTTTTTGTTTTTTTTTTTCCCTTACACATGAATAGTTATATCTTCACCAAAATAGTTTTCAGCGTGACATAGAAAAAAAATAATAAATTGTGGAAACCAGCACATTTCTAATTATTATAATTTAATACTGTTGGCGTGTCAAAAGGATGTAATAATATGTAAATAAATTTCCTTAGGTATATTATTGTAAATGTGAAATAGCACATTCTTACTAATTATTTTCTAAAGTTTGTAAAAAAAAAAATACTACTTAATGTAAAAGTTTTCCACATTCCTGATTGTATAGTTGTGAAATAAATGATTTTGTTTTGGAATAATTAGTATCAATGCTGTTTTTAAAGGACTCTGATTTCTACCAAAAACTACCAAGCAGGGTTGCTAGTAGTAAAAAAATGTTAATACTAAATAATAAAATCTTAAATAAAACGAGTTTTGGTGATGGTTGAAAATGTATAAGGCTTCCAAAGTATACACACAACGGACTTCACGGTATTAGCAAGGTTCCTCACATAGGCGCGACTTGTAAACTTAAATGCAGCGTTAAGTCGTGTCGCAAAGTAGCGCCTTTGTTTGAGGCCTTAAGTCGATCGTTTATAGACTTCTTTATGTATCAATTACGTCCAAGTTGTACGCGTAAAAATCAGCATTTAATAAAGACTAGTTGTTTCTTCGAATAAAAAGTGTTGTCCCCTTATTCGTAAAAAGTGTAAATATATTCTTACATCACCTTCACCCTCAGAAACAATTGTTGTGGGTAGGCAGACGTATACTTATAACATCTGGAATAAATGTAGCTATTTCCATAAATTTTAAATTGCCTCCTCTCCTCTCCTCATCTCCTCTCTCCTCCTCCTCCTCCTCCCCTCTCTCCTCCTCCTTCTCCTCCTCCTCCCCTCTCCTCCTCCTCCTCTTTTTTAATTTCCTCTTGCCTCTTAGGCGCAAGCTCGGCTTCCAATAGTGACGTCGTTGATTTCATACCCAGACGGAGTACTTTACGTAATTCTTAGTGATAAATTGGCATTGTGTCCGGTTTAGGGATAGACTTTAGTTAAGGTAGTACACCTGTGCCTACTTCTTCAAATGAATCAGCAACAAAGCCATGGAATTGCACATGAATAAAGGGAATTAAATAAATTAATAAGTATATAATTGTTAACGATATCTACAAAGTTATTGTTGAGAGGCTCATGCCACTGCACAGTTACAAGAAAAGACCTCATTAAAGTTGTAAGTCCTGATAATTTAAGTTCTAAGGTAGACCTTAAGTTTGAAGGTCTGGGAACCATGAATAAATTTATGAGAACTTCGAGTTCTTGAGGTCTTTAAAGGGTCTTGAGAACTAATAGGGTCAACTAATTAGATCAAGTAGACCTAATTTTAATAATAATCTTCACAAGGGCAGATGACGCTTACAATTAATTAATATACGAGTAAGTCTTGTCTTGTACAAAAAAATATATTACGAAAAGCATTTGTAAGACCCCATAATCAATAAGTAATTATCACTTGTTTTTCTACCTACAAATCTTTATAAGTAATCTTACAATACTTGCCACCCATAACAATTAGACACGGTACAATGGTAGTCTGGCAAGGACCTATTTGTGAATTTGTCTAATCAACATACCTACTGAGTTTATATTCGACCTCAAAGCCTTTTGTATGAGAACAATCATTTCCCGTGGTTTTTGTACTCAACCAACTAGCAAGTCTTACAATGTTTTTATAGAAACCGTAAGAATCCGAGGCAATCGAACTGCATTCGGAAAGTTTGGTTTTGTAGCGTGTGTTCTCTTAAGGCCTAATCAGATATAATCGATATTTCTGCTGTACTGTTCCAAAGTGACTAATCACATGGAGAACTGTCGCTATTACGTGCGACAGCTTTATACAATATGTAAAGAAAACCCTGTCCGACCCATAAGGATCATAAAGGTTAGATAAACATATGACCAAATATAATATAAAGTTTTACGTAATCATCATAGTAACAATACTAATCAATTTTAAAATAATCTTTTTTTCCCGCGAATTAATTCCAATTTCCCCGAAATTTGGTAATTTTTAAAAAAAGTGACAACACCATTTTGACGGTACACTTACGCGATTGGACCACGCGTCGCGTGCCCCTGCCCCCCGTCGCCCGTGGAAGGGTGTCCTACCGCACATGTATTAAGTTACCTCGTTTTGCAAAATAATATTTATATTTTTAGGGAGATTTTTTTTTAAACTTTACTCCGGCTTTGTCGGCATTAGGAGAATCAGTTATCGATTCCTAACAATACCTTCACGGATCGGACAGGGTTTTCTTTACATATTGTATAAGCTATAAAGCTGTCTCACTTAAAAGCGGCAGTTGCAACTTATGCTGAAAGTGGATCTATCCCAGCCAAGACATGTTTTTTGTCAGTCAACTGGTTACATCTGAATAAGCCTTCACCCCTGTATAACATCTCGTTCTGATATTCGCGTCACATTTCCGCCTGGGTTTGGCTTTGGGCTGGTTGCTTCAAAATATTGGTTAACGTAACATACGTTATAATAACAATTACATGCTTTATCGTTTTGTATATTGAAAGTTATTTATGAGAAAAAACCCGCCCTTAGTGTAACCCAGTCATTATTATCGATATGCCATATTGATGGCCTAGAAACTATTAAAAAAAAAGATTAAATAGACTTAAAATGCAATAAATTGAAAAGTCCTTACGAAATTGTCATAAATATAAGAATATGTACAATAATTAAAAAAAAAAACAAAATGCATTATCCAACATTGTGCATTGTGTTATTGAATAAACTGCCTAGTAACTTAAGTGTTGCTACACGAAAAAAGGATAACTTTTAGTAGAAAATTCCAATTATTATCTCAAAATGTAAATTTATTTTGTTAAAATTTGGAATAGTTCTTTTTTTTTTTTTGTTTCCTGCGATATTAAAACTAGTTATAGTTATCTATATTGGATTGTATTGTAAATGTAAATAAAATATGGCATTATTTAATTTTTTTGTTCTTATTTTTAGTAGAGTGGTAATTTTAGTTGATTTTGAAGTTGATTATCTTGCAAGTGACGTCATTGAATAGCTATTGACTAAGTACTCTGGCAGAGCTTGCAACTAGTCCGGCAATACTGAAAAGCAATAGAAAAAAATGTAGTCGGAATCCAACTTATTTTATTTAAACATTCTACTTATTCTATTTTTTTTTATCTAGAACTTTAGATCTAGAAGCGAACGAGGCGTCCCACTGCATCAATGAAGTGGCAGAGTAGATATTGTTAATACATAAGATAAACAAACACGTACCCTGGATAATGTATCACCACATTTCACAAAGTTATCTAGTAGCATTACATCGTCGGCACAGGAAGTAAAAGTTATACAACTTATGGTCAACCGGGGCAATTGCGTCTTTGGGGCAATTGCGTCTAATCGAGGTTATTTTAAATCTATTTGAAAACCCACTCTCCTGCCATCTCGTTTTGTTTACTTTGAATAAAAAGCTATATCGTATCGATGGCAGGAGAGGTAGGCCAAATAGATTTAAAATCATTTCGATTAGACGCAATAGGGATGTATCCAAGGTACGAAAATCAAAAAACCCGTATTTTTTATTTCATCGAAATTACCAAAAACTACTGAGATATAGCGTATTAAAGTTACGGAGTAGGGGCTAATTCCGTCACGCCGTGGTGTATTTTGTACCACGGCGTGACGTCACGCGACATTTCAAATCAATATGTCTTCCTAAGTATTTGAATGAAAGAAGAAATAAAAAATACGTGTTCAATATTTCTTATAAATCTATCTGATAGACATTAAATTATTTTTTAGGATACAACCCAATTGCCCCAAAAAGCAATTGCCCCGGTTGACCTTATCAATATTATCAACGTGCTTGATACTATTATGCAAATATTTAAATCGTTAGATTTATCCGCAACGTACGAGTAAGTGTCAATTTTGGAAAGAGTATGACATAGATACAAATTTTTCAATAAGAGTGAGTAAGAAAATACCACTTGAATGTTAAGATTTTCAGTATGAGTGAGTGAGACACTGGCACCGATTCTGTTGTTCACAAACTGAACTAAGTTAAGTGCATCTTTTTCTTTCCATTTCGTTAAGAAAAGGATAGAAGATAACATTTTAATTTAATCATGTTAAATCAAGACACTCCATAGACAGTTTAGACGCGATTATAAACATGGCGACTAAAAATACGCCAGTATACGTCAGGAGCGCACTAATTTGACAGGTCTAAAGTGACATTTTATCTTCTGTCCTTTTCTTAACGAAATGGAAGGAAAAGGTACATATAATTTAAAATTAGTTTGTGAACGACAGAATCGGCGCCATTACCATTTTAAATGAAATGGTCTACAAAACCGAAACGTCACCACTAAGGTCCGTATTACAATAATACGTACCTTACAATAACGTAAACACGCACGTATACTTACAATAAGGCATACATACTTACAATAAGGCACTAAGGTCCGTATTACAGAACGTCACTCAAAACTCAAGTCTCTTAAGTCTCGTTTCAAGCTATTTGATTGGTTGAAACTAGGTTTAAGTAATGCTTAAACAGAGATCAATGCTTGAGTTTCCTTCTGGAATACGGACCTAAGTATTTGAAGAGATAGGCGAAATACAACGATTTAAATCGTATCTTGGATTAAAAAAAATAAAGATTCTATATGCGTTATTGTTGTACAGCTAAATAGGAATATGAATATGTGATGACACTGTCCCAAACTCCGAACTCCGGTTTACAGCCAAACTAAGTAAGACGCAGTTAATCTTCCGTCAGTTATATTGTAGTCAGTTAGATTGTTTGGGTAAGCTGAACAGATTATTGTTAAATAGTGTATAATCCAGAACTGTATTGAGCGTGTAAGGTTTTAATAGTTAATAAATCCCTTTCTATAAAATGCTTTTTATTTAATGGAGAATCAAGCTACTTACTACCAGCTGTCAGGTTTCTTTAATAGAATTCCAACTCTATCGCTAAAGCATTAGGTTGATTGGGAAGCTTTTACAGTTTTGGGTGGCTTAACCTGCTGATGTCTGCACAAGAGCTACATTGATGTTTATGTCTTAAAAAATAAAGTAGGTATTATTTATATGGAGTTCTCAGACTTAGGCAAAAGGCTGCTAAGCTGAAATGGCATTGGGCTGAACACTTCAGCAACATGTTCAGCGAGTGCTGGGCAGGGGCACGTTAGTGCTGGAGGGGGCTGGGAAAGAGGCAGGGATTAGACCCAGGTAAACGCGAAGGATGGGGAGGGTTGAGGTGGCGCTACAAAAGGATCTTCTTCTACAAAAGGATACTTAGAAGGATTTGATGCCCCCTACCTCCCTCTCCCACTCTTTGCTGAGCAGTAGGACTTACAATTTTTTTTAACGTTATAAAAATATGACTGCGAAGATGGTAAGCAGTGATGCAATCGTTGGTGGCGAAACGAACTAATTTATTAAGAGCCTATTAACTCTAGCCTTGAAGATACTTGAAACTACTTACATAAAAGGTTCGAGAAATAAGTAAATAAAACTCAAACTACATATTTGGAAGTAATTTTTCTATTATGATTGAGTTACATAGATAATGAACATTATAATTTAGATATTTTACACAAGGAGTCGATTGTTACAGACCAGTAATTTGTTCATAGCGTCGCGTCTTCGAAATAAATGTTATTTTGACTGAAAAGAAAAAAAAAAAAACTTACAATCACATTAATAGATATTATAACGATGAAAATCCTTGGGGAGGCCTTTGTCCAGCAGTGGACCTCTATAGGCTGAAGAAGAAGAATACAGTTTGTGTGTGTACATCTGTTACTCCTTGCTTGAAGAGCTCGACGGATTTAGAAGATATCAATAAAATTATGGCACATAGCTGTTTTATAAACAGGATTGACATAGAATTCTTTATAAGCGACTTAAAAAAAGAGCAGCTTTTCATTTCGTCGTATTATTTTTTTTATATTCCGATAACTCGAAAGTTACGCGGATTAAACCACGGGTCGCGTTTGGCATCGAGGTCAGCTTTGCGCTGCTCCTCAAACTGACGTACTTGTCCGTCCAATTAAAGGCCCGTCCACCTGCTGCCATCACATACAACTATGTCGACGGCGTGCTTACGTGCCCTCAGTGTACACGAAGTTTCGCAGCCCAGATAGGCTACATAAGCCATCTTCGGGCGAATCAGCGCCAAATCATCGGCTAGGAGTCGAAGTGGTCGCCGTGGCCGAAATCGGTCGGGAGCATCATCATCAAACTACGGGTCCCAATTAGTTACTAAAATAAATTAAGATGGGTCTTTCTCTAATTGGCGATAGTTGGGGAGAGGTCTCTTTTCACAGAACTTAGGAGCTCACTAGTATAATCAATTATCCTGGATTATTAGACAAACGACATTCTTATACAACCATCAAAAGAGCCACTCTGAGTTTTTGAAAAAGTAAAGTATCTACACCATCTCTGAATGGAACTCGTGCGAAATAAAATTTCTTACCGTTGTAGGTTTAGGAGATAATATTTCAATGATAGGTCCCTTATAAGTGCAGGGGTCTATATCAAGTGGGTCCGGAGGAGGGGGCCGGCGCCGCTTGCAGCCGACGACGCGGATCAGAACCGCGCCCAGCTGCAGCAGCACAACCAGCAGCTTCACGAACTTCATTTTTGCTGGAACAAACATATTCTCAAATAATTTCTTGCGAATCTAAAGATCTAATCACTCCGGTGATTTACCGGGGCAGTTTAAAATGGAGCCCAAACATTTTTTGTAAACACATTTACCTACTACCTACTTCAGTGTTATTGTTTAGGTACATATGGGTTTTTTTTTTCGACCACTTCTCAATTCCATAAGTCATTACTGGCAACACACACACTGATCAAAGACTTTTATCTTGAGACACTGCGGTATTTCGGATGAGAAGATTCTACGTAGCTTCCCGAAAGCAACCCAACCGAGTTGGATTCGACGATTGACTTCCTTCTCAAAGTAAAAGTGTAATAATATTCACCGTATTATTTATCGTAATTTCTACTTTGGGGTTGACAAAGTTGCAAGGGACGCAGTCGGAGGGGCACGGTCTGGCGCTCTTGCGGTAACACGCTGCCGCGCGCAGGGCCAGCGAGCTTAGCGTCAGCACAGCCACCAAGAACTGTGCTAGCCTCATCCTGAAAAACACCATCGAAGGTTGATTAATGTACTTAGTTCTTTTTCATTTACCATAACTACACTTTAAAAAATGTTTTTTTCTCACAGTGCATGGAAAAGCCTCGGCCTGGTAGTTACCAGTTCCTCGCACTATGATATAAATGACGCAGAGAAAGTAATTTTGAAAGTAGTCTATGATAAAAGTTCTACGCTTAACGTATTGCTACTGGGGACTGTTATTACACAGGATGGAAGGATGCAGGGACCTTGTGGCATCCTGTAGTAACATGGATCATTATGGCCGAATACTATTTCATCATCATCATCACCATTTCAAGTTGGGACATGGAAAACTTTATTTTATTTGTACTATTATTATTATAGTATTATTACCTATATTCTGTGCAAATAAAGAAAGTAACTTACCTATCTGACATACGAGTACATATAATATACCTACGTGAATAGAGGTTGGTCAAGGATTATTTATATTTTTTACAAACCCGTTATTTGCAGGTGGACCTCTCAAATTGTTTCTGCAAAGAAAATGAAAATTATAGTGACCTGTATATACAATATGTTATGAAAACCCTGTCCGACCCGTGAAGGTATTGTTAGGTATCGATAACTGATTCTACTAATGCCTGCAAAACCTGGCTAAACTTAAAAAAAATACCCCCTAAAAAATAAATAACTTAAATAAAATAAATAGGTAATTTCATGGCAATACAGGCACAGGTCATGACCTCATGCTTGTAGGTATAAGGTAGCTTGTCTACGTTTATCGACTCTCGAAAGAAACAATGATACTTTATAGGCAGCTCGAGAAAAGAACTTTTTTTAAGTAGGAAGGTCGTCTGACTCTCCGAATGTATCATTTCATTGGATGAGCACAATGGCTGTGGCGGAGATGTTCCATATTTCGTCGCACGAGATTAGCACGGCCATGCACACAAATAAAAATCAAGTGGTGTCAAATGCGTGCTGGCCACAGTTGGCCCCTACCAATCCACTGCTCGCCGAACTGATAATGGACAATAATGATAATGTACTCACGTACAGGTCGGCAAAAATATCGTGAGGCACCTTCATGCTGGAACCCTCGTGCATTGACCGATAAGTACCCACTTCCAAATTGTCTAACACCTGATCACAACACAGCTAATTGCAGTTACTACCTCCATTAGCATGTTACATTACTCTACGTTAGAAAACGACATGATCACACAATACACGAATAGTGTACACCAGCAATGTTTACGCGCAACTAATAATTTAAAGTAAAAATTATTTTTATTTTATAAAAATAGGTAGCAGCCGCGTAGGTACGGCTGGCCTGGCGGCACGCTTTGATAGAGATGTGTAAGTAATCAAAATATTGTTTTTTTTATCGATTGATACTCGTCGTATTTTTGGTATCGATTTAGTATTGTAGTTTCTCATTCTTATTCTCGATTCAACATCGCGTGGAATTGTTTAGAACTTTTACAAAACTCAAATTAGCGAGGTACACTGCTGTAAATGAAAATCATACTAATGTTTTAATTTTAGTTACTGTCTTAATATCGATGATATTGACTGATAAAATATTTGTAAAACTTTATTAAAATTGTATTTCAGTCTTTCTCGTTTCTGTTTATTAATACTTGTGTTATAATAATGTTATTAGTAATTAATCGATAAACAAACAAAAGTACTTTTACCATTGGGTAATCTGTGTTTTTACAACAAATCCTTCAACCAGATACAAGTTTCGATTAATAGCGATAAAAAAACGTTATTACGCAAAAAATAGTACATCCCTAGTTTCACCTACTTTTCGCCGCGCGCCGGCATCACAAAGGGCCCGCCAAATATTGAACATAAATTTAATATCCAACAATAAATCAAACGATGATACCGCCGAAAATGGTGTTGTCACATTTTAAAAATTTACCTAATTTTGGGGAAGTTCGCGGGAAAAAAAGATAATTTCAAAATTCTCTAGTATTGTTACTATGATGATTGTGTAAAATTTCATATTTTATTTGGCCATGTGTTTACCTAACCTTTATTATCCTTACGGGTCGGACAGGGTTTTCTTAACATATTGTATAGGTATAGTGGCGTTTATTGGTTATCATAATTGGTAGGCAGACTTAAGACTGGGTCTGTCTAGGTTGACGATCGGAAACATAAAACAATAGTATCTAAGTAGATTTTGAATATTCAAATTATTTTCCAGCACACAATTCTATGAACTTTAATGGCAAAAACTCTTCAAGTCCACAGAAGCAAAACCTACAACTTGTAGGTATAGGTACTGCTGGGCCGCCGCTGCTGGGGTTGACTTGCAAGTTAGTGAAATGGACACATTTCAGTTTGTAATGCTGTTCAAGGTTCAAAGATTAAGATACTCAAAACCCTGCTAGCCATGGTGGCAATCGTCAAAATGATCCAATTTAGTGTAGTTCGGTTTCAGTTAAAAGAGAAAACAAAAAGAAACTCACCGGTCTAGTGTAGACAATAAAGCAAAAAAAAAAAATACGCGCTTCGGTACTCTTCGTGTTTCTGAATTAGCCCGAACGTCGCGCTATAGATTAATTCCCATAAGGTGTTGGATAAACAGAAAAACGTAAGATACAGACGGAGCGCGGACATTATTGGCGCACGCAAAACATACAGAAGAGACGGGGCGCCCGCCTGACTTCTTTTCTGTTTGTCCAGCGCCTTAAGGGGATTACTCTGTGGTGCGACGAAGTAGGTATTTTGAAAATCTAAACAGGTGTACCTACAGTTATTAAATCTTATCTCCACACGCATTGATTTCCGAAGCGCGTACTTCCTTCGTAGAAGAAATCTGAAAATGTCTTACTTCAAAGTTAGCTCCCCTGTGTTGGGGTTGACAGTGGACCTGTAGCTCCTCCCGGCGCTTTAGGATCACGCGGATGAGCACCAAACTGATCGGCAGTAGGGCTATCAAGACGTTCCCTAGATTCATGTTTTCGGCTACCAACAAATATGTTTAGTTAGTAACAAGAAAAATAGGATAGAAAATTGACATGTGCATTGTTCAAGGGCAGAAACACCCAATTACTGAATTAGAAATAAATTATATAAACAAAGATAAGCAAGAAAGAAAATAATGAATAAAAGAAAGAAGGAATAATAGGTTAAATTAGGACTTGTTATAGAGTTCGGGTCGCTGTCGGGTCCATCATGAAGTATCTGGGAAAGGGAGCTTGACAGCCACTCTCCATGTCGCCATGAGATCCCGCTGGATCTCTGCCCGCCGTGTTACATTGCCTTACAATGTCCGGCGAGTGTTTTTTAACCTGTTTAAATTATAACCTAGCGCTTGACCGCAATCCCGCCTGATGGTAAGCAGTGACGCAATCGTTGATGGTAAAGCGCACTAGTTTATTAAGAGCCTATTCACTCTAGCCTTGAAGACACTCAAATTGTAGTCCGACGGAAACACCGCCGCTGGCAAATTGTTCCAGTCTCGCGATGTACGCGGTATAAAGGAGGAGGCAAAACGTTTCATCCGGATCGTAGTGGTGTTAACAACGTAAGGGTGGAAACTAGCCGTACGAGGGGTCGTCCGATGGTGGAACGGAGATGGGGGAATTAAATCATGCAATTCCCTCGCACACTCCCCAAAATGCATCCTATAGAACACCGAAAGGCTGGCTACTCTACGCATATGCTCTAGGCTTTGGAGACCATCTCGAGTTAAATCAGGGTCACCAATCAGCCTCTTCGCATGCCTCTCCATTGAATCCAAAGTGGCTAGGTAACATTAGCAGCACCAGCCCAAATGTGGCTGCAGTACTCCACACACGAACGGACCTGTGCTTTGTACAACATTAGAAGCTGCCCAGGTATGATACTTCACACCTGAGATCAAAAAAGGCAAATCGTAAAGGTCCGGCAGTACTCTGCCGGACCTTTACGATAACGCCAAGTTTCCTGGCAGCCACCATGGCCTTGGACTCAATGAACCGCCCAAAGTTAAGGTTCGAGGAAATCAACTCCCAAAAGCTGAAGGCGGTCGGTACACTCCAAGGACACATTTCAAAAAGCAGGAGCCAGGTGAATGGGCTCCTTTTGGCAGTGAAAAGACACGCCTGTGTTTTGGCGGCATTGAATGCTACAAGATTGGCATTACCCCATTCGGAGACTGCTTGTACATAGTGCATCACTCGTTCGCTCAACCATGGCCTCTCTTTCGGACCGGATTGATTCCCTACTAGCCCGATCATCCGGTAGGTATCTCTCTATAACTGTGCTGTCATCTGCATACCCATAGATACCGGGCATCAGCAGATCGTTAATATGTAGCAGGAATAAAGTTGCAAAGAGAACAGACCCCTGAGGAACACCGGCATGTCGACATGGGCTCAGATAAGCATCCGTCGACAACAACTCGGAGGGACCGTTCAGTCAGGAACTCTTTTACCCAGCCAGTCAGGCTAGGGAAATGCCGATTATTTTGCATTTTATGTTTAAAATGACTGGCCTCACAAAAAGGGAAAAATATTTGCTATGTACCTATCATTATTATAAACGCTAAAGTTTGTATGGATGGATGGATGGATGTATGTTCGTTACTCTTTCACGCAAAAAATGCTCTAGGGATTTGTATAAAATTTGGTACACAGACAGCTTATAACCAGATTCGCAAAAAAACGTTATTTCTTTCTTTCTTTCAGATAAAAAGAACCATTTTATTTACGGTAGCTTACCTTCGGGACGTTCACCCGGACTCCAGTACGGTTATATCCTAGATTCAAGATTCTTCTGTTTGTTGTCCGTTTTTTGCAAGCCTGAGTCATCTCGAACATCATCATTGCGAGTTGCAGAAAAGCCAGCAGGAAGTCATTCAGCTGCATATTCTGGGAGCTCTTAATTACTTGGCCCTGAAATTTGCAGTTACTTGACATTCAAAATCTAGTCCAAGGCTCACCTCAGCTACAATCAAATATCAAAAACTTGGTCAAAATATAGGGAAATTAATAGGGCTTTCAAATTGAGACGGAGATCAGACCTAAAACTTTAATATTTTGAGATCTACCCTTTTTTATTTTGGATTGGAAATCATCAAATGACGTTTCCCGCTCTGGGCAAAGCGGAAGGGCGTGTCAGTATTTTACTGCCTAAAACCCACCCGTGTTTCCTCACTTGCCCATGCACCAGGGCCATGGTTTCTTTCTATCTCTCCAGTAGATAGCATACAGAATGACATCACAATGACACGCAAACTATAACAGTGAATTTAGCTTAAGGTCCATAAACAACCTAAGGGGTCGTGGCTAAAATAATAACATCCGCACAGGTAAATTCGTCAGGTTAAGCTACGCTTGCCGAAGTTTGTCGGTGGATGGGTGGATATAAGATTTTTACTGACTTAATTCCACCCGTGTTCCTTCACGTGCCTCTGCGCTTGGGGCCGCGCGGTCTTTCTTTCGAATAGACCCGGGCCCGGGCCCGTGGCCCAGGTAGGCAACGGTCTTCGTGTCTCCTGTCACGATATGTTGAAATCTCTTTGAGTGAGGCGCATGGAACAACGCGACGTCGACCAGGGCCTGGTTCTTCCCACCTGTGTCCGGTGAGGAGCTGCATCAGGCGGAAGGTGAGGGCGCCTACATCTTATGAGGAGTAGCCAGTATCCTCAGAGACGGGAAGTATCGTCGCTATTGTGGCAACGCCGCCTAGCCCTTTTTTCTAGCTCTGGGTGGAGCGAAAGGGCGTGTCAGACTTTTACTGACTAACACCCACCCGTGTTCCTTTACTTGCCTGTGTGACGCGAGAGATCGCCGCCGATCACCGCCACGAGGACACGGCGGTACTCTACCCAAGCCGGGCCCCTCCCCACAATGGTGACACCACCTTTCCTCCCGCCTTATACGGAACAGGAATCTCCCGAAACAACCGTGTCCGGTGAGGACCTGCGTCAGGCGGAAGGTGAGGGCACCGTGGCGCCTCTAGCCACTCCTCTAAGACTTATCGCCGCTATTGTGGCGTGCCCAACGCCGCCTAGCCGATAGCTACGCTACTGAGTGTGATATACTTAGCTATATTACCCAGGGTATTGGGTGTCCCTTATTAATAAGTTAAATAAACATTCCAACCTTCAGTGTCAGTGTTAGGTCTTCTTTTTCTCTTGCAAGCACCTCGGGTTGGGCTGCGTACAGTCTATGTACTCGTGTCGGACGCAGCCGAGGCACGTCTCCAGATATGACAGCAGGAGCGTCACTACCAGGACAACAACCTCTTGGAAGAAAGCTTTATCCATCGCATCGTCAATGGATCTGCGAAGGGAAGTTATTTATATATGAACCTATACTAATCACACTAATACATATTATAAAGGCGAAAATTTACGTGTGTGTTTGTGTATTTGTTACTTCTTTTTTTTTTTACTTTCATTACAGATAAGACCTGGGTTAGGATAATTACATCCCGGCAGCACAATCTGTAGTAACTTGCGATAATTAAAAAAGATATATATCTTTAGTGCTAGTATTCTGATAAGAGCCTGGCGCTGTGCCGTCAATGAAATACTAATGAGCATATATTTTAACGGGTTAGTGAATGTATACTTCTGATAGCCTCTGTGGCGTAGCGGTAGCGAACGCGGCCGTTGCGCAAGGAGGCGCGGGTTCGATCCCAGCACAGTGCAAATATTTGTATGCATGAATATGAATATTTGCACTGGTCTGGTCGTGCCTCGGAAAGCACGTTAAGCTGTTGGTCCCGGTTGCCATATGAACATCTAGTGGCAGTCGTTACGGGTTGTTGGAGCCCTCGAAAGTCTAACAATTGGTCTAACTGCAATGCTTCGATATCGTTTCGGGTCAGACGGCAGTCGCTTCACGGAAAAAGTCGAAATCTAGCCAAAATCAGCAGTTAGACTGGTAAAGCGGACCCCAGACTCCAAAGCTGAAAAAGCTGCGGATGCGACTGGGATTAACGCTGAGATGACTATGAGTGAATCTATACCTACTTCTATACTAATATATAAAGCTGAGAGTGTTGTAATTTGGTACAGAGGTAGCTTATAATCGGGATTGACACATAAGATATTTTTCATCCCGATATTCGCACCCCAAGTAAAAAAAAAAAAAAAATAAACTGAAGAAATCCGTATAATGAACGATGGTTAAAGTCTCTAGAGACAGAACTAATGAAAGATGGATATAGCGAGCTATATATGTATTTATTTATTTATCTTAAAAACTTAAACTATCATTGCCGGCTTAGAAACCTAATGCGATAGTTAAGGCTATAGTTATAAAAAAACGTAAGATAATAGCTACCAATATTTATTTCCTGCAAGGCGGACTATTTTCAGAGCAAGTGATATTTTTTTTTCCACAACCCGCGACTTCTAGCAGCAATGCAGCAAACAAGCAGACGAGGAATGCTAAGCGCTCCCAGCGAGCTGACATCATACTCTGAAACAAAGTTGAATATTTAGTAGGGATTTTAAATAATAGGCCAAAGTTCTAGTGAGACATATTCAACTTTGCTTCAAATTGCTGACGTTTTTATATCTGCCACCCTGAGCCACAACAACGGAACTGGTGGACTTGATGAATGTAAATAGACCCTATCTGTTTCCTACCTTACATTCTTACGTTAGCGGAATTTTATTTTATCCATACTAATATTATAAATGCGAAAGTATCTCTGTCTGTCCGTCTGTCCGGCTTTCACGATAAAACTACTAAACCGATTGTAATGAAATTTGGTACACAGATAGTCTAGAGCCCGAGAAAGAATATAGGCTATATAACATCCCGCTATGACTAATAGGAGCAGAGCAGTAACAAAAAATGTTGCGAAAACGGGGGCAAACGCAGACTTACATATTTCTCCCATTATTTTAACAGGTGGTTATTTTATATCAACACGCGGACGGAGTCGCGGGCAGCAGCTAGTTCATTATTTAGCATTTAGCATTTATGTAAAATAATAATGTGAAATATTCAACAGAAATAAAGTTCAGTTAACGTTACAATTCAAACATTGCATAACTTTTTCATTTGTGCAGTCACTCTGAAATCAACTTAATTCTCATTAAAATAAAGTTGATAATTGTTTAACCTGAAATAATGTCAAAACGTAAAATTTTAATAAACATGCATCGTCAATTGATTTTTAAATTTTCTAAGAAATAGAATAAGAAAAGGCCCTTACTCTAGCGTGGATATGCGGAAATGTATCTGCGCTGAAAACACCGCAGCGCACGCTCTTAGGATGTTTTTTTTTTTGGGCTGGATATATGTAGATAACCGGCCCGCTGAATAGAAACCAAAAGCATGCATATTTTCTTTGTATTAGATATTTACATTCATATTAGTCTGCCTCGGTTTCGTTATTGCAGTTAAGAGGGGTTGGCGATATAAAATCACATAAGTCGGACAGACGCAACAACAAATTATGCAAGATACAGAGTACGAATTCGTGCGTGAGATGCTGATGTTGAAGCTAATCCGAAATGGAATTTAAAGGCAAATTGGTTCGCAAAACTTTCCACAAGACACTACCTAACCGTCTTATTACAAAACGAAGTCTAGCCTTAAGTTTTGAGTCGATATTAATTGTATTTCGAACTCTTAGATTTAAGCAAAGTTCTTAACACTATACTGACAACTTAGTACCGAACGAACCTGTCGTTTTTTTATAAAGAACTGCATTTCTATAAAGGTTAGGTTCATAATTCAATAACTGCTAAGGTGATTTAAACTTGTTCCAAAATAAAATCCTTGTTTTGTAATAAGGTGGTAAGTGTTCGCCAAGTTTTCTACCACTGTCAGGTTAGAACAGTAAAGTTACAAGAACTGTAATAGTTACAAGAACTTTAATAGTTACAAAAACTGTAATAGTTCAAAGAACTGTAAGGTACAACTACGTCGACGGCGTGCTTACGTGCCATAAGTGTGCACGAAGTTTCGCTGCCAAGATAGGCCACATAAGCCATCTTCGGGCGCATGAGCGCCAAATCATCGGCTAGGAGTCGAAGTGGTCGCCGTGGCCGAAATCGGTCGGAACATAATCATCATCATCATCAAAGTTACAAGAACTGTACAGTTACAAGAACTGTAAAGTTACAAGAACTGTGAAGTTCTGAAGTTACAAGAACTATAAATTCTGATAATGATAAAAGATACTTACTAAGTGGGTGGTTGGCTTACTTCTATGTATATTTTACGTTAGTCGCCATTTCAAGTCATGCGTCCATCTTCCCTCTGCAAACGAAAAAGAACCGATTTGAGTCATTCCACCAACACATACATGTATACACAACAACTAGCTAAATTACGCACACTACGGTAAGAAACTAAAATGAAACACGTGTAAATAAAACTACATGGTGGAATTTGACCCAAATCAATGCTTTACGTTTGCAATGGAAAACATGTTATAGACAATTAGGAATTAGGGAGAATAATATGTTTCACTGTTTATTCTTTTTTTGTTTTTACATATTACGGGTAGTGGAATGGAAAAATTAATATTTTTTTCACATGCGATCATTTGATCTTTTAACCGGGTCTTCATCCAACTATGGACGTGATAATATAGACACCCGTTGAGATTTCCAAACATCAATGTTGCTATTTACTTTTCCATTTTCCTGAATCGTTTTCAACAGCAAAAAATATCCCTGCAACTGTCTGCTAAGTTTCCAAAATACATTGTGAAGGTAGGGTTAGTGGTTAGATTCGGCTATTATTCTCAATCGGTACGTCTTCCTGTAGGCCTGCGTCGGTGTCATTAGAACCTGTAGGGCCCTCGTCTGCAAGGAGCTCGGCCTGAGCAGGGAATCTTTTTCTTACAGCACGATGTACCGATGATAAGTAAGGAGAATAGGGCAAATAAGACTGCATAGAGACGGCCCAAGGAGAACTTAGCCATTATCAGAAACTGAAACAAAGAAAGGATTGTTTTAGATACAGAAAAAAACAGGAGAAAGATCAAAAGATGAGAGCGGAGAAAATCTGGCTAAATGCACTTTTAACTCGCTCACGAAGAGTGAATAGTTCAGATCTAGCTGTTACGATTTATGACATCATCTTGAGGACAGAGACAGACAACCAGATGAACAGACGGCCGAGTCTTAGAAGTAGGATCTTACGTCGTACTGGGAATCTTAAAAGTCAAAATCAGCCTACAATATTCCCAGTCATCATTTGAGAGGGAATAGGCTCGTAATCTACCTACCCGATCACCTACTCAGGCCCAGTGTGGCTTGATAGAGATCACTCGTCTTAGAATTTGCATTGTTTGTAGAGAATACTGGTACCTTCACAACGTCCCCCTTAACCCTTTTGAGAGCAGTGGTGATGAAATTATTTACACAAAATAAAGCGTCTGACTTGGTTCGTTCCCAGGACCTACAACTCCAACATACAGCTGTTACCACTCCGCTACCACTGCACTAAGACACTATAAACAGGAAATGAGGTGGGAATGAATCTGGGTGCTACGTAGCAGATATAAAGCTAACCCCAAGTACCAGTTGCTTTTACAACATCCGTATAAAATTTTGCGATAGTAAACCACAGCCTGTGGTGGAAAACTGGGAAATTATCTGTTATAAATAAATTTATTCAGGAGTATAATATTTTAACAAATAGTGGAGCTATTTGCCATACCTACTGTAATACAAAATTAATAGCTTTCTCAAAAAAACGATCTAGATCACATTTCAGACGTTGAATAAGCAGACAGCAAAGCCCTTTGTTATCCATTTTATAAGCAACGTGTCATCGGTTGGCTCGGAGTGCAGGCGCCGGTCAAAAATAAACAACGCACTAAATCAAACACTTATGATTGTTAATCATATGGTTTGTACTAATTACATGCTAAGAATATCGTGGAAAAAATGTAACCGGGATCAGACGTGATGATCTGATGAAGACGACTCGGTCGAATATATCGGTCAAGGTAATGCGTAATGCATAATAATTTATTGTTTAAAGAAGCATTTGTTTAGGCTGTTGTAAAATATTGATATTTAAATGCTGTTGAAGAGTGAGAAGCTAGCAAATCATAACTGCGAAAGGGGGTTTATGATGGTGATGAAGATTTTATTTAGATCCATGGTACGATATTTTTAGAAAAGAAATCCGTGACCAGCAAAAAAAGACACTGCTGTCAATACAGATAACTAATATTATAAGGAGGCAGATAGCTTGTTGAGAGTAGAGAAAGAGTTACGAAATTGTAGATAATTCTTGTGAAAGAGAAGGGAACATAGAATGGATGTATGTAAAACTAAAAAGAAATCCTCCAGACGACTCCAATATTTTGGCCCTGGCGGAGAATGTACGATGATGAAACGTAGAACTAGCCTTCGGCACGACATATATTATACAGCTGCATTCTCTCGTCCCTCATGGATATGAACACTAAGATGATGTTAAAATCTACTCTTAACAGAGTCACGACTACACAGCAAGAAACCCAATAAAGCCTAAACATTTACAACCTAGAATTTGATCCAGCTACAGCTAATCAATAAGAAATTTAAGACAATAATGATAAAGTAATATTCTTACCGTTGTTATTCTGTGCAAGGTGCAGGTTGTCTGCAAGCGATGTAGACTTTCTTGGTGCACGCGTTGACAAGTCCGAAGAGTGACAGGATCCCAGCTAGGAGAAACAGCAAGGCTTTCTGGACGCCCATTATTTAGAGCCTCATGGCTGCGGTGGATGCAAGGAAAACCCTGCAAGCGTGAGTGGCCATCGCTTGGCCTTACAAAGAATAAAGCATGGTTGTAGGCAGGGCCATAATAGGAACAAAATCAGGTTAAAGTCTCCCTAGAATCTAATTCTGGCTGCACCAATGGCTAATATAATTAAATGAATTTGAATGTTTTATACAGCATTTTTTTAAATGCGAAACCCGAAATACGCGTCCGGTATTTTTAAGTAAAGAATCTATTTACATAATTTCAAAAAGATAACATGAAATACCACAAAGTTATGAGCATGTTATCCTACTTGGCTGTCCCAACAAAAATATGGCCCCGCACGGGCGAGCGAGCGGGGCGTTGACCTCTGACGTCAGCTGAGACGCAGGCGCGCAGTACTATGATCTATTGCAAGCTACGTGGTTCGCTTGGTAACCACACTGCAACAATTTCTAAATGTATTTGGGACAAAATATAACAAGGTGTAAACATTTTTGGAATCATTTCAGTTGCTTATTCTGAACAATGTTTATTCAGGTTTCGCATAAAAAAAAATAACGTTGTATAGGACAACAAAAATTCAATTAATTGTTATAAACAGCAGCATATATATTGAAGTAAAAATCTGTGTTTACTGTGATTATTGTAATAACATATAATTTTGTGTATTTACAGCAAGTTGAATGGCGTTCTGTATATCCATGTAAGGTTCCGAGCTATTTGGGTCCAGTTGATGCAGATATGCAAGTCTTAAATGAAACAAACTTACCAATAAGCAAGAACTTTGCCTATTAGGACTGTTGACATAGAAGAGAGTGGTTGAAATACATCGTCTCTCTGACAATAATTATGCCAAAAGTTGTAAAATTCAGTCGTATTTACCCAGATTTGTGATGGCAGATAAAATATGCCGAAAACTGACAATTATTGATGGTGCTTTTTGTCTTATTTTTTTTTACCTCAGAGGATCATCTTTTTACTATTTACAGCTTTATTATATACAGTATACGATACAAAATTAAAGAAATACCTCATTTTGAACGTTCTATCTCATCCGAAGTATTGATTTGGGTCAAGTTCTTAAAATCTACTCAAACTATAGAAACACTATATTTTATATTTTAGCTAAAGTCTACAAGCTCACCTGTTTTACGTGGGTTGTAATGGGTGGTAAAAGTTTAAATTATATTACTGTGAATTTTGTTTTGTGAATTTTTGCTGAATTTTGACTTGGTTACAGTTTTGATTGACTGCCAGATGGAACTGTTCATTTTGAAATTAATGACAGCGATGACTGGCCATTCTTGATAAAAAAAGGTTTGTAGTCGAAGAAGGAGATCTTTATTCTTTCTAAATATTAGGCAGGTACATCTCGTGTACGGATGCTGTGTGGGATGATATTTGTAAATAAAGACATTATACAACATGTAAATTAATTAACGCACTTCCTAAAAATAGTTTTTTCAGAATCGGTTTCAATATAGGTAATTTTTAATCCCAAATATATTTATAACTAGGGAAATTATTGTCACATTAACCCTGTTGTTAGTACACACTTTTAAAATCGCAGTTTTACTTGTATTCGTACAAATTTAATCATTCAATACAAAAATAAAAACCGGCCAAGTGCGTGTCGGACTCACGCACAAATTGTTCCGTACCATTGATTTATGAAATTAAAGAATTTAAGTTATTTGTGTGAAAGATTACGCTGTAATAAGCGGTTTACTATTTACGAGGCATTAAAAAAAAACTACTTACTAGATCTCGTTCAAAACAATTTCCGTTGGTAGTTTTTATAGTAATGTACATCATACGTTTTTTTTTTATTTTTTTTATTTTAGAAGTTAGAGGGCAGTTAAGTTAAGTTAGAAGGAGAGGGGGGGGGGGGGACCAACCTTTTTCCACTTTGGAAGCGTCTGTCACGCAAACTGTTCGGTTTAGAAAAAAAATATTTTAGAAACCTCGATATCATTTTTGAAGACTTATCCATAGATACCCCACACGTATGTTTGATGAAAAACAAATTTTGGGTTTCAGTTCTAAGTATGGGGAGCCCCAATGCGGTTCACAGAATACATCTACCTACCAAGTTTCAACAGTATAGCTCTTATGGTTTCGGAAAAAAATGGCTGTGACATACGGACGGACAGACAGACATGACGAATCTATAAGGGTTCCGTTTTTTGGTTTTTGCCATTTGGCTACGGAACCCTAAAAAAAAAGAAAAAGAACCTCATTCCAAGATCGTTAAGGTCTTGAGATTTATATAGATATATATGAATTATAAACTAGCACTTGACCGCAATCCCGCTTGATGATAAGCAGTGACGCAATCGTTAATGCTAAAGCGCACTAGTTTATTAAGAGCCTATTCACTCTAGCCTTGAAGACACTCAAATTGTAGTCCGATGGAAAAACCGCCGCTGAAAAATAGTTCCAGTCCCTCGATGTACGCTGTATAAAAGAGGAGGCGAAACCCGCGCAATGCCAATATTCGTATGCATGAATGTGAATATTTGCACTGGTCTGGTCGTACCTCGGAAAGCACGTTAAGCCGTTAGTCCCGGTTGCCATACGAACATTTAATGGCACTCGTTACGGGTTGTTGGAGCCCTCAAAAGTCTAACAATTGGTCTAACTGCAATGGTTCAATATCGCCTTCGGGTTGTTGAGGTCAGACGGCAGTCGCTTCACGGAACATATTGAAATTTAGCCAAAATCAGCAGTTAGACTGGTAAAGCGGACCCCAGATTCCAAAGCTGAAAAAGCTTCGGATGCGACTGTGATTAACGTTGAAATGATGATGATGAGTCGTTCCAGAGTTATTAATTATGTTAATTGGTGTGCTTTTACAATTGCGTTCCACCATGTTAGACATTCAATAATTTAAAATTTGCTATATGTATTTGTTCAATGCTACCTTTGAATAGTGATTCAGCATTTCGGCAGCGGACGCGCGGCCTACTTCAAATATTGTTGAAATTGCAGATTTCATGTATGGAATACCAAGACGTTTGTGTATTTGTGTGTGTTGGGAAAAAGTAGTTTGTGTTTGTTAGCTGTAATATTGTAAAAATAAATCAGATTAGAATTTATTCTGGTCTCATTACCCCTCACTGTGGCCAAGACACCCTTAGCCATCTCTGATCAGTCCTGTGAGTCTGCTGGACTGGCAGTGAGTTTACCCCTCACCCTTACCTGGAAATCCTACCTACTATCCGTCTGTTACCTTAGGTCTCTTGGTGCAGACATCCCGCACTTATTTATATATTTATTTATTACGAACTATATGGTAGGTCAGGGCTGTAGGGCTTATAGGACTTAGGGTTGTAGGGACTGTAGGGCTTATAGGTCTTAGTTTAGGTTCTGTTACCTTTCCATATAGGCGCATGTACTGCCGCTATTAAGGGTGGTCGTACAGTATTATTAGATATGAGTTTATATGATATTATTGTATACATTGAAATATGTATTTCAATGTATAATTTGCATAAAAAACATAAAAACAGTTTGGTCTCATCACGAATCTGTCGGACAAAAATTAATATGATCTTTTTATTACGATGCCATTGATCTTTTTTTAAACATTATTTCAGCCGAAAGACGTCCACTGTTCTGTTCACTCCCCCAAGGATCTCTACGACGACCGGCCCTGCTTCAACTTTTTTTAAACAAAATGTATGTCTTTGGCTTAGTTTTATGGTTTTCCTGGTAGAGGGACAATAAATAGTTATTTATTATTTGCTTCGCACTGTATTTTTTTTTTTTACTTTCAATTGCAAACGGTGCCCTACACTAAGAATTTCTCCAGTATCGTGGATGCGTTTACAAAAATTTAAACAGACATACACAATCCAGACCCGAAACAACTACTAGGAGTCCATACAAATATTTGTTTCGCGCAGGAATCGGATCCTCGACACGCAGAGCAGCAGTGTATCCCTTAACCACTGCGCCAACCGTGCCGTCACAATATAATCCATACTAATCCATACTAATATTACAAATGTCTGTCTGTCGTTTACGCTTTCCCGCTTAAACCTCTCAACCGATTTTGATAAAATTTGGCACAGACAATCTATAGACCCTGAGAAAGAACATAGGCTACCTTTTATCCCGGAAAAATTTGATATTCCCGAGGGAAATCTAAAATGCGCGATATAACCGAACTCCACGCTGGCGAAACCGCGGGCGGAAAGCTAGTATTATAAATGCGAATGTAACTCTGTCTGTCTGTTACGCTTTCCCGCTTAAACCTCTCAACCGATTTTGATGAAATTTGGCACAGACAATCTATAGACCCTGAGAAAGAACAAAGGCTACCTTTTATCCCGGAAAATTTTGATTTTCCCGAGGGAATATCAAAATTTTCCGGGTTAGGTGAGGTTAGGGGAGGGTTTCTCTCGGTCCTTCCGGGAGGCGGCCAGTTTGGCGTCGGCGGGCGGATCCTTAGTGGCGGGAAGGATCCGCCGCCTGGGCTTGAGGGTGGCGCTGCACAAAACGGAGGCCGTGTTCTTTCACGGCCCCCGGCAGCGCCCCCCACATGACGCCCACATTTTTGTGGAGGGCGTCAGGATCGGGGTCGAGGCCCAGATGAAGTATCTGGGCCTCACGTTGGACAGCAGGTGGCGCTTCGGCCCGCACTTTAGCGGGCCGTCCGGTGGGAGGCGAGAGTCGCTCTTGTCCAGTATTGGACGCAGGACCTCGCCTCCGCCGTCTTCGGCCGCCGTACCCTCGACGCCATCGGGCCGGTCCTGGAGGACTGGCTCGACAGGCGTCATGGATTCCTCTCCTTCCGTCTGGTGCAGGTACTCTCCGGTCACGGCTGCTTCGGCAGGTACCTGCACCGGATAGGACGAGAGGAGACGCCGTCGTGCCACGGTTGTGGCGCGGCTGAGGACACGGCGGAACACACCCTCGCGGTGTGCCCGTCGTGGGCCGTGCCGCGCCGTGATCTTGTCACGGCGGTTGGAGGGGACTTCTCGCTGCCCGCCATCGTCAGAGCGATGGTGGAGAGCGAGGAGGCTTGGGTGGCGATGGCCTCCTTCTGCGAGGTCGTGATGTCGCAGAAGGAGGCAGCGGAGCGCGAGCGGGAGGAGGATCCCCTCGCTCCGGCGCTCCGTAGGCGGCGTAGGGGGAGGAGAAGGCGGGATTTCGCCCGCTTTCTCCCTCCCTGAGGTGAGCGGCGGGCGTGAGGCCGACGCCCGCCTTACATCGCTCATCACGCGGGAGCCACGGCCCCTCCCCAGGAGGGACAATTGAGGGCCCGCCTTACTAGGCGGGTTTCGCCGGCGGGGGGGAGGTAGCTCAGGCTGCGCTAGTTTCCCACTCCCCCGCCACTTTGGCGATGCCGGAGTGCCGCTGTGGGTTTAGTGGGTATTCCCGGCTTCGGCTGGGCGAGTCCCACACACGCCCTTCGGGGTATGGTGCGTAAATGCATTACCACAGCGTCAAAAAAAAAAGGGGGTAGGCAACAACATCAGCCGCCGGCATAAGTTACCACCCACCAGACAGTCTTGCTGCCAAGCGATTCGTCGTGTTCCGGCATGATGTCTGGTGAAGCCGTACGGAGGACGGGTCTGAGCAGTTGTGTTGCGATGTGTACCGGGTACGATGTGCCTAATGTTGTTGTGTCGGGAGTTTGGTCGTGGAGGGTCTCCAGATCATCCTCTGGCGCAGCATCGTTGGTCGTGTTGTTGGGTTAAACATTGCATCACCTCGCTCAACTGCCGTCTTCCTTCCTATTCACTCAGTTTTTTTGAGTGAATAGGCTTAATAAGCTAGTGCGTTTTACCATCAACGATTGCATCACTGCTTACCATCAGGCGGGATTGCAGTCAAGCACTCGTTTATAACTAATAAAAAAAAAGGAAATCTAAAAAGCGCGATATAACCGAACTCCACGCGGGCGAAACCGGGGGCGGAAAGCTAGTCAAATATAAAATAAATAAAAGTTATTCATCTTATTCGTGTCTTTATAGTTAATTCTATATTCGTAATAACTACCGTGTTTTATGATAACGTTTTCAACAAAAATAGTATCTAGTTTATGGGCTAATTTTAACAACCTCGTTAAAAGAGATGGAGCTGAACCCGGTCTTATGAAATGGTTGAGTACATACATGCCTATTATTTGAGGTGTCATCAATTTTGCGATTGTCGTAACCCAGTGCTGGGCACGCCACAATAGCGGCGGTAAGTCCCCTCTTTGAAGAGTGACTAGAGAGGCGCCAAAGCGCCCTAACCTTCCACCTGAGGCAGGTTCTCACCGGACACGGCTAATTCGGGAGGTTCCTGTTCCGGATAAAGGGGGAGGGAACGCCAGGGTGTCACCACTGTGAGGATAGCCCTGAGGACACTGTGAAACATACGGTGGAGGTTTCCCGGCTTGGGCGGAGCACCGCCGTGTCCTCGTGGTGGTGAACGGTACTGATCTCTCACGTCCGGCCCTGGTTCAGGCCATGGTCCGAAGCCAGAGTGCATGGCAGGTCATCACTTCCTTCTGCGAAGCAGTGATGCTGACAAAGGAGGAGGCGGAGCGCGTGAGGGAGCGGGTATCTCAGCGCTCTCACGCCTCTAGCCGCCGCAGGAGACGTCTCAGTCGGGAGACAACATCGAACTCCCGGCCAACGTAGGCGCGGGTTTGCGGGCGGCGAGCAGTGGGCAGCTCACCCGGTAAGGACTAGGACCTATTTTAATGATTTTTAATTTTAAAACTAGCCCTCATACCTAAGAAAACACCGGCCGAGTGTGAGTGAGATTTGCTGATGAAGGGTTCCTAAACGCTAATAAATAATTAATCACTCAAATAAATGCGAAAGTCAGTAAGTGTGTGGATGTTTTTCACTTCCTCACGCTAAAACGGCTGAACGGATTTGGATGAAATTTTGAACGCAGGAATTTTATAACCAGGATTAACACATAATTATGATACTTTTACACTTAAACTTATGCGAGTGAAGCCGCGGGGCGCAACTAGTTATATTATCGTTCTACGACTTCTTACGCCGCTTCGGGCGCCCTAGTCTGCTATTTTCATTTTATCATTCCAACACAATTCTATTGAGATTCCATTGTCATTGAGCTAAAAGTTCGTAATCTGATAAAATCATAATGATCGATCAATTATCGGTCAGTCGTCTCGTAACAGAATGACATTACCGTATTGCCATTATTATAAAACCCGTTAATATAAATTATTTTCTAAATACTACTACTCAATTTGAACATTTATGAGTGTCAGTGATTGACCACTGGAAAGTCATAATGGTGCCATTTTGTTAGTAGATTATAATACGATAATAAATTATTACCTTAAAACAAGGGATTGTAGGACACGTTAAAAATACAGTTAAGTATACAAAATAAGCACTATTTATGCAAAGAAACGACGAAGAAGATTTTTTTTTTATAAATTATAAACTAGCGCTTGACCGCAATCCTGCCCGATGATATGCAGTGATGCAATCGTTGATGGTAAAGCGCACTAGTCTATTAAGAGCCTATTCACTCTAGCCTTGAAGACACTCAAATTGTAGTCCGACGGAAACACCACCGCTGGCAAATTGTATAGATTAAGAAACTTGTCAAAATCGATCATTATGAGTTTACTAATCAACCATTCTGGCACTATTGTTATATCAGACTAGGACCCCTGGGTATTTAGTCCAACTATCCTCTTAGTAACTGCCGATGATCATTAGGAACTTACTTCTTAATACACAGTGAGAGCTTACTGTATGTACCTACATGTACATGATAAGTCAAATAATATACACTAATATTAGTTTCTAGTTTGTTTGTTTGTTCCACTTTCACGCCGTAACTACGGAACTGTTTGCTTTGAAATTTTGCAGAGGTAAAGTTAGAAGTTCGGAATAAATAATAGGTTACTTTTTATCTCGAAAAAAATTGATATTCCCTAGGGAAATCTAAAAAGCGCGATATAACCGAATTCCACGCGGGCGAAGCCGCGGGCGGAAAGCTAGTCATTAATAACCTAAAGCTAGTCATTACAAAGAGTACCAATTATTTTTTTTGACGTTTGCAAGTATGTTTTTAATTAAATTTAGCACATGGGCAGACCATGAGCTGAATTAGGACGAAGTATACTTTTATTCCAAAGTACTTTTATGCCAAAAACTTCGAACTCATGTGACATCTACCAACCCGCACTAAGGCCAGCAGCGTAGATTACGGCTCTCGACTCTCTTACATATCCCTCTGCTACAGGCCTCATCTCGATGATGAGACCTGTGGCCCAGCAGTGGGAAAAATATAGGCTAATTATGTAATGGTAGATATGGCCGTCTTTTTGTCATTCAGAACTATGCCTTGAATTCGTAGTTACTGTTTATGTATCAATGAATTTACCACCCTATAAATACATATGTTTTTTTTTTATAATTATAAGCTAGTGCTTGACTGCAATCGCGCCTGATGGTAAGCAGTGATGCAATCGTTTATGGTAAAGCGCACTAGTTTATTAAACCTATTCACTTAAAAAACTTAGGAATACGGCTTGACGGCATTTGAGCGAGGTGATGCAATGTTAAACCCAAGACCAACACGACCAACGATGCTGCGCCAGAGGGAGATTGATCTGGAGACCCTCCACGACCAAACAACATTTGACGCATCGTACCCAGCCCACATCGCAACACAACTGCACAGACCCGTCCTCCGTAAGGCTTCACCAGACATCATGCCGGAACACAACGAAGTGCTTGGCGGCAAGACCTTTTCTGGTAGGTGGTAACTTCTTCTGCTTCTTCTTCTCCCTTCTGCCTACCAACGAGAAAATATTTATAATAGATTATCTATCATCTAGTATGTTAAAAGTTCTAGAAGTGTTTCAATGATCTAGATTCCTAGAATGTACGTAATATTTACCTACTAATTTCTTAGATCGATTGGGACATTAGTCATTTACCAACAAACATTAAATCATCATTGGTTTTGCAATTGACTTATTTTTATCGCCGGAAACCTCATGGCATAGCATTCTACATTTCATATCGACCGCAGTGTTGCCAGAGTAACAACTGTTAAAAATAAACATTACGTTCGCATCTATATTAATACTAACTACACTACTCACTTTAATAAAAACAGGTGTAATTATTTATAAAGCACTTTACTATTGTATTAATTCTTAATCCAAATAACGAAATAAAATGAAATCGTTTATTAAGCAAGTAGGATCACTGATCACTTTTACACGTCATGATTTTTTTTTTAAACTATATGAAGCCGGCATTTCCTAACTGACTACCTCTGAGAAGAAATAGCCGAAACAAACTCAGGGAACATCGTCTTTTTTCAAGTCCAGACAATAAAAATGAAAATGTTTATAATAATTTACCTTATAATTACGCATATTGCTTAATAACAATGCTTAACAGAGCGAGCAGCTCAGTCCCAAGCTTTTTTTGTCTTCTAAATAATCTGTGATTTTATAATACCCCTTTTTGCAAAGCTTGGCCTTTAAATAGTTTTTAAATCGTTTAATGGGTAAGTTTCGAATGTCCATGGGAAGCTTGTTGTAAAAGTGTATACATTGACCCATGAACGAGTTGCCTACTCTGTGGAGACGAGTGTGATGTACAGCAAGATTGTGTTTATTCCTGGTATTTATATTATGAATATCGCTTATTTTCTTAAAATCCAATATATTTTATGTACATACATAAGACTTAGAAAAATATATTGTGAAGCTACAGTCAGAATGTTTTACGTTTTTTGTTGAACGACCTATTTTAAACGAATCAAAAGCCATTTATCCAAATTAGGCTGAGAATCAGCACCTTTTGAATGTCAATCCTACTAATCCATACTAATATTATAAATGCGAAAGTGTCTCTATCTGTCTGTCCGTCTGTCTATCCGGCTTTCACGCCAAAACTACTGAACCGATTGTAATGAAATTTGGTACACAGATAGTCTAGAGCCTGAGAAAGGACATAAGCTATATAACATCCCGCTATGACTAATATGGGAAGAGCAGTAACAAAAAATGTTGTGAAAACGGGAGCTAACGCTGACGTACATATTGCTCCCATTATTTTAACAGGCGCTTATTTTATATCAACCACGGAATAGAGAAGTTTTTATCTGTTCTGTGATATCAACTGAGTTTTTTTTTTATTTACGGGAACTACCGCACGTCGTAGTGTACCAGAAATTCGAAAAAAAATTGAGAATATATGGAATGATGTTTGTTACTCTTTCACGTAAAAACAACTATACATATTTGGATGAAATTGGGCACATAGGCGGTTCATAACTAGGAATAACATATAGAATACTTTTTATTCCGACATTGCACGGGATCGAGCTCGGGAGGAGTTAGTATTAGACAAGACAGTCCCCCAAACGCTCGCCCGTCACCACTTCCTAGCGTGTTATTAAATAACTATATTAAACTGTTTGTTACGGTTTCTCATCATCATCTCAGCGTTAATCCCAGTCGCATCCGCAGCTTTGGACTCTGGGGTCCGCTTTACCAGTCTAACGGCTGATTTGGCTAAGCTTCGATATTTTCCGTGAAGCGACTGCCGTCTGACCTCCACAACCCAAAGGCGATATCGAAGCTTTGCAGTTAGACCAATTGTTGAACTTTTGAGGGCTCCAACAACTCGTAACGACTGCCATTAGGTGTTCGTATGGCAACCGTGACTAACGGCTTAACGTGCTTTCCGAGGCACGACCAGACCAATGCAATTATTCATATTCATGCATACAAATATTTGTACTGCGCATCGAACCCGCGCCTCCTTGCGCAGCGGCCGCGTACGTTACCGCAACGGAGGCTGTCAAATATAGAATATATGCATATAGTCATTTCTCGTTCGTTACGGTTTCTAAATTTACAAATAGATTGTATTAATAGAAAACTAGCTGCGACCCGCAGTTTCGCTCGCATAATTATCGGTCCCGGGGGAATATCCGATAAAAACTTTTATCTAAATCCGTTCAGTAGTTATTGCATTAGGCACGCCACAATAACGGCCCTCGTACCCTCTATGAGGAGTGGCTAGAGAATCGCCACGGCGTCCTCACCTTCCGTCTGACGCAAGTCCTCACCGGACATGGCTGTATCGGGAGGTTCTTGTTCTGGATAAGACGGGAGGAGGCGCCAGGGTGTCTCCACTGTGAGGATCGTCCTGAGCACAAGGTGGAGCATACGGTAGAGGTTTGCCCGGCTTGGGTAGAGCGCGCTCACGCCTCTAGCCGCCGAAAGAGACGCAGTGGTCGGGAGACAACATCGAACTCCCGGCCACCATAGGCGCGGGATTTAACTACTTGCCGCCCGGTATAGACCAGGCCCGGGTCGACAGCACGTTGTGTTTGACGATGACCGATACCTCCTAGATCAAGGTTGCAGGTTGGTCAAAAGAGAAACCGTGACCCTGGCGCATAAGCAAGTGAAACACGGGTGGATTTTAGTCAGTTAAAGTCTGACACGCCTTTCCGCTTCAAAATAAAAAATCAAAATCAAAGCATTTATTTCAAATAAACCAGTTACAGGCACTTTTGAATTGTCAGAAGGTCGGTCAGTCAGTAAGGTGAAGCTAGTCGCCCATTCCAGAGAGTAGGTACCTATGGAGAAGGACGGGCAAGAAACTCCATGGACAGTCTTTTCAATTATAAAGCTATTGATACAAATATTTGATTACATCATTCATGTTGAAATCAACCGTATGAGAACGATGCAGAAATATATTTTACGCCAAGAGCTTCGCCCAGATCGGGAGAGATAATTTCACCGTATGCTCGCCTCATATGGAATAGGAACCTCCCGAAACAGCCGTGTCCGGTGAGGACCTGCGTCAGATGGAAGATTTTTTCCCACAAAATTATGAAAATAACACTAAATCTTAATAAATTGACTAGGTAGTCGTTAATTTACAGTTAAACGATCAATAAAGTGCAGGAAACGAACATTCAATTAAATTAGCTGAAAGCGTGCGATTAACATAATTTTGATGGTAATTGTGTCGTGAATTTGAATTAAACGAATTAGTACAGGCATATCGCGTGAAACATCGTAGTGTTGGGAAAATTTATCGATACGAAAGTTGTACCTAATATAGGTAATCGGCGGAAATAACTTTGACCAGCAGTTTATATGGCATATAGTATACATACGTTGGAATTGCTATTATAGTGGTGTTTCTGGGAAATATCAGAGCTAGATGTATTTTCCGTTAAAATCTCGCAATAAAAAGTTAAATGAACTGAGCCCAGATTTAGCTCAAAACAGTCTCCAAAGCACAGGCGTAGGCTATCCAGCCTGTCGGTGTTCTATATGATGCATTTTGGTGAGTGTGCGAAGGAATTGCATGATTTAATTTCCCCATCTCCGTTTCATTATCAGCCGACCCGTCGTACAGCGAGTTTCCACCCTTACGTTGTTGACACCACAATTATCCGAACGAAACGTTTTGCCTCGTCTTTTATATCGCGTAGGTACATCGAGGGACTGGAACAATTTTCCAGCGGCGGTGTTTCAGTCGAACTACAATTTAAGTGTCTTCAAGGCTAGAGTGAACAAAGGCTATATAAACTAGCGCGCTTTACCATCAACGACTGTATTATTGCTTGCCATCAGGCGGGATTGCGGTCAACCACTAGTTTATAATTTATATAAAAAATAACTAAAGTGTCACTCTCCGAATGCTAGTAGTTTTCACACACAGTGCGATTTTTACATGCTTTTTTAATAAGCTAATGCTTCACTTGTATGTTTGCTTGCTTGCTTGTTTACGTGCTTGCTTGCTTGCTTGTTTGTTTGTCCGTCTCTGACTCTTTGGACTACGAGTGAGCGGGTCATTACTGTTAAGTGTCCCACCGTTTTCAATACGTTCGTTCGTTCGTTTTTTTTTAAAAAAGAATATCGAACTAAAAAGTTAAAAATAAATATAGTTTAAAAAACTAAAAAGTAAAAAATAATTTAAAAATAAGCGCGAGGCGCTTAATATACAAAAATTATGGCACAAAGCGCCTCACGCATTTATTTAAATTATTTTTTACTTTTTAGTTTGATGTTTTTTAAAGGCATGTTTATTAACTATAGTTTTATAGAATAGATTGGATGGTCATACAAGCATGACTGGATTTGGTGAAAAAAAGTGAGATGCGTAAGCATCTCACTTTTTTGAAAATATTACCACAAAGTTATAGAAGTGAGAAAAAGAGGGGTGTAAAGTTAACTCACACTCCTTGGAAAAAGCGGGGTGTAAAGTTAACTCACACTCCTTGGAAAAAGAGGGGTGTAAAGTTAACTCACACTCCTTGGAAAAAGAGGGGTGTAAAGTTAACTCACACTCCTTGGAAAAAGAGGGGTGTAAAGTTAACTCACACTCCTTGGAAAAAGAGGGGTGTAAAGTTAACTCACACTCCTTGGAAAAAGAGGGGTGTAAAGGTAACTCACACTCCTTGGAAAAAGAGGGGTGTAGAAGTGAGAAAAAGAGGGGTGTAAAGTTAACTCACACTCCTTGGAAAAAGCGGGGTGTAAAGTTAACTCACACTCCTTGGAAAAAGAGGGGTGTAAAGTTAACTCACACTCCTTGGAAAAAGAGGGGTGTAAAGTTAACTCACACTCCTTGGAAAAAGAGGGGTGTAAAGTTAACTCACACTCCTTGGAAAAAGAGGGGTGTAAAGTTAACTCACACTCCTTGGAAAAAGAGGGGTGTAAAGTTAACTCACACTCCTTGGAAAAAGAGGGGTGTAAAGTTAACTCACACTCCTTGGAAAAAGAGGGATGTAAAGTTAACTCACACTCCTTGGAAAAAGAGGGGTGTAAAGTTAACTCACACTCCTTGGAAAAAGAGGGGTGTAAAGTTAACTCACACTCCTTGGAAAAAGAGGGGTGTAAAGTTAACTCACACTCCTTGGAAAAAGAGGGGTGTAAAGTTAACTCACACTCCTTGGAAAAAGAGGGGTGTAAAGTTAACTCACACTCCTTGGAAAAAGAGGGGTGTAAAGTTAACTCACACTCCTTGGAAAAAGAGGGATGTAAAGTTAACTCACACTCCTTGGAAAAAGGAGGATCCTCCGACCAGACGGTTTTGTAGAAATGTGGATGTTATTCTTGTTTATCTTGCGAATTGCATGCAATCGAGGGTTGGACAGCAAAGTATCGTCTTTAAATAAAAAACAAATGTGTTTTGTTAGTATTTGATTCAGTGGACTTTTAAGAACTTATTAACCCTTTAAGTTTTGATTGCTGTTTCTGTAAGTCTCTGAGTTACCACTGCCAGGGTCCATTGTTCAGCTCAGCCAACCTTTCAGCAAACTTAACTTATTAACTTCTAAACTGTACCTATATTTTCTCAATGAAATGGAAAGAAAAATACTAGAAATAAAGAATATTGATCTTAAATTTAGTTTAGTTTGTGAACAAAGAAATCAGCGCCACTGGCGAATAAACTGACGATTGAGGGAACTGATCACACGACACACACACACACCCCTGTTTATGAACAAAGAAATCAGCGCCACTGGCGAATAAACTGACGATTGAGGGAACTGATCACACGACACACACACACCCCTGTTTATGAACAAAGAAATCGGCGCCACTGGCGAATAAACTGACGATTGAGGGAACTGATCACGACACACACACACACCCCTGTTTATGAACAAAGAAATCAGCGCCACTGGCGAATAAACTGACGATTGAGGGAACTGATCACACGACACACACACACCCCTGTTTATGAACAAAGAAATCAGCGCCACTGGCGAATAAACTGACGATTGAGGGAACTGATCACACGACACACACACACCCCTGTTTATGAACAAAGAAATCAGCGCCACTGGCGAATAAACTGACGATTGAGGGAACTGATCACACAATCCCCACATACACACACAAACACACACACACACCTGTTTGTGAACAAAGAAATCAGCGCCACTGGCGAATAAACTGACGATTGAGGGAACTGATCACACGATACACACACACACACACACACACACACACACACACACACACACACACACACACACACACACCTCTGTTTGTGAACAAAGAAATCAGCGCCACTGGCGAATAAACTGACGATTGAGGGAACTGATCACACAAGCCCCGCATACACACACAAACACACACACACACCTGTTTGTGAACAAAGAAATCAGCGCCACTGGCGAATAAACTGACGATTGAGGGAACTGATCACACAAGCCCCACATACACATACAAACACACACACACACACCTGTTTGTGAATAAAGAAATCAGCGCCACTGGCGAATAAACTGACGATTGAGGGAACTGATCACACAAGCCCCACATACACACACAAACACACACACGCACCTGTTTGTGAATAATGAAATCAGCGCCACTGGCGAATAAACTGACGATTGAGGGAACTGATCACACAAGCCCCACATACACACACAAACACACACACACACACCTGTTTGTGAATAAAGAAATCAGCGCCACTGGCGAATAAACTGACGATTGAGGGAACTGATCACACGAGCCCCCCCACACACACATACACACTCCACACCTGTTTGTGAACAAAGAAATCATCGCCACTGGCGAATAAACTGACGATTGAGGGAACTGATCACACGAGCCCCCCACACACACACACCTGTTTGTGAACAAAGAAAGCAGCGCCACTGGCGAATAAACTGACGATTGAGGGAACTGATCACACGGGTCCAGCCCAAGGTGAATGTTTTCCATAAATCATGATGCGTTTGCTCTCTTTTAAATACCTTTTGTATAAACATTTGCCAATTACTTTTTAGAACCGCGTTGTCACTGTGGTCTGTCTATTTATTATGGTGCTTCAAAACTGAGGACTTCTGCTATTTTTGTAAATATGTCAATTCAACACGATGTCAAACTGTCAGATATTCCCAATCAACGTTGAGCCTTAATACTTTATATGTAAAGTTGAAAATCTATTAAAGAAGTCTGACAGATTTTAGTAGCTTGATGTGCTGTCGTCTGTGCATCTAGAGTTGCATTCCACAAAATAGGCTTAGGTTTAAATATTTGCCAAAAGAAACAATCATAGACTAGCTGACCCGTGCGAAAAATTCGCACTATACTAATAATTTTAAAATAGTATTCCATGGTACCAGGGACGAATATCTGTCGATTGGTGGGTCGGACGTTCAGATTGGTTCGATAGAAAGAGAGAAAAAGGGAGAAAACGGTTTCAGACCCTTGGAGAAATAATATATGGCGATAGGGTTTATGATTGTTTCTTAGTCGGCCACAATAAAATAAAGATAATTATGAGCAGATCAGGACTTTTCGTTTACTTATAATCTAACTTATTCGAAACACACTTACAAAACACAATATAAGTAAACATAATAAGCAAATGATAAATCTGATAAAAAAAATATTCATTGACATACAGATATTGTAGTAACATTCGTGAGTAAGTACCTAGATGGAGCTATTTTTTCCTTTTCTTATACTATTCAAGTCCCATTTTGTAAACCTTGATTGACATGACTAGAAGGCCCATTTTTAAATATTCAGGTATACTACTACTACTTCCTACTACTACTACTACTACAGGTAACTTCCTACTGGTACTGGTGGGTCCTGGTAGGTTACTTCCTTCCATATTAAATGTGATTTAAATGTTGATTTGTCTCAACATCATAATTATTACAAACACTTAATAATTTATGGGATAATCATAAAGAGAGACGAAGGTTTATGTGATCGAAGCACCCTTAGTTTGAGATCATCCAGCTCTCTTACATAAGACATGTTACTTGTACATAACGGTTAGAGCAGTAATATGGATTTATGGGAAACTGGTCCTGAAACGATGGTAAAATGAAGAGAATTATCAATTCTCAATGATCTCAGTTCATCTCTCTCTCAATCTGTTTGATGAGTTTGCGACGACGTGGTGGGTTCGATTCCAGGTCAGGCCAGTACCTACCAGTGTAACTTTTCTAAGTTATATGTATTTTCTAAGTATATCTTGAACACTAATGACTGACTACAAGGCGAAGGAAAACATCTTGAGGAAACTTGGACTTTAATAAGTCTGAAATCGCCAATCTGTATTGAGCAAGCGTGGTGATTACGCTCAATCCTTCTCTGTATGAGAGGAAACCTGCGCCCAGCAGTGGGACGATAAAAAGGTTGATGATGATTGATATATGAACTCCTTGTTTGTCTATGTTATTTAGTTGTTTATATTTCGACAAAACGTCTTATAAATAATATAATACCTAATGTCTTGTTTTAATGCCTAAGTTTTAAAGTACAATAAAACTAAGTTTCCTTTTGGTTTTATCTTTCTCTCGTATCAATGATGATGACGAGTTAGCGACAACATTTAGTACAAACGACAATACATCAAGCTACTACAATCTGTCAGATTTCCTTATTAGATTTTGAACTTTATCAGCTCTAAAGCATTAAGGCTCAAGATTGATTGGGAATATCTGACAGTTTGGGGTAGCGTGACCTGCTGCCGTCCATACATTTAAAACGTTTTAAGGAAATTGGTGATCAGATCATTTGGCTCTTATCAACGGTTCTATTTCCATGTTCGGATCTATTTTCATGATCAATTTCCCAAAACTCCATATTATGAATACATGAAGGTGAGCCAACCATTTCCTTCTGCACAATTCGTCGCATTTCAACTCCAGAAATTCCAGGAAGTTTCAGCAAATCGATTCTTCCATCGATACTTGCATCGTTCCCGTCCCACCCCGCGTGAGATCATCACTAATGCACGATCACCGGCCGCATGCGCCGGCGTCGCACGCGCCGTTTATTTTTAACGAAAACTTCCGACCGACCCAACGAATTCATTTTTAAATCATTATAAATAGAATTTCTATATTCCAATCTTTGTACTGCTTTATTTTAACATTATATGCACTTTTTGTGTAACGTTCTGATAAGTATGAAAAATATGTGCGAGTGAAATTTTCAGTGACGAATTGTGCGAGTATTCCCTAAATGTTATTTCAGAGATTTTTGTTCGGTGAGTGATGGATATTTTGGCTGAAATTTCTCTGAAGTACGGATGACTGATTCGGGATACGAGATTTTCGTTTCTTTAAACTGTGCACTCAGAGTTCAATCGTCATTACGATCGTGTGCTGTGTTGTAGTGAATTACAAGTGCTTTTTTTAGAAAGTTTTTCCTGACATCGTTGAAAACTCTTGGTATGTTTATTTACTTATTATTTCCTTATAGAATTTAGGATTAAAACGTTATAAGACTACTTCAAAAAACAGTATAAACTGTGTGGTTGAGTTCGTATACAAAATAATTTAAAAGTGGATGGATTACCTTGTCCATTACTTCTTTCATACGAAACAACCTTTTGGAAGGGGTTAAGTACATATTTTGGTAATAGGTATCTATGTATAGTATGTATATATAGCTTATTTAAGTATTTTTTAATAGTGTTAAGAGCTTACTTTTTCCTTACAGTTTTTCAACCAAAGCACCCACCATGTTGTGTCTTCACCACCTATGGTTGGCTGGTAGAGAATGCCTAAGACATTCAGTCCGCCTCTGTACATTTTTTTTTTTTTTATTAATAATAAACTAGCGCTTGACTGCAATCCCGCCTGATGATAAGCAGTGATGCAATCGTTGATGGTAAAACGCACTAGCTTATTAAGCCTATTCACTTAAAAAAAACTGAGTGAATAGGAAGGAAGACGGCAGTTGAGCGAGGTGATGCAATGTTTAACCCAACAAACACGACCAACGATGCTGCGCCAGAGGATGATCTGGAGACCCTCCACGACCAAACTCCCGACACAACAACATTAGGCACATCGTACCCGGTACACATCGCAACACAACTGCTCAGACCCGTCCTCCGTACGGCTTCACCAGACATCATGCCGGAACACAACGAATCGCTTGGCGGCAAGACTTTGTCTGGTGGGTGGTAACTTATGCCGGCGGCTGATGTTGTTGCCTACCACGGAGGGCATTTCACATTTCATGTGCGAAAGATTAAATAAATATAACAAGAATCAATTATGTTTTCTTGTAAATTTTGAAGTACAAAGTGCATTAGGGTCATTTTGAAATAACAGATTTGCCTTTGACGTTGAGTTTCTCTAAATTGTATAGGTGCTTAGGTTGTTTATCACTTATGTACTTAATAAAAATATTTACTTGAATAAATATTTTCCGATCAGCTGATCGCTTCTGGAAAAATCTTACTGTCAAAAGTTAAATGAGCTCTTAATGGGGTCAATCCCCTAAGTACATGTAATATCATGTAACCAAAATATTATCAATGCATCTTTGATATAGGTAATAGTAATAACAAACCAACATATTAATGCTTAATAATTGAAATGACTTTTTATAAATCGTAACTTTTTGATGACTATTTCTCTTTTTGTCTACAAAAGTTACATTTGATTTACATTTTATTTTAATTTATCTAACTACTTTGTTATTTACTAACATTTTAACCGTTTATATGCTACTAAGGCTAAACATGACTGTTTTAAAATGTACTAGCTTTCCGCCCGCGGCTTCGCCCGCGGGGAGTGCTGTTATATCGCGCTTTTTAGATTTCCCTCGGGAATATCATTTTTTTCCGGAAAAAAAAACAGAGTTACTTTCGCATTTATAATATTAGTATGGATTGTAACTTGAATGATCTGTATGTATACTCATGTTTCCACAAATAAAGAATCTTGAATCTAGAATTAGTTGGGAGGACCCACGTTTATGTCACAGCTAAGTTTTGAGATCCACCGGTGAGATGGTTACGAAGATTATTTTTTGGTTTTTGAAAAAAACGTAGTCCCAGAGTAGAAATTATTGTTATATATCGTGGGTGCGTTAACAAACACATACACAAACAACTAGACCCGGAACAGCTACCTGTAGGCCATACAAAAATTTGTTCCGTGCGGGAATCAAACCCACGACACGTAGCGTAGAAGTCGATCACGCAGCAACTGCACCACCCATGTGGCCGACCGTACTGCAGTTTTATGTCACGTTACGAAACACGTGTCATAGGTGATATGATGGAGGATTATGAACGTCTAATAATTTCAAAAATTCAGTCAGCTGTCACGTTCGTGGACAATATTAATTTCTGTGTATTTTTCATTACAGTGGAGTAAGTAATGTGCGCGATTTGTTCCACGTTCTACTAGATTTATTCTGTTTTTTACATGGCTGACAATTTGTCGGAATATCGTGACAAATTTAAAACATGATGTAAATAAATATACTGTCGTAGAACGTGTTTTTAATGGTGTTTATTCTTTTTAAATCATACAATAATAATTGAAGTCGAAACTTTATTTTCTTTCAGCAAGATATTTTATTTGTGTTTTTTTTTATCATTATAAACTAGTGCTTGACTGCAATCCCGCCTGATGGCAAGCAGTGATGCAATCGTTGACGGTAAAGTGCGCTAGTTTATTAAGAGCCTATTCACTCAAAAAACTGAGTGAATAGGAAGGAAGACGGCAGTTGAGAAATGTGATGCAATGTTAAACCCAACAACACGACCAACGATGCTGCGCCAGAGGGTGAATGATCTGGAGAACCTCCACGACCAAACTCGCGACACAACAACATTGGGCACATGGTACCCGGCACACAACGCAACAAAACTGCTCAGACCCGTCCTCTTTACTCTCCTGCTCCTTAATTACGTAACCCAAACCCATAAAAACGTAAACCCATTGCCACTGATAAGTGGCAATGGGTTTTAAAGGCATGTAGCGGTACCTACAAACGCCTCATGGAACAACGCGTCATACTGACGTCACACGAATTCTACATCTCGCAAGCAGAGTTTACCGAGCAACTAGAATAGAATAGAATAGAATACTCTTTATTATGTACACCATATAGATTACAGAACATAAATAAAAATATTTTACATAGGGTGACACAATGGGCGGTCTTATCGCTAAGAGCGATCTTTTACAGACAACTAGCATACATACAACTTCCCAATTTCAAGCATTGGCCAAGTGCCCGCCAGACATAACGCAAGTCTGGTCGGAGGATCCTCCCTTTTCTATGGAGCATGAGTGAACTCTACACCTGTTCCTCATGCCTCCACAGGCTGATTATGTATGTGATGATTCAAACTGATACTAATAGTGTGTTAGCAATTAGGGTGCTAAACAGAGAAAGACACCGATCCGTCATGCTCGGGGCCAGTCTTAAACGGGTATACTTAGTTCCAGTAGACCTGTGACGCTGAATTGCGTACACAGTATACTACATACATACTTAGTAAATATAAGCATAAACGGTCTCCAAAGCCTGGAGCACAGGCGAAGAGTAGTCAGCCTGTCGGTGTTCTATAGGATGCATTTTGGGGAGTGTGCGAGGGAACCGCATGATTTAATTCCCCCATCTCCGTTCCATCATCGGACGACCCTTCGTACGGCGAGTTTCCACCCTTATGTTGTTGACACCTCAACGATCCGAATGTTTTGCCTCGTCTTTTATACCGCGTAGATCGAGAGACTGTAACAATTTGCTAGCGGCAGTGTTTCCGTCTGACTTCAATTTAAGTATTTTCAAGGCTATAGTGAGTATAGGCTCTTAAAATAAACTAGCGCGCTTTACCATCAACGATTGCGTTACTTACCATCAGACAGGATTTCGTTCAAGCACTATTTTATAATATAAAAAAAAATACCAGTTTCACATTTTCACATTTTTCTTCAGTTTTTTTTTTTTGTTCTGAAACACATTATGATATCACGTGAGTTTAAAAGAGAATTTAACCTAGTTTGAACTTAGCTCGCGGTCACTGCCCGGGTTAAGTAAATATTTCTCAGTATTCTGTAATAAAAAAAAGTTCGGTATTGAAATCTTTGCCAACTGATTGCTTATTTACTTTCCTAATGCATATATTCTTACCATCTCCTCACTCACGTGGGTGTCGTCAACGGAAATTATTTAAATTGTTGGATTCCTCCGACCGCATCAAAAGATGGCCACGTTTTATTTCTTTTATAATGACATGTGATAAATAAAAGTTTTGATCTAGTATCTAGCCTTATGGATTCCACAGCCAGTTAAAAACACCATGATTCCTTAAAGGATCAGAGGTCCAATTATAGTACAGTAATGGTGAATGTAACTTTTCTAAAGTTATTTAAGTATATCTTGGACACTAATGACTGAAGGTGAAGGAAAACATCTAGAGGAAGCCTGGACTTTCTGAAGTCTGAAATCGCCAACCCACATTGAGCAAGCGTGGTCATTACGCTCAATCCTTCTCTGTATGAGAGGAGACCTTTGCCCAGCAGTGGGACGATAAAAAGGTTGATGATGAATGGTGAAGCCCCATATAATAGAGGGCAATCCTATTGTCACCAACCGGCCACAAATCTCAGCCTCCTACTTAATACAGAGAAATTCTAGAAGAAAAGAACCAACAACTGCTCGAATTGGGAATCGAAACCTGAACGTCATGCTTAACAGCAGCGACACAGTTACATATACTTACAGTTTCTATTATTTGGTGACAAGAAATAACAAGCACGTTATGAAATACATTGACATAATGTTTTCAGATTTTTAGTGTTCTGACATTTCACACAATTTGTTACACTTGTTCAGATACATCTGTTAACTGTAGTCTTCCTAGGTGGTCTGTCAGAGTCGTCAAAAGTTGAAAGGAAACTACGACGCTTTGGAATAGTGGAACTTTACATTTATTTTAGACTCTATTTCCCTATATGCCCTAAATAGTCTATTCGAAAAGGAAGTGTGTTAAAGAAACGAAGTGTACATACTTTGTTTTAGAACAGCGCAATGTGAGTATTGCATGGCGGACAAATCGATTCTGAGGCTGCCTCGTGGCAGTTATTGTTATTGCTCCGAAGGCATGTCGTTTGTTATCACCATAATTCGATGTATTTCTGTAGAATCTATCAGTAGGTAGAATCATGAAATCGACCAAACAAATCGGCAACTGCGTGGGATAATAATTGATTATTTCTTCGCAATTACGATGTTGCGAAGAAATAAAAGAAATAAATATTCCTGTCGCTTAACCCGCAGTGTTTGAAGACTATAAGACGTCATGACGGCGTAGAAACGTGGATACGGACGGTCAGGCTGGTCGACATATTGAAGGTCTCTCAATGGACTATGGAGCGGATTACCTCCTGAGTCCCTTTGAAGGAGGGAATCAAGAATGAAAGACCCAGGGTCACCAGTGTGGAGGTATGAGAAACAGGGTGTAAAGTTCACTCATCCTTCATAGAAAAGGGTGGATATTCCGACCAGACTTGTATTTTCTGGCGGGCACTTACCCACGGGTTGATGTCGCGAACTTGTATGCGTGTTAGTTGCACAGTAAACTTTCCTTTCGAGATTCAGGACTCGCGTGATGTCAGTATTTTTTTTTAATAATAAAAAAAACCTATATGGCGCGTTGTTCGCATGTAGCGTTGTAGGTATCGTTGTTCGCTTGTAGCGTTGTAGATATCGCTACACTGATATAGCTTGCAGATTAAGCTAATTGAAGTGCCAATAGGCTGCTCATGTTAGTCAAAGGACCGGTAGGGAGTGAGGCAAATGAGAGAGACGAGTAGAGATCGCGTATCGGTAAGTTACTCCACGCCGATACTTTTGCATCTAGCTAGAAGTACGGACGACCTAGAGAAGGTGGCTGGGACAGAGTGGACGTAGAAGGCAGAGGACAGGATGTTGAAGTGCAGCCTGGGAGAGGACCATGCCCATTTTTTTTGTTATTGGTATCTCGTAGTTCCTTGAGAGGTCATGACTACTTAACCAGACTATACTGTGGTTGTCTTAAATGAATTTAAAGCCTCCATCATTTAAAAACTAAGCGACTCCACGCTAAGGGCACTCCCTGTGGGGTACGAACCGCCGCGGCATTTCCTAGTACTAGCTCTGAGAAGAAACGCCGAAACAAACTCAGTGGTCATAGTCGGGAATTTATATTTACTGGCTCAGCTGCGGCGCGGGCTGGCCTTCATCGGACCAATATACTGAGTTGATTGAATTACGATGTTGGTCTTCTAGAGAAAGTTGTTCAGATTACTTTTAATATAACTATACCTAACACTCAAAGACCTTTTTGTTTTTGGAATTTTTCTTAATATTTCTACCATCATTCCTTTCACCCCACTTTATATCAAAGTCCAAATATAGTTACTAATCAGGTCAGAGAGTTAATAAAAATGACGAACTCTGCGTTCCACGAGATTTGTGGCCGACTCACACTTCCTGTTTTAATGAAATATTCAACTTTTATGTGCCTGTTGATTAAAAAACTTTATAAGAAAGTAGCTTGCGACTCCGCGTTGATTGAAATTTAAAAAACTGGCGCTTTTTTTTTAAATATAAGAAAGTAGCTTCAGCCGGCGACTTTGTCCGCGTGAAAACTGTAACTTACCGAAATTTAAACAACTGCCCGCGTTGACTTTTTTGTTTTTGCTCGGCTCTCAAGTGTCTTAGCGAGATGTTAAGTAAGCTATCACCATCAACCTTTTTATCGTCCCACTGCTGGGCCCAGGTCTCCTCTCGTACAGAAAAAGATTGAGCGTAATCACAACGTTTGCTCAATGCAGGTTGGCGACTTAAAGTCCAGATTTCCTCAAGATGTTTTCTCTCACCTTTTTAATCAGTTATTGGTGTCCATGATATACTTAGAAAGTACATATAACTTAGAAAAGTTACATTGGTACTTGCTTGACCTGGAATTGAACATCATACTCATACTTGAGAGGCTGGTGTTTTAACCAGGCCACCACGACTTAGTAAGTACGCTATAGCCTTAGTAAGTACGCTATAGCCTTAGTAAGTACGCTATAGCCTTAGTAAGTACGCTATAGCCTTCCTCCAGAATAGGCTTAAATACAAATCTTTTTCATTCTATTTTATTAAGAAAAGGACAGAAGATAAAATGTCTGTTTAGACCTGTCATATTAGTGTCAAACTCCTGACGTATACTGGCGTATTTTTAGTCGCCATGTTTATAATCGCGTCTAAATTGTCTATGGAGTATCTTAATTTGACAGGATTAAACTAAAATTTTATGTTCTATCCTTTTCTAAACGAAATGGAGAGAAAAAGATGCAGTTAACTTAAAATTAGTTTAGTATGTGAATAACAGAATCGGCGACATTGTTTCGTTTGTTTGAATGTACTAATCTCTGGATCTACCCATCGGATCTGAATATAATAGAATACTTTTATTAAGTCATCATCATCATCCCAGCGTTAATCCCAGTCGCATCCAAAGCCTTTTCAGCTTTGGAGTCTGGGGTCCGCTTTACCAGTCCAACTGCTAATATGAAAAAAATATAGCTGTCTTTGGCGCGCAACAATGCGTAGGCCTGGCTGCTGCTCTACTTCGTTCAAGAAACTCTAAACAATATGAAAAGTATGGAGTCTTCGCCCAAACGATGCCATATGCACGTAGTGATAACATTGTAAAGTGCTGTATTAAGCTTAACCTCCGACCAGAAGACAAAATTGTAATATGTTTAGGCGAAAATGACCTTTATATAAGACATGTATTATCTCAACTGAAAAGTGTACTTATGACATTTGATAAAAATAGTATTATTATTTTAAATGTATTGAAACATGACAACCTAAATGTAAATAAATTAAAAAATAGTATAAAAAATATGTGAAAATATTATAAAAATTGTAAATTCACATACAATAGCAAATATAACTTGCCTGATATTTGTAAAGCGATAAATTACGTAATAGACTGTGAAGATTATGAAAAAAAATTTCTAGATCCAGTCGAAATCAGGAAACACCTTACCTTACCTTAGCAAACTAAGTTTTTTGCCAAAAACAACGGTAAATGAGCCCAAAAAAGGACAACAACAAGGAACAACAGCAAGGAATTTAGAGTAAACAATCTTACCAATATTCCTTCTGATAAACTTAAAAAAGGAACCATACCTTATTATTTCCGTCCGGTTATTAAAGACGACACCTTTTTTCGTGCCTAAAATTTCGATTCCTGCTTCACACAATTTTAGGATACTCCACCAAAATATTGCGAGCGTTCTGTCAAAGCAGGAACTTATAGAATTAACACTTCAGGAGATGAGAGATTTACAGAATGACCCGCACATAATTTGTTTCTCCGAAACATTTATCAAAAAAGGATATGAGAGCTATCTCAAATTATCAGATTATGACATGGCAACATATTTTTGCAGGGAAAAAATCGTGGTGGTACTTGCATACTCATTAAGAAGGGTATCAATTTTAGAGAATTAACATTTGTAAAAAATTATGCATCAGTAAATACCTTTGAGGCTTGCGGAATAGAGTTTGAGCATTTAGTAATTATTTGTTTATACAGAACACCTCAGTCAGACCCTTACCTATTTTTAACTAAACTAGACAGCATGCTACAACAATTATACAAAAAATATAAATCGAAAACTCGGATAGTTTTAACTGGAGACTTTAATATAAATACACTGAAAAAAGGCAAAATAACCCAAGAATTTCAAGATCTAGCACACACACACAATTTGAAAATTCATATTAACGAAGCCACGCCAAATTTTCTTGTATAGATCATATACTAAGTAATATACACAACGCAATTGCTAACGTCCTACCACTACATCTGTCTGACCACGATACAGCGCAAATGTTAAGTTTTCCCTTGCGAATTCAATCAAGAGAAACCATATATTACATCTACAAAAGAGATTACTGTATCAATAACACGCTTAAATTTAAGGAATGTTTGCAAAACTTACTTTGAACGGATGTATACATGGATAATGATGCAAATACGGCATTCAATAGCTTCTATGACTTAATATGCCTGTTCTACAATCTCTGCTTCCCAAAAGTAAGAATTAAAGTAAATACAAACAATAAAATCAAACAAACTTGGATAACTAAGGGTCTTAAACTATGTTCTAGAACTAAACGCTCCTTACGATATCAATATTACAAAAATAAAAATAGAACCAACAAGAACAAATACATCACATATTCTAAATACTTCAAAATTGCATATATAATGCTAAACGGAATGCTAACATCAAATTTATGCACAACCATAAAAACAAATGTAAAGCCACTTGGTCAGTCATAAAAAACGAAATCCAAAATACGGAAATCCAGAATATTGAATCTTTACAGGTTGACAATACTGTTCTAACAAAACCAGCGGAAATAACTTCTGCCTTCAACAACCATTTCATTAACTGTATCCCTACACAGGGTCAAATAAATAGTTGTCTCAATGAAAACGTAATTGTTAACTCGATGTTCCTCTCTCCTATGTCTGAAAGTGAGGTGAGGCAACAGATAATATCGTTGAACAACACCAAGTCTGAAGGCTATGACGAACTTAATACCAGAATCATTAAGATATGTATTAATGAAATAAGTACAGTATTGACATATTTGATCAACTTATCATTTTCACAAGGAGTATTCCCAAAAGCACTAAAATTATCCATCGTTAAACCATTGTTCAAAAAGGGTGATAAACGTGACGTGAACAATTATCGCCCTATTACATTAATACCCATCATCTCAAAAATATACGAGAAATGTATGTATCACAGATTAATAAATTACTGCAGTAAGTTTAACATAATAAGAAGACAACAATATGGATTTCAAAAAGGTAAATCCACATCACTAGCCACATTCTCACTCTTAAAAACAATACTGAGCAGTTTAAACAAAAATCAGTTTGTCACGGGGCTTTTCTTTGACTTATCGAAGGCATTCGATCTTGTTACACATGCCAACTTATTACAAAAATTAGAAGCTCTTGGGATTAGAGGATTGCCACACCAATGGATTTCGTCGTACCTAACTGACAGACAACAGAGTGTCGCTGTTACTAGACTGGACAAAAATAGAGACATGATAATGCATACGTCTGAATATCAATGTGTAAAACGCGGTGTGCCCCAAGGTAGCATATTGGGTCCCATCTTATTTCTTCTCTATATAAATAATATAGTTGACATAACTAAACACAAATGTTTTCTTTTCGCCAATGACATTTCTATAATTGTAACTGCTGACAAAAAATATAATTTAATTACTGACCATGAAACTGACATAAATAATACTATTGACATTCTAATTAATTGGCTGAATAATAATAATTTATCTATAAATCTTGACAAATCCGTATAAATACAATTTAACAAACATTATAATAATAAATTTAATTTTAAAATTTACATACGTAAAATAACACACGTAGAACAAACCAAATTTTTAGGTATAGTATTAGATGAATATTTAGACTGGAAGGCGCAGGTTCAGTACGTGTGCAATAAAATAAATAAATTTGTATATACCATTAGACAAATTAAACGTGTAACTAATATAAAAATAGCTGTAATGTCTTATCGAGCTTACGTTGGATCCTCTTTGAGGTATGGACTTATAACATGGAGAAATAGTACGGAACACAACAGGGCATTTATCGCAGAAAAAAAGTGTATACGCACCTTATACGGGATCCCATCCGATGAATCATGTAAACCAATATTTAAGAGGTTTGGTTTGCTACCGTTGCCGTCATTATATATTTATGAGATGTGTATGTTTGTAAAGAAACACCAAGAATTATTTAAAACAGCAGAAGAGGTATATTCGCGAAGTCGGCGTGACCAATATACGCTTGTACTTGACGAACTGCCTAGGTGTACTAAATATAATAAAAACTGTGTAGCTATATGTGTACGTGTGTATAATAAGTTACCAAAGACATTGAAAGAATTAAATTCTAGAATATTTAAATTTAAATTGCATAAGTGGTTGAATGAATATAATTTCTATAGTATTAAGGACTATTTAGAACACTAACGTTGACAACATGCACACGCAACGCTTGCACTTGCTTGTGCTAAACAATTTTGCATGCTTTATTTTTAAGCTAAACGTGAGTGATCTCATTTTTGTATGTAAGACCTTTTATACCATGTTTTAAGCAAAATAAATATATTATTATTATTATGGCTAAACTTCGACATTTTCTGTGAAGCGACTGCCGTCTGACCTCCACAACCCGAAGGCGACATCGAAGCATTGCAATTAGACCAATTGTTGGATTTTTGAGGGCTCCAACAACCCGTAACGAACATAACAATCCAAATCCAACAATCCGTATCAATACAAATTAATCTATACTAATATATAAAGCTGAAGAGTTTGTTTGTTTGTATTATTAGAATACTTTTATTAAGTACACCATATAAATTACTGAACATAAATACGAAGAATTTATAAAGGGTGACAAAATGGTTGTCATTTTATTCATTTTACTCCAACCCATAAAGGTCTTTGATGTTAACCAGCAGTTAATCTTTCCTTAAGAATCGGGATCGATTTTAAAAAAAGATGTTTTCAAATCTAATTGTATTTCCCGAGATTATTGCGTTCAAACAGACAAAATATTCTTTTCGCTTTATCATTAGTATACATATGTATATGTAGATCTGTAAAGTCAAATTAAATCCGTATCTCCAGTCCCATGACGTGAACTCTTACGAGTTCACGTCATGGGACTGGAGATACGTTATATTCCTACTTACTTTTTTATTTACGGTGAAACAAGATATTTGTGAATATAACTAAGCTTTATTTAATGTTTTAAACTAAAATAGCTCTATAGAGTTATGAGGAATAGCAAGCTCAAGCATTCTTCACAGAAAAGGTGGGATTCTCCGAGCAGATGGGTGTCGTGTTTGGTGGGCAATTGCCACATGATTCATGTCAGGACGTTGTATGGTACAGCGGTCATTATAAGTCGCAATCAGTACATTAAAAAAAATAAGTAGAAAAAAGTATAAAAATAATTATATAAGTATATTTGACTAAAAATAGAAAACTGATTCTTTGGAACAAAACAGATAGCATTTGGTTCAAAATAGCCCTTTGATAATCAGCCACCCAGGCCGATAATATCAACAATCTCAAACTAAAAACTGTCCCTCAATATCAAAGTGCTCAACTATGATTACGTGTTCAGTACCTACTATGATCTACCGTCATCACTGTGTTGTGCGTTTGGTATCCATACTGTAACAATTTCTAAATGTATTTGGGAAAAATATGACAAGGTGTAAAACTTACTGAAATCGATTCAGTTGTTTTTTCTAAACAAACTGTATTCAAGTGTCGTAGTTTAAAGAAAAAATAACGTTGTAAACAATATGTAAGGAAAACCCTGTCCGCCCGATAAGGATAATAAAGGTTAGGTAAACACATGACCAAATATAAAATAACATTTTACATAGGTACTCATAATAGTAATAATACTAATGGCCATATCACATTATACTGGGATCGATCCATCATCACTGACAGGACTATTGTTGCCAATAAGCCTGATATAGTGATGGTGGATCGATCAGAGCGGCGTGCAATGATTGTTGATATAACCATCCCGCATGATGAGAACCTCGTGAAAGCCGAGAAAGATAAACAAATCAAGTATCTTGACTTAGCTCACGAGGTTGTCGACATGTGGGAAGTGGATTCAGCAATCATTGTACCGATAGTCGTGACAGCTAATGGCTTAATAGCCAAGAGCCTCGACCAACACCTCAGGAGGCTCTCGTTAGGCAGCTGGATCAAGGGCTTGATTCAGAGAGCGGTACTGCTGGACACGGCTCGCATCGTCAGGAAGTTCCTCTCTCTGGAGCCCTGACCGCCGGTAGCTTGGACCCTGTTCCCGATACCGGTGGGCTACTATTTTTCATATTTTTAAATGTTTTTTATATATTTTTTTTTATGTAGAAATATTTAAAAATATAATTTATAAGTGTATTTAATGAAATAAAGGAAATAATACTAATGAATTTTGAAATAATCTTATTTTTCCGCGAATTAATTCCAACTTCCCCAAAATTGGTGAATTTGAAAAAAAGTGACAACACCATTATGTCACCAAAGCACACACGCGGTCACATACCGCGTGCCGCGTGCCCTGCTCCTCTTCACCTGCGCATGAATTGCCTACCGCACATGTTTTAAGTTACCTACCTCTTTTTGCGAAATTATGAAATTATATTTATTTTTAAGGGGCATTTCTTTTAAGTTTAGCCCGGCTTTGTAGGCATTAGTAGAATCAGAAAGTAGAAACCAAATGAACGAAATAAATTAAAATATTTAAAAAGTTCAACAAACGCAGAACAAATATAAGTGACGGAATTGATACAAAAGTGAACTGTCAGTAATCTGTAAATTGTTGCAAAAGATCCAAGTATGGGACAACATGTTAAAAAAAACCGGGCAAGTACGAGTCGGACGGTCGAAGGGTTCCGTAACATTATCTTCAAAAACACAAAAAAGTGTATCTATTTTCGTTATTAATATGGAGCCAAAAAATCACGTTTGTTGTATGGGAGTCCCCCTTCAAAGTTTATTTTAATTTAATTATTTATTTTTAATTTTAATATCATCATGCTGGGGACAGGTCTCCTGTCATACAGAGAAGGATATACATACATAAATAGAAGGAGATACATATAACCAAATATTCTGTGAACATTTCAAGTGTCTATCTATTCCCGTTATTAATATGGAGCAAAAAAAGGTAAAAAAAACACATTTGTTGTTTGGGAGCCCAAATATTTCTAATTTTTAGTATTTTTTGTTATAGCGGCAACAGATATGCATAATCTACGAAAATTTCAACTGTCTAGCTATTGCGGTTCATGAGATACAGCCTGGTGACAGACGGACGGAGGGACAGACGGACAGACGGACACCGAAGTCTCATGAATAGGGTTCCGTTTTACCTTTTATCTACGGAACCCTAAAATAACGTTATGTAGCCCTAAAACTGGGGGTAAATTGAGACTCCAGAGGGGTAATTACGCAACACACTATCAGTAGCAATGGGTTTCAGTTTCATAGTTTAACAACATTCATTGCACCATTTAAGTTGTTGACCAGACTTAATGTGTCTGTGTATCGTAACTCGAAGATAGTTAACAGTTTATTTTTAGTATCCCTTCATGCTCTCACTCAGACGCTTGTTACGGACAATCAGCTTAAATCTTCCGTGAACATCTCCGTTTTAACACAAATCACTTTAAAAACATCCAAATTAATCTCCATTTCTGACATTTAACATTAATATACGTCGTTAAAGTCGCTCCTAAGAAAAAACAATTTATGAGTAAGCTGAAATACTGGCTTCATTCAACTTTGAATGTTAACGTGACTGAAGTAAGGTTAATTTTTGTAAGTAGTTACGAAATATCAAAAGGAAGAAAACCGAAGTTCTACTATTTACAATTCTTAAAATAATTAAGATTATTAGATGGAAAATAAAATTAAACTTATTCTTAAATATGAAGTAAATGCAGAACAAATATATATACATATGTATAATATATATAATATAAAAGTCGTTAACACCACTACGATTCGGTCGAAGCTCTTTCATACCGCGTACATCGAGGGGCTGGAACAATGTGCCAGCGGCGGTTTTTCCGTCGGGCTACAATTTGAGTTTCTTCAAGGCTAGAGTGAATAAATAAGCTCTTAAAAGACTAGTGCGCTTTACCATCAACCATTGCGTCACTGCTTACCATCAGCCGAGATTGCGGTGAAGTGCTATGATTATAATTTACAAAAAAAAAGTTTGTAAATTGGTCGATGACGTTTTGAAGCCCGCATGAATTCGGGAACCACAGAACCCTTGTCAGCTGTTTTTATAAATTTGTCATTTCAGCACGAGTCCATTGACATTGTGCTAAAAGTTCGTAAACTGCTAAATTTATAATGATCGATCATTAATCGGTCAGTCGTCTCGTAATGGAATGGTAGTAGAATGACATTGCCGTATTGCCATTATAAAAAAATCCGTTAATAGACCACTCAATTTGAACATTTATTAATATGAAGGGGAGTGTCAGTGATTGACCACTTGAAAGTCATAATGACGCCATTTTGATAGAAGAATAGAATACTCTTTATTATGTACAGTAAGGATCAAAAGTTTGACAGCCTCCATGGCGTAGCGGTAGCGAACGCGGCCGTTGCGCAAGGAGGCGCGGGTTCGATCCCCGCACAGTGCAAATCTTTGTATGCATGAATATGAATATTTGCACTGGTCTGGTCGTGTCTCGGAGAGCACGTTAAGCCGTTGGTCCCGGTTGCCATACGAACATCTAGTGGCAGTCGTTATGGGTTGTTGGAGCCCTCAAAAGTCTAACAATTGGTCTAACTGCAATGCTTAGATATCGCGTTCGGGTTGTGGAGGTCAGACGGCAGTCGCTTCTAGGAAAATATCGAAGTTTACCCAAAATCAACAGTTAGACTAGTAAGTCTTGCCGCCAAGCGATTCGTCGTGTTCCGGCATGATGTCTGGTGAAGCCGTACGGAGGACGGGTCTGAGCAGTTGTGTTGCGATGTGTACCGGGTACGATGTGCCTAATGTTGTTGTGTCGGGAGTTTGGTCGTGGAGGGTCTCCAGATCATCCTCTGGTGCAGCATCGTTGGTCGTGTTGTTGAGTTAAACATTGCATCACCTCGCTCAACTGCCGTCTTCCTTCCTATTCACTCAGTTTTTTTGAGTGAATAGGCTTAATAAGCTAGTGCGTTTTACCATCAACGATTGCATCACTGCTTACCATCAGGCGGGATTGCAGTCAAGCACTAGTTTATCCATACTAATATTATAAATGCGAAAGTAACTCTGTCTGTCTGTCTGTCTGTTACGCTTTCCCGCTTAAACCTCTCAACCGATTTTGATGAAATTTGGCACAGACAATCTTTAGACCCTGAGAAAGAACATAGGCTACCTTTTATCCCGAAAAAGTTTGATATTCCCGAGGGTAATCTAAAAAGCGCGATATAACCGAACTCCACGCGGGCGAAGCCGCGGGCGGAAAGCTAGTAACTAATAAAAAAAAAAAGCGGACCCCAGACTCCAAAGCTGAAAAAGCTGCGGATGCGACTGGGATTAACGCTGGGATGATGATGATGAGTAAGGATCAAACGTGCATTACTACTTGATGAAATGGGAAGAAAAAGGTGCACTTAACTTAAAATTAGTTTAGTTTGTGTACAACAGAATCGACGCCATTATCTACTTTACACTGTCGACAAACTCTTACAGAATAAGTTAAAATAAAACGGCCCTGATATGATCGATTGAAATTGATATAAATGGAAGTAAATCGTTTCAATTGCAGTCAATCTTTATGCGCATGTGTATCAATCACATAATGATTGACAATTGCTTTTGATTGTTTCAGGGCCCTTCAACATCTGTCAAACTGGGTAACAAACCAAAGTTCAGTTAAATAAGTATGTATGTATATCGACACTTGAAAGGCAATCATATCTAAGCGACAAAAATTCGTAAATTGAGTTATATACACCATTGGAACCTGTAGATTTTTCTGCGTCGTTTGGTGTATATAACTCAATTTACGAATTTTTGTCGCTTAGATATGATTGCCTTTCAAGCGTCGATATGTATTTGTACAATAACAAAACGATATAATAAGATAATTCAGCAACAAATCTTCTGTAGTTTCTTACACACTGTTAACAAGCTAGTTTAATAATAGCCAAGCGTTGAAAACCGACTTATTACCCGTGTTAACAGATTTGACGGCTCACTGACAGAATGTACGCGCTGTCAAAGATGACACCTCGCTTGTGACGCAAAGATTTTAGCTAAATATTCAATGCGTACTAAAACTTGTTTGCACCATGTTCTTGTGCAGTCAGGCGATAATATCGAATGCAATTATGCAGATTACTGCTCGAGTACTCTTGTCTTTGCTTGAATGTACCGAGTCGACCCGAGCCTTCAGCTATACTTAGTACTTAGATTCTGAACTGTGTCTCAGATGCCGTCTTAGTAGTATTTATTCACATCTTTGAGTTCAATTGTTGTTCAATAAACAATAGTCTGATAAACCAATGCCAGAGGAGACTAGCCATCTCAGCAGGAGATAATACAACACAAGCGTATGCGCAGACGAAGGTGCACTTATTCTAAAAAAAAGAAACAATTCATTACTTGATAATAACAACCATCGTATCCTGTTTTACTGTTTTTATTCTTTTCAACATTAATCCACAATACTAGAAATGATACAGATTCCAACATATAGCCCTTTTGATCAGTTGCCCGACACAACTGGAGGAAGATTAGGCGTAGGACCAAAGGCTTAACGACGTACGTGGACATCCCACAGCCAACTTCAAAACTACAAGCTGATACTAAGCATTTTCTTGTGGAAATTCCCTTTCTAGGAATGGAGCCCAGAACACCACGCTCAACAGTCGAGACCAACGGGGCGTTCAATAAATTCAAAATTTATTGAACGCAATAAATACAGCTGAATCAAATTTCCCAACAGGAATTTGCTCATACAGGGTCGCACCAATCACTCATGTATCTGGGAACTTAGATTCCATATAAAATTAGAGCTAGGTCAAAGACATTTTAGATTTTTCAGGAGATATGTCATAAGACTATTAAGATATAAATAAATTGATGGCATAGTTGGCACTGTGGTTGTGCAGACAGCTTTTGCGCTACGGATCGCGGTTTCGAATAATCTTTAGACTAATGCTTACGCTCAACATAATTCTAAGGCCCTATACGAGACCCCCAGGCTCAGCGCTGGTGGTCAGCGACAGCCGACATTGACGTGATAACCTCAACTATTATGCGATTCATTATCATCATTTCAGCCGAATGACGTCCGTTGATGGACATAGGCTTCCCCCAAGGATCTCCGCGGCGACCGGTCCTGCGCCTTTGGCATCCAGCGGCTTCCCGCGACCTTCACCAGGTCGTCGGTTCACCTTGTCGTGGGCCTACCCACGCTGCGTCTTTCGGTGCGTAGTCGCTACTCTAGAACCAATCGGCCCCATCGGGCATCGGTTCTACGAGCGATTAAAAAGGAACAAAAAAAAAAACGATCAAAAGTAGATACATTTACATTGATAAACACACACGTACCGATATTCATGCATAATGGTTGATCTGTGTGTGGATGAGTAACAATCTTTACCTACATATGAAGAAAACTCCGTTCCTCAAAATCGCGTGAAGCCGTTGTTCCCGGCCACCGTTTCGTAGATGTTTTGGTAGCTGTCACATGTCACAGAATTCCGAAACTCTGACAATCAGCCTTACTAAGGTTAGGCTTATTATAAAACACCTAGGTGCGGTTAGACGGGAAGCTGACCCCATCATAGTAAGGAAAAGGCTAGGCAGATGGTAAAACGTAACATTGATGTTGTATTTTACAATAACATTATTCTAGTAAAACTAGAATCCCAACTAAATACCTATTGATACGCAAATTGAAACTACAATATCATCCCGACAGCACTTAGCGCCGCGGAACTAGGTCAGGTCAGCCCACTATTAACGACATGCCAATCCCCGGGCAGCAGACCAGATTGGTATCCTGCTGAATTTCCTGGAACATCGATCAATACACAGCTGGTTGTTTAAACAAAGTGCACTTCCGATGTGAAAACCACAGCTTTTACAGGTTTTCGTGTGTTCAAGTGATGGTTTTGATTAATGTTGTTTGGTTTTTAAAAGGGTCCATTTCCAATTGTCCAAGGACAGCCTCCGTGGCGTAGCGGTAGCGGACGCGGCTGCTGCGCAAGGTGGCGCGGGTTCGATCCCCGCACAGTGCAAGTATTTGTATGCATGAATATGAATATTTGCACTGGTCTGGTCGTGCCTCGGAAAGCACGTTAAGCCGTTGGTCCCGGTTGCCATACGAACATCTAGTGGCAGTCGTTACGGGTAGTTGGAGCCCTCAAAAGTCCAACAATTGGTCTAACTGCAATGCTTCGATGTCGCCTTCGGGTTGTGGAGGTCAGACGGCAGTCGCTTCACGGAAAATGTCGAAGTTTAGCCATATCAGCAGTTGGACTGGTAAAGCGGACCCCAGACTCCAAAGCTGAAAAGGCTTCGGATGCGACTGGGATTAACGCTGGGATGATGATGGGTTTTTAAAAGGGTCCGTGTATTGTCAACTAGTTTTTACCCGCGACTTTTACTAAGTGATCTTCCTGATCTTTTTTTCTTTTTATTCGGCATTTGAAGAGTGGCTAGAGAGGCGCCACCTTCCGCCTGGCACAGGTCCTCACCGGACACGGCTGTTTCAGAAGATTCCTGTTCCGTATAAGGCGGGAGAAAACGTAAGTGTGTTACCACTGTGTAGATCGCCCTGAGGACACGGTGGAGCATACGGTCTGCCCGAGCGAGAGTGCTTGGCAGAACGTAACCTACTTCTGCGGGAGCGGGAATCCCAGCGCCCTCACCCTTCTGACCGCCGCAGGGACGCCCTGATCAGGAGACAACATCGAACCGAACCCCCGGCTACCGTAGACGCGGGCTTGCGGGTGGTGAGCAGTGGGCAGCTCGCTGCCTGGTAACGACCAGGCCCGAGTCGACGACGCGTTATGTTTCACGCACGCCTCAAAGAGATGTCAGCACATCGTGACGGGGTCCACGAAGACCGACGCCTCCTGGGTCAGGTTTGTGGGTTGGTTAAAAAAGAAACCGAGGACCTGGCCTACTGGCAAGTGAAGGAACACGGGTGGGTTTTAGTCAGTAAAAGTCTGACACGCCCTTCAGTTACATTAAATCTAGTGCTTGACCGCAATCCCACCTCCACCTGATGCTAAGCAGTGTTGCAATCGTTGATGGTAAAGCGCGCTGGTGTATTTTAAGAGTATATTCACTTTAGCCTTCAAGATACTTAAATTGTAGTTAGATGGAAGGACCGCCGCAGGCAAATTATTGAAGTCCTTCGATGTACGCGGTATAATAAAGTGTATAGGTAACAATATTCATTGAGCTATACAAACCTCACTTTATGTAACAAAATACAGATATATGTATGTATAACAACATCGGCATACCTTGACGTTTAATTCAATGTACAGTCGCGTACGGTATTAACAAAGCCTATAACGGTCGCAAACAAAAGTAGTTCGGTAGCGTACAGTCGCGTGGTGTGACGTTATCTTTGCGGAACCGGTGAGGCCATAGAAACGGCGGTGTTAAGAATGTTTCACAAACACCCAGTTCGTTTTATATAGTACTGATCGATATTTTATTTGAGTAATTTTTATAAATTAGTGAATCAAGCGTAATAGGTATTTGATAGCTAGCTGCGACTTTTCAATTACAATATTGTGATAGAAATAAATATTAATAACGAAATGAATAATATAAGATCAACCTTGACGCTTTCACCCTAAGAAAACATTCGAAAGCGTACCTAGTGTGTCAGTTAAAAGGAATATGCGGCGAAGTTAGCTATGGTAATTTACCGGATCTACCTAATCTAGCCAAAAAGGGTTCGGTTTTAAAACTAATGAATTTTCTTTTTAGTAAAGACGTTGCCTCAATCTTGATGAAAGTCCATATTACTTACTTTATGACCTTTAAAGATATACATATGTAAGTTAGTAAAAGTAAATCCATAATTTGTGAATAATAATACCAGTTGCCAAATGATCAATCATCATCACTACATATTATAAAACAAAATCACTTTTACTATCCCTATGTCGTTTTGTATGATTCAATCATTAAAACTACGCAACGGATTTTGATAGGGTTTTTTTTTAATAAATAGAGAGATTCAAGAGGAAGGTTTTTATGTATACTAACACTCATTACTTAACAAGTGGAGAAATACTATTATTTTAGAGGTTTCTAACACGTGTCGCAAAATAAACCCATTTTTTTGAGCTTACATTGCGAACGCTGGCTGAACCCTATGAGATAGATCAAAATAATGTACGACAGTATTGTAGACCTTAAACATGCCTACAAAAAAGTGTACGACACCATATGTCTACCTACTATAGTTTCTTCATTATGACTACTTTTTATGTTTGAAAAGTTAATTAAAATCCTTATCCAAATAAATTAGGTCATATCAAAGGTAATTTCAGCAGCAGCAGATCTCTTTTTAAATTATTCGAATTGATTGTTTCATTCAGGAGATATTACGATTTATTCAAAACTAAACACCAGAAAAAACCCGCGTGTCGTTCGCGCCCGTGCTAGCCGCCTGCTACTTGAGTGTTTCCTTAAGTGGGCCGGAGCGGGAGACCATTATTTCGAACAAACTTGCTAACCCTTCATTCTGTTTGAAGGTGGTGGAACTGGCTATCCATGGACAATAAGGTCGATGTATCTTGCAGAGTCAGATATTGGCTGATAGGCGGCAATGAAGGGCCACCGTTTCTTGAGGAAGACTTAAGTACCTATATCATTTGTCCACGTGCGAAGCCGGGATGGGTCGCTAGTAAAATATAAACTATGTATTTTACTAAATTGAATAATTTTCTATTCCCCATTGTCTTCTTCCCCTTTATAACACTCGAAGTTTTCCTGGCTCCACCTGACTTGTCACACAGCTGTCACGTCGCGTTCATAGTGACTGAATAATGTAGCTCTTTTGTCGACGATTGTCCCCTGGGGACAAGCGCTACCTGTTTATTTAAATGTTATAATAACTGCGCGCGACTGTACCACCAATGAAAGTAAAGCATGATGGTTTGATAAAGACACGACGGCGACGAAAAATGGGTTATGATGGGCTGGAAATTATGAGCACTTAAATTGGGAATGCTGTGAAAAGCATGTCTATACAAAAGGTAAAAAAAAACCTGTCCGATCCTTGAAGGCATTGTTAGGTATCGATAACTGATTCTACTAATGTCTACAAAGCCGGGCTAAACTTAAAGAAAAATTCCCCCTAAAAAATTAATATTATTTCGCAAAAGGAGGTAACTCATCAACCTTTTTATCATCCCACTGCTGGGCACAGGTCTCCTCTCATACGGAGAAGGATTGAGCATATATTAGTATTGTTATTATGATCATTATGTAAAATTTCATATTTTATTTGGTCATGTGTTTACCTAACCTTTATTACCCTTATGGGTCGGACGGGGTTTTTGTCTACAAATTGTATAACTGACTAGGTGTGCACTAAACGGCCAGAATGGTGTACGGACAAGTGCGAGAGTTTGAGGAGCAGAGCAAAGCTGACCTCGTAGCCAATCGCGACTAATTGAAGGATCGCCCACCTGCTGCCATCACATACAACTACGTCGACGGCGTGCTTACGGCGCATCTTCGCATCTTCGGGCGCATGAGCGCCAAATCATCGGCTAGGAGTCGAAGTGGTCGACGTGGCCGAAGTCGGTCGGGAACAGCGCGCTAGTTTATTAAGAGCCTATTCACTCTAGCCTTGAAGACACTCAAATTGTAGTCGGACGGAAACACCGCCGCTGGCAAGTTGTTCCAGTCCTTCAATGTACGCGGTATAAAAAAAAATATTTAGACACATTTTGTTGATAGCATAAGCACAAAAGAATAAGACAAAAGGCAAGAAAATACAAATCAAAATTAACAAGAAACATGTCGTGCCATGTAGCAACTCTAGATCCCACACTAGGATACCCTGTGTCGTTGATCTAGTTACTTCAATGTTGTAGACACCTTATATGTGCGAGTGGTTGCTTATACTAAACAATATTTAAACTTTTAAAGAACTTACTAGAGAAAACATGCAAAACATTGTGGACAATTGTGTGGAGTGTAATGTAGTGCAGATTGCATGTACGGACGACAGCAGGTGAAGCCACCCCAAACCGCCAGACTTTCCCAACCAACCCTGAGCCTTAATGCTTTAGAGATAAATTTGAAAATCTAACAAGGAAATCCGATAGACCGTAGCAGCCCGATGTGCTGTCGTTCGTACAAATGTTTGTGTAATGTGTGTGTTAAAGGGATGTGTTTGGGAGAAGTGTTGCACCTGGTTGAGCATTTGGAAGAGAATTTAATGCATGGGAGTAAGGAAAAATTCAGTCCGTGCATAGTCTTGAGCTGAAAGCCACTTCGTAACTTTAACTCTACAAGTACGCTTTGTACAACCCGCTATGTCAAGGATTTTATGCGTTTCCTGATAAATAAATGGACCCATGAATCTTGAGGCTCTTTGAGCGAATTTAGTGCGAGTAGCGGGCGCTTTCCATCTCTTCTGTCTGCACGTCTTGCTAGATATGGATTGGGTTTGAGGTGCTTGTCGGTGGAAGCGTAACAAGACAGATAAAATGTAAAGTTGTCTTATCCTGAGAACCTTACATTCTTGGTACAACTTGTCAGTGGGATACCGATATGGCCTTCCATAAGCGACCTTTAAGATGCTCCTTTGTGCTCGTTCAAGTTTCATTAAGTGAGTTTTTGCTGCTGGACCCCATACCGCTATACTTCTTCTTCCAGTGCCTCTTCAATCCTGAAGGTTGGCCGTCAGCTTGTTGTACTCGGTCTTGTCAACCGCGAGTCGGAACAGTTTTTCGACTGAAGTAATGCCGGTCCACTTCCTGATGTTACGGAGCCACGACTTTCTCTTTCGTCCAGCGCGCCTTTTTCCTTCTACCTTGCCCATCATAATGAGTTGGAGTAGCGCATATCTACCGTGTCGGAGCACGTGACCGAGATAATCTATTTTGCGTTTCTTTATGGTGGGCAACAACTTTCGAGGCATTTGAACGCGCTGAAGGACGGTGTCATTTCTGACCTTTTGGGTCCAGCTTATACGTAGTATACGACGGTAACACCACATTTCAAAAGCCCGCAAGCGTCGCGTAGTGTCCTCTTTCAGAGTCCACTATGCGACGCTATACAGTAATTCAAAATAGATTGGCTTAAAGCGAAGTACATACATCTGAGAGTACTGTGGTCGGCAATGTTCCTAAGTTTTTTAAATATAAACATAAGTTTTTTCTCGGTGGTAGGCCACAACATCAGCCGCCGGCGTAAGTTACCATCCACCAGACAAAGTCATGCCGCCAAGCGATTCATCGTGTTCCGGCATGATGTCTGGTGAAGCCGTACGGAGGACGGGTCTGAGCAGTTGTGTTGCGATGTACGTGCCGGGTACGATGCGCGAAATGTTGTTGTGTCGGGAGTTTGGTTGTGGAGGGCCTCCAGATCAATATCCCTCTGGCGCAGCATCGTTGGTCGTGTTGTTGGGTTTAACATTGCATCACCGCGCTCAACTGCCGTCTTCCTTCCTATTTACTCAGTTCTTTTGAGTGAGTAGGCTTAATAAACTGGCGCGCTTTACCATCAACGATTGTATCACTGCTTACCATCAGGCGGGATTGCAGTCAAGCGCTACTTTGTAATTTATATAAAAAACAAAATGAACCCTCGTAGTGACAGCACCAACTTGTTTGATCCAGGATAGCTGGTTGTCGACCAAGACACAGAGGTAAAAGAGGAAGCGAAATGCTTCGTTCGGATCGTAGTGGTGTTAACAACGTAAAGGGGGAAACTCGCCGTACGACGGGTTGTCCGATGGTGGAACGAAGATGGGATTGATGGGGTTTCACTTGCATAAGTTGAGCTCCACGACTCTGTAGGAACATAAAACGTAGGGATAAAAAGTATCCTATGTGTTATTCTTGGTTATAACCTATCTGTGTGCCAAATTCATGCAAATACGTTTAGTAGTTTTTGCGTGCCAGAGTAACCCATACTCACAAACTTTCGCATATATTAACATTAATAGGATTAATTATTTGGTTATCATGTAAAATTCGAATATCGGACTGTTACGGGCTCGGGGTATTAAAATAAGGGTTGCGAAGTTTATTGACAATGAATATATAGTTGATAGTAGGCAATGCAAAACAAGTAGAACGTAGCTGATGTCGCACCGAGGACTTCCCTTATATCCACGAAATCCATGTCGTACACACAACGACACTACAGAAGTTACTTCACGCAGTCCTCAAAGTTCTCGTTGCGGTTGTCACTGTAGGTACATAGATGTTCTTCAATATCGCTTCTTACTTGTTGCTTGTTTCGTTTCGATAGTCAAATGCAGACTCCGCGCTGGTGAAACGCTTTTTTTAGGTCAGCTAATCGAACATTCCAGATCTATCTAGAATTAATAATAATAGCGCTTAATTTCGAGTACGTTCAGCAGGTACCTACAGGTAGTTCACATAAGACCAGTTTCTAGTAATTTCGATGTCGACACTTCGTTGACAATATTGATGAAATCTGTACCATTCGGATGGCCATCCTAGGTCCAATGCCTAGGTCTCAAGATATACTTGCTGAAAGAAAGTGAAGAGGCTTGAAAGTTACGTACGACATGTCACGCAACATTGAGAATGAGAGGACCCGATGGCGATCCCTGGGGGGGGGGTTCGGGCGTCCCCGCAGTCTCCAGAACAATCTCCCTCTGGCCCAGCATCGTTGGTCGTATTGTTGGGTTTATCATTGCATCACCTCACTCAACTGCCGTCTTCCTTCCTATTCACTCAGTATATTCTTATGAAAGGTTACAAAAGGAAAAGTAGGTGTGCACAGCGGGCGCACGTCCTCTCGTTCATAGTGCACCTCTCAAACACCTTGAGACTGAAAAGCCCCACCTACTTTTCTTGACGGAGACCCAGATCAGATGTCCGACTGATGCGGCATACCTCGGCTACCCGGGATACTCTTTGGAGCATCATTTCCTGCGGCGAGCCGGGGTCTGTGTGTATGTCCGCAATGACATCTGTTGCCGGCGCCTCCGTCACCTCGAAGACCCTCACTTCTCGTCCCTATGGCTGTTGGTTGACACTGGTGTGGACAAAATTGTTTACACCTGTGTCTACCGATCGCACAGCGGTGATCAGGAGACAACTCGATTATTTGACCACCTCAGTGAGGCTGCTGACAATGCGCTGCATCGGCACCCTGACGCTCAGTTCGTCGCTCTGGGGGACTTCAACGCCTGCCACCAGGACTGGCTCTTCCCATACCAGAGGACCGACCACGCTGGGAGAGAAGCGCGATACTTCGCGCTTTCTATGGGCCTTTCCCAGCTGGTAGAGCAAGCGACTAGGGTGCCTGATGTAGTTGGCCATACTGCCAACTGTTTGGACCTTCTGCTGACCACTGATCCGGACAGATGTGTTGTAACAGTTTCCTCACCGTTGGGAACTTCAGACCACTGTCTGGTGAAGTCTGTATCGTCCTTCTCCCCACCAGATCACGACTCTCGTGGTGAATGGCGACTGTGGCGATACAGGTCAGCGGATTGGGATGAGATGCGCCACTTCTTTGCGTCTTATCCTTGGCAGCAGGTCTGCTTCTCTTCTGACAATCCATCGAGCTGTGCGGACGCTATAACCGATGTGGTGCGTCAAGCTATGGAGTATTTTATCCCATTCAATGACATGCCCGTCGGTGGCTCGGCTCGCCCATGGTTCAATGCCGATTGTGTCCAAGCTGAACAGAGTAAGCACACGGCATTTCTCACCTGGGTTGACGCTCGTGACCGCGGAGCTCCGGATCTAAGCTCAAAGAAGAGAGCCTTTAACCGTGCTGCCAAGTCCTACAAGAAGGCGCTCAAGAAGGCTCGCTTCGACCGCATTACCCATATTGGCAACAAGTTATCTGCGCAGCCATCCGGTAGCAGATCTTTTGGTCCCTTGCCAAATCGGTTGAGGCGAACTTCTGTCGGCCCTCACTGCCTCCGCTGGTTAGGCCTGATGGAACACTGGCTCATACGGCGAGAGAGAAAGCAGGTCTCTTTGCTTCTCTCTTGCCCATAATTCGCGTCTTGATACTGGCAGTGCTACTCCACCTAATTTACCTCATTGCGGAGCTTCAATGCCTGAGGTTCGCATTAGAAACAAGGAGGTTCTGAGAGTACTGTGTCGTCTGGATGTGAATAAGGCTAGTGGTCCGGATGGTATACCAGCGATTGTTCTTAAAGCATGTGCGCCCGAGTTGTCTCCCGTATTGACGCGCTTGTATCGCCTCTCATTTAGGACTGGTATAGTGCCCAAGTCCTGGAAGCTTGCTAACGTGCAGCCTGTGCCCAAGAAGGGTAGTCGTGCTGATCCTGCCAACTATCGGCCGATTTCGATCACCTCCATACTTTGCAAAATTATGGAGCGTGTATTGAACTCGCGCCTCTTGGCATACCTGGAAGGTAACGATCTCCTCAGTGACCGACAGTACGGGTTTCGCCGCAATTGGTCAACTGGGGACCTACTAGTGTATGCCACTCACTTGTGGGGCGAGGCCCTCGAGAAGAATGGGGAAGCGATTGCTGTCTCCCTTAATGTCTCGAAGGCCTTCGACCGGGTATGGCACGCTGGCCTTTTGAGTAAGCTTCCAGCGTACGGCATTTCCCCTAGCCTGACTGGCTGGGTAAAAGACTTCCTGACTGAACGGTTCCTCCGAGTTGTTGTCGACGGATGCTCTTCTGAGCCCATGTCAACTAATGCCGGTGTTCCTCAGGGGTCTGTTCTCTCTGCAATTCTGTTCCTGCTGCATATTAACGATCTGCTGATGCCTGGTATCTATGGGTATGCAGATGACAGCACAGTTGTAGAGAGATACCTGCCGGGTGCTCGGGCTAGTAGGGAATCAATCCGGTCCGAAAGAGAGGCCATGGTTGAGCGAATGAGTGTTGCACTGCAGGCAGTCTCCGAATGGGGCAATGCCAATCTTGTAGCATTCAATGCCGCCAAAACACAAGCGTGTCTTTTCACCGCCAAAAGGAGCCCGTTCACCTTGGCTCCTACTTTTCGGAATGTGTCCTTGGAGTGTTCCGACCGCCTTCAGCTTTTGGGAGTTGTGATTTCCTCGAACCTTAACTTTGGGCGGTTCATTGGGTCCAAGGCCAAGGTGGCTGCCAGGAAACTTGGCGTTATCGCAAAGGTCCGGCAGTACTTCACACCTGGGCAGCTACTAATATTATACAAAGCACAGGTCCGTTCGTGTGTGGAGTACTGCAGCCACATTTGGGCTGGTGCTGCCAAGTGTCACCTGGCCACTTTGGATTCAGTGGAGAGACGTGCAAAGAGGCTGATTGGTGACCCTGATCTAACTCGAGTTGGTCTCCAAAGCCTAGAGCACAGGCGTAGAGTAGCCAGCCTTCGGTGTTCTATAGGATGCATTTCGGGGAGTGTGCGAGGGAATTGCATGATTTAATTCCCCCATCTCCGTTCCACCAGCGGACGACCCGTCGTACGGCTGGTTTCCACCCTTACGTTGTTGACACTACTACGATCCGGACGAAGCGTTTCGCCTCCTCCTTTATACCGCGTACATCGAGGGACTGGAATAATTTGCCAGCGGCGGTGTTTCCGTCGGACTACAATTTGAGTGTCTTCAAGGCTTGAGTGAATAGGCTCTTAATAAACTAGTGCGCTTTACCATCAACGATTGCGTCACTGCTTACCATCAGGCAGGATTGTGGTCAAGCGCTGGTTTATAGTGTGTAAAAAAAAAAAATTATGCCATTGACATAAGGTGCATTTGTAATAGTTATTTTTATTAATAGGTATAACTAATGCTTGATCGCAATTCCACCTGATCGTGGTAAGCGCGCTAGTTTATTAAGAGGCTATTCACCCTTGACGTCCAATCACTTAAATTGCAGTCAGACGGAAACACTGCCGCTAGCAAATTGTTCCGGTTTCTCGATTTACGTGGTATAAAAGACGAGGCCAAATGCTTCGTCCGGGTCGTAATGCTGTAGAAACTTCGCTCCATTAACACCGGCATTATATTTTAAGATTATCCCAAGTCTGGGGGTAACTAGATGGAACCCTTTCGTACCCATGAGAATTGGAAAAATAATGAGATTACTTGTTACGTTCATACTTGATTTTTACCAGAGATAGCTACTCGTATCTATATCGTATAAATTTTTCAAACCAACCTTGAACCTAATAGGTTAAGAAGTAAAGTTAAAAATCTATTAAAGAAATTTCATCGTATTTTGATGTACTGGTATCTGTATCATTTTTTTTTTATAATTTATAAACTAGCGCTTGACCGCAATCCCGCCTGATGGTAAGCAGTGATGCGATCATTGATGGCAAAGCGAGCTTGTTTATTAAGAGCCTAGTCACTCTAGCCTTGAATACACTCAAATTGTAGTGTGACGGAAACACCGCCGCTGGCAAATTGTTCCAGTCTCGAGGGACTGGAACAATTTGCCAGCGGCGTGTACGCGGAATTAAGGAGGAAGCAAAACGCTTCGTCTGGTTCGTAGTGGTGTTAACAACGTGAGGGTGGAAAGTCGCCGTACGACGGGTCGTCCGATGGTGGAACGGAGATGGGGGAATTAAATCATGCAATTCCTTTGCACACTCATCAGAATGCATCCTATAGAAGACCGAAAGGCTGGCTACTCTACGCCTGTGCGCCTGTGCCAGAGGCTGATTGGGGACCCAGATTTAACTCAAAACGGTCTTCAAAGCCTGGGCTTTGGAGACAGTTTTGAGTTAAATCTGGGTCCCCAATCAGCCTCTTCGCACGCCTCTCCACTGAATCCAAAGTAGCCAGGTGACATTTCGCAGCACCAGCCCAAATGTGGCAGTACTCCACACACGAGCGGACCTGTGCTTTGTACAACATTAGAAGCTGCCCCGGTGTGAAGTACCGCCGGACCTTTGCGATGACGCCAAGTTTTCTGGCAGCCACCTTGGCCTTGGACTCAATGAACCGACCAAAGTTGAGGTTCGAGGAAATCTCAACACCCAAAAGCTGAAGGCGGTCGGTGCACTCCAAGGATACATTCTGAAAAGTAGGAGCCAAGGTGAACGGACTCCTTTTGGCGGTGAAAAGACACGCTTGTGTTTTGGCGGCATTGAATGCTACAAGTTTGGCTTTACCCCATTCGGAGACTGCCTGAAGTGCAGCACTCGTACGCTCTACCATGGCCTCTCTTTCGGACCGGATTGATTCCTTACTAGCCCGAGCTTCCGGCAGGTATCTCTCCATAACTGTGCTGTCATCTGCATACCCAAAGATACCGGGCACCAGCAGATCGTTAATATGCAGCAGGAACAGAGTTGCAGAGAGAACAGACCCCTGAGGAACACTCACCAACATCACCCATCACCAACCATCACTTGGTCGACATGGGCTCCGATGAACAACCGTCGACAACAACTCGGAGGGACCGTTCAGTCAGGAAGTCTTTAACCCAGCCAGTCAGGCCAGCGGAAATGCCGTACGCTGGAAGCTTACTCAAAAGGCCAGCGTGCCATACCCGGTCGAAGGCCTTCGAGACATCAAGGGAGACGGAAATCGCTTCCCCGTTTTTCTCGAGGGCCTCGCCCCACAAGTGAGTGGCATGCACTAGGAGGTCCCCATACTATACTCTTGCTTTGAAGGTCAACAAGAGATTTTAGGGCCTCGTGTACTATAGTCAGATTGACTACAATATTTTTTTATTTTAAATATTGCCCCTCACTAGGAATTTCTTCTGTATCGTGGGCGCGTTTACAAACACCTAAAACACACATACACAAACAACCTACCTGCTCCGAGCGGGAATCGAACCCGCGAAACGCAGGGCAGAACTAAGTAATTAATCTATATTCCTAGCCATTTCTAACTATGTTAAAGTCAGCTTCCTGTCTTACCGGGTGTAACTAAATATCAGTATTTTACATAAAGCAACAAATGGGCAACATGTAACCCATTGCTAAGATTAGTTGTCAGACTTCTGGGTTCTTGACAACGCGTAAGGACATTAAAAGATCGAAGAATGTCAATCGTAACAAACGTATTAACGTGCTTTTCGTGGTATTAGGTCTTCGTATGTAATGATGGTCACCCATCCTCAGACCCGCCGCAAACACCGTAGCTTAACCTGAAATCAAAAATCAAAATCAAAATCAAAGCATTTATTTCAAATAAACCAGTTACAGGCACTTTTGAATTGTCAGAAGGTCGGTCAGTCAATAAGATGAAGCTAGTCGCCCATTCCAAAGAGTAGGTACCTATGGAGAAGAACGGGCAAGAAACTCCATGGACACTCTTTTAAATTTTCAAGCCAATTTTACAAATATTTGATTACATCATTCATGTTGAAATCAACCGTGTGAGAACGATGCAGAAATAAATTGTACGCCGAGAGCGTCCATTATGGAAAACACACAAAAATCAATTCAGAAATTAAAATACACCGTGGCAGCTAAGAGATGACCAGTCCCCTCTGACGGCGTCCGTTCACGAACATGACGAATGGATCAGCATCATTCAGCTCAACCATATTGAAGGGAACCTAATGACCCAACACACACGCCACCATCAGCGAGACATTTGAGTGAGCATGACATACCTACTCTCAACAGCCAGAGCACTATCAAGTCAATAAAAAAGACTAACCCAACAAAAAAATGCCTTACAGCACATTCGTACATTGTGCTCACACGTTTGCCATGCAATTATACAATATTAAGAAATTGAATCTACACAATGCTAAGATAGTTTTGTCCAAGGTTCAGCAGCTCCAACAGTGTTCCCGAATCTGTGGAAAGTTTAGCTCCTGTGCAGCTGCAGCTGCACAAGTGCCGAACACCTCTGTCAGCGATACAATTCCGTAACGTACAATATGCTTGGCTACATAGTGTGTAATACAGGCTTTGAATTAATAACATAAACAATTACATGTTAAAACTACAAGAGGAAAAATCAGAGAACAATCAGTGTATATAATCGGACGCAGCTCAAGCCCAAGCCTTTTTGTCCTCAATATAATCCTTCACACTATAAAATGCTTTCTGACACAACTTACGTTTAATGAAGGATTTGAATTTATTCAGGCTCAGATCCTGATCAATCATTTCCGATGGCTGTTATATTTTTGTAATGAGCCCCTCATTCGATTCATCCGGCTGTAATAAGATAACCATGAGCCCCTCAATAGAAACATAGCATCACATAATAATCGCGTTATTAAATACGTCACACGAAGTTATTGCCTTCATCTATTATTCACTAGCTGTACCCGCCGCTTTACCCACGTAACTGTGTATTCCGTTGGCATTATTTTTTATTCATAACCATAACAGTTTTTCTATACGGGATCTTTTCTACTGAAGAGATGTATTATTTTTAGCAATGATTTATCTTTCTTTCAACACCATTTGTTACAGTTTTTAGGAATGAAATACATTCTTTTAAATCTTAGCATACATTAAAACAAATTACAAAAACTAAATTTTGACAAGCCTCGGTGGCGTAGCGGTAGTGAATGCGGCCGTTGCGAAAAGAGGCGCGGGTTCGATCCCCGCGCAGTGCAAATATTTGTGTGCATGAATATGAATATTTGCACTGGTCTGGTCGTGCCTTGGAAAGCACGTTATGCCGTTGGTCCCGGTTGCCATACGAACATCTAGTGGCAGTCGCTACGGGTTGTTGGAGCCCTCAAAAGTCCAACAATTGGTCTAACTGCAATGTTTCGATATCGCCTTCGGGTTGTGGAGGTCAGACGGCAGTCGCTTCACGGAAAATATCGAAGTTTAGCCAAAATTAACAGTTAGACTGGTAAAGCGGACCCCAGACTCTAAAGCTGAAAAAGCTTCGGATCCGACTGGGGTTAACGCGGAGATGATGATGACAAAAACTAAATTTTGATTAAGTTAACTTATTAGTCACAAAATAATAACTGTATTAAATCAGCTTTAGTTCAATGCTGAGCAAAATCCATGCTAAAGTTCTAGTAATACTTCGTCATATCACTTTCGAAGAGCTAACTTAGTTTTAGCTAAATATTAACACAATTACCGAGTTCTCCCTGAGGTCTCGTAGCAACGTAGCTAGTTGCTACGTCGCTACGGTGCTACGCCGTAGTATCAGAACGTTACCTAACAAAGTTTTATTATGTGTGTCTTTGTATGTATTTTCGTTTTGACATTTTTTTAAGATGTATTTATAAAATATGTTACAGTGATTGGTTTTAGTCTTAAGAAGAGACTATAGGGCCGTTTTCTCAATACAGACGTATCCCGCTATTTTCTTAGTGGATAACTCTTTTAGAGTGGATAATCCTTCATTAAACGTAGGTTGTGTCAGAAAGCATTTTATAGTGTGAAGGATTATATTGAGGACAAAAAGGCCTTGGGCTTGAGCTGCGTCCGATTTCTGTACACTGATTGTTCTCTGATTTTTCCTCTTGTAGTTTTATCATGTAATTGTTTATGTTATTAATTCAAAGCCTGTATTACACACTATGTAGCCAAGCATATTGTACGTTACGGAATTGTATCGCTGACAGAGGTGTTCGGCACTTGTACAGCTGCACAGGAGCTAAACTTTCCACAGATTCGGGAACACTGTTGGAGCTGTTGAACCTTGGACAAAACTATCTTAGCATTGTGTAGATTCAATTTCTTAGTATTGTATAATTGCATGGCAAACGTGTGAGCACAATGTACGAATGTGCTGTAAGGCATTTTTTTGTTGGGTTAGTCTTTTTTATTGACTTGATAGTGCTCTCGCTGTTGAAAGTATGTCATGCTCACTCAAATGTCTCGCTGATGGTGGCGTGTGTGTTGGGTCATTAGGTTCCCTTCAATATGGTTGAGCTGAATGATGCTGATCCATTCGTCATGTTCGTGAACGGACGCCGTCGGAGGGAACTGGTCATCTCTTAGCTGCCACGGCGTATTTTAATTTCTGAATTGATTTTTGTGTGTTTTCCATAATGGACGCTCTCGGCGTACAATTTATTTCTGCATCGTTCTCACACGGTTGATTTCAACACGAATGATGTAATCAAATATTTGTAAAATTAGCTTGAAAATTTAAAAGAGTGTCCATGGAGTTTCTTGCCCGTTCTTCTCCATAGGTACCTACTCTTTGGAATGGGTGACTAGCTTCATCTTATTGACTGACCGACATTCTGACAATTGAAAAGTGCCTGTAACTGGTTTATTTGAAATAAATGCTTTGATTTTGATTTTTTTTTTGATTTTGAGAGTAATGATTTTTTTTCTATAATTTCACACCTTCATTATACGCGCCCCTGTCATTTGATTTTTTCGATTACTAAATTAATAAAAGAAATACGATGTTTCAAATTCCCGAAAAATAACCCATTTTTATCGTGATGTTCAGACGACTATTACACAAATGTGATAAGTTTTTGACGAAAAAGAAAATAATAGACGCATAAATAATAGAGGCACTCATCCCCTAAATATTTATATTTAAAAATAATTGAGGTCTGTTGTGTTTTCAAAAAGAAAACAGTGGAATAAGAAACATCTTTTGGTCAACTTTTTTGTAGGTAAATTCAGCTTGAGTTGCAACTGTCCCATTTGCACTTTACGGGGAAAGGTTGAAAGCGGCGCGACGGCAATAGTTTCTTCAAATACATATTTCTCAAATTCCTCGGCACTAGAGTCCACTCCTAAGTATTAATGTTAATGCCCCTGTGGGAAAGAGTGGTAGCGAATGCGGCCTTTGCGCAAGGAGGCGCGGTCTTAGTCCCCGCGCAGAGCAAATATTTATATACTTGGACTAGCTTTCCGCCCGCGGCTTCGCCCGCGTGGAGTTCGGTTATATCGCGCTTTTTAGATTTCCCTCGGGAACATCAAACTTTTCCGGGATAAAAGGTAGCCTATGTTCTTTCTCAGGGTCTAAAGATTGTCTGTGCCAAATTTCATCAAAATCGGTTGAGAGGTTTAAGCGGGAAAGCGTAACAGACAGACAGACAGACAGACAGATTGACAGACAGACAGACAGACAGAGACAAAGACAGAGTTACTTTCGCATTTATAATATTAGTATGGATTTCTTGCTTTAACCGAATGCATCAACGGGTGAGACTTTTTTTTTAAAGATGTACGGTGTATGGTACCAGGGTAGCACAAAAGTGTAGGAGAAGTCGAAACAATGAAGCTCATTCATTCATCATTATTAATCTAATATTACATGGATGAAGTTTTATTTTGCCTACTTTGAGGAGGTGCAAGGTACCAGGGTAGCACAAAAATGTAGGAGAAGCCGAAACAATGAAGTCCATTCATTCACACAGGAATGACTGGAACGGGTTTAAAAGGATATCCTATGTCCTTCTCCCAGTTCTTAGCTACCTCCCTACCAATTTTCAGCCAAATCGGTTCAGCCGTTCTTGAGTTATGAATAGTGTAACTAACACGACTTCTTTTATACATATAGATTATCCTAATTTAAAAAGTAGTAAATAAGATCATGTCATATTGCTTTTAAGGCGGAACAAAGTTCGCAAGGTCAGCTAGAAGACCCGCTAGCTGACCCGGCGAACTTTGTTCCGCCGTTACAACGCGAACGTTAAAGGCAATAAATATCACATGATCTTATTTTTTAGTTTTTAAATTAGGATAATTAGGGTAGCACAAAAGTGTAGGAGAAATCGAAACAATGAAGCTCATCATCATCATCATCAGCCTTTTTTTATCGTCCCCGCTGGGGATAGCTAGAGAGGAGAACGACTGAGCGTAATCACCACGCTTGCTCAATGCGGGTTGGCGATTTCAGACTTACAAAAGGCCAGGTTTCCTTAAAATATTTTCCTTCACTTTGTAAATCGACTTTGCATTCATCATTATATCAATAAATAATACATAGAAGAAATTTGATTTTCTCTACTTTGTGGAGGTGTAAGGTACCAGGGCAGCACAAAAGTGTAGGAGAAGCCGAAACAGTGAAGCTAATTCATCATTAAACCATAATAATTACATCAAAGAACTTTTATTGTGCCTAGTTTGTAGAGGTGCTATGTACCAGGGTAGCACAAAAGTGGCCCGGCGAACTTTGTTCCGCCCTAAAAGCAATATGACATGATCTTATTTACTACTACTTACTACTACTATTTTAAATTAGGATAATCTGTATATATATAGAAGAAACTCGTGTTAGTTACACTATTTATAACTTAAGAACGGCTGAACCGATTTGCCTGAAAATTGGTAGGGAGGTAGCTAAGAACTGGGAGAAGGATATAGGATATCCTTTTTATCCCGTTCCCGTTGTTCCTGTGTGAATGAATGAACTTCATTGTTTCGACTTCTCCTACACTTTTTTGCGATCCTGGTACCTTGCAACTCCTCAAAGTACGCAAAATAACTTCATCGATGTAATATTAGATTAATAATGATGAATGCATTAGCTTTATTGTTTCGACTCTACACTTTTGTGCTACCCTGGTACCATACACCGTACATAAAAAAAAAGTCTCAGCCGTTGATGCATTCGTTTAAAGCAAGAATACTCTCTGCCGGTTTAAAGTTTCTAATAAAAAGCCACAAAGCCAACTTCAACTTCAAACTAATATTGTATTGTTGTGACATTTATCATTGCCATTCTCACATTGCTCTTGTGAGTTTTATTTTGTCTCCTTTTTGGAGGTGCAGGGTACCAGGGTAGCACTAAAGTGTAGAGAAGAAGTAAAAACAATGAAGCTCATACATCATTATTATTAAATCATTTTTTCCTTACTTTCTCACCGTTTAGACCTACCCTGGACTACGACTAACATTTTAAAACCAAAATCAGCTCAATCGGCCCAGCCGTTCTCAAGTTTTAGCGAGACTAACGAACAGCAATTCATTTTTATATATATAGATATGAATATTTGCACTGGTCTGGTCGTGCCTCAGAAAGCACGTTAAGCTGTTGGTCCCGGTTGCCATACGAACATCTAGTGGCATTCGTTACGGATTGTTGGAACCCTCAAAAGTCCATCAATTGGTCTAACTGCAATGCTTCGATATCGCCTTTGGGCTGTGGAGGTCAGACGGCAGTCGCTTCATGGAAAATATCGAAGTTCAGCCAAAATCAGCAGTTAGACTGGTAAAGAGAACCCCAGACTCCAAAGCTGAAAAAAAAAAGCTTCGGATGCGACTGGGATTAACGCTGAGATCATGATAATGACCCTATGGGAAAATGACCAAAAGATTTAGATTTTGTAAAAAATAGTTTGGCTATAAAGTAAATGGAAAGAAAGCTAAAATAAACGTAAGAAAGAAGAACACGTAAGTTCCGTGATAACTCCAAGCAAATTGGGGCATGATGATTATTAATTCCTTCTATAGCTAAGATCCCTTAAAATGGAACCCATCACTGCCTTCGTCTTTCTTTTCAATTATCTGAAGCCCACAAACTTCATCGACACGTGAATTTCGAGGCAATTCAGCTGCTAGACAACATGGATATAGTGCGTGGGAAAGATAACTAAACTATTTGAATTAGTCTAGTGTACAAAATGTCGTTGTGACCTAGTGGTTAAAACACCAGCCTCTCAAGTATGAGTGTGCCGGTTCGATTCCAGGTCAGGCAAATACCAATCTAACTTTTCTAAGTTATATGTACTTTCTAAGTATATCTTAAACACCAATGACTGATTAAAAAGGTGAAGGTAAAACATTTTGAGGAAACCTGGACTTTAAGTCTGAAATCGCAAACCCGCATTGAGCAAGCGTGGTGATTACGCTCATTCCTTCTCTGTATCGGAAGCAGTGGGACGATAACAGTTTGATGATGAGTGTATCAAATGCTAATCAATATTAATAACGATGTGACAAATCACAAAGTATATTTTTTATCAATCATGATAATTTTGAAAATGCATTTTTAATTTTTTATTTTGGCATCAAAAAGTCCAAACAATATGTTTAATAATACTAGCTTTCCGCCCGCGGCTTCGCCCGCGTGGAGTTCGGTAATATCGCGCTTTTTAGATTTCCCACGGGAACATCAAGTTTTTCCGGGATAAAAGGTAGCCTATGTTCTTTCTCAGGGTCTAAAGATTGTCTGTGCCAAATTTCATCAAAATCGGTTGAGAGGTTTAAGCGGGAAAGCGTAACAGACAGACAGACAGACAGACAGACAGACAGACAGACCGACAGACAGACAGACAGAGTTACTTTCGCATTTATAATATTTGTATGGATGGATATTTGATACAAACAATAATTTATAAAGACAATTGGTTCCTTACAATAGTTACAATAGACCTAGAGTGTCGACAATCTATACTAATCTATAAAGCTTAAGAATTTGTTTGTTTGAACACGCTAATCTCAGGAACTAATGGTTCGATTTGAAAAATTATTTTTGCGTTGGATAGCCCATTGATCCAGGGAGGCTTTATGCTATATAACATCACGCTGTGACCAATACGTTATTTTAATACGTATTAATACTTAAAAAATTTAAAATTTGTATGCTGTATACAAAGACATTAAAATTATTTAGCTGTATTTAGATACATATACATAATCTTTGCATCAGAACATGACTTCACTGAAACACATGTCATTATCAGTTTGAAAGTACGTAAACTGGTTAAAAAGGTAAGTTTTTAGTAGCTGATAATCATCATCATCATCATCTCAGCGTTAATCCTAGTCGCATCCGTAGCTTTTCAGCTTTGGAGTCTGGGGTCTTGAGTCACAAGTTTTAGTAGCTGATATATTTACTTTTTATTCTTAACAGAAAAGCTAAAATGATCTGACTGTTAATTCCCAATTATAATTGAACTAGCTTGCCGCCCGCCGCTTCGCCCACGTGGGGTGCTTGTTGTCGTGTTGTGTTGTCCCGACAAATATGTACATATATGGTCAACGCGCCGCTCGCCCGCCCGCACAGCGGCGCGGCGTCGCCGTCGTCTTACGTTTATTGATAACTAGCTTTTCGCCCCCGTGGAGTTCGGTTATATCACGCTTTTTAAATTTCCCCCGGAAATATCAAATTTTTCCGGGATAAACAGTCTGGAGACCCTCCACGATCAAACTTCCGACACAACAACATTTGGTGCATCGTACCCAGCACACATCACAAAACAGCTGCTTAGACCCGTTCTCCGTACGGTTTCACCAGAAACATAATACGAATACGACCACGGAATAGTTTATCTCTTCTGTGAATACGACTAACCACTTGGCGGCAAGCTTTATTAATCTTGAACTGGATTGTAATCAATTACATATTAAGAACTAGCTCTCCGCCCGCGGCTTCGCCCGCGTGGAGTTCGGTTATATCGCGCTTTTTAGATTTCCCTCGGGAATATCAAATTTTTCCGGGATAAAAGATAGCCTATGTTCTTTCTCAGGGTCTAAAGATTGCCTGTGCCAAATTTCATCAAAATCGGTTGAGAGGTTTAAGCGGGAAAGCGTAATAGACAGACAGACAGACAGACCGACAGATAGACAGACAGAGTTACTTTCTCATTTATAATATTAGTATGGATAGTAGCTCGTTGTAATGGAGATTTCAGAAACGCTTCACTTTTCGGGAGGAAATGGACTATAATTGACTTGGTAGGTCTTTGAATCTTCGGTTCTTGGAAACACAGGTTTCTTCATGAAGTTTTCCTTTAACGCTTAAAGAGTAAGCGATTAAATTAAGAAGATAAAGTGAAACACCAGCCTGGGTTCCAATCCACGACCAACAAATAGATCGGCAATGAGTGATAATATAAATAAAATAAAAGAAAATTTCTAAAACTGAAATCAACTTGGTTGAAGCAACCGCCCGCCACTTTAATATTCTTAGGCAAATTTAGAAAAAAAAGGAAGTCGTAAGTACCAATCTCGCGCAGCTGCCTTCAGTAATAAGTTACAAGGGAAGCATATAGGTATTTATAGATAAGTACCTATTACATAATCTTATAACAAAGTAATATGACAATATAGTATTAAATAATAATATTTAATGACTTTCGCTTAATAGTCATTAATATCTGTTTTTTTTTTTGTTTTCTATAATTTTAGGTAACACAGCGTCAGAAACTTGTTTTCTTTTAGAGGTTCGGCTTACGTAAACCCACATTTTGACAGTAAGTCCAATGAAAAATATAGGACGAGAATATATCAACATATCGACTAATTTGTTTAATACATATTTAATAAAAGAGCCATAGCATTTCCATTCTCTGTAATATGCCAATCTTACAAGATGCAAAATAGTATCAAACATATCATAGACCTTGAAGTCACCGCAAGCTTCCCCATTGGCCTACTAACCTCCTCCCTGAAAATCCCTGATAAAATATATTATTTCCTTTACAAAAACTATCATATCTACCTAACAATGCACAGAGGGGAACAGAGATAAATATATTTTGAGCTGGGTATGAAGATGTTAAATCCAATTACATAATCAAAAGGTTATACAATTATAAATTAGAATAACAATAAAAAGAAGCCAATGCAAGTGCGTTGCCATTTCAAAAATAATTCATCGCGTCTCTGAAACCAGGTCAGGTTAATGCCACGAAGTTGGCCCAGCCGCCCTGCGCCGCGCATCCGACCGAAGTCAGCCACAGTGCGCGCGCCGCCCATCCTCACAACCGCCCAAGTCTTCACCTGCCATCAAAACCTTTGCATCTTTAAAAAAATAATAATTAAAAAATAACAATCAAGGCGTGTATTCGATTCGTAAATTAAAATTCGAATTCATAAAACAAATATGGCCGACATTCGGTGTATGGTGCGTTGTGGTGCAGACGTGTGTTAGGCACAATATGTTACGCTCAGTGAACGGGACCTAGGTTGTAACGATTGTAGTGTGTGTAGATAAGTGTTGTGAGTGGCTAACACTGCTTGCTGGGCAGCTGTCGACCCCTGTGAGTATATTTTACTTGTTATTATTGAGCGGTTTAACTCAAACGCAGAACTCAACCCCCGGGGATAATCCCTGTACTGTCATATTAGCCTAAAACATCTCGAATAACTACGTCGAAGCCAAATTAATCTTAACAATGTATTTTTTCTTCAATCTCTAATTCTGCCTGGTAGTGTTTTATTTATGCAACTTGATATTCACAACAGTTATCTTCAGAGACTCTGGTCAATCAAGTTTAAAAAGCATCCATTTTACTAATTTATGAGCAAGAAAATGTTACTTCAGCATTTGCTGTTACTTTTCATAATTAACAGCTAAGCACTTAACATAGAATTTAATGATAACAATGACATCATATTGGGTACTGTTAGAAGTTACATGTAGAGTATTATAATGATTGAATGAGTGTTCAATTATGATGACTGTGCTTTTTAAAATGATGATGAACTTTCCTTCAATGGCAAAACATCTTGAGGAGATCACCTAATTCAATACTCACCACACTTGAAAGAATTATAGATGATAGCTCTACTTAATAGACAGAACAATATTGCTATTTGATGTATTCCCTATACTTAATGCAGAACTATATACCTAGGTTCTACTCAGTTATTCTTTTCTGTTTTTACTTTATCCTGTTTCTATTATTCTTTTTCCCCTTTTCAAGGTCTTCCCACGCATATTGGTAGAGCCGAACTTAAATCTAACGTCACTTACGATCGTACTAATGAGCATAATTTTGTCTACCTATCTACTATCTCCAGTAGGCTAAGATGGTATGATATTGCGCTAGTTGTGACATGCAGCCTCTTTCAGTTAATAAGCGATGACTTGTTTCTACGCAAAGCGAAGGTGTTGATTCGTACGCTAGAACGCTAGCTCGCTTCAATTTTGATCCGCACAAGTTCACCACTTCACCAAGAACAAGGATCTAATATCACCGGACTGTTATTGATAACAAAGCTACACGGAATATAAGATGACCAGAATGACGTAGGACCACTGCTCTCAAAACGGTAAAGGAAGATATCATGAGGAAACCGGAATGCCTTGATTTATTAATCATTTGAATGTTGTGAAGTACATTATGACACAAAATACGCGCTCCACATAAATTATTTTATTTACATTGTTATAAAAACTGCACCATTAAGAACGACACAGATCTCTGATAGGTCTTTGATCCTGATTCAAAAATACAGGGAATTTGGTATTTGTAGTATTCGTACAGTATTTCTGATCTAATGGTAACAGGCGAGCTAATGCTGAGCATGAAAACCTGAATAGTATTCCCAGGTTATTTGGTTTTTTAGCACTAATCCGTAGTCTGGGTTTGATCTCTGCTTGCTTTTAGTGCTGGCGTGGCGTATTTTTTGTACAAATTTTTAAACTAGCTCTTGAACACATCCATAATCCTAGCCTATAAGTTTCGTGGAGGCATGCTACCTCTCATAGAGGGAGTGGGTCATAATCTACATCGCGGTTGATGGATCTCACATGTCATTTTTGGTTTTAGGACATCATGAGCTCTTCATGATATATTTCGACACCGTTTTGAGAATAGATGATGAAATTATCGAACCCACGACCTTTATGCTCGTAAGTCTCTATCGTATTACTAAGCAACTACCGCTCAATTACCCAATGACTATGTATTTTGAGGAAACTCACTTTGATGAGTTTTTTCCTTCAAATTGTGGTATTATATGGTAGTTTTTTTTTTTATAATTATAAACTAGTGCTTCACCGTAGTATCGCCTGATAATAAGCAGTAATGTAATCGTCGATGGTAAAGCGCGCTAGTTTATTAGGAGCCTTGTAATTCTAGTGGAGTCCTAGGAATCCACTACAATTAGCCACAAATAGGACTGCATCATACCTCCAAGTCCACCAGGCGCCGCACTAACCAATAACCAAAACACGGTATTTAGTCCCGTGTTTACATTCCTGAACAAATGAAGATGAAAACAAAACATAACAACTGCATTTGCGATTTTATGGCAAAAATTTAAACAATTACGAGTTTATGGAAAAACGTCTTTAATTTCTAGACCATGAAGTTCAGTGTCCGGTACAACTTCAATATTTTTATTTATTTCTCAATATTACTGTTCATAAAACTTAATAATCATTAATATGAGAAATCATATTCAAATTCAAAACTATTTATGGTAGTATGCAGGTAAAACAAATGAATAAATTTGTACAGACGACTTAGATTTTCAACTTTATCTCTAAAGCATTAAGGCTCAAGGTTGATTGGGAATATCTGACAGTTTGGGGCAGCTTGACCTGCTGTCGTCCGTACATATTTTGTTTAACTTGATTGATTTTAAACATTCGTTTAAATATAACTTTAGGAATGTTGAATTCCTGAACATAAATACAATATTGTCTAAAATCTAACGGAAGATTGTGTTAGAGTTTTCAAGAAATGTTTTAGTGGAAGTAAAATCTTTTCGGTGAATTCATCTCCATTTACCGTTTTGTGTTTTGGGTCAGCTTCCAATTTACTTTTATTTTCGGTTGCAGCTGATACCAGTATTACTTGGAACAACTCCCTTCTTCTTCAGCCTATAAAGGTCTACTGCTGGACCAAGGCTTCCCCAAGACTTGTCCACAATGATCGCTCTTGTGCAGCCCGCATCCATCGGCTTCCCGCAACCTTCACCGGGTCATCGTTCCCCCTTTTTAGGGGCCTTCCTACGCTGCGTCTTCCAGTCGTGGCCTCCACTCCAGAACCTTACTGCCCCGTCGGCCATCGGTTCTACAAGCAGCTACCTATCGGAGGAGCAATTATCGTAACTTTAAAAAACATTTAATAAACAGTCTTAATCTGCCTTTCTCCACATTTTTAACAAGGTTAGACTTACACTGCCTGTAAGCGTCTTTCCGCGACTGTCTTCGCGTGTTTCCTGCTCCACATCCACCCCATCGCATCGTATCGCCTATCCGGACTATCACTCCATTTTGGCTAAATTTCTTTTTTCTTTTTGCTCATGTCCTATGTGTAATAACCCATAATACCTTCGGAATAAGGTTAGAAGTTTTAATGCACCTTTTTTACAGCCCGTTCAATTGATTTTTAATTCTATTGTATTGGTAGCATGACGTATGGAAGCTGCAGTAAAAAAATGTGTTGTAATCACTTGATTTATTTGAATACCAATCTTCTGCCTACGGAACGGTAGTCAAAATCAGTTGAAGGGGCTGTAAAGAAGGTTAATCTTATTTAAAGTCTGTAGAATAATTACGTAACACACTAACAGTAGCAATGGATTTCATTTTGACAGTTCAACAGCGTCCATTACGTCATTTACATAAAAAAGGTTTTTTTAAATATCTATTCTACTATTTACCGGTGGAGTATATAAAGGTCACGTCCACAACTGACATGCTGTAGCCCTTATTGTATTGCACCCGTCAGCTAGAAGCTAATTAAAATGTCTCATTAGCATTTAACACCCTTTAAACAGAAATACAGCAATGTTGTTTATTAACACCGGTCAAGTGCGAGTCTGATCATTACCTGTACATCTATACCATCTGTTAAAATTTCAACTGTTGAGTTATCACCTTTCGTGAGATAGCCTCGTGAGGGACGCTACTAGAGTCACATTTTTGCCCTTTGCGATGGAACCCCAAAAATAAAGAGTTTGACAAAACAAAATCCCTCTATTAATAAACCAGTTCTACTGCTAGCGGGGTTCTCGAGTGGCGACCATGCACCGGAAGACGCAGCGTTGCTAGGCCCCCGACGAGGTGGATCGATAACCTGGTGAAGGTCGCGGGAAACCGTTGCATGCGGGAGGCGCAGGACCGGTCTTTGTGGAGATCCATGGGAGAGGCCTATGTCCAGCAGTGGACGTCTTTCGGCTGAAATAATGATGATGATGATGACCGCTGGGAATAAAATTTTGGAATAGATTAGCTAAGTGTGATCAGGTTTTTCTATTCGAGGATTTTCAGTACCAGCCCGAAGTCTGAATTTGGGTCGGCTTGCCCACTAGGACATGGTAATTAACCATAATTGGTAAAATGCACATATGTAGTCACGGGTGAAAATATACTCGTATATGCACTCCGCTTTATTGAAAAGCGATTTTTTTCCTTTATTTTTAAAATAAATCGTATTTTGTTACTAACATATTATTGTCGACCTCCGTGGCGCAGCGGTCAACACGCCTGCCTGCGACGTGGAGGCCCCGGGTTCGATCCCCGGCCAGGTCATGATGGAAAACGATCTTTTCCTGATTGGCCTGGGTCTTAGATGTTTATCTATATAATATGTATCTATTATAAATATAGTATCGTTGAGTTAGTATCCCATAACACAAGTCTCGAAGTTACTTGGGGGCTAGCTCAATCTGTGTGATTTGTCCGTATATATTTAATGTAAAAAAGTTCTATCAAAGTATGTACTATGTACTCTACGATGCATTCCCGTTTATTCATAAACGTTGCTTAAAGTTAACTAGTGATTAGCGACTGTTTAGACATACATTAGCCATACAGGTTTATTTACAGTGTCGTATTTAACATTGCATTTGTTATTTCACATTGTTGGTCTACACTGTAGTACACAGGAGTGTACTACAGTGTACATACATAAACCTACCTCTGTAATACCCGAAAGGTAAGATAGGAATCTTACCTTTCGGGTATTACAGAGGTAGGTTTATGTATGTATGTAGTAATAATTTTGGTTTAATAGTACACATTTCGAGGTTTATGTTTGGCATTAGTTTTTTGTCTAGATTTTACTATTCGAAATATAAATGCTTGACAAGATTACTTTATAATAGAGGTCATATAATGGGCCTTATAAGAAATCTCAAAGTTACTCAAAGGGCAATGGAGAGGGCTCTGTTTGGGGTTTTATTGCGTGATCCCATCAGAAATGATTAAATCTGTTGAAGACAGAGAGTAATCGACATGGCCGGAAGAATTGCAACACTTAAGTGGCAGTGGGCTGGGCACATTGCCCGTAGGACCGATGCCCGATGGAGCCGACTGGTTCTCTAGTGGGGCGACTACGCACCGGAAGACGCAGCGTGGGTAGGCCCCCGACAAGGTGGACCGACGACCTGGTGAAGGTTGCGGGAAATCGCTGGATGCGGGAAGTGCTGGACTGTTAGTCGTGGAGATCCTTGGGGGAGGTCTTTGTCCAGCAGTGGACGTTTTTCGGCTTAAATGATGAATGATGATGAGAGATCATATTGAACCCCACAAACTGGGGTATCTGTGGGACACGATCTGCTTACATTTTCGCGGGGTCAGCTTTGAGTCTTACCGGATGATGCTGAATACCAGTATTTTATATGGGGCAACTGCCTGTCTGACGTCCACAACCACCACCAGTTACTGACTAATACTATACCCACTTGGTAACAGTGACATGGTCACGCAACCTGTTGCCAAGATTTCAGAATAAGATTCTGAACTCCCAATGACGAAATTTCTCGTCGGTTGTATAACAAAAAAAAATTGCGGTTCTGTACATTTTAACAACGTGTGTAACAATTTCTCCATCAAGCAGCTGGACTTTTTTAAGCCGTCGATATATTTCTCGTTTAGGGCGTTTAGGATCATGTGCTAAATTCATATCTACAGTTTCATGTCATCATCATCATCTCAACGTTAATCCCAGTCGCATCCGAAGCTTTTTGAGCTTTGGAGTCTGGGGTCCGCTTTATCAGTCTCAGTAACTGCTGATTTTGGCTAAACTTCGATATTTTCCGTGAAGCAATTGCCATCTGACCTCCACAACCTGAAGGTGATATCGAAGCATTGCAGCTAGACCAATTGTTGGACTTTTGAAGGCTCTGACAACCCGTAACGACTGCCACTAAATGTTCGTATAACTGAACACTACGCGGGCGAAAGCTAGTATATGATAAAGTAATAAACCTTTTTTTCCTATTGCCACATGTAGAGGTACAAAGCCCTGCCTACCCCATCAAGCGAGGCGAAATAATCCCTTTATATACGATAACAGTCTCCCATTGTTACACGGCGCGAATCAATCAGCCTGGATCCAGAGTACAATGGTTTTGACTTACAGTGCCAGATTACCTGGCTGTGTTTTGGAGAGAAGCTTGAAGTTATTCAACGCTGTGTTTATTGGTAAGCTAAAGGGTTTTGTACTTTAGGCGGAAATGAGAGAGTCCGGTATATAGTAGTGAGGCGGAAATAGTAGAGAGTTCCGTTACCCAAAAGGTGCCACCCGTTTTTGGGTTACGGGTAACCTTCCAGTACACCTCCTCTTACAACAACCCTTAAAATAAATGAATACCGATTAGCATAACGTTGTTTAAAACAAAACATTGCGATATCCTTATCCTTACTAATATTATAAATCGGAACGTGAGTTTTTTCTGCTTTCACGCCGTAGCTCCTGAACTGATTGCTTTGAAATTTTGCATACGTAAAGTTAGAAGTTCGGATTCAATAATAGGGTACTTTTTATCGCCGAAAAATTTGATATTTTCGAGGGAAAACCAAAATATTTTTAGCTAGATTTTGGAGAGTGTGCACACACAATTACATGACTTAATTCCTCCATTTCCATTCCAACATCGGACGATTTATCGTACGGCGAGTACGCTTACGTTGTTGATAAAGCATTTGCCTCGCCTTTTATACCGCGTGCATCGAAGCACTGGAACAATTAGCCAGCGGCGGTCTTTCCGTCTGACTATAATTTAAATGTCTTGTCTGCGCGCTTTAACACCAACGATTGCATCACTGCTTACGATCAGGCGAATACTACTGGAACACAAGCCTTATATGCAGCCTCTGTCTTCGACAAGGAGTGGTCTCACATGTCTTCAAAGTTTTACACATGTAACGGTTTCCTAGCGATGTTTTCCTTCATAGTTTTGAGAGCAGTGGTGATGAAATTTACACAAAGCGCCTATTTGGTTTCAATCCTAGAACATAAAACTTGTCAATCACACAAGTTATCACTGGGCCACCATTTTTCCATATGGACATATTGAAGTGGTGGACCAGTTTTCATGTAAGAACGCTATCTCACGCCCACTTAAAGGTCGGATATTATCCCTCGGAACATATTACAAGGACAAAAACAGGTTTATGTCCTGAGTTAGGACATGAGTAGCTGTCCTAAGTCAGGACATAAACCTGTTTGCCATCCAAATCCGTTTACACGTTAGGGTGTGATTGATTAACATACCTACGTAGTCACGAACAACAATATGAGTGACAGGCTGAGGAATGATGCGATAAGAGGCAACGATGAGGTTAAAAAAAGATATTAGTGACAAAGATTGAAAAGAATACGTGTTTACATGGTTGGTCTTGTTGAGAGAATGAATGAAACTAATAATGATACCTATATAACTCACCAAGTAATATATCGGCACATCTAGGCTTTTCAAAAAATAATTATAAACTAGGGCTTGACTGCAATCCCGCCGATGGTAAGCAGTGAAGCAATTGTTGATGGTAAAGCCCGCTAGTTTATTAAGCCACTTAAAAAAACTTAGTGAATAGGAAGGAAGGCGGCAGTTGAGCGAGGTGATGCAATGTTAAACAAAACAACACGACCAACTATGCTGCGCCCGAGGGAGCTTGACCTGGAGACCCTCCACGACCAAACTCACGACACAACAACATTTATTTTATTATGTATTTATTTCGTGCAATCAGACTCATAGTGTTAGTTACAATGTGCCTACAAACTATGTGGTGCACATTTCGTACCCAGGACACATCGCAACACAACGCTTTTCACCAGACATCATGCCGAAAAACGACGAATCGCTTGGCGGCAAAACTTTATTTGGTGGGTGGTAACTTCTGCCGGGAGCCGATATTATGACCTACCACCGTTATTCATATTTTATACATATTTATTTTTTAACAAACAAACTCTTCAGCTTATAAAGCTGAAGAGTTTGTTTGTTTGTTTGTCGCACTAATCTCAGGAACTACTAGTCACTTCGGTCCGATTTATAAAATTCTTTTTGCGTTGGATAGCCCATTAATCCAGGAAGGCTTTAGGCTATATACCTAACATCACGCTGCGACCAATAGGAGCGGAGCATAACTAACTCCACGTGAAAGAGGTCGCTGGCGGCTGCTATATTTTATAAATGTTTGAATTTAACTTTACCGTGATTCTACGTTTTTTTTTTTTTTGTTTTTGAGATTCATGTCTATACTAGCAACCAAACGCAGTGATCAGCGGTTTTGAGGTCCTAGTATAGGTGCTAATAAATATTAGGGATATGTAATAAACTTCTTCTCGGTAGTAGGCAACTCGGTGGTAGGTGGTAGTAAGTTACCACCCACCCGACAAAGTCTTCTCGCCAAGCGATTCATCGTGTTCCGGCATGATGTCTGGTGAAGCCGTACGGAGGACGGGTCTGAGCAGTTGTGTTGCGATGTGTGCCGGGCACGATGCGTCAAATGTTGTTGTGCCGGGAGTTTGGTCGTGTAGGGTTTTCACATCAATCTCCTTCTGGCGCAGCATCATTGGTCGTGTTATTAGGTCTAATATTGCACCACCTCGCTCAACTGTCGCCTTCCTTCCTATTCACTCAGTTCTTTTGAGTGAGTAGGCTTAATAAACTGGCGCGCTTTACCATCAACGATTGTATCACTGCTTACCATCAGGCGGGATTGCAGTCAAGCGCTAGTTTGTAATTTATATAAAAAACAAAATGAACCCTCGTAGTGACAGCATCAACTTGTTTGATCCAGGATAGCTGGTTGTCGACCAAGACACCGAGGTAAAAGAGGAAGCGAAATGCTTCGTTCGGATCGTAGTGGTGTTAACAACGTAAAGGGGGAAACTCGCCGTACGACGGGTTGTCCGATGGTGGAACGAAGATGGGATTGATGGGGTTTCATTTGCACATTTTTTAAGTGAATGGCCTTAATAAACTAGCGCGCTTTACCATCAACGATTGCATCACTGCTTACCATCAGGCGGGATTGCAGTCTAGCGCTAGTTTATAATTATTTAAAAAAAAAACTCAGTTTTTATAATTTTTGCAGGTGTGCCAATAGATTACTAGGTGTGCGATATATACATACATGCATACCTATGTATTGTTTACGACCCGTCAATTCACCAACCAACAATAGCGTGGTAGATCACGGCCCATTCCCGCTCACAGAAAGGATACCTGTCTCCCCGCAGTGAGATAATTTTAGGCTGATTATTATGTATTGTTAAATGTTAATTCAACCAGAAAATGTCCTTGGCAGCTCTTAACATAGAGAAGCGAAAAAATACTCTGACCTTTGACCGGTATTGGGACACCACAGGTTAAAAATATAAATGTTGTTGTGTTGTTAATTTGCTCGGTGGTACAGAACCCTTAATGTACGAAACCAACTCGTGTCTAGCCGATTCTTAGGGTTCCGTAGCCAAATGGCAAAAACCGGAACCCTTATAGATTCGTCATGTCTGTCTGTCCGTCTGTTCGTCCGTATGTCACAGCCATTTTTTTCCAAAACTATAAGAGCTATACTGTTGAAACTTGGTAGGTAGATGTATTCTGTGAACCGCATTGAGATTTTGATGCAAAAATAAAAAAAATGATAATAAATATTGGGGGCTCTTCAAAAATGATATATCGAGGTTTCTAAAATATTTTTTTTCTTAACTGCGAATAGTTTGCGTGACAGACGCTTCCAAAGTGGAAAAAAGTTGGTAAACCCCCCAATAAGAAAATGAAAAATCTAAAAAAAATATATGATGTACATTACTATAAAAACTACCAACAAAAATTGTTTTGAACGAGATCTAGTAAGTAGTTTTTTTAATACCTTGTAAATCTTAAACCGCTTATTACCGTGTAATCTTTCATACAAATAACTTCTTTCATAAATCAATGGTACGGAACCCTTTGTACGTGAGTCCGACACACATTTGGCCGGTTTTTTTAACCTAATTTGCGACCTTATTCCTAAATCTTGATTTTTCCTTTTATTCATTTGATTGAGAAGCGGAAATGAAAGGTATACCCGTATTTGAATGATTCAATTTCATGTTTACCTACACGAATTGATTTGACGTCTTTATGAAATTGGAAATGAAAAATTGAACATTGTAATTCCGATATTATAAGTACCGTCAGTCATTTTATAGGCACTTCCTTACAAGGACTTTCTTGTCCTGTCTTGACTTTACCGTTTTTTGGCAGTTTAAGAGTAGATTTGTACTACGATAGTTAACATAGTTTGGTTGCATTTTGAATTACGTCTTACGCAAACCGGCATGTTACGTGGGTAACAAATGTCTTGCCATGGCGCCTCCGCCGGGCCAGAACAAGCGGGGAGACCAAAGAAATGCTAGCTTGATGTTGTAAGAGATGACATGCGTGCCAACAAGCTCTTACCACAGGATACTAAAGATCGCGCGAAATAGAGGAGAATGTGCAGGAAAGCGGATCCCGGGCACCAACTCGAACGCCGCGGATGCAACCGGGAATACGCTGAGATGATGGTTGCATTTTGATTTATAGTCCAACATAGAACATTTTATTTGACTTACAAGAGGGACCGGGTTTAATATTTCAATTTCAGGTCAAGCCAAAATTCTCAAACCCAGAATGCAGCCTCCCAATGAGCAAACACATGGCAGCAGTACTGAACAAAACTATGTACTTTATAAGATAAGATAAGATAATAATTTATTTTGCTAGAATACGAGTATAAATACATTAGCTGGTAGTTTCAAATATTGTCCGCCATATTTAACCATTATCAGGTATGCAAAAATGTCACATACTTAAGCCGAAAAACTCAATAAATTATATTATAACAATTTTCTATCCAATAAGTTAAATTACATTTCAATATTATAACAACGATGTCGACACAGAAGCTATACAAATACTAATATCAAGATAAAAACTAACGATGAAGTTAAAAATGTCAAGGTAGTCAATATACAATTAAAATATTTAAAATGCCATACTTATTTAAAATGTCAGTGAAATTAAAATAAATCGAAAATATTAAAATCAAGTACATTAGTTCATGTTAGCTTGTCTGTCAAATATTCAGAAATATTATAATATGCCCTTTCTACCAAAAAACTTTTCAGCTGTATTTTAAATGTATTAATGTTTAATTCCTTCAGATACCTCGGTAAATGGTTGTATATCATTGGCGCCATGCAAAATATACTTTTACGCATCAGTGCTGTATTGCCTTTCAGAACACGCAGTCTATTTTGATCATGGCGACTGCGCGTATTAGTTACTGTATCAGACAGCTTCGGGAAAAGTTTAGGGTTAGTTTTAACGAATACAGCAATTTCGTATATATATACAGCGATGGAAGAGTGAGTATTTTTTAGTTCATAAAGTAACGCTTGCAACTTTCTATGCACTTTAAACCGAACATTGAACTGATGCATCTTTTCTGCGCCTTGAACACTAGTTCTCTATTCGTGGAGTTACCCCAGAATATTACTCCAAATCGTAGTAATGAGGCCACAATGCCATGGTACGCCGTGACAAGCCCTGCCTATAATAGGTGCAAGTTTGTAAAGGGCAAAGGCAGATGAACTAATTCTTTTAATTAATTCTAGTGTATGATCTTTCCAATCCAGTCTATGGTCTATTGTAATACCTAAAAATTTTGTCATACTTTCCTGCTTTATTCAATGATTATTATAGTCAATATTTATTTTATTAATTACGCGTTGGCTAAATAGCATCAATTTGGTCTTGTCTAAATTTATTTTTAAATTATTATCTTCTAACCATTTTACTATGTAATGTAATGACTTAATGTATTCGTGATTTCACTTTTGTCTATTTGTTTGTCCATACTGCTTATTGTGACTGTGCTATCATCGGCAAAAAGTGACATATGGTGTTCAGTCAATTTTGGCAAATCGTTTATGTACTATCAGCTGTAGAAGTCCATTTCCACCTTAAAGACTACTGTCGCCTGCGCTAAACCGGCCACGCACACTACCGCATTATTTTTTTTATCGCAGTCTCCGTCTTTCTTTAAAGTAATGCAAAATTTCGTTACTTTATTTGAAGTTAAGTTAGCGGCCGCACTTAACAATGGTGCTATCATAAGCGAGCGATTGTGGGTTCGATCCTTAATAAAGGCAAATCTTTTTGTTGTTTCATATAATTTAAAATTGTGATAATTGATTTGTATTTTAAAGTAAAAATGTTTGCAAATAATATTTAAACGAATAGGAAAAGTTATTGAATATTTATCCCAAAAAAGGTTTTTATTATATGTTTTAGTTTACTATAGAGGTAATATAATAAAAAAATATATAAAAATAAAACAATAAGCATATTATAATGCAATATACTATAAAGTTATATATTATTCACAAATGAAACAAACGTTGAAACGGCAGCATTGTAATATTTTACATAAAAGTAATCCTTGACAAACTTATGATATTGTTATGGTAAAAAATACAAAAAACATTTTTGGTTGTTAGATATGAAAATTATAATATTATACATATATTATGATTAAAGAGGTTATAGCTTAATTATTCATTTTCTTAAAGAAAAGAGGATTGAAGCTTAACCTGAATATTATTGCGATCATAAAATAATCTATACTAAAACACAAAATAGTGCTTATTACATTTACAATTTTGTTGCGTGTATAGCATGTTACTAGTGCTGTCATCCTGCAGTGACTTTTTTCGGAGTTTGATGGCATGAGATTATAATCTTCAAGCGCTTTCTTAGTTCAAAAGTAAACGAACTTATTTCTTATCGAATTCCGAAATTATTGTTTTTATAATTTACCAAAAGTAATTTGTATTGAAATTGCAAAAGGCGACATCTTGCTGGTTGCCATTAAGCCAACCGAACATATTACTGTCACTTAGCTAAATTACTTTAGAGATGGTTTAGAGTCCGTTATTAAGATATATAATGGTATATATTTAAAACACTCTGTAGGACACTTCTACACTGTGATTGTTATAAATAGTTTTATTTTTATTTTTTTTTGTTTAGCTCGATAAGACTCCACCAGTCGCGCCAGTTTATTTTTAAACCACAAATGCAACCTCCCTTCTTCGCAAGATTTAAAAGTTTATTCAACGGTAAATATTGTCGTTTCGTTTCACTTGTCTCGACAGCTACCTTCGTCGTCCAACCTCTTGACCTTGACCTCCAACGGCTTACACTATTTCTCTAAAACAATAACAATTTTATTACAGACTTGCATAGTATGCAAGTTATTGCACCTTAACACAAATAATAATAAAAAAAACTTACACAAAAGCCGGTTTCATATGATATTTGAGATATATTGCTGCATATCCCTGCATATTGATTAAAAAAGTAAAACTAATAACACAAACTGGTAACTATATGTTCACCAAGTAACAACAGCTAAGTAATACTATTTGAGTTATTGTAGCTAATAATAGTTATTGTAGGTAGCGGAATATTTTTTGTGAAGGAGTGATTCAGATTCTTTCAAATCTACCGTCATTTTTTTATAATGACTCTAATATAGAAAAAATCTTAAAAGAAAGTATCATCTTTAAGTTGTGTAAGCTTAATTAGCTAAGATGTGGGTATTTTTGATAATATCCTATCTAGTATGTAACCATGAACACAATGCAATTGTATTTATTTAATAAGCAAATTGAAATAGTAATTATTATTAATATTATAGTCGATTATTTAATTGTATCGAATCAAGGTTTAGGATGACAACACTATATGACATTATTCGATGTATTCAAATCGAGGTAAAATGGCGTCATTGGCCATTTGACTGTGGAAACGAGCACTTGTTAAAATAAATCCTCCAATATCATCACAATCTTCGTTTAATTTGGGAGATAAAGAATAGATCTTTTATCTCAGAAGTGGCATTATTCAGTTACGCCTACAATATTGAAGTAATATTCTCAAACAACGTGTCCACGTGTTGCCACGCGTTTTCACCTTTTACCTGGTAACAATGGATAAAACTAGATCTAATCGCAAGAGCAATATGCGTAAACGCCGCCGTGACCGAAGCAGAGAAAAACGAACAAGCACTACGCATAAATGGAAGCAACGAAGTTAGCATTCGAGCAATCGTGATTCTACGTTGGAATCTCTCCGTAGTGAAGATCGCAGTTCCCGTGAGCAGAGTATGAGGCGCCGTCAACAACGGAACCGGAGCCGCAGTCGTGATGGATATCGCAGTCGGAGCAGCAGCTACGAGCAGCGTTGGGACTTGGACGGGAGCCGCAGTAGGCGAGGCCGCAGTAGGCGAAGCCGCAGCGGGCGCTTAGAATCCAGCATCGAGCCACGCACACCCCCACCTTCCGGTCACGTGAGTAACACAAATGTCCTTAACAATGACACGCAAGCGTTTTTGGCTACTTTAGTGGAAGCTTTAACCAAAAGTCGACCTCAGGGCAACAAATTCCCTATGCTAGGCAATGTGATTCCAGATTTTGACCCTATGGTAAAGAGTCAGACTATTGTAATGTGGATCAATAAAGTTGAAGAATGTGCTAGGCTCTATGGTTGGGGCGACGATCAAATAGTACATTATGCTCTGCCTAAACTGTCAGGGATTGCCAAAACGTGGTACGAGGCTCTGCCATCAATGTCGTATTTATGGTCAGAGTGGAAGGACAAACTGAAGCAGTCCTTCCCGAGTAGTGAAGACTATGCTGAATTATTAACCGAAATGTTGTCAAAACGTGTGAAGTTTAATGATTCTCTGGAACATTATTATTATGAAAAAATTAACCTGCTAAATAGATGTGAAATACAAGGTAAACGTGCGGTAGATTGCTTATTATATGGGATTGAGGATCGATCATTAAGATTAGGCGCGAAAGCAGCAAAATGTCAGGAGCCGGAGCAAGTTCTGGCATATTTTCAATCTATCAAGCAACATGTTCGTGATCCAGATATGTCTAGGGTAAATTACGATAGACGTAACAACACTACTTTTCTAGAATCTAGTAGTAGCTCTAAGCAGATTGGCAATAGCAGCGAAGCTAAAACTTCGAAGCCATACAATAATGCGTCAATTGTATGCTTTAACTGCAATGAACATGGGCATTCCAGTTCTAAATGCACAAAAAAGATATTGAAGTGTAACGTTTGTTCTAAATTAGGTCATTTGGCAATTAACTGTCCCAGATTACCCTCTGACTCTGCTAATAGATAGACCGAAAGGAAAAGACGTGATGCGCATTGAAAGCAATAATACTAATGATTCTAAATATCTGATTAATCTGAAACTCAACGGTGAAGTTATTCAAGGCTACGTGGATTTGGGTAGCCAATGCACGCTGATTCGTCATAGTGAGGCTGTTAGGAGGGAAATCACGTGGACTGATAACAACTTACCGACTATGAAAGGTATAGGAGAGAGTATAGTAATACAGGTGGGTGTTTCAAGCGTTATTATTGAAATTCAAGGTATTGTAGAGAAAGTCAACGCATACATCGTTGATGATAGCGTTATTAAATATTCAGTTTTAATTGGACATAGCTTCACAGAAAAACCAGGTATAGCTATAACGAAAACTACCCACTCGTTAATATTTAGTCGTGAACAACCAGTTAAATTACCATTGAGTTTAAAAACCGATATTGTGATACCCCCTAAGGAAATGTACCCAGTACCGTGTATGTCTAAAAATAAATATTCGGGTGCAGTCCACGTTAGAGGCTCCTTGCGCGGCATGTCGCAGAACGAATATTACCTGATGCCTGGTGAATATGAAATAAAAGACGGAGAGGTTAGGATACTTGTGCAGAACTTTAGTGACAGTGCAGTTTATTTAAGTAAGGATACGCTCGTTACACGAGTCATCTGTACCAGTAATATTTTGGACATCAATTTATTAGATTTTGAAAATGCTGAGACTAAGTCTGATTTCAATTATGGCAAACAGCTTAGTGAAAGTGAGATTAATCGATTGAAAAAATTGCTCAAAAGGTATGAAACATGTTTTTCGGACAACTTAAAAGACCTGGGATTAACTGATGTAGTTCAGATGGAAATTGAATTGAGTGATTCGTAGCCAGTAGTTTATCGTCCATATAGGCTGTCCTTTTCGGAGCGTAAACAGGTTCAGACTATGGTAAAGGACATGATCGATGCAGGCATAGTATGCGAGTTAAACTCGCCTTACGCTAGCCCAGTTTTATTAGTAAAAAAAAAAAAGACTGGCGAAAGTAGAATATGTGTTGATTATCGTGCATTAAATAATAAAACAAAAAAGGAACATTATCCATTACCTTTAGAGTTGTAGAGTTCCTAGGATTCCATGTTAGTGGTGAGGGGATACGTCCAGGGAAAGGCAAAACATTATCTATTGAAAACTTCCCAATACCCCGGAACGTTCACGATATCAGGCGATTTATCGGCCTAACTAGCTTTTTGCGGAGGTTTGTAAAAGTCTTCGCTTTTATTGCCCGTCCACTAACAGACCTGTTAAAATCTAAATTCGAATGGAAATGGACGGCGGAGGAGGCGGAGTCGTTTAGAGTTTTGAAGGCAAGATAACGTCCTATATTAACTTTATACAATCCTAATTTAGAAACCGAAAATCATACTGATGCGTCGAATGCTAGGAAAAGGATAGACAAAAAGATAGAGGAAAAGGATAGAGAAAACAACAGCATTATGCTAAAAAGCAATTCGATAAGCGTAGAAAGAGTCGTACTATATATAATGTAGGTGATTTGGGTGCGTATTACAGAGCGCCGCTCAAGCATTGATCTCTGCTTAAGCATTACTTGAGACTAGTTTCAACCAATCAAAAGGATTCAAACGGGACTTAAGTAGAGCTTGAGTTTTGAGTGACGTTCTGTAATACGGACTTTAATCAGGGTAGAGAGGACAGTTATAGGCAAAGATAATATAGGAAAATCGCACAAACTGATCCCAAAATTTCAAGGTCCCTATCGAATCTTCAAAGTATTACCTAATGATAGATTTCTTATCGAAGATACCCCTCTAACAAGAAAGGGTAACAAGAGGTATGAAAATGCTGTCGCGCTAGATAAAATTCATCCCTGGATGAATTTTAATGGTTACACCAGTGAGAGCTCTGATAGTGATCATAGTGGGGCTACAGAAATAGAGGTAGAGACAGAGTGATCTATTAGGTAGGTTTTTATTAGGTAGGAACGATATAATTATTATATTTTGGGCGCAATAATGATATATTAAATTACAAGAATTAATCAAGTTGTCTGATGGAAATGAATAGGGATTGCGTGTCATTATTAAGGTCTATATATGAGCAATCAGTGCAGATAATGAATGGCATTAAGAAATTGATGTCGCACGTATGATTGCAAGATAGTGAGTAAGATTATACAAAGTGAGCACATCTGTCGCAGAGGTCAGTGCAGATTATGAATGGTACCAAGATAACGGTGCCGCACAGTTGACCAAAGATCGTGACAGATTGTGCAAGATAGTGAGTAAGATTATACAATGTGAGCACATTTGTCACAGAGGTCAGTGCAGATTATGAATGGTACCAAGATAACGGTGCCGCACAGTTGACCAAAGATCGTGACAGATTGTGCAAGATAGTGAGTAAGATTATACAATGTGAGCACATTTGTCGCAGAGGTCAGTGCAGATTATGAATGGTACCAAGATAACGGTGCCGCACAGTTGACCAAAGATCGTGACAGATTGTGCAAGATAGTGAGTAAGATTATACAATGTGAGCACATTTGTCGCAGAGGTCAGTGCAGATTATGAATGGTACCAAGATAACGGTGCCGCACAGTTGACCAAAGATCGTGACAGACTGTGCAAAACCGACAATTCAGATTTGATGAAGATTTATGACATTGTTAAAAACGATAAGTTGAAGTCGGTAAGATAAACTCAGATGTAACATAATAATATACTTAGACTTTGAAATTTTGATTGTGTTGAGAATTTATGACAGACAGAGTTTGTGAAAAGAATATATATAGTAAGTAGTGAATTGTAGTCAAATTACCTTGTCATAAGAATTATTATTTGAGAATCAAATTAGCTATAGAAATATGTCTGATGATAGTCTTTATTTAGTGTTAATTATTTTATGTTTATATTAATTTTTATATTAAATATTTTACACCAAACAAGCGAGAGGACTCACTTGCACAGGATGGCCGAGCTGTAAGCTTAATTAGCTAAGATGTGGGTATTTTTGATAATATCCTATCTAGTATGTAACCATGAACACAATGCAATTGTATTTATTTAATAAGCAAATTGAAATAGTAATTATTATTAATATTATAGTCGATTATTTAATTGTATCGAATCAAGGTTTAGGATGACAACACTATATGACATTATTCGATGTATTCAAATCGAGGTAAAATGGCGTCATTGGCCATTTGACTGTGGAAACGAGCACTTGTTAAAATAAATCCTCCAATATCATCACAATCTTCGTTTAATTTGGGAGATAAAGAATAGATCTTTTAGTTGCGGATCGGTATTTTTAGATATTTTTGTTGTCAGCATTCATAACTCACCAATAAACATTTAAAAAATATTTTTGTAAGTTATTAGATTCGAACTCGAACCACCTTGAACGCCTATCAAGGCGAAAACCGATTGAAGCACTTACTGTAGACGTTGAAATTAGTAAGTAGTACCTAACAATCATAAGCGGGCAGCAAGTGTATGAGTGTGTATCAAACTTTATTATAGAAGAAGGTCGTAACTACAACTAGTATTGCTTGGCCATAGTTTTGTGAGATTGCAACTCGACTTTTGGTCTTGACTGTACATAATAAACAAAAGCGGGCCCAGCACGCTGCCCTGTGGTACGCCATACTCAATTTTCCGATGATCTGATCTATATATTTGTTCGTGTTTAGTCCTATGATCTACTTTGCGTATTTCGACGTACTGTTTCCTATTTTTTAAATATGATACTTATGATACTTACTGCAGAATCACATATAATTTGTTATAACCAACATATAGACCGGCTTCATTATCATCATCATCAACTTTTTTATCGTCCCACTACTGGGCACAGGTCTGCTCTCATACAGAGAAGGATTGAGCGTAATCAGACCGTAGACCGGCTTCATGTCGATGATATTACAGTGTAGGAACTTGTACTCCATCGATTGAAGTAGTTACATAAAGGTAAACAAAAACACCACGTGACTTTCAACCGACTTCAATGTAAGAGTTTGTTTGCTTGTCCTGCTTTTACACCTAAACTACTGAACTGTATAGGATGAAATTTGGCACACAGGTGGATTATAACCAGGAATATTACATTAAGATTTTTTATCCTGATATTCCTACGGGATCGACACTTATGCGGGTGAAACCCCGGGGTGCCGCTAGTTTAACATAAGTATGAAAATATCATTTCAGTTCCGTGCCTTTCATTCGGGAAGTCCGAAGCTTAGTTTTTGTACATAGAGTAGTCTTGACCGACTTGACATTACGTACAAATGAATTGTATGCTTTCAAAAACGTTCACCGCTACTCAGGACACCAAAACATCAATCCTCGTTTCCAAAATCCAACTGATGTACGATCCAAAAGTTTATACAAACTTACATAAATGCTCTCCGCACTTTTATTCATATTAAACCAATGTTTGTAGGGAGAGCGCTGAGAGGCAGCGATGCTCTATTTCATATATATGTACAGGTCTTGATCATATACTCTTTGCTTTTCGTTCGTTGTTCGTTCTACATACATTCTATGAATCATGTTAAGATACGCTTCACGCGGTTGTTCCGTGGATGGGTCTCTTGGGATCTTTACATACCAAGACCCCTCTGTGTCTCGATTGACCATACGGTGGAGGTCTGCCCGGCTTAGTTGGAGCACCGCCGTGTCCTCGTTGCGGCGATCGGCGGCGATCTCTCACGTCCGGCCCTGGTCCAGGCCATGGTTCGGAGCGAGAGTGCATGGCAGGCCGTCACCTCCTTCTACGAAGCTGTGATGCTGGCAAAGAAGGAGGCGGTGCAAGTAAGGAGCGGAAATCTCAGTGTCCTCACGCCTCTATTATCTGCCGCTGGTCAAGAGACAACATCGAACTACCGGCCACCGTAGGCGCGGGCTTGCGCCCGGTAAGGACCAAGCCCGCTGTGTTTCCCCCGCCCCTCAAAGAGATATCAGCACATCGTGACGGGGTCCACGAATACCGATGCCTGAGCCAGGACTGCGGGTTGGTTGAAAGAGAAACAGTGGCCTAGACGCACAGGCAAATGAAGGAACACGAGTAGGTTTTAGTCAGTAAAAGTCTGACACGCACCTTCGCTCCATCTAGAGCGGAATAGGTCATTTGATGATTTCCCATCCACACCAAAAAAAGACCCCTAAGTGCCTCAGAAAGCACGTTAAGACATTGGTCCCACCTGTCATTGTACGATCTTTGGCAGTTGTTACTGGTCGTCAGAAGTCAGAAACTCTGACAACCACTAACCAGTCTTACTAAATTTAAGTGCCAGCAGGCAGGGCACATTTACAGCAGTAAGGTTCTGGAGTGGCGGCCACGTACCGTAAGATGCACCGTAGGGAGGACCCCAATATGGTGGACCGATGACCTAGTGAAGGACGCGGTAAGCCGATGGATGCGGGAAGCACAAGATCGGTCATCGTGGAAAGCTTTGGGGGACGCCTTTATCCAGCATTGGACCTCTATAGGCTGAAGAAGAAGGGCAGGGTATTGTAGCTATTATATACCTCAAAACTTAAGGAACTCAATGATTCTACAAACAATACCAAAGAAAGGACGTTTGGGTTGGTTTTATAAATAACTCAGACTGACAGAATAGAGAGAAAACAATAAAACAAAATGACCTATATAATCTATGTTTAGTCTACTTACCCTGCGTTCGCAATTTATTTGACAAATATGAATTAGTGACCCTGAACTAACCTTAATCCTATACAATAAGTTCAATTTACGCTACAACTTCAAACATTTTTATAACTTTTTTAATAGCACTGATTTTTCAGAATGACTCAAAACTGTCTGAAAATAATAGTTCAAAACGGTCTCCAGAGCCTGGAGCACAGACGAAGAGTAGCCACCCTGTCGGTGTTCTATAGGTTGCATTTTGGAGAGTGTGCGCGGAAATTGCATCACTTAACTCCCCTATCTCCGATCTACAGGGACCACAATAATTTGCCAGCGGCGGTATTTCCCTCTGACTACAATTTAAGTGTCTTCAAGGCCAGAGTGAAGAAGTTCTTAATAAACTAGCGCGCTTTACCATCAACGATTGGATTAGACTAGTTTGTAATTATAAAAAAAATGACAAAAAAAATGAGTTTAATCGCCATCACAATAGAGTTGATATTAGTGGAACATGATAAATTATGGTGGGTGTGCAGCTCTGCGCACTTTAACTATAGTTATATATTGCCCAAAATCTAGTGTTTGGCCGGATGACGTTGGCACTTGATTGATTACTTCCTATATCAAAGCCCGCTATTATTTTCTTGATGACAGTAATACTACGTTTTATCGGAATTGAGACAAGACTTTCTGTTGTTTTTGTCTTGACCTTGAGTCTCCTATTTTATGTTTCGGCTAGAAATGGGATCTGTATGAATGTTTAAAAGTAAAATGATTGGAAGTGGCTCGTTGCTTAATATTAGGTAAAAGCCTCGCGGATTGGGCTACATATGTCCCGTTTTAGGTTGAGTTACACTTTCTAAGTAGGTATATCTGGGACACCAATGACTGATTACAAGGTGAAGGAAAACATCTTGAGGAAACCTGGACGTTACGTCTGAAATCGCCAACCCGCATTGAGCAAGCGTGGTGATTACGCTCAATCATTCTCTGTATGAGAGGATGTATGAGAGGGACGATAAAAAGGTTGTTGATAACGATGTCGGTTTGTTCATCTAACATACCAAGGTACCCGTCCGTGCGTTGGGAAACGTTAAGCGAATGTCATCCGTGATTCATGAAAAGTCGCTACGGATCGGCAGAAGAATTTAATTTTGACAACCAGTCTTATCAAGAAGTAACCCTCTGGGACGTGACGTGACCCCGACGGACTAAATAGAATCATTTTTTTAACCCAGGACATACCCTTATTGTAGGTTGATCTTCACAGTAGGTAATTAAATGGCAATGACAACAATAATCAGTCTTCAAAAACAATAAAACAGATACAAAAGAGCCAGTTTTTTTAACCTCATTTGAACAACGCTACTCTGTACTCCACCATCATTAGGAGATACTTGTGTAAATGCAAGCGATGACGTCACTAAAGACACCCTCACTATGTTTGCATAAAAAGTGCAATAAAGCACCCCATTCACTGCGGACGCTGTAACCGGGTCATAGGAAACATACGGGCCGGTTGACGACAATAATCTCGGCCCTTAAAATATAGGATTTAACACACCTGCAATGTAATTACTTAACACACTGTCATTAGCAATGGGTTTCATTTTGACAGTTCAACAACATTCATTGCGTTATTTATTTTGCTGAGCAGACACATTTTTTTAACATATGGAGCAATAATCTATACTCATCTCTACTAATGTATAAAGCTGAAGAGTTTGTTTGTTTGTTTGAACGCGCTAATCTCAGAAACTGCGGGTCCGATTTGAAAAAATCTTTTTGCGTTGGATAGCCCATTAATCCAGGTAGTCTAGGTTATGTAACATGACGCTGCGACCAATAGGAGCGGAGCATAACTAACTTCACGCGGACGGAGTCGCTGGCGGCCGTTAGTATTTTATAAATGTTTGTACTAAGTAGAAACTACTTCTAAAATAAATGTTACAGGAGAAACGTAATTCTATATTTTAGTAGACTCCACACTAGGTCGAGCCTGTCTCGTGGAGATTTTGAAATTAGCAATATGCTTCAAAATAATTCAAATTGATAGTAATTAGGGTACTGTAGGCCTAGTATGAGTTTTAATTACGAAACTCGATCGTCGATATCGAGCGCGTTTGACTCGTCGATTGGCCCGCTTCAAGGTTGCAAGAACTCTCAACCAATGACTAATGAGTGCGCCAAATGCGCTCGATATCGACGATCGAGTCTCGTAATGAAAACTCATACTAGGCTTACTGGTAAAAAAATATTTTATTCTATTCGGGAAACTTACAGCTGATGTATAAAAAACAATATACAGAATGTATCCGACATCGTAACGCAAACTTCGCGGATAGGCTACACCGCATGCCACTAATAAAATTATGATAGTCATTTATGTCGTTGATGAACGGTTACAGAATTCACAGTGGTTAAAAAAAGTGTCGGCTCGGGATTTGAACGTTGCAAGCGTGCCGCCGTGCGGGTTTGTAGGTATGACGTTGATCCCTGGTGTGAACTCTATCAAATTAGCTGATAAGATAGTTTTTCGAGTTTTGTTTTCATTGTGCTTGTGCTTTTTTGTGTAATAAGCGAATTAATTAATTTTTACTTTAAAATCTTAATGGGTTATAAAAGTATAGCAATTTTGAACGGTCTAAAGTGAAAAAAACTTCATATATTTTTTTTTAAATCATGAAACTGTATGTACTGGATCCATGGTACTCGTCTGTGCGTCGATGTCAGATACACCCTTTACATTTGAAGTCTACGAAACACTTAAAGCAAAAAGGGTCAGTACAAAATACTAAACTATAACATAAATTAGGAAACGACATTTTGGCCCCGAATCCTTTAGTCACAAACTAAACTAAAAAGTTCATTGCATCTTTCTCTTTCCATTTCATTAAGAAGAGGACAGAAGATAGAAAATTAGTTTAGTCGTGTCAAATTAATATATTCCATAGAGAGTTTAGGCGCGAACGGAAAAACATGGCGACCAAAAATTCAATAATTTACGTCAGGTGCTAACTAATTTGACATTACTAAACTGTTATAGGTATCTGTAATTTTCTAAACTTAAATTAGTTTAGTTAAAAACAAACAAAACTCATTCAACCGCATACAACTTGAATAGGCTCTTAATAAACTAGTGAGTTTTACCATCAACGATTGCGTCAGTGCTTACCATCAGGCAGGATTGCGATTCAAGCGCTAGATTATTCATACTAATATTATAAATCGGAAAGTAAGTTTGTTTGTTGCGCTTTCACGCCGTAACTATTGAACCGATTGCTTTGTAAATTGTGCAGATGTAAAGATAGAAGTCCGGATTAAATAATAGGGTATTTTTTTTCCCGGAAAAAAATTATATTCCCGAGGGAAAACTAAAAAGCGCCATATAACCAAACTCCACGCGGGCAAAGCCGCGGGCGGAAAGCTAGTAATTTAAAGAAAACTAGCTTTCCGCCCGCGGCTTCGCCCGCGTGGAATTCGGTTATATCGCGCTTTCTAGATTTCCCTCGGGAATATCATTTTTTTTTCAAAAAAGGTAGCCTATGTCCTTTCTCAGGGTCTAAAGAATGTCTATCCCAAATTTCATCAAAATTGGGTAAAAGGTTTAAGCGGGAAAGTGTAACAGACAGACAGACAGACAGAGTTATTTTCACATTTATAATGTCAGTATGGATTAGTCTCCATAAAAATATTAGATACATGTGTACTTTCGGTACGCCTCTACCTAACACCTCGTGGATTACAAGCGTCATGTTATCCAACATAGAATAATTGAGCTAGCAACTAAAAGTGTCAGTGAAACAGTTACGTTTTCATTAAATTCTGAACATCTGGGAACGATCACGATGTTATTTTAATAAATAACTAAAGCGTTGTTCTTTCCTTTGTTGATTGAAAACAAGATGCTTCTGCTCGGTCTTAAGAGGGGACTATAGTGGAGTTTTCTCCATACAAACATATTTCCTTATTTTATTCGTGCATAGCGTTTTTAGAGCAATTATTTTTTTTTCTATAATTTCAAACCTCAGATTATACGCGCCCCTATTATTTGATTTTTTCGAAAAGTTAATTAATAAAAGAAATATGGCGTTTCAAAATCCCGAAACATAACCCATTTTTACCGCGATGTTCAGATGACTATTACACAAATGTGATAAGCTTTTGACAACAAAGCAAATAATAGAGGCATATATACAGTATGTTAAATAACAGAGGGCGTTCCCTTAAACTCGTTAATATATATCATTAATAGATTAAAATAAAAATATCAGCATAGAAAAATAAGCATAAAAAAATCCGAATAAAAAAAAATTCTAATTGGAAATAAATATGAAACCTCCTGTTTTAAATCAAAATAGTAGTCGTCATGTATAAATAAATTGCGACGTTGCCGTCTTTCATGTTCGCGTGTACAGTGTGTTTCTTTTACATGTCAATTTAAAATTTTTATTGAATATTTTCATATTGGAAAAAATTTTAAAACATTTAGTTTTCGAATGGAAATATTTTTTTTAGCATGTAACTATGCTATACTATTTCGGGTTAACGGGAACGCCCTCTGTTAGTTAACATACTGTATACTGATCCTCTAAATTTTGGTATAAAAATAAGTGACATCTGACGTGTTTTGAAAAAGAAAACAGCGGAAAACGAAACATCTTTTGGTCAACGTTTTTGTAGGTAAAATCAGCCTAAGTTGCAACTGTCCCTTTCGCACTTTCCGGGGAAAGGTTGAGAGCGGCGCGACGGCAATAGTTTCTTCAAATACCTATTTCTCAAATTCCTCGGCACTAGAGTCCACTCTTAAGACTGTTAGTATTTAGTATACCGTGGAACTGTGCACAGCAGGGTGATTACGTAACACACTATCAGTAGCAATGGGTTTCATTTTGACAGTTCAACAACATTCATTGCGTTATTTAAGCTGTTTTTCAACACATTTTTTCAAACGTATGGAGCAATGGATTATCAATATTTAAAATGATGCTCTCGGTGGTAATCCATAATATCGGCTGCCGGCAGAAGTTACCACCCACCAGACAACGTTTTGCCGCCAAGCGATTCGTCGTGTTCCGGGATGATGTCTGGCGAAGCCGTACGGAGGACGAGTCTGAGCAGTTGTGTTGCGATGTGTGCCGGGTACGATGCGCCAAATGTTGTTGTGTCGGGTTTTTGGTCGTGGAGAGTCTCCAGATCTATATCTTTCTGGCATAAGCATCGTTGGTCGTGTTGTTGGGTTTAACTTCGCTCAACTGCCGTCTTCCTTCCTATTCACTCAGTTTTTTTGAGTGAATAGGCTCTTATTATAGTAGCACGCTTTTTCATCAACGATTGCCTCACTGCTTCTCATCAGGCAGGATTACGGACAAGCGCTAGTATATAATTATAAAAAAATAATATTTGAATTTATAGTAATAATATGTGACGTAATTAGAATTTAGAGTATTAATTTCATACAACTGGGCTTTTTTGGTGCAGCCGCGAGGCATATTTTTCTGCTATTTTCTTGCATGGATCTTTATAAATACTTTCTATCAGATTTTTATTTGTTGCTATCCAATGTACGTATCTGCTGTGTCTTTTCGTCTCAGCTAAATACTATTTCTTTTTCTTTCTTTCAAATAACACCATATACTCTGCACATGATTCTAGACTCAGGGACAGAAACACAAAACGTGTGCACTGTTTATCTATCCCACAATCGTTCCCGCACAAACTTCTCCCCGTATGTTTCCATGATGGTGCATCCGTGCTCAACGATGCGATCTACAATACTGATAATCAAATATGTATACATATACAACAGGTTTGTATGTCCGTAACTTTGTGGAAACATTGATTTCTGATAGATAACAGTGTTCCGAGGGGCCGTAAAGTTTCTCGTGAAGTAACAGAGCTCTGAAACTTTTTCAATTAAAACATTTACGCGACAGATAAACGTGAATATCGATATACCTACTAATAATAAGATTTATTTTCTACTTCTTTTTTTATTTTACACTAAGAGGCATGTCAGCTATGGAGTCTGGGGTCCGCTTCACCAGTTGAACTGCTGATTTTGGCTATACTGCGCAATGTAGAACGAAGGCTGGGGTGCGGGCCCCTCTCCGCCGACTGTTTGAAACATATAACTCTCAATTTTCTGAAATTGATATATTCGCACTACCGAAAGCTAAATTTAAAAAATTGGTTTCACAATCTCTTGCAAGTCACCTATAGGTCGGTTGTTCTTGTCAATCTGTCCTTTCAATTCAGTGTTTTACTTTTATAACTTAACTTTTCTACTATTGCATGCGTTCGTTCTCTTACTCCGATGTCACTTCGTGGACAATAGTGTGAGTTATACGTTTTCACAACTAAATTGTATCCACTTTATGTAGGTAAATTCTGTACTGTATAACTGTTTTTTGTCCCAAATAAATAAAATAAAATAAACTTCGATATTTCCCGTGAGCGACTGCTGTCTGACCCACGATCCGAAGGCGATACCGAAGCGTTGCAGTTAGATCAATTGTTGGACTTTTTGAGGGCTCCAACAACCCGTAACGACTGCCACTAGATGTTTGTATGGCAACCGGGACTAACGACTTAACGTGCTTTCCGTGGCACGTCCAGACCAATGCAAATTAAAATTCATGCATACAAATATTTGCGCGAGGATCGAACCCGCGCCTTCATGCGCAGCGGCTGCGTTTGCGACCGCTACGCAACAGAGGCTATCAACATATTAAAAAACCTGCTTATTGTTAATAACCCACGGTACAGGAGTAATTCCGAGTATGGGATAACGTTTTGGTATAGGTTAGGGGCATTAAAACTCCGGTTAAAGGTTAAAAAGTTTATTGGCAACAAAGGTAGTGTCGGTAGCGGAAGTCGCACAGAAGTCCACGAAGTCTGTGTCGTGCACACACAACAACACCACAGAAGTTACTTCAGGCAGTCCTTGAAATGCTTGTTGCAGTTGTCAAAGATTGTTGATTGTGTGTTGTTGTTCTCAAAGATTGCCTCTTCTTTATCGCTTATTTCGCTTCGATAGTCAAATGCAGACTGACTCATCCGCTGTGTTACTCCGCTTTTTATATGCAAGCTCATCGAACATTCCAGATGTGTCTAGAAGTAATAATAATAGCGCTTAATTTCGAGTACGTTCAACAGGTACCTACAGGTACTTCACAGGCGATGAATTTCTAGTCATTTCTAGTAACATAGGGCTTAAAAGTTACGTACAGCATGTCACGCAATTGTGTACCTTATGCCATTAACATAAGGTGCAATCGTAACAGTTTAAAAAAAAATACATGAAGAAAAGTAAGTTTAACCGGATGCACCTGTAAAAATAAAAATACTGGTAGTATTTTAAGTAGAGTGACTGAAATCCAGTTACTGGATAATAGTATCAATATCCCTAGATGAAACTGGTTGACAGAATTTTAGCCTTCTCTGTATGCTAGGGATTGAGACTGCGAAGACGTCACTTCAACCTAAGTTTTCATATACTGATTTTTTCTTTATACTAAACATAAATACAGTTTGTTCAGAATAAGCAACTGAATCGATTCCAATAATTTTTACACCATATTATATTTTTCCCAAATACATTTAGAAATTGTTGCAGTGTGGTTACCGAGCGCACAACTCCCATATACAAAAAATAACGTTGTATATGTAGTCTACTTTCTGCTAATGAATTAAAATCTCTTTACAACAGATTTTAATTAATAAGTAGGAAGGAAGACTGTCCCTGCTCATGAGAATTATCCCCCATTTCTTCTGTACCCTCATATTTTATCTTCCCACTCATTAACAAAGGACAACACTATATATTCCCCGACAAAAGAAGAACTCGCGCCGCAGTCCGACCAGTAAATAACATTCATCAGTTTTCCTAATCGCTACGGTAAAGAACGCTGCAGCTGCGTACTGGATGGGAAAATTCCCATTTACCACGACTAATGGGGTACTATTAACACAGGACTTGACTTTGGTCCTGTTGGATTATCTCGAATAATCCGTTGGATTTTTGGCCTTAGGCTTGAGAACAGAGGTCAGTTGTTTTGGCAATTTTAAGAATTTATTATAGAGGGTATAAAATAGTCGTTAGCCCCGATTTCCTTTTTCTTTATATTTCACTCAGCTCAGCTTTCCGCCCGCGGCTTCGCCCGCTGATCTTCGGTTATATCGCTTTTTAGATTTCCTCGGGAATATCAATTTTTTCCGGGATAAAAAGTAGCCTATTATTTAATTCACACTTCTAACTTTATGTCTGCAAAATTTCAAAGCAATCGGTTCTGTAGTTACGGCGTGTAAGTGGAACATACAAACAAACAAACTCACTTTCCGATTTATAGTATTAGTAAGGATTAAGAACAGGACAAAAGATAATATGTTAGTTTACAGCTATCAAATTAGTCCGCGTCTGACGTAAATTGATGTATTTTTGGTCGCCATGTTTATAATCGCGTCTAAACTGTCTATGGAATAATAAGGTTTGGCGGGAATGTCAAGATGAGTGTCACGCTCATTTTTCATTGGACTTTTAAAATTATTTATAGTGTCGTTTACTAAATAAAAACGCGTGATTTATGTAGTAAAAGTGCATTCAGTGAATAATTCAAAAAGAACAGTGAAATATTGTAGCATAGTGGCCTCATCATGTCTTTACGCTAAACCGCTCCTTATCGTCCAAACGCGTATAACGAAAGGAGTTAGTTTAGGTTAAGTTATGCTAGGATAAGTTAGGATAAATTAGGATAAGTTAGGATAGTTATTTAATGAAGAAAAAAAAAATACTGAAGACTTGGCTGTATGGCGTACTATGCCTTTGCCTTTTCCATTCGCCCGAACGGAAAGAACGGAACAAAAAAAAAATGTCTATGGAATATCTTAATTTGACAGGATTAAACTAAAATAAATATCTGCTATCCTTTTCTACTGAAATCGAAAGAAAAAGTTGCACTTAACTTAAACTTAGTTTATGAAGAAGAGAATTGGCGTCGTTATGTTACTTTACTGATGGTATTTAGTGATGCAACAGATGATGGTAAGACGCGCTAGTTTATTAAGAACCTATTCACTCTAGCCTTGAAGACACATAAAATACCTACTTGTTAAATGATGAATGATTTATTTTCTGTCAGTTCGTTTGTACGAATTCTTTTACACGTAAACCAAGTATATTTAATAGATATTTTCGTCGTTGCCTATCTGACTATGCTGAGAAGAAAGGCCGATAAGAACTCAGAGGTCACAGCCTCTGTTAAAGCCTAGACATACTTAATCATGGTCAGATCATGTGACGGCCATAGATTAGTGTCTAAAATTGTTGATGTATCTATTGCAGTACTGGATCTCACTACTTACACAGTAGATGTAAGGTTCTTTTTTTTCTTCTCAGCATATAGAGGTCCACTTCTGGACAAAGGCCTCCCTACACTTGGCAGGCAGGTTGGAGATCGCAGTAATTTGGAAAGTTACAATTAGTGATGACTCATTCTTATTGTTCATCATCATCATCTCAGTGTATAAGTTATCCCGGTTGCATCCGCGGCTTTCGCGTTGGAGCCCGGGGTCCGCTTTCCTGCTCAATCTCCTCCATTTTGCGCCATCTTTATCATCCCGTGGTGTGAGATTGTTGGCATGCATGTCATCTCTTACAACGTCAAGCCAGCACTTCTTTCATACAGCACTCATTCATATTATTCACTGTCCTAAATGAAATGTATGTAGTTCCTTTTTTTAAAAAAAACGCTAAAACACCAACAACCAGTGTTAATAAAGGTTATCGTATTGCGAAGTAATTGTATTGTGGAGTCCAGAATAGAATAGAAAACTCTTTATTATATACACCATATAAATTACAGAACATAAATATGAAAATTTTACAAAGGGTGACACAATGGGCGGTCTTATCGCTTAGAGCGATCTTTTACAGACAACCTTTGTCACGTTTCATAAACAACCAGTCAGCGTTGCTGTCGAGTTATTTTGAGCAAATTCAAACCGTAATGGGAACTAACAAGATTTTTAAAGTAAATAATTCGACGCGTCTGCAATAAGAAGGCGTCAATGAACACGTCTGGTCGGAACAGACGTGTTCTGTAATATCGTTAGGACACATTTGTTGAAAACAGGTTTTCAACAAAATGTTTCCTAACAATTTGAAATAACCACGTTAACACCATTATTAATAGTCTTTAAGAGGACTTTTTTTTTAATTATTATAAACTAGTGCTTGACTGCAATCCCGCCTGATGGTAAGCAGTAATGCAATCGTTGATGGTAAAGCGCGCTAGTTAATTAAGCACTTAAAAAACTTAGAGAATAGGAAGGAAGACGGCAGTTGAGTGAGGTGATGCAATGTTAAATCCAGCAGCACTACCAACGATGCTGAGCCAGAGGGAGACTGATCTGGAGACCTTCCACGACCAAACTCCCGACACAATAACATTTGGTGCATCGTACCCGGCACACATCGCAACACAACTGCTCAGACCCGTCCTCCGTACGGCTTCACCAGACATCATGCCGGAACACGAGTACATATTCATAACTTGATATCATAAACAGAACACGACGAATCGCTTGGCGGCAAGACTTTGTCTGATGACACACATCCGAGAAAGACGGTTTTTTTTTTGTTATGAACTTGCTTAGGATATCTTTCGTGATAAGCTCATCATCATTAATTTAACGTTTATCCCGGTTGCATCTGTGGCTTTCGCGTAGGAGCCCGGGGTCCGCTACTTGCTAAGTTGTATGACAATAATACTTATAATACCTACTATAATAATAATACCTGTATACTTATCTTTTTTTAAATATAATGTTGCTAACTTAATATGTTTGAAAATTAATTATCTTAAATACAAGATTTTACACACAGATAATTTAATGTCGACATCCTAATGGTATCTCACAAAAAATAGCATTCGTTTGATGTATGAACGGCCTCAATACTCCGACTCGTTAAAAACATATTGATAAAAAAAAAACAGAAAACTTTCCTTCTGTAAAGTTTAACGATTATCGACATATTGCTTCAGCGTCGAAGTGAAGATCTTTGAACCGAACAAAGCTTTACTTTTAAGAGTCGGCGACACGCCTGTGTTTCTCAATTTAGAAAACATCATGAACGAAAGAAGAACAGTTAACAGTTAAATATAAATGTAAACTTCTTTGCTTCACCAATAGTTGGATACCTTCTATAAAAAATACTTAATAAAGAAAAATGTAATTGTCTAATGTCGAATTTACCTATAAGTGTTTGTTATATTTAGTTATTATTAAAACATCATGTTTTTGATTGCAAGAATTAATGTAATCGAACGTTGGTAAATCTAAATAAATAAATAAAATAAATAAAAATAAACCTCAAAAATAAAAAAAAGAAATTCAGAAACCATGCCACCCGCCTAGCTACAAGAAAAGGAAATGTAAAAACACAGTAATAAAATAAAATGATATGCAAATAAATTCTTTACATCCATGTTTAGTAAATTCCGGTGTGACTCGGACAAATCCCCCAGATATAGTTGGAGTCACGACAGGATCATAGTCGGAATTGAAAAATATGGCGGGTGCTCTTAACTTTGCTGCTTTCCTGTGAGCAATACTATAGAGTATAGAGTTATAGTTTACAGTATTTATAGGAAAGTAATGAAAAAAAAGAAGATTGCGCGTAGAACCAATTTCCGATGGGGTAGAAAAGTTCTGATGTGTGTGGCCACGGCCACGTACCGTAACACGCAGCGTAGGGAGGCCCCAAAAAGGTGGACCGATGACCTGGTGAAGGTCGCGGGAAGTCGATGGATGCGGGCAGTAGACCAGTCATCGTGGAAAGCCTTGGGAGAGGCCTTAGCCCAGCCGTAGACCACTATACGCTAAAGAAGAAGAAAGAAATATTTCATTTTTCGGGATAGAACACATTTGTAATTTTCGCCAGATTTATGCATTTTTTTAGATACTTTGGTTTCCGCACGTAGTCCTTCCATTGGACCATTGTGCGTGGGCCATGGCGGCCGTTGCTGGTCTTTCTAACCAGCCCACCTCCCTCCAGAAACCTATTAACTCTCCTGGCTTATTAAGACCATTTGTAAGATCTTGGTGCCCTGAGTGTTTTACGTCTAATCTGGGTCACATCAGCCTCAATACAAGCTCTGCACAAAGGGCTGTTCGTTATGCCCATTGTGTGGAAATGTTTATTTAGGAGGCAGACCCGTGATGGACACCGCACCCCCTGTACAGACGCAACAGTCGTTTGGTTGGCCTGTTGTCCAGGAATGGCATTGCTTCCTTGGACTGTCTGCAGCTTGTTGCCGAGGACGACCAAACCTCTGCGCTGTGTGAGGGTTGATCCTTTTGGGGAAGTAAGCCAGACGTAGGTATGCCAATATTTGGCGAGTGAGACACGCGTGTGCAATTTGCAAGAGAGTCTGGCGCACGCATGCCAGTTATGGGAGAGTAAGGCAGAAGTATGCCAGCTCACCGCCCGGTAAGGACCAGTCCCCTAATCGGTCTTTCGTTTGGACCAATGGGTGGTCCAAACGATCCCAACTAGTCGTAATCGTTTGACAAAAATGTGTTCGCGATTAAGGACCAGCCCCAAGTCGACGGCGTGTTGTGTTTCACGTGCGCCTCAAAGAGATGTCAGCACTCAGTGACGGGGTCCACGAAGACCGATACCTTCTGAGTCAGGGTTGCGGGTTGATTAAACAAGAAACCGTGGCCGTCGTATAGGCAAGTGAAGAAATACGGGTGGGTTTTCGAGTCTGACACGCCCTTCCGTTCCGCCCAGAGCGGGAAAAATCATTTGATGATTTCCCATCCCCACAAAAAAAAAGGCAGAAGTATTTCGTAATTCCTCACAGACAAAATGCATATTTCCCAGCAGTGGAAACGTTATATATAGACTTTGTTAACATTTTACCTGTAAACTTAGAACTACAAATAATGAAAACAAAATAAACCTTTCTCTCAGCAATTCCTGGTGAAAGTAAAAAACTTGATAATGCAACAAAGCGTTTAAATTATTAACCATTACGAATCTACATACAAAGCGTTCAAATTGCATACAATTTTAACACGCAATTATCGCTAAAGCTCTGATTAACGAAACAGCGATTAAGTTCAGGTTAACACGTGTTTAATTTAGATAAGAGATTAATTAAGTTCCGGAGTAACTAAGTGAGCTGCCTCATATTCTACAGTCACGGATAGCTTGGCATTTTACAATATTTTGGTACAGCAAACGCGATAATTTTAGACAATTACAAGGGCTAATTAAATAAAACAAAGGCATTAGCATTTACTACGTTGATTCCCAGACAACAGACACAATAGACAGTACATACATTGTTTCCGGACACCCGATGACCGCAGTGCAGTCAATAACTTCTTCATCCTATAGGATGAAGAAGAAGTCTTATATAGTGGACCTCTATAAGAGGTCCACTGCTGGACAAAGGCCTCCCTTTGTCCAACAATGAACCCAAGGCTTTCTTTGCCATTAGCCTCACGCTTGGCAGGCGGGTTGGGGTCAATAACCTTAGTCTTCTGAAAAATCAAAAGTCATTTATTCAAATTACTGACATCCAAAACGCTCGCCCTTCACCACTTCCAAGTGTGTTGTCGCTTTCTCAGTCTCTCTCTATAAACGTAAACCTGAATTTCAAAAATATAATCAAAAAATTAAAATTGACTTGACATTTAGCAATTTTGGACGTCAAAGTTACATAAGGCAGTCCCCCAAAACTCCCGCCCTTCAACACTTCCAAGTGCTTGCGCTGAGAAGAAGTGACGGAACAAACTCACCAGCAACACACCTGGCTCTTCAGTTAGAAAATACTTGATAGATACAATACTAGTAGATATTGTAATTGACCTTACAAGACACTGGACATTAAAATAAATTATTTATTTGCATTATGTCAGCTACATAACTACATACCTATATGTTGAGACTTAATAAAGAAAAACTATACAAAAGCGTCCAGCCATATAGGGCTGGGTCAGAAACATGGTCCCTCACTATGGGCCTCATAAGAAAGCTCAAGGTCGCACAGAGAGCTATGCTAGATGTTGTGCTCTACGTGATCAAATCTGGAATGGGGAGATTCGTAGAAGAACGAAAGTCTCCGACATAGCCCAGCGGATTAGCTCTCTGAAGTGGCATTGGGCGGGGCACTTAGCACGTAGAGCCGATGGCCGATGAGGCAAAAAGGCTCTTGAAAGGCGTACCACATTACTACATACCGGCAAGCGCAGCGTCGGACACCCACCGACTAGTTGGTCGGATGACCAGACCAAAATCGCAGGAAAGCGCTGGATGCAGGCCGCGTCCAACCGGTCTTTTTGGAAATTCTTGAGGGAGACCTAAGTCCAGCAGTGGACTTACAGATGATTATGATGATGATAAAGGGCGTGACATTACTTACATATTTATGCAATGTTTGTTTCTGTTCGTCAGCGGGATTTGTTTTTCTGTCACATATTCGACATCCAGACTCACTCAAACCTTGTTAGTTACAGTACAGATTTCCACTATAAAAACGGAAGAAGAATATGAAGCAGACGTTGGTTTGTCAGGATGTCTGACAAACCAACATCTGCTGTTTGTGTATGTGTGTTTATATGTTTGTAAAAGTACCTATGATACAGGAGAAATTCCTAGTATAGGGCAACGCTTTTATAGTAAAAAAAAAAAACTTCAAATTGAACATCACAGAAGTTAGAGAATGGAAACTCCCCAAGTTCCCAGAGTCATAAGTTATTCGTCTGTTGTTGAAGCGATGGACGTAAACTTTCACTGATAACATTAATTACAGTCCCGACGTCGCCAAGGTGACGGACGACGTAAAAACTCAATAAATCGTGTGGATGTCTTCTTTGATTGAGATATTGGTCCTTTGGGAGTAAGTTGTGTTTTGATTGTGAGACAGAATAGGTTGCTCTTTTGTTGACATGACACATAGTACGGGGTTATGTGTTACGAAGCATTAAGATAATTGTCGTGAGGGACGAATACCAAAAAGACGATGGATGGAATGTGTGAATGATCTTATGGTGAGTAAGGAGGTGATCCACACATTCCATGACCATGATGTTGACTTACAGTAAGAAGTATGGACATGTTGCGCCGACCGCATCTAAATTGGGATGAGGGCAGGAGAGCCTCTTCCAGCCCCTATAAATGGGTCCAGGGGTGATAGACTCGGGGCCTTCTGTCGCCCCCTAAACATCAGGACGCGAGGTGGCGGCACAAAGTGTTTCACGCGCGCCACTCTTAGACGTCACGGGGGGAGTTAAACACCTCGCTCTGCTGGTAAAGCGCGCTATTCACTCAAAAAAACTGATTGAATAGGAAGGAAGACGGTAATTGAGCGAGGTGATGCAGTGTTAAAACCAACAAAACTACCAACGATGCTGCGCTAGACGGAGATTGATCTGGAGACTTCCACCTCCACGACCACACTCCCGACGCAAGAATGTTTGGCGCATCGTATCCGGCACAAATCGCAACACAACTGCTCACACCCGTCTTCCGTACGGCTTCACCAGACATCATGCCGGAACACGAGTACATATTCATAACTTGATATCATAAACGAACGCCAAACACAAAAAAAAAAACCTTTTATGCATAAAATTCAATGCATCACACAAACCAACTCTGTCCACCTCCTCACTAACATGCCTTAAATACGCAACATGTCCCGCATATCAACATATTTTCAACGTAAAATTTTGAAACCCCTGAAATTCAGTACCATACCATATAAAAAGTTTCAGGCTTTGGTACCTAATATGAAAGGTTTTTAATTTGTCATAGCGAAAGTTTGAAATATTTCATCACAAAAAAAAAAATACGAGAAGCACAATGGAGAAAGGACTCGGTAACAGCACGTTACACAACTTTTTTTAAATGAATGTACGATATAAAAGTTGTTCATTGTACGGAAATCTTTCTTCGACCGAATGAGTGAATGTTACCGAATGAGAGATGAATGGTGAATGGAATGATTTGTGAGATTGAATTGTGTTTATTGTTTAGAACGGATTTAGATTAACGATGTAATTGAGAAAGAATTATACATATTCTGTTTCCATTAATTTATTGAGAAATGTTCTGTTACTATGATTGTTTGCTTTTTGCTAACAAGAAAACTAAGAACATTTTAATGATTCGACGCGATCAATGTCCTTCTGTAATTGACAATAGTCGTTTTAAAAAACCTGTGGTTCCGTACTACATTTTGCTACAAATCCCGTTGTCGTGTTACAACCACGAGGTCATTATTATTTCTTTGAACCACATTTATCATCATCAGCCTAGTTTTTCCCAACTATGTTGTGGTTAGGGTTGCCATACGTTCGGAATTTTTCGGACATGTCCGGAATGTGGGGGAATCCTAAACCACCCGAAATGTCTACAATTTAAGTAAAAAACAAAATAAAAACCTTACCAAATCGTAAATCAAACAAAGAAGGAATCAAGAATGACGCGCCCGTGAAAAAATTCAAGAAATTGTTACGCTTTACACATGCACGATTTATTACGAAGAAATCCGGAAATTTCATCCGATGTCCGGAATTTGCACCGGAATTTCGATTTTTCGATCTGGGAACCCTAGTTGTAGTCAGCTTCTCGTTGAACCAGATTAATATATTGGGTAATATTAACGCCGTCTTTCGGGTTTCTGACAACCCGTAATGGCTGACGAAGATTCACAAATGAAAGCCAGGCTTAAGGGCTTTGTTTTCCATCTCGGCATGCAGCGAAGGTTACCCATCCTCGGAGCGACCGTGGTAAGCGTAGCTCAACCAGCACCCTAATTGCATAACACCTTATTACTATCATTTCGAAGCAAATTTCCAATCCATTGCTCCATATGTTCCAACATGTGTCTGCTCAAGCACTTAAATAACGCAATGAATGTTGTTGAACTGTCAAAATGAAACCCATTGCTACTGATAATGCGTTATGCAATTATCCTGCTGATCGATCGATCCTACAGCTGTTATGACTTACTACGACCCGTTAAACCTAGCAAACAAGATATACATAAACTTGTGAAAGACAGATATCTTCATATCCCCATTAAGTTGCAATTAACATGCAAATCCGCATTATTTATTCGTATCACCGTGCTAACGCAGTTAGGTTAGAGGTAGGGTGATGTCAGAGACTTGTAATAAATAGTCGTCTACTTTCATTATATTGAAATGAGGAATTCTTCAATACTTAAAGCGACCTCGAGATTCCTTTTCAACAACTTCATTCATTTTGGCAGTTAGAATATCCATTTCATTATTTTTGTAGTCGATCAGGCGGAGTGCAAATATTTGTATGCATGAATTTGCACTGGTCTGGTCGTGCCTCGGAAAGCACGTTAAGCCGTTGGTCCCAGTTGCCATACGAACATCTAGTGCTGTGGAAGTCGTTACTGGTTATTGGAGTCCTCAAAAGCCCAACAATGGTCTAACTGCAATGCTTTGATATCGCCTTCGCGTTGTGCAGGTCAGACGGTCGAAGTTTATCCAAAATCAGCAGTTAGACTAGTAAAGCGGACCCCAGACTCCAAAGCTGAAAAAGCTTCGGATGCGACTGGGATCAACGCTGAGATGATGATGATCAGTCGGAGCGGTCAAACACGTAAATTATTAGGTTTTTGATGTATTATAAAAAGGAGAAGGATTTTCATGAAGTGTGATTAGGGCTTCGTCGTTTCAGCCGAAGGCAATCTCTTTTGGTCACAGGCGACCCCTAAACACCGCGGCGTTATTTCTACCTGCTTTATTCTTCTCTCATTTAACCGATTCCTTTTCAAGGTCATCGCCCCACCTTGTGACAGACTTCCTTCCGCTCCGTCTTTCAGCAAGCAGTAATAAATATTAAATATTTACGAACAAATCACACAGATTGAGCTAGCCCCAAAGTAAGTTTGAGACTGACTGTGTTATGAGATACTAACTCAACGATACTGTATTTATAATAGATACATATATAGATCCAAGACCCAGGCCCATCAGGAAAAGATCATTTTCTATCATGACCTGGCCGGGGATCGAACCCGGGGCCTCCACGTCGCAGGTGTGTTGACCGCTGCGCCACGGAGACCGACCCATGTTTAAAATTAGACGTTTCATAAGATGATCAGTTTTCGTTAAAGCAGTAGTGACTGGTGGCCTAGTGCTACCAGGCCACAGGTAAGAAACCTGATAGGAAATTTACTTTGTGTAAATTATTCCATTACCGCTGCTCTCAAAACTGTGTAGGAAAATATTGTGTGGAAGCTGGCATATTCTAGGACAAAAAATTCCACTATATGTGGCATCTGGCAACCCACACTGAGCTCACGTGATGGGTTACGTCCGACATCTCTCTCCCACAGAAAGGAGGGAATATTACAGACTGAGTAAGTATGGCTATGTGATCCTCGTTGCGCATCTAAATTACAGCGTTTCACTTAAAACAAGGTGGAGATGGTCTGCATCTAATACGCCATTTAAAGACAACGCTAGAAAAATATAAAACTTCAAAACGAATATTTCTCAAAAATAGCACAGACTTCTTTAGTATTACTTATGATTAAACCAAGCAATTTCTCTGATTGTAAAAAAGATTGAGTTTTGAACTTACAGAGATGCAACCAGTCGTCTAGGGAGAGACAATTTTGTACCATATCTATATGCAAAAGTTATGCCTTGCCTTGCGATTGGATTTAAATATGTCTGCGCTTATTAAACACCATGATAATTTTGGTCGTTTATATCTTTATAATAATACGAAAGACGGACAGAAAAGTCGTTTATTGTGCACAAACAAAAATCTCATTATAGAAAAACTTAACCCGTACAAAGTAACTACAACTTTGGAGTACAAGCAATAAAAGGTTGACGATTTTGTCAATTGCTCGATCTTAAGGCCAAACAAACAAACCTCACAAATGGAATACTAAAAAGAGACGGAATTATATTTTTACTAGCGGTCGCCAGCGACTTCGTTCGCGTGGAGTTAGTTATGCTCTGCTCCTATTAGTTGCAGCGTGATGATAAATAGCCTAAAGCCTTTCTGGATTAATTGGCTATCCGACGCAAAAAGAACTTTTCAAATCGGGACCCGTATTTCCCGAGATTAGCGCGTTCAAACAAACAAACTCTTCAGCTTTATATATTAGTATGGATTCCGTCTCTTCGTCTTCATAAAGTTCTTACTATACAAAAGTGACAACTTAGTGCCGAACTAAGCTGTTATTATTATAAAAAGAACTGCATTTCTATAATGGTTAGGTGTATAATTCAATAACCATTTAGGTGTTTTAAAGCTGGTCTCAATAAAATCCATGTTTGTAATAAGGGATAAACATTTGTGTAGCGCGTATAAAGGGCGTTTAACTTAAACAACTAATAAACACGGTTTTGTGGTGGTAAGGTAATATTCTAACCAGACAAGTTTAAAATTAATATCATATCACGTCACCTAAACCACACTGACGTTTAAAACGTCAACTAGGTTACAAGTCTGTCACTGTCACTTTCACATTCTATGCATCAGTAAAAGAAGAAGGCAATAGTTTTGTTTATTTGGTGGAAAGGGGAGACACGAAGTTTGTATTTATTTTTCCTCTATTGTATTGTAATTACTAGTCAAGTCGACAATTTCCCGTGGGTGTATTTGAGATGAAGATACGAAGGAAATTGACCGTGGTGACAGGAAAAAAGGTCACCATTTGTCTACTGTAGTTGACAGCTGATCAAGGAGTCAGCAGTACGATTCAAACTTAGGTGGCTATAGCTATTGTGGAAAATTTATATGTCAGTTTCCGTCAGTTAATTTACCTGACTGGCATCGTAATTGTAAATGCTTAGCATAGCTATGATTTATGTTAAATCCTAAACTATCATCACTTTGTACGGAAGTTTGAAGAAATATTTGTCTTAGAAAACTTTATAAAACCGCATCGCTCTCGTCTAGCTTAAGTTTTATAAGAACACAAAGTTTATTATTATAAGAGAACAGAAGTTCTAGATTCGTCTGTCTGGATGTGACATCTGCAGAACAATTACCATTGATTTTTATTATATTCTTGTTCGTAGTCTTTGAAGTACTTAGGGAATAGTAATCAGCTGAGAAGAGACAGAGAAACAACTTCAATTTCTTGACTTAACACACGAAATGGTTGTCGTGCGGAATAGGAGCTCGGGTATCATTGAGCTGATTGTCACATCAGCATAATGACAACCATGGTGATGCATGACGCTTATTGCATTTAAAAGATAGAAGCTCCTTGTAGAACTATAGCCAGGACAACAAGTTATTCCCCTTTCTATAAAAGTTAAGGGATTTCCAAAATTCTTAGTATTATCGGTGCTTACCATAGACTATACATCTAAATAGCTTAAACATATGGAGGATTAGAAGTGATTGTACAAAGACATATACTTATCTACTTTTGAAATTCAAGAAAACAAAAATATATTATTTTCCTGTAAAACGATTAAAAGTAAATAATATAAATAAAATACAAACATCAAAACAGTTAAAAAGGCTTAAGTACATTTTTATCTCTTAACCTGTTACAAAGAATTCGATTACATAACAATGTTTTGCGGAAAACCAAAACGGAGAGAAAAAGATGCGGAAATACTCGGTTGAAAATGTTCGCAGCGCTTGGTACCTAAGTGAATGAACGAATTGAACGAAAGAGTGATTGATTGAATGATGGCCGCTCGCTCGGATGAACGAACTTACCGTCGCTACCTACACGTGTTTCCATCAGGTCTTTTGTGACTTTCTCTACAAATGTAGTGTTACAGAATAAGAAAATGAAAGGGTGAGAAGAAAACATGTTTTATAGGGGAGCAAAGAACTGAGACTATGGATGGGGAGCGTTCGAGTATTACGTAACGCAATCTGGGGGGAGGGGGTCTCCTAAAACGTTACAATGCGTTACAGGTGCGGGAGGGGCTCTTTCTTAAAACACGTTACGTAACATTGTTTCTAAAAACATATTATTTAGTAAATTAAAACTATACAAAGTGTAAAAACTATTACATAGCTTTAGGATAAAATTGATCACTTGAGTGTTACGTAACGTTTAGAGAAGGGGAGGGGGGGTACAAAAAAACTTTACGGTGCGTTACAAGGGGGTCACGGGGGGTCAATAACTGCGTTACGTAATACTTGAACGCTCCCATGGGAGAATGAATGGATGATGAATATTACGATGCATTCAATTAATAAACCTCCGCGCACAGACAGCCTCCAAGGGACAGCCTCCGTGGCGGAGCGGTAGCGGACGCGGCCGCTGCGCAAGGTGGCGCGGGTTCGATCCCCGCACAGTGCAAGTATTTGTATATGAATATTTGCACTGGTCTGGTCGAGCCTCGGAAAGCACGTTAAGCCGTTGGTCCCGGTTGCCATACGAACATCTAGTGACAGTCGTTACGGGTTGTTGGAGCCCTCAAAAGTCCAACAATTGGTCTAACTGCAACGCTTCGATGTCGCCTTCGGGTTGTGGAGATTAGACGGCAGTCGCTTCACGGAAAATATCGAAGTTTAGCCATATCAGCAGTTGGACTGGTAAAGCGGACCCCAGACTCCAATGCTGAAAAGGCTTCGGATGCGACTGGGATTAACGCTGGGATGATGATGATGATGATGATTCAATTAATAAACCTTAAATTGTTCCATGCCTTGAAAAAACTTTTTATGTTTTTTTTTAATTAATCGGCTACAGTGTTCTATCTTACATCTAGAATGTCACTTTTCCTTCTCCCTTGCACAAGAGCGGCACTTTTCCAAGGCAGAGAAACTGCGGGCGCAGCTAGTTTGAATTAAATGCTATGAGTTTGAGTTGTGTTTTTTTACATATAATAAACTAGTGTTTGACCGCAATTCCCGCCTGGTAACAGTCATGGTTGGTTGATGGTAAAGCCCGCTAGTTTATTAAGAACCTATTCAGTCTAGTCTTGATGACGCTTTAATTCTAGTTCGGAGGAAACACGAGGCGAAACGCTTCGTCCGGATTGTAGTGATCTCAACATCGTAAGGGTGGAAACTCGCCGTTCGACGGGTCGTCCGATAATGGAACTGAGATGGGGGAATTACTCTTTCCGCGGGAAAAATATTGAACTTTTAATAAGGAGGCATATAATTCCAAGGCCACGCTTGCTCAATGCGGGTTGGCGATTTCAAACTTAAAGTCCAGGTTTCCTCAAGATGCTATTCTTCGCCTTGTAATCAATCATTGGTGTCCAAGATATACTTAGAAAATACATATAACTTCGAAAAATTACATTGGTACTTGACTGACCTGGAATCGAACCCGCACACTCATACTTGAGAGTCTAGTGTTTTAACCACTAGGCCGAGAATGTTCCGTACCAACCAACATTTAATAAAGTATCGTTGCTCGTGGAGGCTATTTAAATGCACAACATTGCGTGCCGTCGAACCGCCCCGGATATGTCCTACATACAGACCTCCCAAGGGGCTTTTTACTCATTCCTCCGAAACCCTATGTCTATGTGGCCTTATTCGGAATGTCACTTTAATGACTCACTTACTAAAACATATTATCTTCATCATGTTTTCAGCCTGAAATCATGCACTACGGGCCTCACCTTTCTTTAGTTTTTTAAGCGTTATAAACTGGTGCATGACCGCAATCCCGCCTGATGGTCAGCAGCAATGCAATCGTTGATGGTAAAGCGCGCTCTATTCACTCAAAAAAACTGAATGAGTAGGAAGGCGGCAGGTATTTGTTAACAGGACTATGCTGCCCTTCCATACCAACTGTGATTTGTCTAAAAACCAATTAGAGTCATCGGTGGTAGGCCATAACATCGGCGGCCGGTAGAAGTTACCACCCACCAGACAAACTCCTGCCGCCAAGCGATTCGTCGTGTTCCGGCATGATGTCTGGTGAAGCCGTAAAGAGGACGGGTCTGAGCAGTTGTGTTGCGATGTGTGCCGGGTACGATGCGCCAAATGATGTTGTGTCGGGAGTTTGGTCGTGGAGGGTCTCCACATCAATCTCCCTCTGGCGCAGCATCGTTGGTCGTGTTGTTGGGTTTAACATTGCACTACCTCGCTCAATTGCCATCTTCCTTCCTATTCACTAAGTTTTTTTTTAAGTGAATGGACTTAAAAACTAGCGCGCTTTGCCATCAACGATTGCATCATTGCTTACCATCAGGCGGGATTGCATTCAAGCGCTGGTTTATAATTATTAAAAAAAAAAACATAAGAGTAACCGTGGAATTTCTTACTAACCCTTCTTTTGGAAACAACAGACAGCTTCTGACTTTTCATAAATGCTCATGTTGTTTCTGTGAAATAAAATATTTTAATTGAGTCATTGTAAACGAGGGAGAAGGAGTAAGGATCGTAACAGGTGCGTCTGTGGTCTCTACCAACCCTCATGGGATGATGGCGACAGTTTAAGTATGTTTATGGAAATGTTCTTTTTTAATCATAAGAGTTAGTTATGATACCATATTATCAAAAATCAATTGGCATAATTATGAATTCATCATCATCAGCCAGCCTCTACTCGTCCACTGCTGGACATAGGCCTCCTTTATGGCACGCCAACAAGCTCGATCCTGAGCAGTTCTCCGCCAGCCACTACAGCCACTCGAGGACTCGTTTACCCCAACGGTTGTCGGTCCTGCGGCATATGTGACCAGCCCATTGCCACTTCAGCTTGCTAATCCTCTCAGCTATGTCAGAGACTCTGGTCCTCTGTCGGATCACCTCATTTCTGATGCGGTGCTTCAGAGAGACCCCCAACATAGCCCGCTCCATAGCTCGCTGAGCGACTTTAAACTTATGGACTAGTCTGACCGTTTGTGTCCACGTCTCGTCGGAATTATGAATTATTGTTTAATTATATTTTTTTCATTTAATTTTTCGTACAAAATAATTCGACAGTCACGATTATTAATGTAAAACACCATTCCGTGAACTATGACGGTCGCATTTCATTAGCTTAAAATAAGTTTTTTTATACATATAATTGTAAACTAGTGCTTGACCGCAATCCCGCCTGACGCTAAGCCGTGATGCAATTGTTGATGGTAAAGGAAAAGATATTGGCTTACATGAAAATTAATTGAATCGCCGATACCTAGGTACACACATATCTTTCTTATATCCCCGAAACTGTACGGTTTTGCATCACATATTCTAGGATTTATCGTGTGGTCCATGGTTAATAATAGCTCATAGGTAAATCCATCAGGTTAAGCTCCACTTGCAGAGGTGGGTTTGTGGATGGATGACTATCATAACATACCAAGGCTTTCCACAATTACCGGTCTTGTGCTGCCCGTATCAATCGGCTTCCCGCGACCTTCCCCAGGTCACCACCTTGATGGGGGCCTCACTATGCTGCGTCTTCCGATTCATGGCCGCCACTCCAGAACCCTACTGCCCCATCCCTAATCGGTTCAACGAGCATTGTGCCCCGCCCGCTACAACTTAATTTTAGCGACTTAAAGAGCTATGTCGGTGATTTTGGTTCTTCTGGTTCTTTGGATCTCTTCGTTTCTGATTCGATCGCGCAGAGAAACTTTGGTTGTTTGGATCACCTCGTTTCTGATTCGTTCTCGCAGAGAAACTCCGAGCATAGCTCTTTCCATCGCCCTTTGTGTGACTCTGAGTCTTCGTATAAGGCCCATTGTAAGCGACCACGTTTCAGTTCCGTAAGCCATCACTGGCAACACACACTGGTCAAAAACTTTGGTCTCGAGACACTGTGGTATCTTGGACGACGAGAAGATGTAGCGTAGCTTCACGAACGCTGTCCAGACGAGCCAGATTCGACGAGACACCTCTTTCTCGAAGTTGGACTATTTGTCCCAGGTATTCGAGTGCAGAGCAACCAACTGGAATTGGAGTGGGTGCGACATGAAAGTTCGACTATCGCTCCATGTACAATACTGGTATTCAGCTGAATGCGGTTAGACTAGAAGCTGGCTCCAACATAATTGCGAAATAGCTATTAGCAGCAGATATTAATCATCTCATTCTAGCATTCATTGTACTATTTGTACCTTGAAATTATCAAAAAAGCAGTTTGTAGGTATAATTCACGCCACCTACACAACAGCGGGTCGATAATGTTAATAGCCCACAGTTCGTCTGGCGTGACCTTTACACTGGACTAGACACAAACTAACTATATTTACTAAATCGTAGTTTTTAACTAAGACTACGAAAAGCCCTACAGCCCTTATTAACACGTATGTTTATAAGGGCTTTTGGTCTAACTGAAATGCTTCGATATCGCCTTCAGGTTGTGGTTAGTCGGCAGTCGCTTCACGGAAAATATCGAAGTTTAGCCAAAATCAGCAGTTAGTTTGGACCCCAGACTAAAAAGCTGAAACAGCTTCGGATGCGACTGGGATTAACGCTGAGATGATGATGTGTAAATTTTATTCTATTATTTTTTTTTATAGGTTACTAATGGCTGACCGGGCAGCAACAGCAATTTTTTGCCAGATAGATTATTTAAAAATATAATATCAATCTTTAGTTTACGAATAAAATCGGTTAAGCTATTTCGGAGGAGTTTGATTATAAACATTGTGAAACGAGAATTTAATTTTACAACTCATAACATTATAAAAGTAATTTGGTCAGAATCGTTTCCTGTATTGATTACTGTATTTTTAATGTAAGTAAGTTACTTTTGGTGCCTAAAATAAATAAAACTACATAAATTACAATAAGGTCAGGCAAGTATCAATATAACTTTTCTAAAGTTATATGTACTTTCTAAGTATATCTTGGACACCAATGACTGAAGGTGAAGGAAAACATCTTGAGAAAACCTGGATTTTAAGTCTGAAATCGCCAACTCGCATTGAGAAAGCGTGGTGATTACGCTCAATCCTTCTCTGTATGAGAGGAGACCTGTGCCCAGCAGTGGGACGATAAAAAGGTTGTTAAGGATGATGATGACGTAAATTACTGTGCCAATTTCGCTGTACAGTCAAAACAAAACAACTTTGATGAACTACCTACTGCGTTAGACCCTTTTAGGTGTGCGTGCCTAGATTTATAATGTAAGTATTTATTTACTCCCACAATCAGTAGAACTCATTCAATTAAATAACTGTGTTCTATAGATAATAATAAAATTGCCGTGTATGTATCATGTTTATATCATCACTACATAGTCCTACTAATATTATAAAGGCGAAAGTTTGTAAGTATGGATGTACGGATGTTTGTTACTCTTTCACGTAAAAACTACTGAATGGATTTGGTTGAAATTTGGCACAGGGGTAGATAATAGTCTGGAATAACACATAGGCTACTTTTTATCCCGGAAAAATATGCAGTTCCCGTGGGATACGAAAAATATTAGTCCACGCGGGCGGAGCCGCGGGCGAAAGCTAGTATAAAATAAAGTCGCTTTTTCTTTCCCTATGTCTCTATGTATGATTAAATCTTTTAAATTACGTAACGGATTTTGATGCGGTTTTTTCAATAGATGGAGTGATTAAAGAGGAAGGTAATAGTATAACAATATTCATTAAATAGTAAAGATATACTATTATTTTTGAGGTTTCTAATGATGTTGTAAATAATTACATTTTTTGCGCGGTTGCACTGAAACGCAGGCTGAATCCTACGAGATTAATCAAAACAATGTAGGTAATAAATATTGTACACATTGAAAAGATCTGCAGAACAGGTTGCGATGGTATATATATGTCTATCTCTTATGGATATCCCACAATATTTTTTTTTGTCATTTATTTTACGACTAATATTCGCTAATTTTCGAATTTTCGATCTTAAATACATTGTTGATTTAATATAGATCTATATCGCGCTTTACAGCATATGATTAAAATGAATATTTTCGAAGATATTACATATTTAAAAATAGCGGGGTGTCACGTTTGCGGCGGTACTGACCGGCCGGGGCGGCGGGAGTGGTGAGCCGGTATGTTTTTTTATAAAACGTTCACAGTTTTTCTGTAGTGTATTTAGTATCAGCATTGCACCCGTGCGAAACGGGGCAGGTTGCTAGTAATGTCATAATTTGGGTTTGTCTGCTGGTGTGGGTAGCGTTAATTTCGGGATACATTGTCTACAGATGATCCTAACTAGTGAACCGATTTGGAAGAAATCATAGCTAAAACCGTCCAAGTACTTGTCGGACCAGGCATAATAAAGGGTTTCATAGTTGGAATTAATTTCTCCCAAGAACAAACTTAACATTATTGTTGAAAATCATGCTCACCCGTACAGTTCTACTGCAATTATTATTAATAAAATATGATATAATATGTAATACCAAACCTATTGCCAAAAGAAGAAAGAAATACATGAGATGTTTCATATGACGTATGCGTTTGGATTATTTTTTTACATTATTTTGTGATAATGATATATTTAACTAATTACTATTAATATAATCTTTCACAAATGGATCCCGGAATTGAAAAATTGTCTTCACAATGGGCCCACAATATTTTTGAAGGACCTATCCATACATATTGATGGACGTTGTATAGGAGCAATTATTTCTCACTAAACAGACAGCTGTGCTTTTGGGGATTTTTACATAATTTAAACGAAAGCACTAGGAACTTGTGATGGGTGTGCGTTTTAGTGGACTATTTTATGTAATTTTGCCGTTCGAAAAGTGCTGATTCTCAACCTAATTTGAATAAATAACTTTTGATTTGATTGATACCTACTTTATGCGTAGATTCTTCTTCTTCTTCTTCAGCCTATAGATGTCCACTGCTGGACAAAGGCCTCCCCCAAGGCTTTCCACGTTGACCGGTCTTGTGCTGCCCGCATCCATCGGCTTCCCGCGACCTTCACCTTTATGCGTAGATTAAGTCCACATAATTAGCGAAACTATAAGCCTTGCTGTCGTCTGACATTATGCTGAGCTGAAGTCTTTTTGGCATAATTATATATATTTTATATATTTATATGTAGTTGTAAGGCGTATTAATTTTACTGAAATGCCAATAAATTTAATTATTTAAAATTCATAGATCGCAGCATGCACTTAGAATGACGTAACCCTTCATCTGACTAATCCCTCCATTCCATTTTATGACACGCGTCGTCAAACGGGGACTTCTGAATCCACGCAGAGAATAAAATGATTGCATTGATATTTATTTACATATTTTCTGGGACTTTGCTATTAGTTTAACTTATTTTAGCGGTATCTATAACCGTCACATACAAAACTGACATCACTGTCATACTGATGTCATACATCTCCCAAGGAGAGATAAGACTAGCATATATACAACTTCCCAACATTAACCGGGGGGCAAGTGCTCACCAGACACACCTGTCTGGTCAAAGAATCCTCCCTTTTCTATGGAGTATGTTCTGGATGGGAAATCATCAATTGACCTCTCCCTGACCTAGGAAGCATCGGTCTTCGTGGACCCCGTCACGGTGTGCTGACATCTCTTTGAGGCGCGTAAAACACAACGCGCTGTCGACCCGGGCGCGCCTACGGTGGCCGGAAGTTTGTTGTCTCCCGACCAGGGCGTCTGTTGCGGCGGCTAGAGGCGTGAGGGCGCTGGGATTTTCGCTCCTTCACGAGCTAAGCCTCCTCTTTTGTCAGCATCACTGCTTTGCCGAAGGAGGTGAAGGAATGCCATGCACTCTCGCTCCGGCCCATGGCCGGACGCGAGAGATCGCCGCCGATTGCTGCCACGAGGACACGGCGAAGTTCTACCCTGAGCTTTACACCCTCATCTCATCTCATGACTCTAAACTTATATCTCTATCTAGAATTTATCCAAGATTTTAATCATAATATTCCGCCGCACTGCTGGGACACAGTCCTTCACTCTGTCAGAAGGAGTGGGTTGTCACCCATCACGAGGTTTGCCAGTGCAGGTTTGCGGATTTCACAGATTTTTGAATTTTCATTTTTACGGCTTCCTCGTGTTTTTCATCATCGTTATGAGAGCAGTTGACATGAAATAATTTAGGTACATAAAGAAAAGCGCAAAACGGTTATCGGGGTTCAAATCTACGACCTACAAGTCGTAACTCGTGGCCATTAACACCGGACCTATTGTAGTATTGTATTTATGATCGCCACCAACGAACAGGATGTATTACCTATAACCATTCTAAAAAAATGGGATATTAAATGCATTTTTTTTTAAATCTGACTAGAATTTCCATGGACGGACGCGTTCAAATTCAAACCAATAAAGTCAGCTTCAGCTTTGTTATGACTAATACTAGATAGTTTATTTATGTTGTGTCAATTACTACGAAAAATATCTTAAAGGAAACAACTATGGGTGGTAAAGACATTATTGAAACGAAAAAAAAAAAATCAATATCATTAAGAAAAGGACGGAAGATATTTTTTTATTATGGTAAATTAGTGTTTGACCGTTATTCCGCCTGATGGTAAGCAGTGATGCAATCATTTATGGTAAAGCGCGGGTTTATTAAGAGACTATTCACTATAGCCTTGAAGACGCTTAAAATTATTAATACTATTAGCTAATACTGCGATCAGAAATCAGAAACAGATCTAGTACTTAGTACTTATTACTTCCATGGTCTGTGCTCTATGAGCCTGGCTTTGACTTCAAATCAACTTTATAGTTTGGCAGTTTTGCATGTTTAGAGTACGAGAGTTTTGATGATATTATTTTTTTTTTTTTGTATTTTCTTTGTTATTGTAATTTTATGGTATTTAGTTGTAAGGTGCGTTTTGTTTGTGCGGAATAAAAAATATTTCTTTCTTTCTTTCTTTTTTTCCGATAATGATAACTTTTCGTATGGCCTAACTTTGCAATGCGAACTTACATCCCATAATTTCTCGGGTCTGTTTCGACGGCTTTAACTGTTGTATCAAGGCTCCACGTGGCGATTATTTTGACCCACATCTTCTTTCCTTATACGATAATAAGCCTCGTTCCTTTCCTATAGGCTTCCGCATCCTTCCGTGATTAAATCAGCATTTTACACGGGGTGCTTGCCATCCGACCTCTGTAATCCAATTACTAGGTCATATCGATTTTCCTTACGGAAAGATAGGTCATTATTCGCTTTTCGTTAAAACACCGAGAATAATGTTTAACGTATTTTCCGAAACATGAAAGGATATTTATGTGTAAAAAATGTACAGACATGGAAATCATTATCATCTGCCTACTTTTTTCGGGTCAGAGCCCATTCGTCCCCCAGCATAAAAGTTGTGGATTCGGCCCCTATATATGTAGGTGCCCATTGATCTCCTGGTAGGGGACCAATTAATCTATACTAATATTATAAATGCGAAAGTAACTCTGTCTGTCTGTCTGTCTGTCTGTCTGTCTGTCTGTCTGTCTGTCTGTTACGCTTTCCCGCTTAGACCTCTCAACCGATTTTGATGAAATTTGGCACAGACAATCTTCAGACCCTGAGAAAGAACATAGGCTACCTTTTATCCCGGAAAAATTTGATATTCCCGAGGGAAATCTAAAAAGCGCGATATAACCGAACTCCACGCGGGCGAAGCCGCGGGCGGAAAGCTAGTATTTTAATAAAAAATATTATTTTTAAGGTACCCATTTGTCCCCTCTAATATCCGGGACCGGTGAGGACCTGCGTCAGGCGGAAGGTAAGGGCGCCGTGGCGCATCTCAAGCCACTCCTCAAAGAGGGGACTTGCCGCCGCTATTGTGGCAACACATGTACTTATGTATATTAGAAGAATGAATAAAAATAAATATTCTTCAGGGGACGAATGGGCCCCTCAAAAGTTCCAGAGGACGAGTGGGCACAGGGCGCGAATCTTAGGGGACGAATGGGCTCTGATCCCTTTTTTCTGTGTTGGGGTCAGCTTCCAGTCAAATCGCATGCAGCTGAATTTATTAGCTGCAACTGCTTATCTGACCTCTACAACCCAGTTGGCCTGACCTAAGTAGGCCTCATCGGCTGACAGTAGAAATGACTACCCACCAGACAAGTCTTGCCGCCAAGGGATTCATCGTGTTCCGGCATGATGTCTGGTAAAGCCGTACGGAGGACGGGTCTGAGCAGTTGTATTGCGATGTGTACCGGGTCATCATCATCATCATCATCAGCCTCTACTCGTCCACTGCTGGACATAGGCCTCCTTTATGGCACGCCAACAAGCTCGATACTGCACAGTTATCCGCCAGCCACTACAAGCCACCTTTTTGATGTCGTCACTCCATCTCGCCCAAGGGCGTCCTACGCTATGTTTGCCGAGACGCGGTCTCCACTCGAGGACTCGTTTACTCCAACGATTGTCGGTCCTGCGGCATATGTGACCAGCCCATTGCCACTTCAGCTTGCCGGGTACGATGCGCTAAATGTCGTTGTGTCGGGAGTTTGGTCGTGGACGGTCTCCCTGTGGCACAGCATCGTTGGTCGTGTTTTTGGGCCTCGGTCAATTGCCGTCTTCCTTCCGATTTACTCAGTTTTTTGAGTGAATAGGCTCTTAATAAACTATCGCATTTTACCATTTATAATCGATTGCATCACGGCTTACCAACAGGCGGGATTGCAGTCCAGGTCTAGTTTATAACTATATAAAAAAAAAATACGACACGGATTCGATTTACGAATGTTGTTGTCAAAATGAGTGCCATTCCTACATCTGTTAACGCTTTACACAATGACCAACAGCCGCCCAGGAATCCAAGAAAGAAACTCTCGTTAACTAATAAAACATTTTATTACTATTTTACAGCTGAAGTAGGATCTTTTACGACACAAGTTTCATTTTAATTCGGACCCTATTCATAATGTACGAAGGTGCAGTGTTGTTTGGGCCGACTGTCGTTAATTTATTCATGAATACCATGAGCTTTGACCGATACCGGTGCTGTCTTTAATAAAAAAATGTTGTGATTGCTTTTTGCATTTTTACCAAATGTAAATACATACCTTTGATAAATAAATACTAAAAACTAAATATACTAGGTATACGAAATGACAGTTATTTTTTGTGCCGATTCAAAGAGCTCGAGCGTCGAAACACGAGTCCAGTATTTTTTGAAAAATCACAAAGTTATAAGCTTCTTATCTGGTAATCTTACCTGATTTCCCCAACAAAATATGGCCAACTCACCGCTCGCCCGCCCGCGCCTGCAGCAGCGCAGCGTTGTTTTGCGTTTATTGATAATAATTTCTATTTGTTTGTTTGTAATTAACTAGTGATAACAGTTTCCAGTATAGTCGTGGTGGCCTAGTGGTTAAAACACCAGCCTCTCAAATATGAGTGTGCGGGTTCGATTCCATGTCAGGCAAGTACCAATGTAACTTTTCTAAAGTCTGTATGTACTTTCTAAGTATATCTTGGACACCAGTGACTGAAGGTGAAGGAAAACATCTTGAGGAAATCTGGAATTTATAAGTCTGAAATCGCCAACCCGCATTGAGCAAGCGTGGTGATTACGCTCAATCCTTCTCTATATGAGAGGAGCCCTGTGCCCAGTAGTGGGACGATAAAAGCTTGATGATGATGATGATGATGAACATTTTCCATCTCACTTTCAGGCTTTGGACTGTAGTAAAGGTCAAGTCAAGGTAGATATTATTATATACTTTACTCGTAAATTCAGTGATAAAATTAAATGTAAGTAGTAAAAACTTAAAACATTTTAATATGAAGCTTTCCCGCTGTGCGCACGCGCCTTGTAACACTCTGTCGTAAACTGTGTTGTGCGCTCGGTAACTTAACACTGCTACATTTTTTTAAATGTATTTGGAAAAATATATAACATCTTGTAAAAATGATTGGGATCGATTCAGTTGCTTATTCTGAACAAACTGAGAGGAGAAAGAAAAATGCACGTTTTATCTAATGTTATTACTTTATTAGCTGACAATGGGCCTTATAAGAAGGCTCAAAGTCACTCAAAGGGCAATGGCGAGCTTGCTATGCTTGGGGTTTCACTGCGCGGTCGAATCAGGAATGAGGAGATCCGCACAAGAACGAAAGTAACCGACATAGCCCGATGAATTGCAACACTAAAGTGGCTTTGGGCTGGACACGTTGCCCGTAGGACCTATGCCAGACTATACTATGGAAGACGTAGCGTGGGTAGGCCCCCGACAAGGTGGACCGACGACCTGGTGAAGGTCACGGGAAACCGCTAGATGCGGGAAGCGCAGGACCGGTCGTCGTGGAGAACCTTGGGGGAGTCCTATATTCAGCAGTGGACGTCTTTCGGCTAAAATGATGCTGATGATGATTACTTTATCAGAAAGATTTTATGATAAATCACCGCTGATAATTCAACGGTTATAGATCCCGTTTCAAACCTTAGTCAAACAAGCCTTCCCAAATCACATACTTTACACCAAACCAAGATAACACGAAACCTTACTTAAACATTAACAATAGTATAACACTGAATTGTTAACTGTCGTTACCCGTTGTGGAGCGTTGATAAGGGTAGTCAACTGTAGCGCAAATCATGTGTTAGTGAAGGCTGTTAGCGGTTGAAGGTTGAGCAATGTCCCGAAAATGGTTCCCGAGTGGCCCGCGTCCACAATATCCGAATATCTTGCGAATATTACAAACGTGGAAGTTTGGGCTATGCTTGGGGTTTCACTGCGTGATCAAACCAGGGCCTGTAGCCAATGTAACATCGCTTCTTAGCGAAGCGAAATCGAATACCAAACCAACCAATGGCGGGAACGATTGACCACGCGACGCGACAAATCACGTGGTCAATCGTTCCCGCCATTGGTTGGTTTGGTATTCGATTTCGCTTCGCTATGAAGCGATGTTACATTGGCTAGGGCCCCAGGAATGAGAAGTTCCGCAGAGGAACGGGAGTAACCGACATAGCCCGAAGAATTGCAACATTGAGAGGGAACTCTAGTGGTGCTTTCTCTATACAAACGTATTCCAATGTTTACTTCGTGGATCTTTTAGAGCAATTATTTTTTTCCTACAAATTTACACCGTGATTTTACGTGCCCCTATCATTTAATTTATTCCGAAACTTAATTAATAAAAGAAATACGATACTTCATCGTGAAAAATAACCCAATTTTACCGTGATGTTCAGATGACTATATAAGACTAAGACAAACGTGATAAGTTTTTGACAAAAAAGAAATTAATAGAAGCATAGGTATATGTACTTTTCTTCTAAATTTTGATATAAAAATAATTGTGATCTGTCGTGTTTTGAGAAAGAAGACAGCGGAATACGAAACGTCTTTTGGTCAACGTTTTTGTAGGTATAATCAGCCTGAGCTGCAACTTTCCAACAGCAATAGTTTCTTCATATACCTATTTTCCAAATTCCTCTGCAGTAGAGTCCCCTCTAAAGTGGCAGTGAGCCGGGTACATTGCCCGTAGGACCGATGCCCGATGGGGCCGTCGGGTTCTTAAGTGGCGACCACGCACCGGAAGACGCCGCGTGGGTACGCCCCCGACAAGGTGGACAGACGGCCTGGTGAAGGTCGCGGGACACCGCTGGATGCGGGAGGCGCAGGGCCGGTCGTCATGGAAATCCTTGGGGGAGGCCTATGTCCAGCAGTGGACGTCTTTCGGCTGAAATGATGATGATAATGATACTGAAAGTTTGAATGGATGTTTGATATGATGCAAAAACTACTGAACGGATTTGGATAAAATTTGGCTTATAACCAGGATATAACATATAGGACAGTTATGCGAGTGAAATCGGAGCGCAGCTAGTAAACTGCGCCACTTTATAAATAGCTGTCACAAATGTCAACAACGAAAGTTATATCTTTATTCAAATTAGACTGAAAATCTGCTATTTTCGAATGTCAAAATAATAAAAAACACTGCTCCATAACGTCCACCTGGAGTTTTGACGGGAAAGCTAAGATGAGTGTCAAGCGCATTTTTCATTGAACTTTTAAATCTATTTATAGTGTCGTTTACTAAATAAAAGCGCGTGATTTATGTAGTAAAAAGTGCATTCAGTAAATAATTCATAGAGAACATTGAAATATCAGCAGAGTGATCACATCAGACTTTACCTGAAACCTCCCTCATAGGCGGTCTTTTTCAACTGTCATTGGCGATATCCGCCATTATTGTGAAATAAAATTTTCAAAGAATTTCTGTAATTTGTTATACGTGTTATTGGCAAAATTGTGGTATATATTCCACAGAGGCCAATGATCAAGAGTTGAGGTTGAATGTCACCTTGAAAAAAGAAGAAGAGCGTCCACCTGTCACTACTTCCTTATGTAAAGGATACAATAGGGAACGACCCGGAGTGAGGTGTTTCACCCCCGCGACATCACCTCACGTTTGGAACACTTCGCGTCGCCACCTCGGGTCCTGATGTTTGTTTGGAGGGCAACAGAAATCCCCGAGTCTGTCGCTCCTGGACCAATTTAGGGGGTTGAAAAAGGCCATTATGTGCCCTCCGCCGACGCCCGGTGCGCCTGCTGCGTGCCGCGTGAGTTGACGAGATCTCCCTCTCCCTTACCGCAGCTTCCTTCTGTGTGACGACTGTTTCGCAGGACTAAGAAAATCCTGGTCAAACTATTATTAACCAAAAATTTAAAAATGACTTAGATTGCACCAACATTTTTGAATAAGGAGTCATTTTGAATGTCTTGACTTTTATTGAATAAAATATATTATTACTATAATACCTACTTATCATCCAAAAAACAAATGGGTGAAGGTCGTTCCTAATCGGATCTTAAACTATAAGTACTATCGCTGGGAAGAAGAGGTACCGCAACAAACTCTCAAGCTATTATCTATTTATCAATTACTCTTCTATAATCCATACTAATATTATAAATGCGAAAGTAACTTTGTCTGTCTGTCTGTTACACTTCCCCGCTTAAACTTCTCAACCGATTTTGATGAAATTTGGCACAGACAATCTTTAGACCCTGAGAAAGGACATAGGCTACCTTTTATTGAAAAAAAAATTATATTCCCGAGGGAAAACTAAAAAGCGGGATATAACCGAATTCCACGCGGGCGGAAAGCTAGTGACTACATAAACGTAGGTCTTCCTCCACGGCGATAAGCAGAAAGTACAGCAATACGATTCTATTCTATAACCTTCTAATGAGTGAAAACATAGGTGGCTTGAAGGTGGAATTAGCTGTCATTCCAACTAAAGCTAGGGTATTGTCACTATTGAAAGATAGTTAGTAGTAACACTTCAACAATTCAAGCGCCAAGTCCTAAAAAACAAATAATAATATTGCTGACTTTTTTTTATTTATAATTATTTATTATTGTTTTTAATTATTTTTTTTTTAATCTCTGTTTTTGCTAAATTCACATTGGTTGCTGTTCAGTTATTTCTGCACTTTTTGTAACTTTTATTTGTATAATAATTTTTGTATTTGCATGCTGTGTCTATCGCATTATATTGTGCACTATGATTGTATGTTGATTGTATTATATTGTTTTCATTGTGTAACAATTGTGGATAGACCAATAAATAAAATAAAATAAAAAGATAGTGAAGGAAATATCGTGATGAAACTGGCTGTCCTAGAGGCAAAACCTCGAAGACATGTGGCATTTACCCAACCCGCATTGGGCCCGCGTGGTAGAATACGGCCCACTCCCTCTCACCGAGAGGAGGCCTGTGCCCTAGGACACAGGCCTCCTCGGCCTGTGTCTGGCCTCTCCTAGGAGAGGGAACATTATAGGCTGACTAGCGACCGCCAGCGACTTGGTTCGCGTGGAGTTAGTTATGCTCCGCTCCTTTTAGTCGCAGCGTGGTGTTACAGCCTAAAGCCTTCCTGGATTAATGGACTATTCAACGCAAAAAGAATTTTTCAAATCGGACCAGTAGTTCCTGAGAATAGCGCGTTCAAACAAACAAACTGTTCAGCTTTATATATTAGTATAGATTATGTTACTTGTAAACGAAGGACGTCATTCTTGAGAGCTCCATTTACTTATACCCCTTTACAGTTCCGAAAGCCCAGTTTAGTTAAACAAATTGAAAACGTATCAAAGTTTGTGGCAAATCAATTTTGATTAATGAGAATATGGAAGTTATTGACGCAGCAATCGCGTACCTCACAATGAATCACAACTTGAAGCAATTTCAGCGATATTGCTAATCTGTTGCTTATTATATTAATCTTGATGCACCATTAATAATAAATAAATACATACTGACAAATCACACAGATTGAGCTAGCCCCAAAGTAAGTTCGAGACTTGTGTTATGGGATACTAACTCAACGATACTATTGTTACGGGCTAGGGGTACTTAAACGCCGGTTAAGGGTTACGAAGTTTATTGGCAACGAAGGTACAGTCGATTGTAGGCAATGACAAGTAGAGTGTAGCTGATGTCGCACCGAAGTCTTCTCTTACGTCCACGAAGTCCGTGTTGTAAACACACAATAACTCTACAAATGTTACTTCCCGTAGTACTCGCAGTTCTCGTTACAGTTGTCGCAGTAGGTATTCTCAAAGATCGCTTCTTAACTGTCGCTGTTTTCGTATCGCTAGTCGAGTGTAGACTGACTGTGCGCCGGCGTCGCGGCGCTATATATAGCCCAGCTGATCGAACATTCCAGATTCCTCTAGACGTAATAATAATAGCACTAACTTCGAGGTCACTCGGAAGTACCTACGGTAATTCCCGGAAACGAGTTTCTAGAAATTTCGATGTCGACACTTTGTTGACAAAACTGTTGAGACCTGTACCATTCGATAGGCCGTCCTAAGTCTAGTAATGCGTTTTATTATTATACCTAGAAAATGTCTAGATCTGGAAAAATAGGGCTTAAAAGTGACTCACTGCATGTCACGCGATATTGAACCTTATGCCATCGACATAAGGTCCATTTGTAACATTGCCCCCTTCTTAGTCATGCTCGTCCCGAGCATGATTTGATCCATAATAGCGAGCTAGGCGGTCTAAGTGTACGATTTTTAGCTTCCCTCTAGGTCCTTTCTTAATCCGGTAGGTGACATCGTTTATTCTGGTTACTATCGTGTACGGACCCTCCCATTTGGCTTGGAACTTTGGACTCTTTCCTTTTCTTCTAATGGGATTATGTAACCATACCAAAGTTCCCTCTTCGAATCCGGGCACGTTAGCTTTGCGGTCGTATCGGATCTTCATTTTCTCACTGGTTTTCAGACCATTCTCTCTCACCAGCTCATGTATTCCATCTAATTTACGCCGCAGGTCGGCCACATAGTCGACGGCTAGGATAGGAGTATCGGGAGGTGTTCCGGTTAGTGCATCTATGGGTAGCCTAATTTCTCGGCCGAAGTTGACTTTCGCCGGTGTGCAGTTTGTGCTATCATGTGTTGCAGAGCGGTATGACATTAAGAAGAGTGGAATGTATTGGTCCCAACCCCTTTGATGTTCTTCCACTACTTTGGCCAAATGATTCTCCAACGTCTGATTGAATCTTTCGACCATTCCATCTGACTGTGGGTGATATGGTGTTGTACGAGTCTTATGTATCCCGAGTAGTTGGCAAACCTCTTGAAATAGTGAAGACTCAAAGTTTCTACCCTGGCCAGAGTGTAACTCCAAGGGAACGCCAAATCGACAGAACACCTCGTGAACTAGCTTTTTGGCGACTGTATGAGCTTCTTGGTTAGGTACTGCAAAAGCTTCTGGCCATTTGCTGAAATAGTCTTGCAGGACGATGATATACCTATTCCCTTCTTCAGTAACAGGGAATGGCCCAGCTATATCGACAGCAACTCTTTCCCACGGTGCACCAACATTATACACTTTCAGCCGACCTCTGGCCCTCGTTTGCGGTCCCTTTACTGAGGAGCAGGCTACACATTTTCTACACCAGTCCTCTACGTCTTCGCGACAATGCACCCAATAGAATCTTTTTCTCACCTTCTCCAGGGTTTTCTTTACTCCTAGATGTCCTCCGGATACTCCGTCGTGCACCTGTCTTAGCACTGACGCGACTTTATCGCAGGGGACAACTATCTGTAAGGTGACCTCCTGTCCACTGGGTGATTCCCATTTCCTCTTGAGAACTCCATTATCAATTATCAGGCTGTCCCATTGAGCCCAGTAACTTTTTGCTGTTGGGCTAAGCGCTGATATTTCACTCCAAGCGGGCCTTTGGCCACGTTTCTTCCATTCGATTACTGTCTTCAGGTCACTGTCTTCCTTTTGTGCGTCTTCCAATGACTGATTGTCCCAGTCTTCGTCCAAAGCGTTCACCTGGATAATCCTTACGTTCTCTTTCTTTTCCTGTTTGGCACAATGTCGGCAAGATTCTTCGCAAGGTCGTCTAGACAAAGCATCAGCATTATTGTGTGACTTGCCTTTTCGATGTTCAGTGACAAAGTCAAATTCTTGCAGCTGCTCTATCCACCTTGCTACTTGTCCTTCTGGGTCTTTGAATTGGAGGAGCCACTGTAAGGCGGCGTGATCGGTACGAAGTGTAAACTGTCTCCCAATCAAATATTTCTTGAAGTGTTGTAAGGTCTTAACAACGGCCAGAAGTTCTCGGCGGGTAACACAGTAATTTCTTTCTGGCTTGGAAAGGCATTTGCTGAAATATGCAATCACGACCTGCCTATCTCCTTGTGTTTGAGAGAGAACTCCTCCAATACCAACATTGCTGGCATCCGTGTCTACCAAAAATCGACCTTCCCGACTAGGGTAACCTAATACAGGAGTCTCACACAAGTGAGTTTTCAGTAGCGCAAATGCCTGTTCGCAGTCAGAGTTCCATTCAAATTGACACTTTTCCTCTGTTAAACGATGCAACGGCTTCGCTAACTCGGAGAAGTTCTTCACAAACCGACGGTAATATGCACACAGACCCAAGAAAGAGCGTACCTCAGTTTTATTACGAGGCGTAGGCCACTTCGACACGGCTTTTATTTTTTCAGGGTCTGTTCGAATTCCTTGCGCCGAAATAATGTGTCCCAAGTATCCAACCTCTTTCTGGAATAGTGTACACTTACTAGGACTGAGTTTTACATTCGCTTCACGCAGTTTCTGAAAGACTTTCTCCAAATTGCGTAGGTGCTCTGCGAAGTTTCGTCCCATAATGATGATGTCATCCAAATAGACCAGGCATGCATCACCAACCAACCCCACCAAGATGCGCTCCAATAACTGTCCTTTTTCGTGGCATCATTCAACATCCTGTAGTCAACGCAAAACCTTGTACTGCCATCCTTTTTCTTGACTAGGACAACTGGAAATGACCAAGGGCTGGTAGACGCTTCGATAATCCGATTTTTCTCCATATCTCTTAACATTTTCGACACTTCCTGTTCTCTTGCAAAGGGGATACGACGTGGTCTCTGTCTTATCGGCTGTGTATCGCCCGTATCTATATGGTGTTTGACGAGCCCGGTCCTTCCCACGTCACTGTCGGTAATTTTCGAGTAGTGTCGATACATGTTCCTGCCACTGCTTATCACGTTCCTTTTCGTGCGCCTCTGTTTTTCTCAACGATGCTACATGGTCGCACACACCCACGATGCAATTCTTTTCAAGAATTATTTCTTTGTTACTAACGTTGATAATGCGCACTTTTGGTTTATCGGAAATCATCATCAGTGTCCTTGCTGTTATCCAGTCTGGGTGATCTCCAGAATCTTCAATTATAATGCAACGTTTACGGCATCCTATTGGTGATAGTCTAATATCTATTAAGGTTTCTGATCTTGGTGGTAATACCGTTCTCCTTAAACAGTACACTGACCCTTGTTTTCCACCTTGAAGAAATACTTCTTGTTCTGGGAAACTCAATACTCCTTTTGCTACATTAAGGATGCACTGTTGTTTCTTCAAAAAGTCCAGTCCTATTATGCAATCATCTGTAATATTCGCTACTAAAACAGGGTGCGTAAATGTCTTATCACCCATTTTCAAGGTCACATTCGTTTCACCAAGGACGAGTACTGGTTGGCCGGTGGCGGTTTGTAATCGGCATTGTGAAAACCCTCTTTTCCATGCTATGGTCCGAGGAAATAGCTCCGGTCGTGCAATAGTTCTGGATGCACCAGTATCCAACGTGAAACTGCATGACTTACCATTCAGTTCTCCTTCTATAATAAGACTGTTTCCATCGCCCACTTGTGATACTGTTATAATGGGGGCTTCAGGTCGACCAGCCAGTACTCGCCCCATAGCCCTGGCTGTTCTTAGGTTAAATCCTCGGCTTCCACCTGTGTCCCAGAAGTACTTCTTCCCTTAGACTTCCTGGGACAATTGATCCGAATATGACCCTTTTCGCCGCACTCATAGCAGGTTGGTCCTTGCCGAGTTTTTATTATTTGGGTTACCTCGCGAATGCGGTGCTGTTGTCGGCCGTCTTGGCGTACTGCTTCCACCTCCAGAGCGTGTGTCAAGGCTGCCTTCAGAGTCTGATGGTGACCCAGACGAACTGCAGCCCTGACTTCTGCATCTCGGATTCCATCAGTAAAAGCTTGCACCGTAGTAGCATCAATTGCTCCCGGCGTTGAAGCATACGCCCTCCGAACAATACGTTCTATTTCCGATGCCCATTGTTGCAAACCCTCACTGCTTTTCTGTGTGCGGTCGCGGAGTTGAGCCCTGTAAACATGTTCGAGGTGTTTCTCCCTGTATCTAGACTCCAACGCTTCTAGCAGACAGGCTAGGGTATTGCAATCGCCGGAAATATTTTCGAGAATTTGTACCGCATCACCACGCAGAGCAAGCGTAAGAGCGGTTACCGCTTGATCGTCGTCCCAATTGTTGCCTTTTGCGACTTTTTCAAACTGTAGACGGAAGGCCACCCATGACGTTGTTCCATCAAAATGAGGTACTTGGAACGTCGGCAAAGCACTAGGTATCACCCCTTTTATAACTCCTTTTTGTACCTTCTCATGCAAAAATTCTACTTCCTTTCCAAACTCCATGATGGTATTGTCTAGTTTATCGAAACGCGCATCATGTTTGTCTATACGAGCGTCTTGCTGGCCTATGCGCGTATCTTGCTGGTCCAGACGGGTATCTTGTTGTGCTGTTTTTATTTTAAGTTCGTTGACCTCTTCTTTGGTTTTTTTCCATTTTTCATTTAATTCTAATACCAGTTGCTGGGATTTTTCTATTTTTGCTTGAGTTGCTGCTTGGGATTGTTTTATTTGTGCCTGGGTTTCTGCCTGGGATTGTTTTATTTGTGCCTGGGTTTCTGCCTGGGATTCTGCTACACTTTTAATCTGTGCCTGGGTTGCTGCCTGGGATTCTGCCATACCTTTTATTTGCAGCGTCAAGTGAGCCAGCAACGCCGATAAATCGCATCCACTGCTTCCGGGAATAGTGGTGGTAGTAGGCGCACTCACATTCGTCGGTGTTACGACGGCCGCATCTACTCCGGGTGCAGGGACACCGACCGAATCTTCCTCTTGACGCGCCAAATCCATCGCTGCTTGTCGTCGCGTGCGAACCCTTTCGTCTTCCCTTGGCGTGACCGGCATGCCGCTTCTGACACCAATTGTTACGGGCTAGGGGTACTTAAACGCCGGTTAAGGGTTACGAAGTTTATTGGCAACGAAGGTACAGTCGATTGTAGGCAATGACAAGTAGAATGTAGCTGATGTCACACCGAAGTCTTCTCTTACTTCCACGAAGTCCGTGTTGTAAACACACAATAACTCTACAAATGTTACTTCCCGTAGTACTCGCAGTTCTCGTTACAGTTGTCGCAGTAGGTATTCTCAAAGATCGCTTCTTAACTGTCGCTGTTTTCGTATCGCTAGTCGAGTGTAGACTGACTCTGCGTCGGCGTCGCGGCGCTTATATAGGCCAGCTGATCGAACATTCCAGAATCCTCTAGGCGTAATAATAATAGCACATAAGTTCGAGGTCACTCGGAAGTACCTACGGTAATTCCCGGAAACGGGTTTCTAGAAATTTCGATGTCGACACTTTGTTGACAAAACTGTTGATACCTGTACCATTCGATAGGCCGTCCTAAGTCTAGCAATGCGTTTTATTATTGTACCTAGAAAATGTCTAGATCTGGAAAAATAGGGCTTGAAAGTGACTCACTGCATGTCACGCGATATTGAACCTTATGCCATCGACATAAGGTCCATTTGTAACACTATCTATATTTATGTCAATCAAAATCAAAATTGTTTATTTCAAATTAACCATCACTTGGTACTTTTGAATAGTCAATGTCGGTCAGTCCAAGAAAAGTGAAGCTAAATTGCACGTTCCAAAGCGTAGATCTCTATGGAGAAGAACGTGTAAGAAACTCCATGGACACTCTTTTAAAATCATAATATATGGGTTACATTTCTTCGTTACATATCTATGTTGCTTCTATCATGTGAGCACAATGTAAAATTATAATAGATACATATATATAGATAAACATCCAAGAAACAGTCCTATCAGGAAAAGATCGTTTTCCATCATGACCTGGCCGGGGATCGAACCCGGGGCCTCCACGTCGCAGGCAGGCGTGTTGACCGCTGCACCACGGAGAACGTTACCTTACCGATCAAGCTCTGCGCATACCGAAGACATCGCTAGGCTTTGCAATTCCAGAGACAAAACTATACTTTTTTAGAGTGGCTGCAGAGTACATATATTATGTATGTTTGCACTACCTACTGAAAGGATGAACTCAGCTCTGGTGTTACGAAATTCCATATTGCAGTCCGTATAGCAGGAAGTTTGAAAGTGACACCTGCGACTGAAACGGTGTAAGGAAATCGATTTTTTTTTATTTATTAGTTATAAACTAGTGCTTGACTGCAATCCCGCCTGATCGTAAGCGGTGATGCAATCGTTGATGGTAAAACGCACTAGCTTATTAAGCCCATTCACTCAAAAAAACTGAGTGAATAGGAAGAAAGACGGCAGTTGAGCGAGGTGATGCAATGTTTAACCCAACAACACGACCAACGATGCTGCGCCAGAGGATAATCTGGAGAGCCTTCACGACCAAACTCCTGACACAACAACATTAGGCACATCGTACCCGGCACACATCGCAACACAACTGCTCAGACCCGTCCACCGTACGGCTTCACCAGACATCATGCCGGAACACGACGAATCGCTTGGCGGCAAGACTTTGTCTGGTGGGTGGTAACGTATGCCGGCGGCTGATGTTGTTGCCTACCACCGAGAACTTGTTAGCGCTATGTTATACAGAAGAATGGGAAAATGGCGTCGTTTCCCTTATTTTCAAACGAAACTAATTTCATTGCATCGTTTTATTTCATTATATCATCATTTATTTTATATCTAATATTTACAGAAAATTTATTTTAATAGCAATGTTATATTTTAAATCAGACTAGCGGCCACCTTTGCTCCTATTGGTCGCAGCGTGATGTTATATGGGCTATCCAACGCAAAAAGATTTTTTGTAATCGGACCAGAAGTTCCTGACATTAGCGCGTTCAAACAAACAAACTCTTCAGCTTTATATATAAGTAATCTATAGGTACTATAGGTACCGTATCGTTAAATAGTCGAGGCTTATTCATCTTCTGAATAAAAAAAAAACAGTAATCAAAGTTTCCAACTTCCGTACTTCACAATACGCGACGAATTATAATCATGCTGCCTCTTTGTACTGTATTTCGTGAGGCAATGTTGTCCTAGTTTGACTTTCTTCTTGGGTGTACTGTCTTCCGGTTCCGAGCAATCCAAAACTTCACTATCGGTTTCAATCATCTTTAAACGATTCTAATAAGTAAACTCCAGTAATTTCCGCACAAAAACACGTAAAAAGCTAGAACTTTTGTTTTCTTAATGTACTTACACGAAATTAGGCACGCAACTCACTATTTGCTAATTGATTCCCCGTTTTTGAACGTATGTTCTCGTGAAACAGAAAATAATTGAAATGAAAATAAGAAAAAAGCAAAAGAGAAAGAGAAAATGTCTCTGTTGCACGCACCGATTACGTGATACACCCCTCTCCCTCCACCACGCTTATCTTTATTACGCTTCTGGCAGGCTTGTACACCCTTGTCAGTGCCGCCCGCCCGCATTTTCTCAGTACGCTGCACGTCGATTATTCCCGCAAACGGGGACTGAGAATATCCCGTACGGGATATTTAATTTTAATTTAAAGATCGGGACGTCCCGCCAAAATCGGATATTCTACTGTGGGGCAAAGTTGCTGATACACATAATCCCCCTTATTCATAAACGCTGCTTAAAGTTAACTAGTGATTAGCGATTCTTTAACCATACATTTTTGACCTTTTAACGTCACTTAACTTTAATCATCGTTTATAAATGAACACCACAGTGTTTAAGGGGTAAAGAAAAAGCTTTTTTTTTTTTTGAAGATTTTGATGTTGTCATCACAGTCCATCTTCTTCAATTAATAATTATATTCTACAAGCTATCTCTTCTTAGATTTGCCTTTTAAAGCATCGAAAGTTCAAGTAATAGACAGCTGTGAGCTGTTGGGGAGTTTGTTGCCCCACTTTTCCCCAGCGAAAACGCTAGAGAATACTGTGAGATGGATTTATGAAAGTTTTTTTTAACTTTTTACTTGACAGGTGCCTGCAAACCTATACTTTCTTTAAGTAACTGGTTTTTAATTAATTAAACATATCATCATTATTAATACGTCCACTGCTAGTCATAGGCCTCCTTCAAGCAGGTTCTCGCATTCAACGTGTTCCCGCGGCTTTAACAAAGTTGTTGGTCCATCTTGTGGGAGGCCTTCCAACGCTACATCTTCGAAGACACGTGGTCGCCACTGAAAACCTTTGCCGTGGCCGTTCACAATGGCCCGTATTAGAAGAAATATTTAAATAAATAGAATCGAAACCAGCGGTTATCCTGATGGCATGTCATCGCAGTCACTAATAGACTTCTGCACAGGTATAGGTAAATAAGAATGCCTATTCCCGTAGGACTCAGCCACAATCAACTTGTCACAATTGAAATTATAGAAGTTTTTTGGCTAATTGAAACTGAGATTAGACTGCGGACGTAACTCTGTAGCTCGAGAATCATCTAGAACAATGAGTATAGAATGTCATTCACACAGATCTCCTATCAGTGAGAGGAGGTGGGCTGTAAATCACCACGCTAGCCCAGGGAGGGTGCCTGTCTTGGAGTCTTTGAATTTTTGATACGATATTTTCCTTCACCGTTTTGACAGCAACAGGCTAGTCATAATTACTTATGATCTGGGTACGGCTCCTCTATAGCTTCACAATTACCTTTTACAAATGAGCAGGTAAGATGTACATGAATACAATCGCACGCGCATGTGTTTCGCCTATGACCTACTTGCGGTACAAAAATAGTGCGCCGACGCTTGACGCCGATCTATAATTGTGATGCTTTACAATTGCAATTGTACAGAGGCAAAGGGCGAAGGGAGGGGAACGATTAGGGCCAACATTTTTAAGATGCGAGCTGCAGTGCGATTCTAAAATCATCTTACAGTGATAATATAGATGACGTGAAGTGACCGTGTAATGAGTTATCACTCCAACTGATGCTAGAGATTGTCACTATTAACAGCTAATTCTAAAATCACATCGCCTTTTTTTTCGGCGTGGAAATCCTCATAGGACATCCGCCGCCCTGCGGTGGGCGACGGGGTCTGTCAGACTTTTACTGACTAATACCACCCCGGTGTCTCTTCTATCACGAACGCGTGTAGGGCCGCGGGAGTCTAAATTCTTCCACGGCCCCACACCCTCTCGTGCTGGCCCGGTCTGTCCGGGCCTCGTCTCCTGCACGGGGCAGTGGGGTGTTAAACTACCCCGTGCATCGCTTCAGACGCGCGCGCCGAAACTCGCGCGTGCTTCCACCTCGGGTCCATCGAATAGGGGGCGGGGACTTCCCCATGTCCCTCGCCCCTGGACCCATTCATGTGGGGCGGAAGAGGGCGTTATCCGCCCTTCTTCGGCACCTGGGGCGTCTTCTGCAGCCCGGGAAGGGAGTTGAGATCTCCCTCTCCTATTCCGCAGCTTCCTTCCGCGACATCACGTCCTCGCAGAAGGACACCACCGCGTCCCACAACTCTGCGCTGCCGACCATCCTCCGCACTACTGCCGGCAGCGTCAGATCGCCTCCTACTTCATTTGTGAGGACACGGCGTTGCCCCTCCCAAGCTACACACTCGGAGAGCGTGTGCTGCGCCGTGTCCTCCCCGCATTGGATGCAGTGGTGGCACCGAGCGTCCGGCTCCCTGCCTAAGGGGCGCAGGTACTTGTCGAAGCAGCCATGCCCAGACAATACCTGCGTCACCCTGAACGACAGGACGCCGTGCCTTCTCCCGAGCCAGTCGTAGAGTAGGTACTGGCCGGATCGCCTCGACAAGCTCACATCACCTAGGCTAGTTTCTCACTATGAGTTTTCTACAGAATTGATAGACTGAGTAATGCCCCTGAGTACACGGTGGATAATATGGTAGAGGTCTGCCCGGCTTGGGTAGAGCATCGCCGTGTTCTCATGGTGGCGATCTCTCGCGTCCAGCCCTGGTTCAGGCCATGGTCCGTCACCTATTTCTGCGAAGCAGTGATGCTGGCAAAGGAGGAGGCGGAGCGGGTGAGGCAGCGGCAATCCCACACCCCTCACGCCACTAGCCGCCGCAGTCACTCTGGTCGGGAGACAACACCGAACTCCCGGTCACTGTAGGCGTGGGCGGTGAGGGCGGCGAGCAGTGGGCAGCTCGCCGCCATGAAGGTCCAGGCCCGGATCGACGGCGCGTTGTGTTTCATGCGCCTCAAAAAGATGTCTGGACATCGTGACGGGGTCCACGAAGACCGATGCCCCCTGGGTTAGGGTTGCGAGTTAATTAAAAAAGAAACAGTGGCCTTGACGCACAGGCAAGTGAGAAACACGGGTGGTTTTTAGTCAGAAGAGGTCATTTGCTTTCCCATCCAGGACACAAAAAATTTAAGAATAAAAAAAGACTGAATAATACCAAAATATCCCCTATGGACTCTGCATTTAAGACCACAAGTAAAACTTTCCTCCCTTGATGGTTTAGCGGTTAAACACGGAAGAAAATCAACACTGTCATCTGTCACTGTCAGGTGTCTTTCTTATTCATAAAATTTACACTCAATCTTTGTAAAAACTTGACCCCAAAAGGTGTAGCTCCGCTTTCCGCTACTAAAAGCTTAATTATATACAAAAATATGTAGCGATGCCGTCATAGAGGAATACTCAAAAGGCTTACCAAGAAATTAAGGCATTATTTTTTTTTGTTATTTTGTTTTATAGATTATTTTTTCATGTCTGGAGTAGTAAATAGTAGGCCATAACATCGGCTGTCGGCAGAAGTTACCACCCACCAGCCAAGGTCTTGCCACAAGCGATTCGTCGTGTTCCGGCATTATGTCTGGCGAAGCCGTACGGAGGACGGGTCTGAGCGTTTGTGTTGCGATGTGTGTCGGGCGCGATGCGCCAAATGTTGTTGTGTCGGGAGTTTGGTCCTGGAGGGTCTCCAGATCAATCTCCGTCTGGCTCAGTATCGTTGGTTGTGTTGTTGGGTTTAACATTGCATCACCTCACTCAAGCAGTTGAGCGATGTGAATAGGAAGGAAGACTGCAGAGTCTTCCTTCCTATTCACTGAGTTTTTTGAGTGAATGGGCTCTTAATAAAGTTTACCATCGACGATTGCATCATTGCTTATCGTCAGGCGGGATTGCGCCAAACACCAGTTTATGTGTAATAGGGATGTTTCCTGGGTAAAAAAAAAAATGATTTTATTTAGTCCGTCATTCAGATTATAAAAAATATTGGATACGTATATTTTGTTTTATCAAATCAATAAAAATGGACAAATATCAAAGATCAGGAATGGTGGCTGGTGCCGTCACTCCTCGCTAAAAAGTGTAGCGTGCAGTGACGTCGCACGAGTTTTCAACGCACTGTGTCTTCTAAGTACCAATGTTCAGCTGAATGGAGTAGAGTTGATCCCTGTCGAGTCGACAGTTTTTCTTGGATTAACTATTGACGCCAAGTTACAATGGGGTCCTCACATTGAGAAGCTGTCGGGTAGGCTCAGTTCTGCCGCCTTTGCTGTTAAGAAAATTAGACAGATAACTGATGTGGATACAGCCAGGATTGTTTATTTTAGTTATTTTCATAGTCTTATGACTTATGGGATTCTTCTCTGGGGAACTTGTGCGGACATCAATACCATCTTTGTTTTACAGAAGAGGGCTGTTCGAGCCATTTACAACCTTGGTCCTAGAGAATCTCTTAGAGAAAAGTTCAAAGAGGTGAACATTCTGACTGTAGCTTCACAATATATATTTGAAAATCTTATGTATGTTCATAAAAATATCTCGAATTTTAAGAAAATGAGCGATATTCATAATATAAATATCAGGAACAAACACAATCTTGCTGTACATCACACTCGTCTCCACAGAGTAGGCAACTCGTTCATGGGTCAATGTATACACTTTTACAACAAGCTTCCCATGGACGTTCGAAACTTACCCATTAAACGATTTAAGAACCATATAAAGGCCAAACTTTGCAAAAGGGGGTATTATAAAATCACAGATTATTTAGAAGACAAAAAGCTTGGGACTGAGCTGCTCGCTCTGTTAAGCATTTTTATTAAGCAATATGCGTAATTATAAGGTAAATTATTGTAAACATTTTCATTTTTAATGTCTGGACTTGAAAAAAGACGATGATCCCTGAGTTTATTTCGGCTATTTCTTCTCAGAGGTAGTCAGTTAGGAAATGCCGGCTTCATCTAGTTAAAAAAATAAAATAAAAAATAAACATGACGTGTAAAAGTGATCATTGATCCTACTTGCTTAATAAACGATTTCATTTCATTTCATTTCATTTTTTGTTTATATGAAAAAAGAAAAATGCGTGTCTAGTATTTTTTGGAAATCTGACTGACGGACTAATTAGTTTGGTTTTTAGTCAGCTACCCTATTATTAAAAAAAGGGCGGGCGGAAGGCTATCTCTGAGGGGACATGTAACAACGGTCAGCCATCCACAGGCCAATCGCGACAAAGGTTACTAACTGGTGGAGCAATGAAGTAGATATATATGAATAGAAGAAAAAGTGGTCTTACTGCAGTGTACGTAGTGGTCCACAGTCTAATGGACGCTATTCAGCCGCTGTAATGGATCCGTGACATCTGCCTCCTCCCAGGCGCCGCACATCACGGCCCAGTGCCACGTGGAGTGGTTTACATTCCAGGAAATTATCATTGTATTTCTATGTAACTAATTATCTACACTCATCATCATCTTTAATCCCAGAGTCAGGGGTCCGCTTTACCAGTCTAACTGCTGATTTTGGCTAAACTTCGATATTTTCCATTAAGCGATTGCCGTCTGACTTCCACAACCCGAAGGCGATATCGAAGCATTGCAGTTAGACTTTGAGGGCTCCAATAACTCGTAACGACTACCATTAGATGTTCGTATGGCAACCGGGACCAACGGCTTAACGTGCTTTCCGAGGCACGACCAGACCAGTGCAAATATTCATATTCATGCATACAAATATTTGCGCTGTGCAGGGATCGAACCCGCGCCTCCTTGAGCAGCCTTCGGTACCGCTACGCCACGGAAGCTGTCAACTAATTATCTACACTATGTAGTATTAAAATAAATGACTAAATAACTACAATATACAAATAAATTCGACAACAAAGACACTTAGGGGTCGAAGTGAATACTTTTGCGAAAATGTAACATGATATGTGTTCTGCAATCAATTGTAGGTACCGCTTATGGCGTAACAGGTTATTGCTATCAAATTTAATCATTTTGAAGTATATTGCTATTCCAATGACCCATATGTTCGAAAAAAAAATTGGTTGCCTGTAAAGTCGGTATACGGGCGAAAGTTTTACGTGACAACGACTTTGAGTGGTAAAATAATGATTGAAAACTACCACAACTTTGTGATTACTACAACATAACCTATTCACTTATGTCTTAGTCATTTATTTCATCATGTTATATTATCAGTCTGAAATTATTTACCTTTGCTGTTTGAATTGTTGCGATGGACGAAACTACCTTCACATTATCACTACACAATTGTTTTACAATTAACTGGCAACGTGAAAACTTGTATGCAGGCGCCTAAGCGAAATAGAAGCGCAAGACATGAACCGGTGTGTATGCCTATCTCTCTCACTCTCTCTCTCTCTCTCTCGCTCTATCTCTCTCGCTCTTAGGCGGGCTAACTGTGCTCGAGTGGAAGGGACGCGTGCCTTTCACTTTTTATTTATGTCTGTCTCTCTCGCTCTTAGGCGGGCTAACCATGCCCGAGTGGAAGGGACGCGTGCCTCTCACTCGCTCTCATTGTGAGCGCATAACGTGAACGGAGCGTAACGCAGTTTCTTGAAGTGTCACCCGGCAAACCAATTTATAAGACGTTGTCACGTCAAAATGTCTGTTCAACAACGTAAATAACGCAATGAATTTTTTGGAACTGTCAAAATGAAATCGATGGCTACTGATAGTATGTTACGTAATTATCCTGCATGATGTCTGGTGAAGCCGTACGGAGGACGGGTCTGAGCAGTTGTGTTGCGATGTGTGTCGGGTACGATGCGCCAAATGTTGTTGTGTCGGGAGTTCTATCGTGTAGGGTATCCAGATTAATCTCCTTCTGGCGCAGCATCGCTGATCGTGTTGTAGGGCATAACATTGCATCACCTCGCTCAACTGCCATTTTCCTTCCTACTCACCAAGATTTTTTAGTGAATAGGCTTAATAAACTTGCGCGCTTTACCATCAACGATTGTATCACTGCTTAACATCAGGCGGGATTGCAGTCAAGCACTAGTTTATAATTATTTAAAAAAAAAATGTTGGGTTACAAAAGGGCTGAATGAAAGGCAATTGCATGAAGCTGAAATGAGAATGCTAAGAGGAATTATGAAAGTGATACCGGTAACTGAAAAGTTATGAATTAACACAAAACTGAAGTGTCTAAAGTGAAGATGAAACCATTATCAGGCGGTCAACCTCCGTGGCGCAGCGGTCAACACGCCTGCCTGCGACCTGGAGGCCCCGGGTTCGATCCCCGGCCAGGTCATGATGGAAAACGATCTTTTCCTGATTGGCTTGGGTCTTGGATGTCTAGCTATATATATATGTATCTATTATAAATATAGTATCGTTGAGTTAGTATCCCATAACACAAGTCTCGAACTTACTTTGGGGCTAGCTCAATCTGTGTGATTTGTCCGTATATATTTATTATTTATTTATTTATTTATTATACGGCAGTTTTATCACAAAATTATTTTCGTCTATTAGGTCAGGCTAATCTTCAAAACTGATATAATAAATCTAAGAACCCTGGGAAATTACATAGGCAATTTATTATATATTACGCATGCAAAGCTCGGGCGCAAGCTAGGCTGTCCAAAAGAACTTCAACATAATAATAATCACACGTATACTTAACAAAACTTAGAGACATTGCTTTTGGCAGTGACGTCACAAATCAATCCCGCTAGACGTACCCACGGCTAATGGTAATTGGTGAGGAGCCTCCGATGTAGGAGATAAATACTACCCCCATCCCCCACCCCTTAACGGACACACTGGCGAAAAGAATTTGCGACCGTGTTGGGGAATTCGTTTAAGGGGAAAAAAGGCCAATCGCCAACCGTATTGTCTGAACCTGAAGTAGCACTGCGGTGCAGGATGGGTGTGGTGATTTGATGCGAGAGCTCAGTGATCCATCAACTTGTGACATCTATCACCTGCTCACACCGTCACCTTAGGAAACGTTTTTTTTTTAATAATTATAAACTAGTGCTTGACTGCAATCCCGCTTGATGGTAAGCAGTGATGCAACCGTTGATGGTAAAGCGCACTAGTATATTAAGCCTATTCACTTAAAAAACTTAGGAATAGGAAAGATGACGGCAGATGAGCGAGGTGATGCAATGTTAAACCCAAGACCAACACGACTAAACCATGCTGTGCTAGAGGGAGATTGATCTGGAGACTCTCCACGATCAAACTCTCAACACAACAACATTTGGCGCATCGTACCCGCGACACAACGCAACACAACTGCTCAGACCCGTCCTCCGTATGGCTTCACCAGACATCATGCCGAAACACGACGAATCGCTTGACGGCAAGACTTTGTCTGGTGGGTGGTAACTTCTGCCGGCAGCCGACGTTATGGCCTACCACCGAGAAAACGTCTCAGTTATTGATCGGCCTACAGTGATGAAGTTAACTCTGAGGTAATCATCAAGGTGGAAACTGGAGGACCAAATTTCTCTGTGTTCTCTGGTGACGATTTAGCAAAACCACTGTGACTTAGTACCGACACTGTGACCTACTTTTTGTTTTATCCTCATGATTGCGTCACTGCTTACCATCAGGCAGGATTGCGGTCAAGCGCTAGTTTATAATATGGAAAAAAAAATATCTTCTGTTTTGGACCAATCATTTTTACACAATGTTATATTTTTTCCCAAATACATTTAGGAATTGGTATAGTGTAGTTACAGGTCTCCTCTCATACAGAGAAGGATTGAGCGTAATCACCACGCTTGCTCACTGCGGGTTGGCGATTTCAAACTTAAAGTCCAGATTTCCTCAAGATGTTTTCCTTCACCTTCAGTCATTGGTGTCCAAGATATACTTAGAAAGTACATATAACTTTAGAAAAGTTACATTGGTACTTGCCTGACCTGGAATCGAACCCGCGCACTCATACCTGAGAGGCTGGTGTTTTAACCACTAGGCCACCACGACATTTTAATTAGCGGTTACGATAGATTTTGCACGTATAGTATTTGCACGCGGGCCACAGACAGTTGATGCCAGAGGCCAAAGCACCGCGCTAGCCCGCCCGAGCGAAGCTTTGACGATCTCATAACTTTGTGGCTATTCATTATATCTTTTTTAAAATTTGTACATAGATTCTTTATTAAAAAAATACTGAAGAATACGTGTTTCGAGTTTTGCATAAACAATAAATAATGCTGTATATCCTAACGATTTTCTTTGTTAAGCGCGGTGTGTCCCTAATCTCATAATGAGAAAACATTTGTTATGGATCTTTAAGCAAGGTTTCCTTTTATTAATTGAAATCTATTATGTTTCCTCGACGGTTGTGTGTCAGCTTACTACGTCATAGATGACGCGGCACATTCACGATTCTGAAGCAATGTCCTGGGGAGTGTCATTAATAATGGATGAGAAGTAATTGATGTTAGGAACTGGAGATAGATTGGAAATAACACCTATTTCAATCAAACGTACCGATTACACAACATCAAATAATAATCATCATCATTATCATGTCAGCGTCTCACCTATTCCCAGTCGCATCCGAAGCTTTTTCAGCTTTGGAGTCCGCTTTACCAGTCCAACTGCAGATTTTGGCTAACTTCGATATTTTCTGTGACGCGACTGCCGTCTGACTTGCACAACCGGAAAGCGATATCGAAGCATTGCAGTTAGACCAATTGTTGGACTTTTGAGGTCTCCAACAACCCGTAACGACTGCCACTAGATGTTCGTATGGCAAGCGAGGCCAACGGCTTAGCGTGCTTTCCGAGGCACGACCAGACCAGCGCATATATTCATATTAATGCATATAAATATTTGCACTGCGCGGTAATACACCGATCGAAAGCGCGCCTCCTAGCGCAGCGGCCACGTTCGTTACCGCTACGGCACGGAGACTGTCATGTGATTGTAATAACACCTATTTTAACCAAACGTATCGATTATACAAGGTCAAATAATAAATATGTTTAAATATGTATGTTCTTACATGATAGGGAGCGATACATAAAGAAGATAAAAAAGTTTTGGCGTATTAGGGGTTAGCGACCGCTGATAGTATTGTTGTGTAAAATCTGTTTTATTGTATTTAGATATCGATTCCAATGTTCCCTATGATATTACTATAGTAAGTCTATAGTAGAAGTGCGCAGTGCTGCACGCCCACACCTTATTTCAAGTTAAACAAATACCAACTTTATTACAGTGATAATAAAGTTGATTGTAGATTGACTATTGAACACTATTGAAAAAGTTATACATACATGTGTTAGTCCTAAACTGAACGTTATTATGAAGGAGTTAAAGTTGTTTTCCCCAAACTTTCATTTGTTTATATTTTTAGCAACGTTATCGCGATTATTATCACTAATTGATATTTTTATTATTATTGTTTTTATTGATCTTTTTTTTGGCCCTAACATCAGCTCTACATTGTTTATAAGTTTTCATATTCGAGTACGAGGCTTTTGACTAACTCTATTAGGTATATTTTCTTTTATATTATAATTTACTTGTAATATACGTCTAGTTTGTGCAGAATAATTGTCAATTTTTCCTTCTTTCTTTCCTCTTTTCAAAATTTTGTTTACCTAAATTACAGAGTTCCATGAGCCCAGAAAAAGCATCAATTTAATTTCGTTTTTCTTTTATCATGTTATCGAGAAAACTTTTCTAAGACGCGTTTTGAAGACAACAGGGTATTAAGAAATTTTTTCAAGATTAACATTAGTCTTAGTATGGTTAAAACACCAGCCCCTGAAATATGGGTGTGTGGGTTCGATTCCAGGTCAGGCAAGTACCAATGTAACTTTTTTAAGTTATATGTACTTTCTAAGTATATCTTGGACACCAATGACTGATTACAAGGTGAAGGAAAACATCTTAAGGAAACCTGGACTTCGCTCAATCCTTCTCTGTATTCAACTGTGCCCAGCAGTGGGACGATAATAAGGTTGATGATGATGATTGATATACAATACACACAGGGCTTGCGAAGTTTATTAGCTTGATTCTTTACTGTTATCGTATTCCTATCCTCCTCCTATTCGAAAGTGTCAAATATTGCCACTCAAAATTGAGCCTTAATGCTTTACACATAAAGCAGAAAATCTAATAAAGAAATTTGAGAGATTGTACTAGCTTGATGTGCTGTCGTCTGTAGAATTTACGTGCTTTAGCGGTTTATAATTTTCGTGCATTCAAGACGTTTCTGTGTGAAGGGAACAGGCTCATAATAGACTAGTGCGCTTTACCATCAGGCATCAGCCATTGCATCACTGCTTACCTTACCCAGCACTAGTTTACATCATTACGAAAAAAAAAATGATGTTTTAAAATCCTTACTTGAACGATAAGTTATATGCTGTATCAGATCTGTTCTAATAGGCGATGACCCCATATCATTACAACATCGGCTGCCGGGAGAAGTTGCCACCCACCAGACAAAGTCTTGCCGCCAAGCGATTCGTCGTGTTCCGGCATGATGTCTGGTGAAGCCGTACGGAGGTCGGGTCTGAGTAGATGTGCTGCGATGTGTGCCGGGTACGATGTGCCAAATGTTCTCCAAATCAATCTCCTTCTGGTGCAGCATCGTTGGCCGTGCTGTTGGGTTTAACATTGCATCACCTCACTCAACTGCCGTCTTCCTTCCTATTCACTGAGTTTTTTGAGTGAATAGGCTCTTAATTTCTTCGCACTGACGCTTTCGAGATGTGGTGCTGGAGGAAGATGCTTCAGATTCCTTAGACAGCATTACGCACAAGTGCATCAATCCTTCGAGAGCTGGGTGTCACAATAAGACTCTCCTCTATCTGCATTCGAAGAATTTTGGAGTATTTTGACCATATTGCCAGAAAGGATGGACACAACCTCGAAAATCTCATGGTTACTGGGAAGGTGGATGGACGACGTTCCAGAGGTCGCAGTCCAATAAGGTGGACTGACCAAATTCGTTCCTCTCTGGACACCGGCCTGCATGATGCTATACTCGCGGCCAGGGATCGTAACAATCGCTTTACCATCAACGATTGCATCACTGCTTACCACCAGGCGGGATTGCGGTTAAGCATTTGTTTATATTTATTAAAAAAGAATTTAAAAAAATTATCCGAAAAAAAAACAAAAAAAAAACGAAACAAATCAAAAAACCCGAAAAAAAAAATACCCGCTTAAAATCAAATTACCCGTTTTTATGAAATCGATGCACCTTCAAACCGCGTTCCTTTCAACTCTTACAAGTGGTTCAGAACAACAAAGTTATTAGCACAAGTACCCAAGGGTATGGGGTTCAACCAACCGTAACGAAGCAACTCTCGCATCGGCGGCTCTGAATTCACACGTGTATACTGGGGGTATATTAGCGGGTACCGGCGAAAATTTTGGGGCTATACTTAACATACTTTTGGATACTTATCTCTGTTATGTGGTCGTATTTAGACGGTTTCCTCGCGATATTTTCCTTTGGCGTTTTGAGAGCAGTGGTGATGAAATAATTTTCTCTTACTCTGTCCTTCACATGCGTCTGAATTTGTTCACTCTTCATTTCATACTCAATCTATTAGAATAGATTGAGTCCTCTTGATATCAGGATGGCCGCCAGCCGGTTTGCATTTAAGCGGAAATTGAAGAGTTATTTTCGAAACAATTAGGGTACAGTCATTTCATCATCTCTCTTCCAAATTTTTAGTTTTGTATGTACATATGTATTATAAATATATATTTTGGTAATAGTATGTAGGTATGTGTATATAGCTTATTTAAGCATTTATTTAAATAGTGTTAAGAGCCTTTTTTCCTTTACATTTCTTTCAACTAAAGCACCTGCCATCTAATCTCTCCACCACCTGTGGTTGACTGGTAGAGAATGCCTAAGGCATTAAGTCCGCCTCTGTACAATTCATTTGCGAAAGAATAAATAAATGAAGGAGTTTAAACCTACGATCTACAACTAGTAAGTAGCGGCCGATAGCACTAGGCCAGGTCTGCGTTCTCAAGTTGTATACCTACTCGGTAAATGTAATAATTAATTTAAATAATGAGAGAAGGCGCGAATTTTAAAAAAAGAATTAGTATTGTGCAAAAAGTGACAATATATGAATGTCATTGCATTCATCACTTGCTGTCTCTTTTTCATGTCACATTGATGATAAACTTTAAAAATAATTTTCCGAGCTCCACTCCGGTTTGTTTTTCTCATATTTTACACATATCTTCGATGTCTTGTCTAAATAGAATTGAAAATTAATACAAATTTCAATAAATAACAAGTCACAAAAAAAAATCGATGATTGCCGATGACATTCGATGTACTAAGATTTAGTGTTGCCTTACTTTAAAAATGTTTAGTTTCAGAAACATCCATTTTCACTATCTTATAGACAAGCTATAACTGCTGGGACGCAAATTAGCCTCATCACACGCCTCTTCTAAATCGCTTTCTATGTGTGAAGACATCAAAAGACCGATTTGTATTTAAGTTTAATTATTTACGCGTCTCAAAACAGTGTTAATTAACTCTAAGGGCGGACACACCCTTCGTGACAGCACCGAACTTCGCCGAAGCCCGCTTTTGTAACCTACAAAACACTTTATACGCGTCAGCTGCAGTGTCTCTAGACAATTTCAATAACTTAACCAATATCCGCGTTTCCGTGGACACAGTGCATGTGTTTGGATATAATTCCAATTGTTTCTATAGAATTGAAACTAGGTCAAGATTTCTGTGTGTGGGTATGTAAACGTAGCGATGGGATAATAATTCTGCAGGATGATAATGTATCACACTATGAGTAGCAATGGGTTTCATTTTGACAGTTCAATAACATTCATTGTGTTATTTACGTTGTTGAGCGGACACATTTTACCAACATATGGAGAAATATGCTTCAAAATTATTCAAATTGATAGTGGCCCCGATTCCCATGTTCGCATACTAAACTAAATTTAAATTCAGTGGATATTTTACTTTCTATATCATTAAGAAAAGGACAGATGATAAATATTAGTTTAGACCTGTCAAATTAGTCCCCGCCTGACGTAAATTGACGTATCTTTGGCCGCCATGTTTGTAATCGCGTATAAACTGTCTATGGAGTATCTTACTTTGACAGGATTAAATTAAAATGTTATCATCTATCCTTTTCTTAATCTATCTATACTAATATATAAAGCTGAAGAGTTTGTTTGTTTGTGCGCGATAATCTCAGAAACTACTGGTCCGATTTGAAAAATTATTTTTGCATTGGATATCGCATTAATCCGGGAGGGCTTTAGGCTATTTAACATCACGCTACGACCAATAGGAGCGGGACATATAAAAAAAAACGCAGGTGAATAGGAGCGGAGTATAACTATCTCCACGCGAACGAAGTCGCTGGCGGCCGCTAGTACTAATATATAAAGCTGAAGAGTTTGTTTGTTTGTTTGAACTCGCTAATCTCAGGAACTACTAGTCCGATTTGGAAAATGCTTTTTGCGTTGGACAGCCCATCAATCCAGGAAGGCTTTAGGCTATATAACATCACGCTGCGACCAATAGGAGCGGAGTATAACTAACTCCACGCGAACGAAGTCGCTGGCGGCCGCTAGTGAAATATAAAGAAAAAGATAAGATATAGGATAAGATATAAGATTAAAATTAATTTAGTTGGTGAACAAAAGAAAAGGGGCCAGTAACAGTGTTTTACGCAATTAGGATGTTTCCCAGTTTTTCCTTCGCCGTTTTTTAGAAAACCTATTATTGCGATAAAAATATCCTCAGGTATTGCCAGAAGAATAATATCACGTTTTCTTTGTTACAGGGGACCAACCAACGTAAGAAACGGAAACCATCGGAAAACCCAGTTTTCATACATTTTATAATAATTAGTTAAATCCTCTCCAATCCAAATTCGATAATGAGTGCTTAGTGGTTGTGTGGTAAAAAACGTCGCATGGAATTACAGTGCATCGGTTCAAATCCCCGGCTGAGCAAACAGAAGAATAGGTGAGTTTCTTACTTGAACTTACAGTCATATAATCGCAATTCTCGCTTCACGGAAAATATCGAAGTTTAGCCAAAATCAGCAGTTGGACTGCTAAAGCGGACCCCAGACTCCAAAGCTGAAAAAGAAGCTTCGGATGCGACTGGGATTAACGCTGGGATGATGATGATGAGAGCAATATTAAAAAATGACACAGCACATGGGCGTACCCGGGGGGGGTGTAGTGGGGTAGCTGCTAGTATACTGTATTAATATATAAAGCTGAAGAGCCTGTTTGTTTGTTTGTTTTAACGCGCTAATCTCAGGTACTACGGACCCGATTTGATAGATTATTTTTCTTTGCATTTGATGATGATGAGAACAATATTAAAAAATGACACAGCACATGGGCGTACCCAGGGGGGTAGTGGGGTAGCTGCTAGTATACTGTATTAATATATAAAGCTGAAGAGCCTGTTTGTTTGTTTGTTTTAACGCGCTAATCTCAGGTACTACGGACCCGATTTGATAGATTATTTTTCTTTGCATTTGATGATGATGAGAACAATATTAAAAAATGACACAGCACATGGGCGTACCCAGGGGGGGGGGGTAGTGGGGTAGCTGCTAGTATACTGTATTAATATATAAAGCTGAAGAGCCTGTTTGTTTGTTTGTTTTAACGCGATAATCTCAGGTACTACGGATCCGATTTGATAGATTATTTTTCTTTGCATTGGATAGTCCATTAATTCAGGAAGGCTTTAGGCTATATAACATCATGCTGCAACCAATAGGAGCAGAGCATAACTAACTTCACGCGAACGAAATTGCGGGCGGCCGCTAGTTAAGATAAAGCTGAAGAGTTTGTTTGGTTGAACGTGCTAATTGAAAGCTTAATTTTGTGTTGGATAGTTCGTTTATCGAGGAAGATTAAGGCTTTAGGCAATATAACATCACGCTGCGAAGAAAAGGAGCGGAAAATGTCGAACAAGCGGAAAAAAGCATCTTTGCGGGCTTCCGTTGATATGCTGCATAAACGGTTCAAGTAGGTAACCCAAAAATATGATAAAAAAAAAACTTCTTAATTGCGACCGCGTACATCGAGGGACTGGAACAATTTGCCCGCGGCGGTGTTTCCGTCGGACTACAATTTGAGTGTCTTCAAGGCTAGAGTGAATAGGCTCTTAATAAACTAATGCGCTTTACCATCAACGATTGCGTCACTCACCATCAGGCAGGATTGCGGTCAAGCGCTGGTTTATAATTTGTAAAAAAAAAAGACCACAATAACACAAATTAACGGACGAAGGCAACAGCAATTATGTAATAGTTTCTGTTCGAACTTACGATCGGTTTCTTATTCCGACAGCGTTGCCTCAGCTGTCCGAGTAAGCCATTTTCAATTTAACAAAGTCAAGATATCCTGCCAAATAAACTGGAAGTTTAACAGTTACAAACGATCGTGTAATTACATTTAACTGAGCCAGTCTCCACTCAATGGCGCATTAACTGGTGCCCGGCGATAACCAAACTATTTTCAGGAACAATTAACAGGCAGATTGTGATAGTTTGAAGCTTAATATGTTCGCTGAAATAGTGGCTATAGGACGTTACTTTTTGTTTTTGCGAAACCCGAAATACGTGTCCAGTATTATTAAGTAAATATTCTATATACAACATTTCAAAAAGATATCATGAAAAACTACAAAGTTATGAGCTTGTTATCTTACTTGGTTCATCATTCTCCTGCCCTTATCCCAATTTATTTGGGGTCGGCGCAACATGTCTTTTTCTTCCATGCATCCCTATCAGAAACCATCTCGGCAGTCACCCCTTTCTTAGCCATATCATCCTTCACACATTCCATCCATCGTTTCTTTGGTCTTCCCCTACTCTTATAGCCATCAACATTCATAATTAAGACTCTCCTCACGACATTCTCCTCAGTTCTCCGTAACACATGCCCGTACCATGACAACCGATTTCCACACAACTTTTCAGCTACCGGTGCCACTTTCAGACTTCCTCTTATATACTCATTTCTTATTCTATCCATTCGTGTAACACATCCCTCTTAGCATTCTCATCTCGGCTGCATGCAATTGCCTTTCATTCATCCCTTTCGTAGCCCAACATTCTGATCCATACAAGACAGCAGGTCGGATCATGGTTTTATATATTTTCCCCTTAAGTTTAAGGGGAATGCGGGAGTCGCAGATTGTTCCCGTGACCTGCCGCCATTTCATCCAGCCAGTGTTAATTCTGTGCTTAACCGTCCGATCTATTTCGCCATCGCTTTGCACGAGTGAACCGAGATACCGAAAGTCGGAGCAGATTGGTAGGAGTGCGCCATCAAGCGCTATGGCTCCAGAAGTGGAGAGACCGCCGAAATCGCAGAACATATATTCGGTTTTGGTTCTGCTGATTTTCAAGCCAACATTCTCCAGCTTCTGTTGCCATTTCTCCAATCTGCTCTGGATCTCAGGTCCATCTTCACCGACGAGAACAATGTCATCGGCGAACAGCATGCACCAGGGTGCCTCCTCCTGGATGTCCGACGTAAGAGCGTCCATAATCAACAGGAAGAGGTACGGACTTAAAGCCGATCCCTGGTGCAAGCCTACCGCCACACTGAACTCGTCGGTATTGCCAGCAGCCGACCGGACGTAGGTACGAGATCGACTGTACATAGCACGAATTAACTCTACATACTTCCCAGGCAAACCTTTCTCTTTCAGGGCCCACCACAGCACATCATGAGGTACCCTATCATACGCTTTCTCCAGATCAATGAACACCATGTGCAAGTTTTTGTGTGCACGTCTGTACTTCTCGCACACTTGGCGGAGTGCAAAAGTGGCGTCCATTGTTCCTCGACCTGGCATAAACCCAAACTGGTTTGGGGTAATCTCACTCTCCTCTCGCAATCTTTTCTCAATCACTTTCACCCATACCTTCATACTATGTGACCAGAGCTTTATCCCTCGATAGTTGTTACAGTCCTGTACATCACCTTTATTCTTAAAGATGGGCACTAGTGAACTATTGCACCACTCTTGTGGGATTTCCCGTTCATGCAACAACTTATTGAAGAATAAAGTCAGCCACATACATCCATCTCCTTTAAAACACTTCCATACTTCTACTGGTATATCATCTGGGCCCATAGCTTTTCCATTTTTCATACCTTGAACTGCTATTCTTACTTCATCCATGCTAATTTCTCTTACTAAACCCATATTCTCTTGTACCTCTTTGAGCACGCCACTCCATTTATTCTCTTCGTTCATTAGCTTTTCAAAATAAACCTTCCATCGCTCTTTTATTTCGTCATCTCTGGACAGAACCTTACCAGCATCGTCTTTCATACATTTGATATTACTTATATCCCTCGTTCTCCTTTCTCTTGCTTTTGTAATCCGGTAGAGCTCCTTCTGGCCTCTAGGGCTGTCCAGTGAGTCATACAACTTCTCCTGCGCCTTAGCCCTCGAAACTGCTACCGCCTTTTTTGCCTTCCTCTTCCATTCATTATAAATCTTCATCTTGTCCTCTTTTAAACTATCATTCCCGTTTTCTATACCTTGCCATTCTTTAAAAGCTATTTTCTTTTCTTTGAGTATCTTTTGCACATCTTCATTCCACCACCATGTATCCTTTTCTATCACACATTTCCCTTTGGATTCTCCAAACACATCTTTAGCTACTCTCCTTATATAGTCCGTGTTGAGGTTGAATTTGATTATTGTCTCTGGCAGCTAACTTTTATAAGCAAAAATATTTTAAGTTTGGAAGATTACGGAGACAGGAGAAAAGATTCATTGTTTTATGTGATTACTGTTTGTTTCGGTAGCATCGAGAGTAGCAAGACTGCAGTCAATCGATAATGTTTGATATATAATATTGTAATGTTTTTTTTATAAGAGTGTTTGAAAGTTGGGCTTAATATATTAAAAATTATGAAGTGCTTATAGAATAGAATAGAATACTCTTTATTATGTACACCATATAGATTACAGAACATAAATAAAAATATTTTACAAAGGGTGACACAATGGGCGGTCTTATCGCTAAGAGCGATCTTTTACAGACAACCTTTGGATGGAATTCTAAGGGGAAGGATAAAGGGGGCTTATAATGGTGTATTAATTGATTTTGGAGTTATTTAAAATGTAAAGGATCCCAGAAGGTACTGTCTGCACTCAAATTACTATTTATTCATAACTACAACAGGTTATGGGCCCAGAATGGGTGCAGCATTAAGAGAGCAATTGAAAATGTAAGTAATTATTTGAAGAAAATACTGATTATGAGTTTGAGAGGGGAAGCTTATAAAGAAGAAATTAAAATGAAAATTTTTGATGTCAAAGAAACAAAAGAGGAGCGATTTTTCTAGAAGAACAAAATAATGGTAAGAAAATGAAGTCTTCTTTGAAAATTATATGAAGAGCTAAATGAAAAATTTTATGGAAATACTGATGGAATACAATTTTGGTGAAAATAAAATATGTATATTAAAGGAAAAGAAATTTATTTGGCAATATTATGTTGATGATGGAATTCTATAATAAATGTTGGAAATAGTGGAAAAGGAAAAGAAATAAGATATCTCAAGGACTGGAAAAAGAATTTGGAATTAGAAGATTTAAATAATTATTGGAATTGATATAGAGGTTAGAGAGAAAATTATTTGAAAATTTATGAGAAGTTTTACATTGAACAATGAATGAAGAATTTTTAGAGAGAAAATTATTTGAAAATTTATGAGAAGTTTTACATTGAACAATGAATGAAGAATTTTGAATACGGCAACTTGAAAGAAAAAGCATTTCCGAATATTTGTATTGTTGCACATCAAGAGGGGAAGAATATTAGTGTTGATGTGCATAATTATAGGAAGTTGATGTGATATGGAGGAGGAGTTTTCTACTTTTGAAGAAGAAAAACAAAATGGAAGAATATTAGTGGTGTTGTGCAGTAGGCAATTGATGTGATGTGCATAATTATAGACAATTGATAGGGTCTTTATTATATTTGATAAATAAAATTAGACTAGATGTATTAGGGGTTTCTTAGTTGGTTTTGCAAATAATGGTTTTAAGATGAGTTGGGATCCTGCAAAATTGAAAGTTATGTATTCAAGGGTTGTGACATGTAACAAAAGTGTAAGGGTTAGTGATATTTATGAAATTGAAGGTTATTTAAAGGCTGCATTTTAGACAGGAAGTTTATTTTAGATATGATGTTTTAGTAGTAGGGTTGGGGTTAGTTAGATGGTGTGTTTTCTAATAGTTTTTGAAGTTTTAGGTAGAGTATGTCTTTATAATAGAGTGGAAGTTTTAGATGGGGTAGGTTCTCTAATAGAGCTGAAGTTTAGATGGGGTGTGTTTTCTAATAGAGCTGAAGGTTAGATAGGGTGTGTTTTCTAATAGAGCTGAAGTTTAGATAGGGTGTGTTTTGTAATAGTTGAAGTTATAGATAGGGTGTGTTTTGTAATAGTTGAAGTTATAGATAGGGTGTTTTGTGATAGAATTGAAGTTATCGATAGGGAGTTTATGCGCAGGAAAACTGTCGGAGTTTTCGAAGTTATAGAAAGGGAGTTAGAAGTTAGATAGGGAGTTTGAAGTTAAAGATAGGGAGTTTGAAGTTATCGATAGGGAGTTTATAGGCAGGAAGACTGTCGGAGTTGTCGAAGTTAAAGATAGGGAGTTTGAAGTTAGATAGGGAGTTTGAAGTTAGATAGGGAGTTTGAAGTTAAAGATAGGGAGTTTGAAGTTAAAGATAGGGAGTTTGAAGTTTATAGACAGGGAGACTGTCGAAGTTATAGATAGGGAGTTTGTTGAAGCTATAGATAGTGAGAAGCTATAGATAGTGAGTTGAAGTTGTATTGAAGTTTTATATGAGTTGTTTTGTATTGGGGGGTTACAGGTTATGTTTTGAAGTTTTATAAGAGTTTTGTGTATTGAGGGGATTATAGGTTACGTATTGAAGTGAATGTTTGAAAGTTATGTCTTGGGATGATTTAAAAATTTTAGTTTGAGACAATAATAAAATTCAGAGGGGATGTTGAGGTTGAATTTGATTATTGTCTCTGGCAGCTAACTTTTATAAGCAAAAATATTTTAAGTTTGGAAGATTACGGAGACAGGAGAAAAGATTCATTGTTTTATGTGATTACTGTTTGTTTCGGTAGCATCGAGAGTAGCAAGACTGCAGTCAATCGATAATGTTTGATATTTAATATTGTAATGTTTTTTTTATAAGAGTGTTTGAAAGTTGGGCTTAATATATTAAAAATTATGAAGTGCTTATAATGGCGTATTAATTGATTTTGGAGTTATTTAAAATGTAAAGGATCCCAGAAGGTACTGTCTGCACTCAAATTACTATTTATTCATAACTACAACAGTCCGCCATCTCTTTCCAACATTCATTCACAGATTTTCCTTCCATATCCCCCATTTCAATCATCTTATCTACCACTTGGCTCTTAAACACACTAGCATATTCCTCTTTTTCTATCATACGCCATCTAGTTCTGGGCGAGGGCCGTTCCTTGTTCTTTCTGGATGAGACACTGACTTTTACGTCCATTATCAATAGTCTATGTTGTGAGACTAAGTCTTCACCTGGTAGCACTTTACAGTTTTTGACACTTTTAAGACTGTTTCGTCTTACTAAAAAGTAATCGATTTGTGTCGCGTGGCGGCCGCTTTTATAGCTTATGAGATGCTCATTTTGTTTTTTGAACCACGTATTTGTTATTGCCAGGTTAAAGGCCGTAGCAGCTTGCAGTAGTGTCTCACCATCAGTGTTACGGTCTCCGTATCCCCAACCGCCATGCACTCTTTCATACCCATCCTTCTGCTTTCCCACATGCCCGTTAAAGTCACCCCCAACATACACTTCTTCACTATCTTGCACATCCATCATCACACAATCGAAGTCCTTCCAGAACTTCTCTTTTATACTTTCCTCACACCCTGACTGGGGTGCGTACACACTAACTATATTAACAACCATACTCTCCACAATCACTTTAACAGCTATCACTCTATCACTCACTCTTTTAACGTCCACTACACATTCTTTCAAATGACTATCTAAAACTATACCCACACCATTTCGCTTACCATCGCTTCCACAGTAATAGAACTTATATCCTTCTCCTATCTCTCTTGCCTTCGCACCTTTCCACTTCGTTTCTTGCAGACACGCAATGTTCACCCGTCGCCTTTTTAAAACATCCGCTAGTTCCCTTCCTCTTCCAGTGATTGTACCTACATTCCAGCTCGCACATCTCAATTTTACTTCTCTCACATTCCGAGCTTGCCTCTTACGTCGCACCCGCCCGTTCTGGTGCGACAACCCTTGTCCATTTCCCACAGAAGCCGGGTGCTGCCCCTGCGCGTCGCCTGTGGGGTACGCCCTAGCCCTATCGCGCATCCTATTTTTTCCCTTCATGTTACTTGGGGTTTTGGCAAAGTTTTACAGTCGGTCGCCAGCCTGATACCAACCCTCCTTGGGAATGCTCTTGTTGGTGGTTTACCCGCCACCGCGCGGAAGTTAAATGGACATCCCGCCATTTGTCGGTCGTCAGAGCCTCGTTAGTGAGCAGCAGGGTGCACCGCGTGCAGGTGAGGTTGACGTTTGGGGAGTCTGGTTGTTGTGCGCTCCCCCTTACACCCCTTTGTTATCTTACTTGGTTGTCCCAACAAAAATATGGTCAACGCGCCGCCCGCCCGACAGCCAAAGCCAACGCCGCAGCGGCGCGGCCTGGGTGGGGGGGTTTGACTCACGCGCCTTGTACTATGATCTACCGTCAACTGAGTTGTGCTCTAGGTAACCACACCGCAACAATTTCTACATGTATTTGTATAAAATACTTACTTCCGTGAGTGAAACCGCGGGCACAGATAATGTAAAATACTTGGAATTGCATAATTTAATTTCCCCATCCCCGTTCCATCATCGGTACCCGTCGTACGGCGAGTTTCCACCCTTACGTTATTGACACCACAACGATCCGAACGAAGCGTTTCTCCGCTTCGTTTATACCGCGTACTTATTTTTTTTTTTTTAATAATTATAAACTAGTGCTTGACTGCAATCCTGCCTGATGGTAAGCAGTGATGCAATCGTTGATGGTAAAGCGCACTAGTTTATTAAGCCTATTCACTTAAAAAAACTAAGGAATAGGAAGGATTCATGACGGCTGTTGAGCGAGGTGATGCAACTACTTCGAACTACTACTACTACCTCGAAGAACTGTAACAATTTGCCAGCGGCGGTGTTGCCGTTGGACTACAATTTAAGTGTCTTCAAGGCTAGAGTGAATAGGCTTTTAATAAACTAGCGCGCTTTACCAACAACGATTGCGTCACTGCTTACCATCAGGCGGGATTGCAGTCAAGCACGAATGTGCCCTTAATAAAAAAAAAAATATTTACGTTGCATCAGGTAAGACTGGAAGCTGACCAAAACTTGGACAGGAAAACGGTGGGCAAATTGATTTTTTATTAGTATTACGATATTCAGACGAAGGGTCCTTAACCCTTCTAATTCGTTTTGCTGGGGATAAAGGTAACCTACGATTCCGGTCACTGGCTCCTCTTTCTCGGCGAAAACAAATAAAAGTCTTGATTATACGATCTTCGTAGTCATGGTGACCTAGTGGTTAAAACACCAGCCTCTCAACTGAATATGAGTGTGCGGGTTCGATTGCAGGTCAGGCAAGTACCGATGTAACTTTCCTAAGTGCTATTTTCTTTCTAAGTATAACTTGGACAGCAAGGGCTGATTACAAGGTGAAGGAAAACATCTTAAGGAAACCTGGACTTCGCTCAATCCTTCTCTGCATGAGAGGAGACATGTGCCCTACAGTGAGACGATATACGGGATGACGGTTGATGATGATACGATCTTCATACAGCTAGTTTAGGCCTCGTTCACTACAAAATTAGTTAACAGGTTATCGCGAACTGTAGTTTATTTTGATTTTGTGAAGCTGAGCTGTGCTGAGGTGAAGCTACTACAATCTGTCAGATTTCTTTATTAGATTTTCAACTTCATCTCTACATCGTTAAGGCTCAAGATTAATTAGGAATATTTGACAGTTTCGGGTAGCTTCACCTGCTGTCGTCCGTACAAACTGCACGGGAAATCATTAAATGACTTCTCCCGCTCTGGGTGAGCGGAAGGGCGTGTCAGACTTTTACCCACCCGTGTTCTTTCACTTACCTGAGCGCCAGAGGTATGTATCTCTTTCGAATAACCCGAGGCCCTGGCAAGCATCGCTCCTTGTGGACCCCATCAACAAACGCCAGCCTCATCGAACTGCTACAATCTGTCAAAATTGTTTAAAAAATTTTCAACTTCATCTCTAAAGCATTAATTCTCTGACCTCTACAACTCGAAGGTGATATTTAAGCATTGCAGTTAGACCAATTGTTAGACTTTTGAGGGCTCCAACAACCCGTAACGACTGCCATTAGATGTTCGTATAGCAACCGGGACCAACGGCTTAACGTGCTTTCCCAGGCACTACCAGACCAGTGCAAATATTCATATTCATCCATACAAATATTTGCACTACGCGAGGATCGAACCCGCGCCTCCTTGCGCAGCGGCCGCATTCTCTACCGCTACGCCACGGAGGCTGTCAAACCACCTTGTTCACATGTGTGTATTATTTAACAAAAACCCTGTGTGAACTCGATCTGATTCTTCATTAAGATGGAGCCAACTTCTAAGCAAATTCAAATGATCTTTGAAGCGAAGCGCTTCACAATTGTTTATGATCGTTACAGAACAATGGTAGTTATTTCATTGATGTAATTATTGTACTTGTAAATTGTAACCATGAGAAGATCAAAGGATCACATGAATGAGGCTTGTCTGTCTTCGCGCCATAAAATTGAGAGCTTTAGATGTGATTACAGATGCGTTTCGTTCTTCCTACGATACAAAGATTGATCAATCTTCGTTTAATTTGTATATTTTGCATTGTATCTTAAAATTAACTAATACAAAGGTGTTGAATAAGAATACAGTGTTATTCAACACCTTTGTATACCATGTTTAATGCAAATGAAGGATTTATTATTTATTATAATTATATCACTACGTTTGAAAAAAGTATTGTTACAGATCTGAACTATAATGCTTAACAAACATTAGTTAAAAGTTAAAGAGCACACAACTCGGTTCTAAATAAACACTACGCGTTTGATTGACTTGTACAATTGTATTTATTAATTGAACCAAAAGTTTATGAGTTAACGCCTGAGCTAAAGTTTTGATGAGCTGCCTTTACAAGCATGTTTAGCTGAGATGAACATAGCACGCAAAAAATTTAAGGTAAACTAAACTTTTAAAAATTGTCAACACCATCCTTTATTCTAGCAACACCGGTCTATATAAAGGTTAAGGTCAAGGTTTAGGTTAAGGTCTATAGAGACCAAACGACGCTACAAAAAACAAAAAGAAAAACAACGAATTTGACCCGAAAATTGCCGCTATTAGCCTGTTACCTACAAACCGCTGCGTAAAATGGTTTTACACGTCATTACGTACGTAAAACCCACTTCAAAGCATTTGTTTAGCCAGCCACCTCTCAATTATATTGTTTTGGAAGTTCCCTCCTGGTTCCTCTATCCGCGGATAAACCCTCCTGTCCTCTCCCTAAAATCACGACATTACATGCGGCTTTAACGGCTAATCGGCCGAAACGTTCGCCTAATCTTCTGGCAAATCTTTTCTCACTTTATCTTAGCGCTGTCAACTACCTAGTTAGCAAAATTTAGGGACGTAATTTTTATTTCTTTGATTTATGCTCGTTTTATTCTAAAAAGTTGGACTGGTTTTAAAAGTTATAAATGTCTGTGAGAATGAGTGGTGGAAGAAAGCCAAATGATTTAGTAGGTAATTGTGAACTGCGTGGTAGATTACTGCTCACTCTCTCTCACCGAGAGGAAGCCTAGGAAGGGGGACATTCTAAGCTAATTATGATGGTGTATCTTTATTTTGAGAGAAACGATTCGCCTTGGAGAAAAAGGCGGCGAGGAGGCCTTTTTCTCCTTAACATCTAACACGCGAAAACCTTGCCTCCATCAGCAAACGCTGGCAGGAACTTGGGATCACCTGCGATTAGAGTGGGGACTCTATCGGGCCACTGAGTAACCTTAAGGAAGGCGTTCTTGAACCATGTTCGAAGTTTTACTAAACTAATTTGGCATCTTAGAAGTAAAACAAATCAGCCGGTTTACTCGGCGGTAGGCCACAACATCGGCTGCCGGCAGAAGTTACCACCCACCAGACAAAGTCTTGCCGCCAAGCGATTCGTCCTGTTCCGGCATGATGTTTGGTGAAGCCGTACGGTATGGGGGATGGGTCTGAGCAGTTGTGTTGCGATGTGTGCCGGGTACGATGCGCCAAATGTTGTTGTGTAGGGAGTTTGGTTGTGGAGGGTCTCCAGATCAATCTCCCTCTAGCGCAGCATCGTTGATCGTGTTGTTGGGTTTAACATTGCATCACCTCGCTCAACTGCCGTCTTCCTTCCTATTCACTCAGTTCTTTTTAATGAATAGGCTTTTAATAAACTAGCGCGCTTTACCATCAACGATTGCATCACTGCTTACCATCAGGCGGGATTGCGGTCAAGCACAAGTTTATCATTATTAAAAAAAACGTAAAGCCCATCTTTTTCTCAACTCAGTTGGGGTCGGCTCCCAATCTCTAACTAGTTGCAGCGAAGTATCAGTATTATACATGAAGAGAATGCATATCTCCATGCCAATTCCTTAGCAATTGAAATAACGTTGAAAAACCGTTTTTAATTAACCGTAATCACATCCCAACAACAGCCAATGCCACAGACACGTTGACATGTTGATACTGAAACGCAATTTTTGTAATTATAAAAGCGTTCACAGTCTATAACTCGTTTTTCGGGAAAGCGAAGATGAGTGTCACGCGCATTTTTCATTGGACTTTTAAAATTATTTATAGTGTCGTTTACTAAATAAAAGCGCGTGATGTATGTAGCAAAAAACACTGTAATATCGCAGCATAGTGACCACATCATGACTTTGCCTCAAACCTCCCTCATAGACGGTTCACGCGGCCGTCTTTTTCAACTGTCTTTGGCGATATCCGCCATTATTGTGAAATAAAATTTTCAAAGAAATTCTATAATTTGTTACACGTGTTATTGGCAAAATTGTGGTATATATTCCACAGAGGCCATTGATCAAGGGTTGAGGTTGAATCTCACCTTGAAAAAGAATAACTCATTCAATCTGTCAAAAATATCTCTGATTTTATTTCTTCCCTACATTTTTGGAAGCTTTTTTCACATCGATTGTCGCTGATGAAAAATTGCATATAGAATTTCTATGTTTTCATTTATAGCAATCTACTATAAATGAAAACATAACTTCAGATTGTGAAATTTCTTATGAAAAACATTCTTAAAATGATCGAATGACGTAAGACAATCAAGACTTTCGGAGGCACGAACTGCCGAAGCAAAAAAAAATCGAAAATATATGAAGTGACGTCACCTATGGGGGAGGTTTGAGACAAAGTCATGGTGTGGCCACTATGCTGCGACATTTCAATGTTCTTATGGATTATTTACTGAATGCACTTTTAACTACATTGACAGCCTGCGTGACGTAGCGGTAGCAAACGCGGCCGCTGCGGAAGGAAGCGCGAGTTCGATCCAAATATAATGCATGAATATGAATATTTGCACTGGTCTGGTAGTCTCCAAAAGTCCAACAATTGGTCTAACTGCAATGCTTCGATATCGCCTTCGGGTTGTGGAGGTCAGACGGCAGTCGCTTCACGGAAAATATCTAAGTTTAGTCATAATCAGTAATTAGACTGGTAAAGCGGACCCCAGACTCCAAAGCTGAAAAGTTTCAGATACGACTGGGATTAACGCTGAGATGATGATGATGCACTTTTTACTACATAAATCACGAACTTTTATTTCGTAAACGACACTATAAATAATTTTAAAAGTCCAATGAAAAATGCGCGTGAGCGTGACACTCATCTTAGCTTTCCCGTCAAAACTCCTTCGAATTGTCTAATAGAATATGTGTCCTTGACCCGGCTTAAGATTTCAGGAAAACATTGTTTTTATTTCGCCATTTTTGAATACGAGGCCTTTTACTGAATTATATTTTTTTGTATTTTTTTTTTTCTCTCATTATCATCATCAACCATTTTCATTGTCCCACTGCTGGGCACAGGTCTCTTCTCATACAGAGAAGTATTTTGTTCATGTTATTATGTCTTTATTATTATTTTAGCGTATTATTGTTATAATTTGTGTTCTGTTTGTGCGGAATAAACAATTTTTCTTTCTTTCTTTCTTCTTTCCTTCTCATAGCAAGAAGGCCTGTGTCCCAGGTCGGAGTCGGAACGTTATGAGCTGATCATGCTCTCAACGATCATGTGGCTCAGAGGAAAAAATCTGCTAACTAAGCGCTGTACACGCAGATGATAGCATAGATTGATGATACATTAATGATCTAATATCATGTCGACCTTGTATATACAATCTATGTGTGTACTTATGGAGATAAGAAATATATTAGATGTGAAAACATCTTGATGAGATCATCAATTTACTTGAGACATTTTTGTCACTTCGAGAGGCTTGTGGTTCTGTAGGTAGTAACAGCTGCAGGAGTCGATCCATCAGGTTAAGCCACGACCGTGGTTCATGTTTGTGTTTCAAGCTTCAATACCGAGGTTCCTTTATGCCCTTTTTGGGTCGAGTCTGCAATTGCCTTTTCCTGGTTTTGGGCGGAACAAGAGGGCTCTTCGGACTATAACCCAGTCGTGTTCCTTTGTTATTTACAGACAGCTGTGCTGCTGGGGAGTTTGTTCCGCCTCTTCTTTTTTCCAGTGAAAGCACTAGGAAGTAGCGAAGGGTGGGCGTTTTGGGGGACTGTCTTATGTAATATTGATGTTAAAAAAGTGCTGATTCTCAGCCTAGTAGAGACTTTTGATTTTGATTTTATATTTATGAGTATTTATGAGCAGCGGTGGCCTAGTGCTATAGGCCGTGACTTTCAAGTTGTAGATCGTAGGTTTGAACCCCATCAGGTGCTTTACATTGTGTAAATCATTTCATCACCACTACTCTCAAAATGGTGAAAGAAAATATCGTGTAAACATCTCTGCCGTCGTATTAAGAGTCTGCTATTTCTATAAATTTGTCATTCCAAAACGATCTCATTATCATTATGCATAAAGTTCGTAATCTGCTTTATCATCATTATCATCAACCTTTTTATCAGCCTACTGCTGGGCACAGGTCTCCTCTCATACAGGGAAGGATTGAGCGTAATAACTAGAGGTGGTTAATATAGCGCATAGCGCCATTTTATAGCACGCTATTTTTTCATAGCGCATAGCGCACGCTATGTAGGTGGACGTTAAGACGCTATAACGCTATTTACGCTATGAATGAAATTGATCTAACGACTCGCACAGCGCGCGCCGGCACTCCGCGGGCGCTGCCCGCTATCTGCGCTATGCGCTATGAAAAATAGCGTGCTATAGAATGGCGCTATGCGCTATACGGGCAGTCAGTAATCGAGTGAGCGCTGTGGGCTATAAATGTATGTTTATTGTCGCAGCACGCTATTTTCATCGCGCGCGATCTTAATTGTTAGTGTAAATATTAGTATAAAGTTCTGTTGAAAAACGAACTAGTGACGATTATTTAGTGTCTGCAAAGGTATTATTAGTGTGTGTAAATATTAATATAAAATTCTGTTGCAAAACGAACTAGTGAATATTATTTAGTGTGTACTCTATGTAAAAATGTCTAATCGCAAAGGTGGTGGTTTGCCAATCTGGAACTTTTTTGAAAAATCTGCAGACGGCAGCAAGACTGCTATTTGTAATTATTGTCACTGACAGTTGTCCTTTAAATTTATTTTTTCGAAATCAGGATATACTATCAGTAATCGAGAAACACGGTTGTCTACTACAAAAGTAGTTCAACTAATGTTTTTAAATGTAAATAAAATATAAATTAATGAAGAACTACTGTATATATCTGTATAAAATGTAAATAGTTGTTTTTTGTATATATACAATCAATGAACTTTTAAATACGCCTATATTTGATTTACGATTTATTAAAATTAATGTTAGAATAACCTTTACCAATTATAGACAGTCCTAAGCCTGAAAAGTATGAAAGAGAGTTCATTGATATCTTTTTATATTGCTTTTTTTAGCGTTCCGTTATAGCATGCGGTCTATGTATCGAAGAACGCTATGTAAAGTAACGCGCTACGAAATGTAGCGTGTTGAAAGAATTATCGCGCCTGCTGGACGTCCACGTGCTTTCTTATTTATAGCGCGCTATAACATAGCGCATTTAATAGCGCGCTATAAATTAATAGTTTATAGTCTGTAGCGTGCTATTTTTTTAAAGCCGTTTTGAACAACTCTAGTAATAACCACGCTTGCTCAATGCGGGTTGGCGATTTCAGACTTAAAGTCCAGGTTTCCTCAAGATGTTTTCCTTCACCTTCTAATCAGTCATTGGGTGTCCAAGATATACTTAGAAAGTACATTATAACTTCAGAAAAGTTACATTGGTATTTGCCTGGTCTGGGATCGAACCCGCACGCTTATACTTGACAGGCTGGTATTTTTAACCACTAGGCCACCACAACTGTTAATCGCTTAATCCTTACTAATATTATAAATCGAAAAGTGAGTTTGTTTGTTCCGCTTTCAAGCCGTAACTACTGAACCGATTGCTTCAAAACATCAAACGTAAAGTTAAAAGTCCGGATTAAATAATAGGGTACCTACTTTTTATCCCGGAAAATAATTATGTTCCCGAGGGAAACCTAAAAAGCGCGATATAACCGATCTCCACGCGAGCGAAACCGCGGGCGGAAAGCTAGTTCATAATAAACGATCAGTTATCTTTCAGTCGTCTCGTCATGGAATGGTGTTAGAATGACATTGCTGTATTGCCATGATTATAAAACCCGTTAGTCGAAATTAATTTCTGAAAACTACTCAATTTGAATATAGAGTAGAGTGTCAGTTATTGACCACTGAATAGTCATAATGACGCCATATTGTTAGTAGATTACGAAACTTGTCAAAATCAATTATTATGAGATCACTGATAGACCATTCTAATACTATTGTAACAGCAAACTAGCGCCCCTGTATTTTACATATTCCACATCCTCAAATCGATTTAAAAAACCTTTTTTCTAATTGAGATTAAAATAAACTGACTTATCTATCGATCAAAAATACTGAATAAACCCGTCCAATGAAAGGCTTTGTAAAAACCGTTATTTATCGAGTGTATAAAGGCATTTTTTCGGTTTTCACACACTTTTAATTACTCGATACCGTGAACTTGCGTGGTGGGACAACATGAAAACTCTTTACTTAATTACTGACATGTTAATTAAATGCTTGTCAAATGTAAAATAATTATGATAAAGTAACCTGTTTTAGAAATTGGGGAAACTGGTCGTGTAATTTGGTAAATGAATTGGAAACGCGGTCACCTCATCGTGGGCGTTCATATCACGAGAATGTTTCCTCGGTTTTATGCCTGGTTACTGATACGTAAAAACACCAGCCTCTTAAGTATGAGTGGGCGGGTTCGATTCCAGGTCAGGCAAGTACCAATGTAACTTTTCTAAAGTTATATGTACTTTCTAAGTATATCTTGGACACCAATGACTAAAGGTGAAGGAAAACATCTTGTGGAAACCTGGACTTTATAAGTGTGAAATCGCCAACCCGCATTGAGCAAGCGTGGTAATTACGCTCAATCCTTCTCTGTATGAGAGGAGACCTGTGCCCAGCAATGGGACGATAAAAGGTTGATGATGATGATGATGATGACTGATATGTATACGTTTATATGTCAAACTGATACGTTACATACTGATACATGTGTATACCCGTGAGGCAGATCACAGCAAGAACTCACTTTGTATTGTGAAACCCATGATATATACCTGTGTATCACAAATAAACTATTTGATTTGATTTGATACTCTACTCTCCACAGTGGACAGCCTCTGTGGCGTAGCGGTAGCGAATGCGGCCGTTGCGCAAGGAGGCGCGGGTTCGATTCCCGCACAGTGCAAATATTTGTATGCATGAATATGAATATTTGCACTGGTCTGGTCGTGCCTCGGAAAGCACGTTAAGCCGTTGGTCCCGGTTGCCATACGAACATCTAGTGGCAATCGTTACGGGTTGTTGGAACCCTCCAAAGTCTAACAATTGTTCTAACTGCAATGCTTCGATATCGCCTTCGGGTTGTGGAGGTCAGACGGCAGTCGCTTCACGGAAAATGTCGAAGTTTAGCCAAAATCAGCAGTTAGACTGGTAAAAGCGGACCCCAGACTCTAAAGCAGAAAAGCTGTGGATGCGACTGGGATTAACGCTGAGATGATGATGATGATGACTCTACTCTCCACAGTGTGAAGGTATGAGAAACAGGGAGTAAAGTTCACTCATCCTCCATACAAAAGAGAGGATCCTCCGACCAGACGGGTGTTGAGTCTGACGGGCACTTTCCCCACGGTTGATGTTGGGAATTTGTATGTAGCTGTTGAACGGTAAACTCTGCTTGCGAGATGTAGAATTCGTGTGACGTCAGTATGACGCGTTGTTTGTTTATGGCGTTTGAAGATACCGCTACAACAGTATTAATTGAATAATTAGTTGTTTGTGGAGCACCATAATTAAATGCCATAACTTTTTAATAATCTTCGACGATGGTACAGATAAGATGGATTGGATTATGACTATATCCAATTTATTCTACTTCCTACTATCCTATTAAGCGGAATCGAAACTTATGTGGGTTGGCACCTATGGGATGGAGAAACATAATACCTCGAAAACTAATCGTATGTTGCATTATGGCATGATGTATGGTGAAGCTGTGCAGAAGACGGGTCTGAGCAGTTCTGTTGCGATGTGTGCCGGGTTCGATGCGCCAAATGCCGTTGTGCCGGGAGTTTGGTCGTGGAGGGTCTCTAGATCAATCGCCCTCTGGCGCAGCATCATTGGTCGTATTGTTGGGTGTAAAATTGTATCACCTCACTCAACTGCCGTCTTCCTTCGTATTCACTCAGTTTTTTTTATGAATAGGCTCTTAATAAACTAGCACGCTTCACTATCAACGATTGCATCACTGCTTACCACCAGGCGGAATTGCGATCAAGCACTACATTATAGTTGTATAAAAAAAACAATGTTACATCACGTGTACTTTACACCATGGAAAATAAATTCCCTCTAGAACTGCAGGTGGATACAGGAAGACATAAAATGTAATAAGCGTGACAAAGTAGCGCACAAGTTATACAAAGAGTTGTTGTTATTATACGTGTCTAACAAGCAACCTTATCACGTCGTAACAAGGCACATATACAACGTGTAACAAAAAGGGTATATACATACCAAGGGCATGGCATCTTTAGATGATATCAAACGATATCGGAAGGGTTTCAACTCAAAATAAAATACTCAAAAAATTGGTACCAAATTTTCGTTTTCATGTGTTTCTTAAAATAAAATCATAACAAACGTGGCAGCACACTACATACGTTAATAACTACTCGTTACCCGTCACGTTACTTGCCAAAATCCGATAAATGTCTTCAATATCTCTGTGCGACTAGTATGATAACGATGCCTATCACAGGCGGTGTTTATCCTCATAACTTCCTAACATAAAGAGATAGGATTAAAAAACGGCGCGCTCAATCAGCGCAATGTTCTTTTGTTGTTATAATCCCACAAATGTAAGGCAAAGGCATTCATCCGTACAACCTAATAATTTGCGATATTTAGTCGTAACGCAAATACGCGCGCTTTTTGACATTATCATATGTTGAATCCTTAATGCCATAGAAAAAAAAAATAAAAGCCAAAAAAAAAAATTGCCGAAAAAATTTAAAAGTTTCATTGCAGTACGGTTTACCCGTGTGGTAATGGTCATTGTAACACGACTTGGCAGGAATGAGTACTATTGAGATATGACTTATGGTTATGTATTAAGCAAATTACCAAATGGTAATTACCAAATGACTTTTCCAAATAAGCGATTTACTCTCGGTTCGAAAACTATATGTAATTAAAACAGTGATTAAGAAACACCAAGCTACTCCTTTTGACCCTAGATTAACATTGAAAAGAAGAAAAGATTTCATAGTGGATGTTCCTCAAACCAAAACCAAGTTCGCTAATATACAGTACAAAAAACGCTCAGCTCAGCTATACAATAGAATTAATAAAGAAATTTATGTATATAATAAGAATAAACATGAATAAAAAAAATAGTAACTAGTTGGTTAAAACCCTAACATATGATGAAACGGAGGCGCTGTTAAGATAAATATAACCCTACATCTGCCAATCTCTGCACCATCATGTACATACACATTTTGATTCATTCGTGTTCACACTCACACACTAACAAATTCACACTCCCAATCACTCTCACACGCACTCTCACCCACTCACTCGCATGCCTGCGTGCGTGCTGCATGTTTAGCCTTAATCCTCTCTATTGTTTTTTTTTTATTATTATTAGTTAGTTTAGTTTTGTATAACACAAGTACCTTAATGAAACTTATAAGTTATGGAAGAGCGGAGTCCCCTAACACAGGCTTTTCTGCTTAAAAGGAGGCTCCAATCACAAGATTGTAATGTTACTTGTTGTTGAAATAATAAATTATTATTATTATTAAATGGTCGTACAAAATATATGTATAAATATATATATATATATATATATATATAATATATTTATTAATTAAAGTAACAGAAGTAGTTATGTAACAAAAATACTGGAAAATTAATCAGAGATTTATTTTTAAATTTGGAGCTTCATGTTCAGTCTATCTGAACATGAAGCTTCCAAATTTAAAAGTAAGTATGCTTTTTTTCTTCAGTCTCAATCTTTCAAATAATACTTGAAATTTCCCTACATTATGACATATTTCTGACATCTGTTTGTCGCCGAGACGAAACTGCAACTAGATTTGGAACGTTTTAAATAACAGGATATTTTTTGCAGTCGTGGTGGCCTAGTAGTTAAAACACCAGCCTCCCAAGTATATGTGTGCGGGTTCGATTCCAGGTTAGGCAAGTACCAATGTAACTTTTTTAAGTTATACGTACTTTCTAAATGTATCTTAGACACCAATGACTATACCCAATCCTTCTCTGTATGAGAGGAGACCTCAGAAGTGGGACGATAAAAAGGTTGATGACGATAATGAAATACCGGAAATTGGCCTTCAGATCTAAGAAGCCTCAATCTTTCAAAAATACCTCAGATCTCCCTACATTTTGACAAGATTTTGACGCTTATTTCTCGCCGAGATGAGACGATTTTGAAAGTTTTAAATTACGGGAATTAGCATTCAGATCTACAATACTTCAACTCTTCAATGGCCTCTGTGGTTAGATATTATTGATATTCACATGTTTTTTTTTTTAGATTTTTCATTTTCTTATTTTAGAAGTTAGAGGAGGGGGGGGACCAACTTTTTTCCACTTTGGAAGCGTCTGTCACGCAAACTATTCGGTTACCACCCACCAGACAAAGTCATGCCACCAAGCGATTCGTCGTGTTCCGGCATGATGTCTGGTGAAGACGTACGGAGGACGGGTCTGAGCAGTTGTGTCGCGATGTACGTGCCGGGTACGATGCGCGAAATGTTGTTGTGTCGGGAGTTTGGTTGTGAAGGGCTTCCAGATCAATCTCCCTCTGGCGCAGCATCGTTGGTCGTGTAGTTGGGTTTAACATTGCATCACCGCGCTCAACTGCCGTCTTCCTTCCTACTTACTCAGTTCCTTTGAGTGAGTAGGTTTAATAAACTAGCGCGCCTTACCATCAACGATTGCATCACTGCTTATCAGGCGGGATTGCAGTCAAGCGCTAGTTTAAAATTTCTAACAAAAAAAAAATATTTAAAGACCTAGGTATCCATAGATACCCCACAAGTACGTGTTTGTTGAAAAAAAAAATTGAGTTTCAGTTCTAAGTATGGGGAGTCCCCAATATTTATTATATTTTTTTTTTATTTTTGCATCAAAAGCTTAATGCGGTTCAAAGAATACATCTACTTACCAAGTTTCAACAGTATAGCTCTTATAGTTTCGGAAAACAAATGGCTGTGACATACGGACGGACAGACGGACAGACAGACTTGACGAATCTATAAGGGTTCCGTTTTTTGCCATTTGCCTACGGAACCCTAAAAACGCCGCGTGAGCCGACTACTAGGAGATTTGAAGCAAAGCTATGATGTGGTCACTATGCTGGGATATTTCAATTTTCTTTATGAATTATTCACTGAATGCATTTTTATTACATAAATAACGCGCTTTTATTTAGTAAAGGACACTATAATAATAATTTAAAAGTCCAATGAAAAATGAGCGTGATATTCATCTTAGCTTTCCCATCAAAAAACAAAAAAAACAATGGTCTCCCTACATTTTGACAAGGTTTGACATTTTGTTTGTCACCGAGATGAGAATTGACTTTTTGTTGACAACGGATCTCCAAGAATGTTTTCCCAAGAAATATATTATAATAATTTTATTTCGCGCTAAATACTCTCCAGCGTTTAATGGTTTATTAATCGTTCGCACGTGTTCTTGGCAAAATTGTGGCGTCTCTCCCACAAAGGCCATTAATCAAGAATTGAATTGAATTGACTACGGATCTCTGAAAACATCACTAGTTCTTTGACCTTCCTTGCTAAATTATATTAGCAATAAACATAATTAGTTCAATGTCCTAGTATAATATTAACATCACAGTAACTCTCGCCCACTGAGTCATCAAGTGAACAAATGTTTTCAGGAAAAAAATACTCAATGAAAGATAAATTCCGATTCGATGTTGAAGCATACGGAACAAAATTCCGTATGCTTCAACATCGAAAACATATACAAACAATACTGCTACAATTTTTTCAAGATGTGGATACGAGATTTTTTTTTTTTATAATTTATAAACTAGTGCTTGACTGCAATCCCGCCCGATGCTGAGTGATGCAATCGTTGATGGTATAGCGCGTTAGTTTATTATAAGCCTATTCAATGAGGGATTTGTAGTCCGACGGAAACACCGCCACTGGCAAATTGTCCCAGTCCCTCGATGTACGATCTACAGCTCCCGTCCTATGTATTTTGGTATACGTACGTGTATAAGTCACGTAGAGTTGCATTGAAGCAAGTAAACACGAGAGTAGCGCGTGACGAGATATGGAGCGTGAAGTTTTGGGAGTATGTGAGACGGACGTGTCGGTATGCGCCGTGGTTCAAAGGACAGGCGGTAGCGATTATTATGTACTAGTTTTCCGCCCGCGGCTTCGCCCGCGTGGGGTTCGGTTATATCGTGCTTTTCGATTTCCCTCGGGAACATCTAATTTTTTCGATAAAAGGTAGCCTATCTTCTTTCTCAGGGTCTAAAGATTGTCTGTGCCAAATTTCATCAAAATCGGTTGAGAGGTTTAAGCGGGAAAGCGTAACAGACATACAAACAGACAGACAGACACGAGTTATTTTCGCATTTATAATATTAGTATGGATAACGGCGCGTGACTGGTTAATTTTGAATATTGTGATCTGTATTATCGTAACAGTATCAATTAACAGTAAATTACTCTACTATTTTTTGAAGTCGATTAATCGGTCGGTATTCGGATAAATTATGATTTTTATTAACGCCATGGAGCGAATGGTAAGACCGACTGGAGTTGCGTTTGACATAGCGATCGACCGTTGGCGCTGGGCATTCTTTGCTCAAGTTTCGATCGAGTGGATTGGTCTTACTTAAACCCAGTGGCTCTTATCTGTTTTAATCTGAGATTATCATTCAAATAAATGTGAATATTCATTACATTGAGGCGTCTGGCAAAAGTCGTGCCTCGGAAAGCACTTTAAGAGGGCGTATAAAGCTAGAAAAAAATCGGATTTCACCCGCGCGCTTCACACGCCCCGCACTCGTCCAACGCATCGAAAACGTTACCCGCGCCATGTTTTGATTTACGAGTACACAGTAAACGCAAAAAGGTCAGATAAAAATTGGCAAAGTGCGAGTCGGATTATCCGTCTATACTTTGAACTAAACAACAAACAAAATATTTTTTTAAATTATAACGAAAAGGTATGTAATGTAATCATACCTACTGTTAATTTTATTTTTTTGGTAAGACTTGGCTAAGCGCAACTCAAAGCATTCATTAAAATAGTATTTTTTGCTAGTCTTCTATAGTTATGATAAAAATTATAGATGACATTAAAAAATATTCAAGATGGAGGGTATAGATTTTAGAAAATATGTAATAGGGATGTATCCAAGGTATGAAAATCAAAAAAATATTTAGTCCCTCTTATAGATAATAAAGAAAATTAAGACCCTTATTTTTTATTTTGTCGATATTACCAAAAACTACTGAGATATAGCGTATTAAAGTTACGGAGTGGGGGCTAATTACGTGGTAAAAAATTTACCATGGCGTGATGACATGCGACATTTCAAATCAATATATCTTCCTAAGTATTAGAATGAAAGAAAAAATAAAAAATACGTGTTCAATATTTTATATAAATCTATCTGATGGATATTAAATTATTTTTTAGGATACAAGATACAACCCAATGGCCGAGGTTTTTAGGGTGCTGATTACGAACATAACATACAATTTGAAATCCGAAATAGCGGATATAAATTTTTAATAAAATATGTCATGGTTTTATTCAAAAAGTCATGGCGTAAGAAGTCGCAGACAGCAGTTAGTGACAAATAAAGCGAAAGGGAAGTAATGGTATAATTAAACGTTTTACTATTTAGTTGTTATGTTGAACAATTAATTTTGACAGCCTCCGTGGCGTAGCGGTAGCGGACGCGGCCGCTGCGCAAGGTCGCGCGGGTTCGATCCCGCACAGTGCAAGTATTTGTATGCATGAATATGAATATTTGCACTGGTCTGGTCATGCTTCGGAAAGCACGTTAAGCCGTTAGTTTTTATACAGATTCAATTTAACTCGGTGAAGGAGTGCAACACTACTACTAATAAATATGGTAGTCAGCAATAAGCGAAATAAGATTTCGACAGTGACATTTGATTGACGTGTCGTGTATCTAAGGCTATCGTATTTATATTATCTACCATATGACTGCGAAAAAAACAAAATATGAATTCCGAACATCCGGCCCATTAAATAAACTCAAATCAACACTCGACACGAACACAACGGGAAAATAGAACTGTCAAAGTCGCCTGCAATCAAACGTCATAAAAAAAGTATCATGGCTACCTTAATATAGGGGTTATCTCACTAAAAACGTTTCAAATAATTAATTTCATATACTTGACAAATTAATTTAGAAGTATTTTTATGAGAATCTTCTACTTTTTTCCTTTTTATCTATATAGCGTACTATGGCTCCGTTTATGTCTATTCGTTCATATTTATACATCAAAAATAATTCGAATTCATACAAATACTTAGTATAAAATATATTTTTTTGTAGTTGAGCACATATAAACCAAACAAACCGCAAAGTAAACTCCCCTCAACAAGCGAATGGTCAGGGTATCGATTTATTTTGTATATACTATTTGGCCACCATTACTCCAGTGCGTATTAAAACCTACACATACATTATAAATTAAAATGAATAAACAAACCTTTGACAATTAGCCATGAGTTGACGTTTTAATTCCTTATTTTCTCTTTTAGAGCGGTTTTTTGATTTTTTTTGTTTGCCATAATTTCGTCAAAGTATTTTCACGGGTACGGAGCACAGAAGCACAGTCCTCTCGTCTCAACGGAGCGATCGCAACTGATCAATGAAACAAAACATGCTTGTAACGCATGTACCAGGCGAAACAGAACGAGAGTGTTCTGCGCGGAATAAGAACGTAGTAAGCGGCAAACCAGTTTTTTATAATTACTCGTAAAATATACAATATTTTATGAAATCCCTAATACAGTCCCTCGGTAATATAATTTTATATTGTGCATTAAAATATTGACTCAATAATAGGCATAATTTTGAAAATAAATTGAATTTAGTTGAAAACTAGATGCAACTTTGTGATATTTTTCTATCGAGAAAATATTATAATTTCATGTTTTCACTCAGACCAGTCTCTCTTAAATATAATGTAATATCTATATTTGAAAAACCAAATAATTTGTAGATTATTATGGACTGTAAAAATCAAATCTAAAATCAACAATTTACCTTTATACCCCCTCTTAAGCCGTTGGTTCAGATTGCCATACGAACGATCTAGTGGTAGTCGTTACGGGTTGGTGAAGCCCTCGAAAAAGTCCGACAATTGGTCTAACTGCAATGCTTCGATATCGCCTTCGGGTTGTGGAGGTCAGACGGCAGTTGTGTTGTTTAATTATGGTTTTATATGAATAGCTTTAGTTTTTTTTTTAATTTATTTGTTTAAATTTATACTTATACTATTGGATTTTATACTGTATTGAGTAAGTAAGATCAATTTAAAGGGAACGATGGGGCTGACATATCCCCATAAAAGCCCGAAAATAGAAACAGATTTAAAAAAAAAAAAACAGTTAGACTGGTAAAGCGGACCCCAGAGTCCAAAGCTGAAAGGGCTACGGAAACGACTGGGATTAACGCTGAGATGGTGATGATAGCAGATAACGACAAGGCGTTTACTGTTGCCTGTTCTACGTCAGCTGTTAGTGGGTATATAAATCACTCACCATTTCTATGACGCTGTATTTCATAGCTTCAAATGGACGTTCCGTAATAACTTTTGCGCGTTAGTTTTGAACTTTTGACAAGGCAGTAGAGCTTGTGAAAGGGTAAGGGTGAAATACCATCTTCTGTTAAAAGGTTATTGTTTGGCCTCCGTACCTAAAGTGAGACCGTATTACTCTTAGAGTCCACTGTCTGTTTGTCTGTCACCAAGCTGTTCCTCTGGTGGCTAAATTTATAAAAAAAAAGCTAGTGCTGTACCACCGCAATCCCGCCTGATGATAAGCAATGATGCAATCGTTGATTGCAAAGCGCGCTTGTTTATTAAGACCCTATTCACTCAAAAAAAATGAGTGATATAATGTTAAGCCCAACAACAGGATCAACGATTCTGCCCCAGAGGGAGATTGATCTGGAGACCCTCCACGACCAAACTCCCGACACAACAACATTTGGCGCATCATACCCGGCACACATCGCAACACAACTGCTCAGACCCTCCTCCGTACGGCTTCACCAGACATCAATTCGACAGAACACTGCGAATCGCTTGGCAGCAAGACTTTATCTGGTGGGTGGTAACTTTTGCCGGTAGCCAGTGTTATTTATAACCTCCAAAAAAGGCCTAAAAAACTATTATAATTTAATAGTCAGATCTGTGCAATCCATTTTATTAGTAAAGACATAAATAGCATACAAAACTAAATTTAGTTAATACTAGCGGTCGCCAGCGACTTCGTTCGCGTGGAGTTAGTTATGCTCCGCTTCCATTGGTCGCAGACCAATAGGAGCGCGAGGTGATGGGAAGCATAACTAACTGAGGGACTGTTGCCCATTAATCCAGGAAGGCTTTAGGCTATACCTAAAGCCTTCCTGGATTAATGGGCTATCCAACGCAAAAAGAATTTTTCAAACCGGACCAGTAGTTCCCGAGATTAGCGCGAAGAAACAAACAAACAAAAAGACATATAAACAAACTCTTCGGCTTTTTATATTAGTATAGATTCCTCTGTTAAGGAACCTCCAGTAAGAACCGTGTCCAGTAAGGACTTGCATCACGAACGTGAGCTTGCCGTGTCGCCTTTCTAACTCCTAAAAGACGGGACTTATCGCCGCTATTCCTGCCCATCCGTTCGGGGATTACAGGCGTTAACATCACGCTAGTAACTCCCGTAGTAATACGTTAAATGTTGCAAACGTAATCTCTACACATTAATGTGATAGAATATCTTTTGTTCGATAAGCGCGTGATTAAGAAACAATCCATCCGGCACACTGACACGTTAGGTGATATGCGAAACGCTTCGAGTATTTAGATCAATCTTGCATGTGTGGACTGTGTGACGATGATACAAGTGATAGGCGTTAGCGGGCTGCTTATGCAAAGTGTAATGTAACGGGTAGAATAGTCGACTTCGGGCCCACTTGCCATAAATAAAAATAGAATAGAATAGAACGTAAAGGGCACAAGCGTAAGCGGCGCGGCGGTAGCGGGCGTAAGGGGACATACCAGGAGCACAGCTTCTTATTGTGGGTATTAGAAGGTTTTCGGCTCGTAATAAAATACTTTTTTTAATAATTATAAAGTAATGCGACCTGATGGTAAGCAGTGATGCAATCGTTGATGGTAAAGCGCGCTAGTTTATTAGGCCTATTCACTCAAAAAACTGAGTGAATACGAAGGAAGACGGCAAATGAGCGAGGTGATGCCATGTTAAACCCAACAACACGACCAACGATGCTGCGCCAGAGGAGGATTGATTTGGAATTCCCGACACAACAACATTTGGCGCATTGTACACAGCACACATCCCAACACAACTGCTCAGACCCGTCCTCCGTACGGCTTCACCGGACATCATGATCATTTCATCATCATTATTTGTTTTTGAAATGTTTAGAAGACTTTAAATCTAGTAGCTTATCCAGAGGTTCTGTTAGCTTTTGTAAAGCTGTAACGTTTTTTGTTTTAAATTAGGATGCCAAGGACCCTGATTCCCTTCTCCGCAAACTAAACTAAATTAAGTTCAGTGCATCTCATTTTTTCTATTTCATTAAGAAAAGAACAGAAGATAAATAATAATTTAGTCCTGTAAAAAATCTTTTTTACAAAAAAACAACATTTTTTTTGTAAAAAAGTTTTTGAAAGTTGCCCTTGTTTTCTCTGGTCTTCCACTATCAAACCCTGATATCCTTATCATGGGACCACCTTGGGAACGTCTTCTTTCCAACAGAAAAAGAACTATCAAAATCGGTTCATAAACGACGAAGTTATGCGCGAACAAACATAAAAAAAGCATATATACGGTCGAATTGAGTAACCTCCTCCTTTTTAAAGGCGGTTAAAAACAGTCCGCGCCTGGCGTAAATTTTGACGTATTCTTACTAGCCATGTTTTTAATGTTATCTTTTGTTGTTAGCTATAGAATATCTTATTATGATAGGCCTAAACTAATATTTTGATTGCCGCCGATTGCACGACTGTCAATTAAAGCAAGCTCGCTGTAAAGACATATTTGCTCGCTTTCTTACACGTCCTCTATTACATGGAGCAAACATATCCCACATGCTTAGTAGCTACACGTAGGCCATCATATTTTGTAATATGTAGTCATAATAATTTAAGACATGGTTTTATTGATAAACTTCTAATTGTAAGTAACAACCATTGAAAAATAATACAAAAAAACTGTATGTAAAACCGCTTCCGCTCATAACTTACCCAGCACTGATTCACATCGGAAACGCGTTCCCTAAATTCAGCGAATGAGTCGCAAATGACTCAATGTAACAATGCCACATATATACACACATCAAAAGTGTCTAGGGATCAAGCATTTTTATGCGGATTTCTTGAGATTGAGATGTGGCTTTGTAATAAATTTATGATTTTATAAATTTATATGGATCCTTTTTGGTGCATTTCATAATTTGAATCAGGAACTGTGAATCAAATTCGAGTAAAAGATGAAAATCAGCTGTCAATATTTTCCCTATAAAAACATACAACGCATTGAAGACATTATTAGTGCTACTGTTTCCCTACTACTGATTAAAACCAACGTTATTATGGAGCGGCGACGTCATTTAAGCAGGGAAGAAATGCTCAGAGCCGTGGGAATGATAGAAGCTGGTTCCCGGCAACGTACTGTGGCTTTAGCTCTGAATACAAGTCAGAGTGTTATCAGTCGACTTTGGACACGTTACCGAAGCACTGGTACCGTGGCTGAGCGCCATGGAGGACGGTATCGCTGCACCACACGGAGACAAGACCGATACATTCAAATCTTAACTCGAAGAGCTCCAACAATAACCGCCATGATGTTAGCCGTGAGGCTTCATCACTCTTCAGGGAACTTAATTAGCGACCAAACAGTCAGAAACCGCTTGCATGAAGTGAACCTTCATTCCCGAAGACCGCTACGGGTACCACCTATAGCAATGCACAATCGTAGGATTCGATATCAATGGGCTCTTGAACACAGAAATTGGGCAGAAGAACAATGGCGTTTCGTGTGCTTTTCTGATGAGTCTCGTTTTGGTATGAGACCGGATACAAGACGTATACGACACTGGAGAACCCCTGGACGCCAACAGCGATTAAAATCCTGCCAGGAAGTCCATCCTTATAGTGGTGGAACCATCATGGTATGGGCGGGTATTTGGATCGGCGGAAGAACTGAGTTGATTTGGATCAGAGGCAACCTCAACGCTCAAATTTATGCTGAAACGATTGTATCAGACGTCATCGTTCCTCTACAAGTGCAAATCGGTCCCTTATTTCAGTTAATGCATGATAATGCACGACCGCACACCGCAAGAGTTGTAAGACAGACTCTCGCCGCAGCTAACATCAATGTCCTGCCCTGGCCTGCTCAGTCGCCAGACTTGAACCCGATTGAGCATGCATGGGATATGCTACAGAGAAGAGCTCTGCCGAATATGGAGGGTATCCAGTCGCAAGAAGACCTTTTTTTGTTGTTGCAACGAACATGGGCGGCCATTCCACAGCGTGATTTGGATGAACTCATTTTGAGTATGCCAAACCGATGTTCTTGTGTTGTTAGTGTTCGCGGTAGAAACACGGATTATTAATTGTTTAAGTTACCCAATAAAATTTTAGAGAAAACTGTTATTTCAGTCTTTTTTTCGAACTTTTGTGTTAGTGGTTCAAATGTCAAATATCCCTTTATTAGGAAAATGGCAAATTTCTTTATTAATGCAAAGGTGACTTGGTTTATCGTTACTGTGACAAACGAAAACACTTTATTTGATGAATCCTTAAAGAAAATTTTAATTAATATCAATCAGGAGAAAAGTTATTGCAAAAATATATGTTGATCCCTAGACACTTTTGATGTGTGTATTACTGAATGGACTTTATTTTAGTCCACATTCTTTAATGACCGAACTAAAAACTTTTTATTGCAAACGTCAGTAGCAATTAACATCGCAGAGCTGTCGGGATCCAGAAAAGTGAACGTGTTTAATGTGGACACTGCAGACATTTTCTGTTATGTTTCTTAAAGAAATTAATTTATTTCGTTCTGTTACGGCTTGCGGCACATATAGCTTAATTCCATATTTTTTAATGACCAACCAAAACAGATTGGTGTTATGAGTTTAACGTGTGTATCTGTGTGTTTGTCTGCGCCATCGTAGCTACCAAATGAATGAACTGATTCTGAGAAGTCTGCGTTCAGAAGATATCCTTAATAATATTATAAATGGGAAAGTGAGTTTGTTTGTTTGTTTGTTCCGCTTTCACGCCGTAACTACTGAACCGATTGCTTTGAAATTTTGCAGACGTAAAGTTAGAAGTCCAGGTTAAATAATATGGTACTTTTTACCCCGGAAACATTACACATTCCCGATGGAAATCTAAAAAGCGCGATGTAACCGAACTCCACGCGGGCGAAGCCGCGGGCGGAAAGCTAGTGCAGTATAAAGAAAAATATGCAATGAACTTAAATTTTATTTAGTTTGTAAATAAAGGAATCATTGTGAATCATGCGTAACATACTATTACTATCAATTAGAATCATTTTGAATCATATTGCTAATCCATTGCTCCATGTGTTTGAAAAATGCGCCTGAATCACAACGCAATGTATATTGCCGAACTGTTAAAACGAAACCCATATGTTGCCACTGATAGTGTGTTACCCACTTACCCTGCTGTCTGTAGAGATGAGAGGTAGACGCTCCATACAAAATACTGGTAAGTATGCAAATACAGTTGCAATCTTCAGTCGCCGTTTGTTTCTTCAGTTGCCGTCTTCCTTACTATTCATTAAGTTTTTAAGAGAATAGGCTTAATAAACTAGCGCGCTTTACCATCAACGATTGCATCACTGCTTACCATCAGGCGGGATTGCAGTCCAGCACAAGTTTGTAATTATAAAAAAAAATATATACAGGGTTCGGCACTCGAAGTGTTACTAATTTTACGTTGCTATAGCAACTAAACTGTTAACAATATGGCGCCCATTTTTTTCACATTCCTAAGTGTATGGTATTGTTAATAAACTAACAAAAGCCTACTATTTTTCGTCGTTGTTAAAAAAAGTTTTGCAGATGGAAGTCAAACGAAACAGTGTCATTGCTTTGTATTTGGCTGGAAAATCGCAGGCAGCCATCGTTAATGAGCTATGACATTTACATTTGAACAAAATGTTTGTGTATCGGACCATCACGCGTTACAATGATACGGGTAGCATCAAAAAACGCCATGGAGGTGGATATCCAACAACAGCAACATCATCAGCAATGGTTCGAAAGGTAAAGGCTAGAATTAAACGAAATCCACGACAAAGCGCAGTTAAATTGGCGAAAAGTCTTAATGTATCTGCCCGGAGCATAGGGCCCATATTAAAAAATAAACTTCAACTGAAGCCTTACAAATTGCAAAAAGTGCAAGATCTTGACACACTTGTCAGACACTTGCACAAAAGACAGTTTGTCTAGAAAGAACTTAAAGCACTTGCACGTTGATAGCTTGCTTGAAAATTTGGTATTTTCCGATGAAAAAGTTTTTACCGTTCAGCAATATGTGAACAAGCAAAATGATCGCGTATGGTTAAAGTGTAAATAAAATGACAATTTAGACCAACGAATTGCCTTGCGAAAGCAAGCACCAGCATCTGTGATGGTTTGGGCGGCGGTAATTGCCATGGGACGCTCACCTCTCGTTTTCATTGACCAGGGTGTAAAGATAAACCAGCAGATCTGCCGTAAAAAGATTTTAAACGATGCTTTGTTACCTTGGGCACGTAAGCAATTTGGTAGAAATCATTGGACCTTTCAAAAAGACTCGGCACCATCTCACAAAGCTCGTGAAACCCAAAATTTTTTATAAGAAAATGTTCCGAGCTTCATTTCTTCGCAACAATGGCCACCATGTTCCCCGGACTTAAAACCCAATGGATTTTTCCATATGGTCAATTCTAGAAGTCAAAGTGTCAACAATAAAATATGAGATGGTCGACGCCTTAAAGATTGCGCTTCGCCGAGAATGGAACAAAATACCAGCAGACCACATTCGTGCAGCGTGTGAAGCCTTCTCGATCAGACTCGATGCTGTTATCCACGCTAAAGGTGGCCATATCGAACAATAGCTTCTTTTTTTAATTATTGTATATGTCTTTTTTCGATACTGAAGTTTTTAAATAAATATGCTCATGTTTAACAGAATTACAGCATTTTGAATTGGTAACACTTCGAGTGCCGACCCCTGTATACGCTCACCCTAATTTCATAACACACTATTACTATCAATTGGAATCATTTTGATGCATACTGCACATCCACTCCTCTACGTCATTTTGATGCATACTGCACATCTACTCCTCTACGTCATTTTGATGCATACTGCACATCCACTCCTCTACGTCATTTTGATGCATACTGCACATCCACTCCTCTACGTCATTTTGATGCATACTGCACATCCACTCCTCTACGTCATTTTGATGCATACTGCACATCCACTCCTCTACGTCATTTTGATGCATACTTCACATCCATTCCTCTACGTCATTTTCTGTTTATGAGAAACCCGAGTATAGTTTGTTCAGATAAGCAACTGAATCGATTCTAGCCATTTTTACACCATGTCATATTTATTCCCAAATATATTTAGAAATTATTGCAGTATGGTAACCGAGCGCGCACGGTAGATCATAGTACTGCGCTCGAGCCAGAGGTCAACGCACCGCGCTCGCCCCCCGAGCGGAGCGTAGACCATATTTTTGTTGGGACAGCCAAATAGGATAACAAGCTCATAACTTTGTGGTTTTTCATAATACATTTTTGAAATTTTGTACATAGATTCTTTCCTTAAAAATACTGGACACGTGTTTCAGGTTTCGCATAAACAAATTATAATGTTGTATATGTTCGAAGTATGAGTGCGCGGGTTCGATTCCAGGTTAGGCAAGTAAGAATGTAACTGTTTCAAAGTTATATGTACTTTCTAAGTATAACTTGGACACCAATGACTGAAGGTGAAGGAAAACATCTTGAGGAAACCTGGACTTTGTGTCTGAAATCGCCAACCCGCATTGAGCAAGCGTGGTGATTACGCTCAATCCTTCTCTGTATGAGAGGAGACCTGTGCCCAGCAGTGGGACGATAAAAAGGTTGATGATGATGATGATGATATGTTCGAAATATGTGACTGCTCAACAAGGTTAAACGTGTCACGCAATGAATGCTGTTCAAATGTCAAAATGAAACCCATTGCTACTGATAGTATGCTACGTAATTACACTGCTGTTTAGACTGAAAGATGATCCCAATATATTGGAAGGCCAAGGAAGGCATTGGAAGGATTATTATTATTATATGTTTTTTTTATACAGCGTGTAACAAAAAGGGTATATACATCAAGAACCCCTGAAGATTATAGGTGGTATAGAAACTCTACACAAAGTTTCAGCTCAAAATAAATTACTCGAAGAATTGATACCAAATTCTTGAATTCAAATATTAACAAACGTGTAACAACACTACGGAGGGTCAACAACATTCCAAGTCACTTGCTAATATTACAAAACATTTCTTCTGTAAATCTGATCGCCTAGTACCTATCAGCCTACCTATTGTTGAAACGCGCGGCTGCGACGCGCGCGTCCATGAGATGCTGACAGTGGCCCGCCCGGTACTTTGTACCTACCTACCTACCTGCCTACTTAAATTTTGCCTCAAAAAATAGCTTAACATAGTCCGAACAATCAGCAAACTAAATATGAAAATTAAAAATAATAATTTAATTAACTTACATTTTTTAGAGATGTGGTTCGATGTGACGCCCTTGGTACTGTACACACAAGGTCGCTCGTTTGTGTATCGACACCTGGACATTCCGTAGCATGTCTGGTGTCACTGTCCTGAAAGCGGCTTCGATTCGCTCTCTCATTTGCTCTGCTGTGTCACATGGCATTGCGTACACTATGTTTTTAATATACCCCCACAAAAAGAAGTCTAATGGAGTTAGGTCTGGAGATCGCGGTGGCCAAGGTACATGTCTGCTACCGCGCCCAATCCACTGACGAAAACGCATATCTAAATGCTCCCGAACATCACGTGCATAGTGTGCTGGAGCGCCATCGTGTTGGAAGATTAAATTGTTGCCCATCACGAGATTAGCGTAACCTAAAATTGATAGGCTTTCTGTGAGAGCATCGTCCAATTCGTTCGTTAAAAAATTTAAATAATTTTGACCGTTTAGGCTGTGCGGCAAAAAATTGGTCCCACGACAACATTTCCCGCGATACCAGCCCACACGTTTAGTCGCCATTGGTGTTGAAACGACGATTCCGTAGAAGCATGCGGGTTGGCGTGAGACCAAACATGGTCATTGTGTATGTTGCTTATCCCTGCTCTCGTGAATGACGCTTCATCTGTCCACAGTACTCTTGAGCCAAAATCTGGCGAAGCTGCTACCTGACCGCAGTACCACTCGCAGAAGGTCACGCGAGGCAAACAATCTGCAGGTGTCAGTTCCTGGGTGCGACGGAAGTGGTATGGGTGCTGACCGTCATTGTTCAACACTCGCCATACTTGCATATGGTTACACGCACCCAGCGCTAATGCAGCTCGCCGAGTACTAGTACGTGGGTTATTTTCGAAATGTTCGAGTACGGCTTCCTCTAAATCTGGATCGGTAGTGTTCGGGCGACGCCCTAATCCAGGAGCGTGAAAAAAACCAGTTTGGTGCAGACGATGTACCATTCTATGGAAACACGCCACCGAAGGGAGCTGTCGATGCTCACCTTCTAGCCTACCATCGATAAATCGCTGACGATATAGTTCCCGAGCCGCTCGCACATTACCATCCTGTCTTCCGATACACAAGATCATCTCAAAGTATTCAGTATTGCTTAGGGCCATTGTACACACACGTCACAAGTTCACAACACAAAAATCGCAAAGCGCGCACGCGACCGCAAAGTTCGATCCTTAGAAGTGTACTGAACTAATAGGAATTATGAAAAATTGAACTTTATTTATTTAGTTACTTAATTTCACTTTCGGCGTTTTCAAATATTTCGCCAAAGATAGTAGACAAATGGAACAAAACATTGTCATCTCTCTTAAAATATTCACGCAGACGGCGCGCGCGACCGAGACACAATATTTTATCATGTTCAACATGATTTCTTTCGGCGCGTTCAAAAGTCACTCACACAGCAACAATGTATGTGTGGAACAACGGACAAAAACAATGGAAACATTGTCATCTCTCTCACAAAATGCACGCCGCCGGCGCACGCGACTGAGAGATAATATTTTATCGTATTCAATTTCATATGTTTGAGCTAGGACATTCAATTAGGGTTCTGTGATTGTGGAACCGCTGTTTAATTCAGCGATAACAATCCTCGTATCTCTTGCACTCCTAGTACGTCTGCGTATTTTTTATTTATTTTGAAAAGGTAAATTAAGACTATACTGTACTCTATCTATCTACTGCTGAGTTTTAAGCTATAATATTTTTGCAAAAGGCAAAAACTTTTATGTCGCAGAAGTAAATACGCAAAGACTAACTAAAATTTTATTTATCTACGGAACTCATGGGGACCTTTTTTGTACTAGGACACACATAAGTTGTTTAGAAATGATATTTTGGGTTCATTTGAACAGATATGAAATCCTTTTTCGTAGTCTCTTTCGCACGTTTATCTAAGTAATTAATTTTCCATAAACTAAGTACCTACCTATGTATGGCAAATGGCAATCGACATGAAAAGAATTAGTTACGTAAGGAAATTTATAGGAATGTAGTTAATAGATTGGGTATTATTTAGTCTGTTGTAGTTACCAGCTCGATTCTCAAAAACTACTGAACTGATTTGGATAAAATTTGGCAAAGATATGGTTTATAACCAGGATTAACATAAAGGACACTTTTTATCTCGATATTCCCAGGGGATCGAAACTTACGCGGGTGAATCCGCAGGGAGCAGCTAGTATTTAAATGCGAAAATTTGTAAGAATGTATGTATGGATACATCCATCCATTCATCTAAACATTTTTACAAACTTTCGCATTTTATTAGTAGGAAGTAGGATTGAGTAGCTACTGAGTGAATTGCAGGTAGTTGACTGCACGATTGACGTAGTGGTTAAGCGATTGACTGCTGCACAGCGTGTCGCGGGTTCGATTCCCGCGCGGAACAAATATTTGTATGACCTACAAGTAGTTGTTCCAGCTTTGGGTGTTTGTGTGTGTATCCTCCGTGCTTCGGAAAACACGTTAGTTAAGCCGTTGGTCCCGGCTGTCATTCGTAGATCTGTGAGACAACCAGTCTTACCAAGGGATATCGTATTACCCAGTAACTGGATTGTGGAGGTTAGATGGCACTCGCTCCATGTAAAATACTGGTATTCAGCCGAACCCGGTTGGACTGGAGGCGGATCCCGGGCTCCAAAGCGAAAGCCGCGGATACAACCGGGAATTGCGCTTTAGATGAGAGAGAGTTACCAACTCGGTTCTATCGATTTGTTAGATAAGTTTACTCATTTATAAAATAAATTGCGTTTTTTTATTGTTTTACGTAGGTGACTAAAGCCGCTAGACGTTTTTCGATTTCCAGCGCACGCACTCGCTCTATTTTATGACTTGGTTTGTTGTTCACAAACATAAAGTTAGCTTTTGTAGAAAAAACTTATTTGTACGTAAAATTATTTTTCCGAAAAAAAAAATGTTAAGAAAAATAAACATCCGGAACCCTTTATCCACTGTTTGAAGAAATACCAGGAGTAAGAGGTTTGTTTTTATTGATGAACTGTTCAATGACCCCGATCAGCTGGCTTTTTGCTAGTGTTGTATTGATTTCAGTTTGAAACTGCGGTTTCTGGTATCATATGTATTGGAATAATTCATAACTTCCTACCATGTAAACATAAGATTAGAGAGAACCCTTCCCGTATCGTTTCTTATCTTATCAAGAGGCCGTCCACTTGGTATGTATATACCCTTTTTGTTACACGTTATTATAAACTAGCGCTTGACCGCAATCCTGCCTGATGGTAAGCAGAGACGCAATCGTTGATGGTAAAGCGCTCTAGTTTATTAAGAGCCTATTCACTCTAGCCTTGAAGACACTCAAATTGTAGTCCGACGGAAACACCGCCGCTGGCAAATTGTTCCAGTCCCTCGATGTACGCGGTATAAAGGAGGAGGCGAAACGCTTCGTCCGGATCGTAGTGGTGTTAACAACGTAAGGGTGGAAACCAGCCGTACGACAGGTCGTCCGCTGGTGGAACGGAGATGGGGGAATTAAATCATGCAATTCCCTCGCACACTCCCCGAAATGCATCCTATAGAACACCGAAAGGCTGGCTACTCTACGCCTGTGCTCTAGGCTTTGGAGACCAACTCGAATTAGATCAGGGTCACCAATCAGCCTCTTTGCACGTCTCTCCACTGAATCCAAATATGTGATGACTTTCTGTATGTAACGGCAAAATACATATGCCATGCTGAAATTAACGTAATATTTAGAAAACCCAATCGATCTATTATTATCAAAATACATCTAAGCAAACATTTTCTTAGAAATCGATCATACGTTCATAAACTATGATTAATATAATGAAAACAGTTTTCGCGAGAACAGTAAACATTATTTAGCATATTTCGTTCATCGGGAAACTCGTACAGTAGTCAAAATAAATACTTATCGTAGTGAAGGCCGTGGGTTTCGTTACACATAATTAATGAACAACTGAACTCGAGTGTGGTCCCGGTATAAATAAAACGCGGAAACCGGGAATCAGGACGCGTTGACGGGCAAAATTTTCACTCAAAAATGTTCTGTATTTTTAACAATTCTCGCAAATTAATGGCATTTAGTAATTTGATGACAGATTTGTCATCACTTTAATCATACGAGAAGTGAAGTGTTTTTATTATTTTACTGCATATAACAGATAATTAATGTGAAATATTAAAACATTCTACATATATTTTTTGTCTCGTTGTAAAAACATGTGATGATCAGTAAACATGTCAGCTTCTTAATTAATGTATACCAAGAATACTTCAATCAACATAATGACATTGAAATGTCACAGTAAATATAGCACAAGGTCACAATCATTCACCTTTTTTTTATTCTGGATGGGAAATCATCAAATGATGTCTCCACTCCCGCTCTGGGCGGAGCGGAAGAGCGTGTCAGGCTTTTACTGACTAAGGTCCGTATTACAGAACGTCACTCAAGCATTGATATCTGCTTAAGCATTACTTAAAACTAGTTTCAACCAATCAAAAGGCTTGAAACGAGACTTAAGTAGAGCTTGAGTTTGAGTGACGTTCTGTAATACGCACCTAAAACCCACCCGTGTTTCTTCACTTGCCTGTGCGTCAGGGCCACGGTTTCTTTTTTAACCAACCCGCAACCCTGACTCATGAGGCATGGGTGTTCGTGGACCCCGTCACGATGTGCTGACACACGTCAATTACCTAGATGCAATACGTTATCGTAAAGTGGCGGTTGAAAATTGTAATTGATCCCCGTACCTTCAAGATTCCTAAATAAAATATGAACCTTAAAAATCATAAATTCAAGCTAACAATTAATTTCCGAGAACATAAAAATCCCGGGAATTCTAAATAATAACACGCAAAACTCATTCAATACGAAAGGAAAACAACCGATCCCGATACTCATAAATCTCGGTATCAAGGTTACTTAAGTGACAGCTCTATGCAACATCTGTTCCAGGGAACTGTAGGGCCACCATCCCGCTACGGTTCCTGGGATTTAATTTAATTTAAATGGACTATCCAACACAAGAATACTTTTCCAATCGAACCAGTAGTTCAACTTTATAATCTATATAATCTATACTAATATATGAAGCTGAAGAGTTTGTTTGTTTGTTTGTTTGAACGCGCTAATCTCGGGAACTACTGGTCCGATTTGAAAAAATATCTTTGTGTTGGGGTTTAGGCTATATAACATCACGCTGCGACCAATAGAAGCAGAGCATAACTAACTCCACGCGAACGAGGTCGCTGGCCGCCGCTAGTAATGTATAAAGCTGAAGAGTTTGTTTGATTGTTTGTTTAACGCGCTAATCTCAGAAACTAATGGTCCGATTTGAAAAATTACTTTTGTTTTGGATAGCCCATTAATCTAGGAAGGCTGTAGGCTATATTATATCACGCTGCGACCAATACGAGCGGAGCATATAAAAAAAATATATCGAAACCTACGCGGGTGAAACAGCGGCGTGCAGCTAGTATTAGTATAAAATTAAGAAGTCGTCTATTTGTGTTTTCCGACTATGATGATCAATAATATGTCTCCCGTTTTGAAAACTTCTCCTGTGCCCAGTTAAAACAAAATTATTTAGTCACATGAACAGTTTTATTGCAAATTACAATTTTTTTATTGTTCGTTCCCCAATTGAGAAGGGCCCACAAGTAACTCCACAGTCACTCTTTTAAAAAATAATTTGTTTTACAATATTTATACAAATAAATTTTAACTGCGTGTAGTTCTTTTTTTTTTTTCTTTCTTTATTTTTTGGCTTCGCACGGTTTGTGCATTTAGCCAATGTCACGTAATTATGAATTATTAGGTATTCATGGCGAAAAACACGGCCGCGTGACCCGTCTTACGAGTGAGGTTTGGGAAAAAGTCTTGATGTGGCCACTATGCTGCGATATTTCACTGTTCTTAATGAATTATTCACTGAATGCACTTTTTACTACACAAATCACGCGCTTTTATTTAGTAAACAACACTATAAATAATTTTAAAAGTCCAATGAAAAATGAGCGTGACACTCATCTTGACATTCCCGTCAAAAACCTCCTGCGTGTAGTTATGGAGAGAAGTTGAGACCTATTGTGAGGGTTGTATTAAGAGGGGACTCTAGTGGTGTTTTCTCTATACAAACGTATTCCGCTGTTTTCTTCGTGGATAATGCTTTTAGAGCAATGATTCATTATCTACAATTTCACACCTTGATTATACGCCTTAATAAATAAAAGAAATATGATGTTTCAAAATCCCGAAAAATAACCCATTTTTACCGCGATGTTCAGACGACTATTACACAAATGTGATAAGTTTTTGACAGAAAAGAAAATAATAGAGATATAGGTATACTCATCCTTTAAATTTTGATGTAAAAATAATTGAGATCTGTCGTGTTTTGAAAAAGAAAACAGCGGAATACGAAACATCTTTGGTCAACATTTTTGTGTAGGTAAAATTAGCCTGAGTTGCAACTGTCCCTTTCGCACTTTACGGGGAAAGGTTGAAAGCGGCGGGACGGCAATAGTTTCTTCAAATACATATTTCTCAAATTTCTCGGCACTAGAATCCACTCTTAAGGACCTACTTTAAGATCTATATTATTATAATCTATACACCTTTGTAACCATTTACATGCACTACTGTACGAAATATATCGCAGTCTTGTTCGAGCCTTCACTAGTTTCATTTACCATCACCTTACATGGCGACCCTACTAGGATTCACCGTATTTCAGGAACAGGGCACCTCACACTATCAACAAGTAGGTACCAATGAGAAAAGTGTGTGAATGAAATAATATGTATATTTAAAAGATATTAATTTCTGTGGCCTACTATTTCTAATAGGGTGTCCATACCCAAAGGGTAATAGTAGGACCTTACTACTAATACTCTACTGTCTGTCTGTTCTTGTCTGTCTAATTAACCGTAATATTATACCGCAGTTTATGATGGTTTTCTCGGTGGTAGGCCATAACATCGGCTGCCGGCAGGAGTTACCACCCACCAGACAAAATCTTGCCGCCAAGCGATTCGTCGTGTTCCGGCATGATGTCTGGTGAAGCCGTACGGAGGACAGGTCTGAGCAAGTGTGTTGCGTTGTGCGGCGGGTACGATGCGCCAAATGTTGTTGTGTCAGGAGTTTGGTCGTGGAGAGTCTCCAGATCAATCTCCCTCTAGCGCAGCATCGTTTGGTCGTGTTGGCCTTGGGTTTAACATTGCATCACCTCGCTCAACTGCCGTCATCCTTCCTATTCCTAAGTTTTTTAAGTGAATAGGCTTAATAAACTAGTGCGCTTTACCATCAACGATTGCATCACTGCTTACCATCAGGCGGGATTGCAGTCAACTAGTTTATAATTATTAAAAAAAATGAATTTCTGTTGCCTCTATAACAACTATACTAGGTACTGCTGGGAGACAGGCCTTCTTGTGATGAGATCAAGCAGGCCGTAACCAACCAAACGGACCCAATGCGGGTTGGTAAATGTTACAAAACGTCGAATTATTTACTTTTACGCCATGCCGGTTTTCACATGACGTTTTCCTGATTTAATCATTCAAACTTATGACACAAAAAGCAGTCGTTACGGGTTGTTGGAGCCCTCAAAACTCCAACAATTGGTCTAACTGCAATGCTTCGATATCGATTCGGGTTGTGGAGGTCAGACGGCAGTCGCTTCACGGAAAATTTCGAAGTTTAGCCAAAATGAGCAGTTAGACTGGTAAAGCCCCCAGACTCCAAAGCTGAAAAGCTTCGGATGCGACTGCCATTAACGCTGAGATGATGATGTTCAACATATATTATTTCTCCAAGGGTCTGAAACCGTTTTCTCCCTTTTTCTCTCTTTCTATCGAACCAATCTGAAGGTCCGACCCACCAATCGACAGATATTCGTCCCTGGTACCATGGAATACTATTTTATATAGTGCGAATTTTTCGCACGGGTCAGCTAGTCATTATTAAATACAATTTACATAAAGTAAATTGCCTGTCTGGATGCCACCCTCGACCTGCGGCCATTTTCACTAGACCCGGTTTTTCATTGTTATTGCTCAATGGGTCAGCTCTAGACCTCTATCATGATGGAAAGTGCTGGATGAGGTATATGTTGGGGCGAACGTAACCAGAAAATTCGTGTTCACTCTTACTTTGGATGGTGATAGGTTAATTGTGTAAGGAACATAGAAGCTGGCTAACAAACAAATCAGCATTACAAATGAATAATCCATGCATTGCAATGACACGCCGGTCGGCAGGTGCTCTGAATATATTTTTAGTGAACGACTGAAAGTATTTACATTGACTCATGCGCAGATTTAGCCACTGTGGTCGGTAACCACATTTGGTTGACGTATAAGCGACAACCACGGTCAGTTTAAAAAAATAACATACCGGATTTACTAATTTGAATCGTGAAATACCTGTTACTCTTAATTTTGTTTGCATACAAACTAAGGGATACTCTTAAGAAAATGTCTTATAAATATATAGAGAATGTACTAATTGTGCTGAAGTGGCTATATTTGATACCTAATATAATTTGTTTGTAAATATTGTTTATTTATTAATTACTTGAGATTGTTATTAGAACTCTTATCGCTTGAAACACAGGATTTCCTAGTATAGGTGTGTAAGACTTAGATTTATGATGTAGGTACATTAGTAGATACAGTAGGTACAAGTCTAATTGTAATAATTTATTAAATAATGAAATCCGTGATTTGAGAAACATATTTTCATTCCTGTTTAGGATTCAGTAGCTCAAAAAAATACCTAATCGTAGAAACATGAATAAAAATTGAATATAAGTACTATTCCCGTTTTCGATTTCATGGAGGTACGATCCTACAATTCATCTCATCATCATCATCAACCTTTTCATCGTCCCACTGCTGGGCACAGGTCTCTTCTCATACAGAGAAGGATTGAGCGTAATCATCACCCTTGCTCAATACGGGTTGGCGGTTTCAGACTTAAAGTCCAGGTTTCCTTAAGATGTTTTCCTTCACCTTCAGTCATCTTGGACACCAATGACTGAAGGTGAAGGAAAACAACTTGAGGAAACCTGGACTTGAGTCTGAAATCGCCAACCCGCATTGAGCAAGCGTGGTTATTACGCTCAATCCTTCTCTGTATGAGAAGAGACCTGTGCCCAGCAGTGGGACGATAAAAAAAATGTTGATGATGAAACCTTTCAACAACTTCGCTGAATTTAATTAACAACAGCCTTTTTTTGTTTGTATGGGAAATCATCAACTGACCTCTCCCACTTTGGGCGGAGCGGAAGGGCGTGTTAGACTTTAACTGACCCGTGTTTCTTCACTTGCCTGTACGCCAGGGCCATGGTTTCGTTTTTTAACCAACCCGCAACCCTGACCCAGGAGGCATCAGTCTCGGAGGGGTCGGTCTCTTTGAGGCGCGCGTGACACACAACGCGCCGTCGAACCGGGCCGGCTTGTTGACAATGTGTCTGTTCAATAACGTTAATAACGCAATGAATGTTGTTGCCCACTGCTCGCCGCCTGTGACCCGCACCTACGATGGCTGGGAGTTCGATTTTGTCTCCCGACCAGGGTGGCGCGAGGGCGCTGGGATTCCCGCTCCCTTACGCGCTCCACCTTCTCCTTTGCCAGCATTAATGCTTCGCAGAAGGAGGTGACGGCCTGCCATGCACTCTCGCTCTGGACCATGGCCTGGATGAGGGTCGGAAGCGAGAGATTGCCGCTGATCGCCGCTACGAGAACACGGCGGTGCTCTACCCAAGCCGGGTAGACGTCCACCATATGCTCCACCGTGTCCTCAGGCTGTCACCACAGTGGTGACACCCTGTCGTTTCCTCCCGCCTTATACGGAACAGGAACCTCTCGAAACAGCCGTGTCCGGTGAGGACCTGCGTCAGGCGGAAGGTGAGGGCGCCGTGACGCCTCTCTAGCCACTCCTCAAAGAGGGGTCTTTAGAAGTCTTTCTTTTTCGCTAGAGAGGCACCACGGCACAGTAGCGGCGGCAAGTCCCCAATTTTGCAGCACTGGGTTGCGACAATCGCACTCTCCATGTCGGTCGCCATGAGATCCCCTCGGAGCTCTGCCGTACCGCGATGTCTTGCAGCAGCGGAGTATGCCCCGGAGCTTTTCCTCCTCTCGCCACTCTCACATGTGGGCGAGGGCTTTGTCCTCTAGATTCCATGGCAGCAATCCAGCAAGAAGGCATTCAAAAGTGCTTGTAATTGGTTTATTAGACATTAATTCTCTGAGTTTGAGCGTACAACTGATAAAACTTACGATAGAATTGTATATTATGCTACCTGGCACACCTTGGCCTCTTAATAATAAGTAAATGGACTGATATTGCATGTGTCATACATACCTAATGGTAATAGTTTCCCCGAAATTTTCAATGATAAACGATGTCATTTTTGTATCATGGTCTATCGCTGACCCTTGGGACGAACTGTACCATAAAACCGGAGAATCACCAGGAAATGCCATTATCCAAACACTTACAACTGTAGAGATGGTGTTCATTTTGACAGAATTTTTACACAAAGTTGAGCTCCTAATGAGGTTCGATAGCACTAGGCCACGGCTGCTCAATGTATGTACCTATGCTTAATACTATATGGGTTCTGATAATTAATTAATATTAGGTCCTTACATATGAAATTGGCGTTTTGTATGGGAGGAATAAAAATCGTTTATTGTTTAAATATAATACATTTATTTAATAAAAGTATGATCCATTGATATCTATGCACTTCTGCCATCTCACAGGTAGTTTATACCTTTTCTAAAAAAAAACATTAGGACGGAAATCAATAAAATCTTTGAAGGCGGTTTGGACTGCCTCATCGGAGTTGATTTTTTTCCCTTGCAAAAAGTTACCCAAATTTCCAAAAAAAAATGGTAGTCTGTTGTAGCAAGGTCCGGGGAGTACAGTGGATGTCTTAAACTTTCCGATTGAAGCTCCTCTAATTTGTTAGCAATCTATTGTGCAGTGTGTGGTCTCGCGTTGTCCTGAAGCAGCAGTGGCCTTGTGCGATTGACCAGTCTCGGTTGTTAAGCGGCTAGTTTATCCATCATTATGTGGAGCTGCTCACAGTAGAGATCTGCAGTAATCGTCTGGTCAGATCTAAGGAAGCTGTAGTGCACCACACCGGCACTAGTCCACCAAACGCTGACCAATAACTTTTTTCTAGTCAATTTTCTCTTGGGGCAGAATTTAGATGGTTCACCGGGGTTCAGCCATTGGGATGTGCGCTTCCTATTGTTGTAGAGTATCCACTTTTCATCACAGGTAATGCTTCGATTTAAAATCCCTTCATTATTGTGCCGATTCAGTAATGTAACGCAGCAGTTTGACGATTGTCGGTATGCTTCACTCAATTCATGAATACCCAACTTTCGAGCTTTCTTAACTTCCCAATTTCTTTCAAGTGGATTAAAACAGTTTTATCACTAATACCGCAGCCTGCAGCTAACTCGGACGTAGTTTGCGATGGATTCGCTTCCACAATAGCCTTCAATTCTTCATTGTCGACTTTGGGCTCCGGCCATCCACGGGGATTGTTCTGTAGGTTGATATGGAACGTTGGAACCAAAAACGTACTGTGCTTTCTCTAGAGACACCACTGCCATACACATAATTTATTCTTCGAGCCGTTTCTGCAGAACTGGTGCCACGGCGGAACTCATATTCGTAAATAACGCGAAATTTTAAATTCTCCATTTTGTAAACTCAATGACGCAGAGAAAAACCCAAAAGAAAAAAAAAACAAAAGAAATACCTACTGTTTTCGAGACACAAACTGATGAGTAAATAGCTGTACAAATTTAAATTTGGAATTCTAAACCAAAGAGGAGATATTTGAGATCAAAGTGGCCAGTACGACAAAACGCCAATTTCATATGTAAGGACCTAATACTATATGGGTTCTGATTGGCTTTGGATTGATTCGGATTGATTTGGCGCTAATTGGGACTAAATTATACCCAAGAGTGGACTACAATAGACTAACTTTCTTATCAATAAGGTGCTATCATAGTTTTTAAGTTCGAACTAACAATATTTTAATGGATCTATGGTTTTCCGAAAAAAATAAATTATTAAATCAAATAGGCTCTCCTGGCTTTTATACTGAATGGTTGATAGAAACTTTTTAAACAGAACCTTCAGTGTAAGAGTCATTATCTGCTGCAATTTCCCAACTATCTCGGAGTCAGCTCTCAATGTAACCAGATTCAAGTGAATACCAGTTAAAATACTGTTTTAAATATACATAGTATTATATCATGAAGTTGTTCCCGACGTGGTGCGCGCACGGCCCATCGTTTTTCTCCATATTACAAGACAGTAATTGTATCAAGTGTGTGATGTTACGTCATAATACTTGGGATGAGAGCTCATAATAAATTCCCGGAATCACTTGGAGTTAGGGCGCTGGCACAATGTGGATTACACCACAAACCAGCCCCGAATGGCGAACACATTTTTGTCAAATGCATGCGACTAGTTGGGGGCGACCAGTTGATATAATTTTAGTGTAAAATAATTTAGATTATACCATTTATTTAGATTATATCTACATGATGTCTGGTGTAGCCGTACGGAGGACGGGTCTGAGCAGTTGTGTTGCGATGTGTGCCGGGTACGATGCGCCAAATGTCGTTGTGTCGAGAGTTTGGTCGTGGAGGGTCCCCAGATCAATGTCCCTCTGGCGCAACATCTTTGGTCGTGTTGTTGGGTTTAAAATTTTATTACCTCGCTCAACTGCCATCTTCCTTCCTATTCACTCAGTTTTTTTTTTGAGTGAATGGGCTTAATAAGCTAGCGCGCTTTACCATTAACGATTGCATCACTGCTTACCATCAGGCGGGATTGCAGTCAAGCACTAGTTTATAATTATAAAAAAAAATAATTAAAAACTCATTTATTTAGGTTATACCCCTATATATATAATGTACTCTGTGGTTATACCATTACTATCCAATTTACTATACGGAAATATTAAATATGTTTTAATGCAACAGCATTAAAACATATTTAATATTTCCGTAGTTTTAATCTTATAGTTATTCAGTGACAGCGAATGACAAGAGTGTTTTTCAAAATCTGTTCTAACATAAAGGCCGGAACATAATATCTAGTAAAAAGGTAAATAAAGCTAGATATACAATATACATAATACCTACTACAACTATCATGGACTATTCTATCAACGACTATTTAAACGATAAGAATACTCGCCCTGAAATGAAATGAAATCGTTTATTAAGCAAGTAGGATCACTGATCACTTTTACACGTCATGTTTATTTTTTATTTTATTTTTTTTAACTAGATGAAGCCGGCATTTCCTAACTGACTACCTCTGAGAAGAAATAGCCGAAACAAACTCAGGGATCATCGTCTTTATTCAAGTCCAGACATTAAAAATGAAAATGTTTACAATAATTTGCCTGATTAACTCAAGGCAATGGCGGCCATTTTCTTGTTCACAAACTAAGCTAATTATAATTTAAGTGCATCTTATCTGTGACATTTTATCTTCTGTCCTTTTCTTATTTAAATAGAAACAAATATATACACTGAACTTAAATGAAATTTAGTTTCTGTTATGTTCTTTCTCCAGAATTAGCTTAATGACAAGTTATAGTATGAGTTCATATAATCGTTTATTTTTCTAAACCCTGCAATGCATAAATATGTAAACTGTCACGCGCTCTGCCTGGAAGATTTAATTAAATATCTAAAAATCAAAATCAAATCATTTATTTCAAATAAACCAGTTACAGGCACTTTTGAATTGTCAGAAGGTCGGTCAGTCAATAAAATGAAGCTAGTCGCCCATTCCAACGAGTAGGTACCTATGGAGAAGAACGGGCAAGAAACTCCATATATATAATTAGATAATGTTTTTACTGAATTACATTTATATTAATATTTATTTGTATCAATAGCTCGATAATTTAAAGGAGTATCCATGGAGTTTCTTGCCCGTTCTTCTCCATAGGTACCTGCCTTTGGAATGGGCGATTAGCTTCATCTTACTGACTGACCGACCTTCTGACAATTCAAAAGTGCCTGTAACTGGTTTATTTGAAATAAATGCTTTGATTTGATTTGATTTTTATTCTTTTTTTCTTTGGCATATTGGCATGACTAGCTGACTTATGGTAAATAATATAATTTAATGTTTTTTGTCTTGTAATGGTAGTTTTCATACCTAGTATTGCATATAGTCAGATGTTTGTAACTGCACAGACAGCTGTGCTGCTGGGGAGTTTGTTCCGCCACTTCTCAGCGAAAGCACTAGGAAGTGGCGAAGGGCGGGCGTTTTGGAAGACACAGACATTATTTGCTTATGAGGGAGCTCTAATTACTAACTAAAGCAAAATAATTTGGATCTCTAATAAATTTTATTTGATTTGAAAATAATCGATGGATAAAAAAAACCTTGGAGAAAAAGCTAGTCGGAAATGTTCCTCGTGTAAACTCACCCTTACATCGTATAATAAGCGAAATTGCCATGATATAAGTTTGTCGTGAATAAGTGACACCAGGAAGATACATCGCGTCCGAAGTGTCCCCTATCACGCTAACTAGTACAGAGTAAATCATTTTGTTACACCGTCATATTTCTGGGAAAGTTTTACCGAATTTGACACATTTTTTTGCCTTTTTTCCCTCATAGAGTAGATTTATTAGTAGGTACACTAGCGGCCGCCAGCGACTTCGTTCGCGTGGAGTTGGTTATGCTCCGCTCCTATTGGTTGCAGCGTGATGTTATATAGCCTAAAGCCTTCCTGAATTAATGGGCTATCCAACTCAAACAGATTTTTTCAAATCGGACCAGTAGTTCCTGAGATTAGCGCGTTCAAACAAACAGCCAGACCAGGAACATCTAATTGTAGGTCACACAAATATTTGGAATCGAACCCGCGACACGCAGCGCAGTAGTCAATAGCATAACCACTGCGCTAATCACACAGAAACAAAATATAAAATGTTTGGCTATAATCTCAAACTCTCCATTAGAAAGTCAGAACATATCTGAACGATCTTTCAATGCCTACTTAACGGAAGTGCATAAGTGTCATTCATGGAAATACTATTCAAGTCAGAACTCTAAGTGGAATACCTCAACTGTTCCAGTATCAAAAACATACCAGAAACAGTCTTCCATCTATCGTCATCATCATCATCTGCTTAGTATTTTGCCAACTACGTTGGAGTCATCTTCCACTCCGTATATAGAACGTTACCAGTCAGGCAGTTTTTCCAACATATTGAATGTTTCTATATTCTAATCTCCGTTCTCCTCTTTACAGGTCAAGATGAGCGTCGCAGAAGGCGGGGGGCCAGAGGAGCCAGCCCTCACAGCACCAGCAACCACCCCCACCACTCCTCCCCCTACTACATTACCTGATGGCACCGGACAACTTGTGCAGGTATGTTCCAGCCAGTATGTCCCCACTGCTAAGACCCATGCGCTAAGTCTAGAAAACAAACAAACAGTGTCCATCGTAAAATTACAAAAAATTAGGAAGGGCAGTTTTCATGTGTTATTTTCCTATAATAGGATATTTGACTAAAAAAAAACTAATTAGTCCGTCAGTCAGATTTCCCAAAAAATACTAGACACGTATTTTTTCTTTTTTCATATAAACTAAAACTGAAGACGACACAGCACGTTAAAAACTCGTGTGACGTCACTGCACGCTACACTGATTAGCGACCAGTGACGTCACCAGCCACCACTTCTGATCTTTGACGCCTTTTATATTTGTCAATTTTTATTGATTTGATAAAACAAAATATCCATATCCAATATTTTTTCTATAATCTGAATGACGAACTAAATAGAATATTTTTTTTTTACCCAAGAAACATCCCTATTGGTTGTGCAATTTGATTTAAGACACAATTATTATATTATATTCATATCTGTAACAACTGTTGGTGAAAAATAAGTAAATAAAATACTCCTAAGAAGAAGAAAGAAAAAGAAACATAATGTATACTTGTGAATAAAGTAAATCTTCGCAAAGAGAAGAGAGAAGAAGAAGTAGGTAAGGAAGAAGCAGAGATACGAATTCGTAAGAAGTACATATTTAAATACCCCACTAAGCCAAACAGATCTTGGTGCAGACGAAAACACATCAACCTAGTACAATCTGTCAAATCCTTTAATTATATTTTAAACTTTATCGCTAAAGCAATAATGCTCAAGGTTGATTGGGAATATTAGACAGTTTCGGCAGCTTGACCTGCTGTCGTCTATGCTGTAATAATGTAGACTCATTGATAAAGAAAGGCTGTCGATTCCATTATTGCATAAATTACCATGCAGTGAACCCAGAAGAACTAGTCTAAACTCCAAACTAAGAACATTTTAAAGGTTCAATATTTTTTCTTAGGAGACTTCAAGACCGTAACTTTTATAATACTTAATAAGATTACGTTGTTGAGACCACTACGATCCGGACGAAGCGTTTCGCCTCTTCTTTAATACCGCGTACATCGAATCTGCAGGCGGCGGTTGTCCCTGACGATTACAACTTAAGTCTTCAAGGCTAGGGTGAATAAGCCCTTAGTAAAGTAGTGTGCTTTACCAACAACGATTGACTGCTTACCATCAGGCAGGATTGCGGTTATGCACTAATTAAAAATTATTAAAAAAGAAACGAAATTGCTGACTTTATATTTCACTAGCGGCCGCCAGCGACTTCGTTCGCGTAGAATTAGCCGTATTGAGTATTGGCAATATGTCAGATCAATCTCCCTCTGGCGCAGCATCGTTGGTCGTGTTGTTGGGTTTAACATTGCATCACCTCGCTCAACTGCCGTCTTCCTTCCTATTCCTAAGTTTTTTAAGTGAATAGGCTTAATCCATACTAATATTATAAATGTGAAAGTAACTCTGTCTGTCTGTCTGTCTGTCTGTCTGTCTGTCTGTCTGTTACGCTTTCCCGCTTAAACCTCTCAACCGATTTTGATGAAATTTGGCACAGACAATCTTTAGACCCTGAGAAAGAACATAGGCTACATTTTATCCCGGGAAAATTTGATGTTCCCGAGGGAAATCTAAAAAGCGCGATATAACCGAACTCCACGCGGGCGAAGCCGCGGGCGGAAAGCTAGTAAACTAAAAAAAAAATGTACGGCTGCGTTAGCTCCCGTGTTTGCAACATTTTTTGTTACTGCTCTGCTCCTATTGGTCATAGCGTGATGTTATATAGCCTAAAGCCTTCCTGGATTAATAGGCTATCCAACGCAAAAAGAATTTTTCAAATCGGACCAGTAGTTCCTGAGATTAGCGCGCACAAACAAACAAACAAACAAACTCTTCAGCTTTATATATTAGTATAGATTACCTCTGCTAACTTCCCATTACTTGCTGTAAAGTTATTTCCGCACTTTTTGTCATTTTTATTTGTGTATTTTTTTTTTTGCAAGATGTGTCTATGCCATCATATTATGCACTATGTTTGTATCTTACTTGTATTGTTCTTTAGTGTTTGTGTAACATTTGTAGATAGGCCTCTAAATAAAATAAAAATAAATTACCCAGTTGTTGGTTTGTAACTAAATAATAGTTTAATAACATTCATTGCGTTATTTACGTTGTTGAGCAGATATATTTTTCAAACATAAAAAGCAATGGTTTAGCAATACCCTTCAAACTGATTCAGTGTTACGAAATACTCACTATTTTGTATACCTACTTTCTGTGCAAATAAATATAATTAAATTGAATTGAATAGAATTGAAATAGAATACTAATTGAATCAGCTCCAATTTCACTATGACCAGGTTTAATCCCATCCACTGTCGAACTGTATTAACTAATCTAATGTTTTGAGCCGAGCCTAGCTATACAGGCTTAGGTAACCCAGTTTGGTTTGAATGTATGTCAGTGGAGGAGAGTCAATGCAAAACCTGAAAAGTGGAGCAAAATATATATATATATTTTTAATTTTAAACGTAAGTAACGTCCACAACGTCGTAAACTGTAAGTATAATAGGTTATACTTACAGTTTACGACGTTGTGGACGTTAAGGACTAGGGTCCTTAACGTCGATCCCACTGATGATAAGCAGTGATTTAATCGTTGTTGGTGAAGCGCATTAGATAACTAAGAGCCTATTCATTTTAGCCTTGAAGACACTTAAATTGCAGTCCGACGGAAACACCGCCGCTGGTAAATTGTTACAGTCCCTCGATGTACGCAATATAAAAGAAGAGACGAAACGCTTCATTCGGACCGTTGTCGTGTCAACAACGTAAGGGTTCCACCCTTACGTTGTTGACACTACAAACTCACCGTACGACGGGTCGGCCGATGATGGAACGGAGATGGGGTATCAAATCATGCAATTCCCTCGCACACTATCCAAAATGCATCCTATAGAACACCGACAGGCTGGATAGTCTACGAGTGTGCTCCCGGCTTTGGAGACTGTTTTGAGCTAAATCTGGGCTCAGTTCATTTAACTTTTTATGGCGAGATTTTAACGAAAAATACTAGTTTTGATATTTCCTGGAAACCCCACTACAATAGCAATTCCAACGTATGTAAGTATACATACGTAAACATGGCATATACTAATATGCCATATAAACTGCTGGTCAAAGTTATTTCCGCCGATTATATTAGGTACAACTTTCGTATCGATAAATTTTCCCAACACTACGATGTCTCACGCGATAAGCCTGAACTAATTCGTTTAATTCAAATTCACGACACAATTACCATCAAAATTATGTTAATTGCACGCTTTCAGCTAATTTAATTGAATGTTCGTTTCCTGCACTTTATTGATCGTTTAACTGTAAATTAACGACTACCTAGTCAATTTATTAAGATTTATTGTTATTTTCATAATTTTTTGGGGAAAAGTCTTCCATATGACGCAGGTCCTCACCGGACACGGCTGTTTCGGGAGGTTCCTGTTCCGTATAAGGCGGGAGGAAACTCCAGGGTGTCACCTCTGTGGGGTTCGCCCTGAGGACATGGTGGAGCATACGGTGAAATTATCTCTCCCGCTCTGGGCGAAGCGGAAAGGCGTGTCAGACTTTTACTGACTAAAATCTACCCGTGTTTCACTTTCCTTTGCGCCAGGGCCAAGGTTTCTCTTTTGACCAACCCGCAACCTTGATCTAGGAGGCATCGGTCATCGTTAGGATGTACTGACATCTCTTTGAGGCGCGCTTGAAACACAACGCGCTGTCGACCCGGGCATGGTCCTTACCGGGTGGCGAGCAGTTCAATCCCGCGCCTATGGTAGCCGGGAGTTTGATGTTGTCTCCCGACCAGTGCGTCTCTTTCGGCGGCTAGAGGCGTGAGCGCGCTCTACCCAAGCCGGGCAAACCTCCACCGTATGCTCCAGCGTGTCCTCAGGGCGATCCTGGAAATTCGCCGTACGACGCGACAGGTCGTCCGATAATGGAACGGAGATGAGGGAATTAAATCATGCAATTCCTCCGTTATTTGTTTTTTAGGACTTGGGGCTTGCATTTTTAAAGTTTTGTGGAAAAGATATCAATTGACTCATTAGAATTATTAAAGAGCCTGCAAATTCTGGAGATGGGCCAATTGGATCCTGAAACAGTTTTGCGGAAAGGTAATAATGATAAGTATCACTAATGATGTTCTTCGCCAGCAGGTACCAGTGGCCCCCCGCAAGCCCCCCCGCAGAGGCATCAAGCTCCAACAAGAGAGGCCGAAGAGAGCGCTGTTCTGTCTCACCCTCAACAATCCCGTGAGGAAAGCCTTTATCACCTTCGTGGAGTGGAAGTATCCTTTTTATTAACAATGTTTTGAATCATATTTTTCCTGCCGTCATGTCACCGCAATTTATTCCGTGTCGTGTAATTTTTTTTTAATTACTGACCTACGGTCTTGAAATAGACAACAACCAAAGAGATAAAGAATTAAATTGTCTGATATTCATTACAATTAAAATATTTATTACATTAATAAACTAGCAGTATAACATTACATGAACATGTGAAAAAAAGAACAAAACAATCATAATACATACAAAAAATTAATAATACGTAAATAAAAAATAATAAAACTTAAATTATTATTTATTATATTTACATTTTAAATATTTTTTCTAATATGTGAGTACTTTAATAACCTGCGAAAAAATATTACAGTAAGCTACAAAACGGAAGCCATTGTTACATTCTTTCAGTGAGAATATTGGTACATACGTTGAATATATTTTTTTATAATTATTACGTATATATGCTAAGCGACAAAAATTTAATTTCACGGACATGTATCGGGCAAAGCCGCGAGTAATAGTTATTGAGGCATAAACATAGCTGGCTAGATGTGGATGTGATACCTACTGATGATGATGATGTTCCGACCGACTTCGGCCACGGCGACCACTTCGACTCCTAGCCGATGATTTGGCGCTCATGCGCCCGAAGATGGCTTATGTAGCCTATCTTGGCGACGAAACTTCGTGCACACTGAGGGCACGTAAGCACGCCGTCGACGTAGTTGTATGTGATGGCAGCAGGTGGGCGGGCCTTTAATTGGTCGCGTTTGGTATCGAGGTCAGCTTTTTTTTTTAATACCTACTAAGTTGTAGGTAGGTACCCATCTACCACAAGGTACTCATTAATTCCTCTTGACATTCCATCCCAAAGGTTGTTTGTAAAAAATCGCTCTTAGCGATAAGATATGGTGTACATGAATACGACTATATTATATGCAACGTTAATAATAGTTAGTGGCTGGCGGAGAACTGTTCAGGATCGAGCTTGTTGGCGTGCCATGAAAGTGGCCTATGTCCAGCTGTGGACGAGTGAAGGCTGATGATGATGATGATATACAACGTTATTTTTTGCAAAATCCGAAACACGTGTCCCGTATTTTTACGTAAAGAACCTATGAACAAAATTTCAAAAAGATATGATAAAAAACCAAAAAGTTATGAGCTTGTTATCATACTTGGTTGTCCCAACAAAAATATGGACAACGCACCGTTCCCCTGCCCGCGCCCAAAGCGGCCCGGGTTCTCGTAGTACTATGAAGCACACACATACAAGCCACATTTTAAAAACTTAAAAATATTGACTGTACCTTCCCTCTACATCTATGAGGCCTGTATTTTTATAAAAAATAATAAGGATCTCTATAGACCTGTCGAAAGCCAACGTCGCTCGAATAAGTTACATTTGCTTTTCACAAATACTAAATTTCTACATAAAAGCATATATGCAATGGCTCCAAAGATATACAATAAATTACCAAATGAAATTGTATCAGCTAAAAATGTGAATATTTTTAAGCGTCAGCTTTTTGAACTACTTATTGAGAAGACATATTACTCTGTCAATGAATATCTTAATGACAAACTTTGATAATTAACATAATTTGTATGATATTATTTAAATTTAACGACTCTTGACTCTGTTGACTATATTTTATTTTTTGTTTAATATTTAAAAAATTGTAATTTGCTGACATTTTATTTAATTGTTTTTGAGGCTGTATCGTGTGATGCTGCCTATTGAGTTAATGTGCCGGCTTAATTTGTTGACATATTTATTTTGCATGAAACTTTGACATCTACTTTCGCTTCTTATGATATTTTGTATGCCTTTTGGCGGGACAAAGCATGGACAAAAATTCTTTGTACATAACATCTGCATAACTGTACCCTGTGTTCACAAGATTAATAAATGAATTTGAATTTGAATGATATGATCACACTGCAAAAATTTCTAAATGTATTTGGGAAAATAATATAACATGGTGTATAAATGATTGGAGTCGATTCAGTTGCTTATTCTGAACCATCTAGATATATTCAGCTTTCATAAAAAGTAGAAATAAAATTGTATAATATTCTATTCCATGCTACTGTCATGGGGTCAAGATACATATATCACTAACAGTAAAACATTACAAGAATATTATATAAGTATAAAATATAGGTACCGCGAAAACTGTACCGATGATCAAAATATTGAGATATAAATAATCCGTATGATCGATTTATTTAAAATCGATATCGCAGCGGATGGGCGCAAGCCATTGGCTGGCTGCCAGATAATACTGACCCGGAAAATATTGGAAATCGCCGTCTAAAATATAAATATTGGTGCTTTTTACTCATGGCAACATCTTTATCTATAAACTACCGCTTGATGAATCTTCCTCATTTAGCCGGAGCAGGTGTTATGTAGCATACTCCAAAACTATGTGCTGAAAATGTAAAAAAGAAACTCATCATCAACCTTTTTTTTATCGTCCCACTGCTGGGCGCAGGTCTCCTCTCATACAGAGAAGGATTGAGCGTAATCACCAAGCTTGCTCAATGCGGGTTGGCGTTTTCAAACTTAAAGTCCAGGTTTCCTCAAGATGTTTTCCTTCACCTTCAGTCTTTGGTGTCCAAGATATACTTAGAAAGTACATATAACTTTAGAAAAGTTACATTGGTACTTGCCTGACCTGGAATCAAACCCGCGCACTCATACTTGAGAGGCTGGTGTTTTAACCACTAGGCTACCAAGATATTAGTCATGTCTATCACATGAACCGTAATAGCTAAACAGTTGAGATTTTCTCTGCTGTTGTATTTCTGTTACCGCTATACGTAACGACTGATACTAAAACAGATTTTTTCCTTTCGTGCGCAAGATTCGTGTTTGGGCGGTATAAATTTAAAATAAAATGTTTATAGCAATTACATACATTGAAAAACAAACACGAATTGGAGATCCCCTTTCTAGCAAGAAGATGCTTGTTCTCATGTACACGTGCGCTAGGCTGTCGACGTCTGCAGTAAACTTTTGCTGTCGACGCGTGCCGTTCTTGCTCATTAAAACTAACGTTGCTTTTAATTGTAGTTCCTCTATGCCAAAGAAACAACTAGATAGATAAAATGTTGGCAATTTGTCACGAAATCGTCAGTTGTAATTACTTTTACTGTTCGTCTCTGCCGGAGTACGGAAGTTGTAACAATGAGTGCTTTTGGCTCTTATTGTTTACTGCACATCCTGCTGGAGGAACTGGGAACAATAAAAAAACATTGTGTGGTAAACGACTGCCTCTTTCATCTCGTGGTATCTACAAAATTACCTTCTAGACTGGTTAGAAATATTTTTTGAGTAGCAGCTCTGAGTTTTTTACCCTTATAATCATTGATAAAATATTAAACTAAGGTAGATATGTCACTAGCGCACTAAAAATGAAGCGTACAAAAGGAAGTAAGTCCTGTATCTCGCTTTAGTCACTCTCGATACACTCGTAAAAACAAACGACAAACACTAACAGCGCAAACGACAAACACTAGCCATCTTTTTCTTCTCTATGCTTTAGATTGCGCCCCATCTCACTCACACTGTACCAATGTATGCCGAATAAAAATATGCATGTGTGCTGCTGCTGTGTCCGGCACATTTTTTTTGGTCAGTTTGTTAGAATATATCGTATCTGTTTAATATTTTATCAATGCTTATAATAAACTAGCTTTCCGCCCGCGGCTTCGCCCGCGTGGGATTTGGTTATATCCTGCTTTTTAAATGTCCCTCCGGAATACCATTTTTTTTCGAGATTTTAGGTATCCTATTATTTGATCCGGACTTCTAACTTTACGTCTGCAAAATTTCAAAGCTATCAGTTCAGTAGTTATGGTGTGAAAGCGGAACAAACAAACAAACTCACTTTCCGATTTATAATACAATAGAATAGAATAATCCACCATATAGATTACAGACCATGAATAAAAAGATTTTACAAAGGGTGACACAATGGGCGATCTTATTGCTAAGAGCGATCTTTTACAGACAACCTTTGGATAGAATACTAAGGGGAAGCAGAGAGAAATAATGTAGGTAGTCTACACTTCTACAGTGTACTATATACATAGATTATATAATAAATATATCCTCTGCAATGCAGCTCTATACTTTATAGTAGTTTAGAGGCATGAGAAACAGGGCGTAAAGTTCCCTCATCCTCCATAGAAAAGGGAGGATCCTCCGACCAGACGGGTGTTATGTCTGGCGGGCTCTTGCCAACCGATTGATGTCGTGAAGAGCTTGCTAGTTTCGCGGTCAATTCTGCTTGCGAGATGCAGATCTTTCGTGACGTCAGTATGATGCGTTTTTCGCAGGTGGCGTTGTAGGTACCGGTACACTAGCACGAGGGAATGGGGCGAATCAGTCCCAAGACAACCAAACCAATTGTTACTAGCACTTCTGATATGGATCATCTTCTGATATCATCTATAGGTACTGCCGTTCCGTCAAGGGAATCCTACTTTTCCAAGTTGAAATCACATCATTCCATTTATGTCCGAAGACAATTCAGAGACTTCATTGTGTAGGTAGATACAATACACTTGTGCTCGTCCTTTTTGGGAAATCAGTTGTGATATTATCAGCTGCATATCGTCACGGTATCGCTTTTAGAGTTTCGTACCCAAAGGGGACCCGTATACAAACGGGACCATACAAAATGTATGAGAAAATGAATTATATCCTTCACTTTTTTGTGAATTTGTACCATATTTTAATAGTTGTTCTGCTCAAATCCAGAATACAACGATCCCAACAATTAGTCCAGCAGTTGTTGAGTTCAAAATGGTGCAACCAACCCGACCTTATTTTATTTATACATACAATATGTAAAGAAAACCCTGTCCGATCCGTGAAGGTATTGTTAGGTATCGGTAACTGATTCTACTAATGCATACAAAGCCGGGCTAAACTTAAAAAAAAATCCGCCTAATAAAAATAAACATTATTTCGCAAAAAGAGGTAACTTAAAACATGTGCGGTATGCCATACAGGCGCGGGCGAAGAGGGGCAGGGAACGCGGCACGCGGCCGCATCGCTATTCGCTCAGAATTGTACCGTCAAAAATAATGTTGTCACTTTTTAAAAATTACCAAATTTTGGGGAAGTTAGAATTAATTCGCGGGAAAAAAAGATAATTTCAAAATTCACTAGTATTGTTACTATGATATTATGTAAAATTTCATATTTTATTTGGTCATATGTTTACCTAACCTTTATTATCCTTACGGGTCGGACAGGGTTTTCTTAACATATTGTATAGATTACTAGCTTTCTGCCCGCGGCTTCGCCCGCGTGGAATTCGGTTACATCGCGCTTTTTAGATTTCCCTCTGGAATATATTTCTTTTTTTTCAATAATAAGTAGCCTATGTCCTTTCTCAGGGTCTAAAGATTGTCTGTGCCAAATTTCATCAAAATCGGTTGAGAGGTTTAAGCAGGAAAGCATAACAGACAGACAGACAGAGTTACTTTCGCATTTATAATATTAATATGGATGATATTTCTCTCATCAGTACATAAATCAAAAGATTAACACAAAGTAAAACAAGTGCAATATCACAGGGATATATATTTTTGTCACTAAAATGTAAAGTTGAGCGGAAGTCGTTTGCCATAACTCATGCTACATATCGACGGACAGACACCTTGGAACATGCTCACCAGTTTCAAATTATATGACCGTATTATTGGGCTTTAAATCTATCTATACTAATATAAATAAAGCTGAAGAGTTTGTTTGTTTGTTTGTTCGCGCTAATCTCGGGAACTACTGGTCCGATTTGAAAAATTCTTTTTGCGGTCGATAGCCCATTAATCCAGGAAGGCTTTAAGCTATATAACATCACGCTGCGACCAATAGGAGCGGAGCATAACTAACTCCACGCGAACGATGTCGCTGGCGGCCGTTAGTAATAAATACTTTGGGAATGAATGAGCTGAAACTTCAGTAAATGAAGTTGAGTAGATAATGGCGCCGAATCTCTTGTTCACAAACCAAATTAATTTTAAGTTAATTGCATCTTTTTTCTTTCTTACTTCATTAAGAAAAAGATAGAAGATAACATTTTGTTTAATTCTGTCAAATTTAGAATTTAACGCCGGGGCATAACTCCGCTGCCGCGAGAAATCGCGGTACGGCGCACAGAGCTCCGGCGGGATCTCATGGCGACATGGAGAGCACGATTGTTGCAACCCAGTGCTGGGCACGCCTTAATAGCGGCGTTAAGTCCCCTCTTTGAGGCGTGGCTAGAGAGGCGCCACGGCGCGCTCAGCTTCCGCCTGACGTAGGTCCTCACCGGACACGGTTGTTTCGGGAGGTTCCTGTTCCTAAGGCGGGAGGAAACGCCAGGGTGTCACCATTGTGTGGATCGCCCTGAGGACACGGTGGAGCATACGGTGGAGGTCTGTCCGGCTTGGGTAGAGCACCGCCGTGTCCTCGTAGCGGCGATCGGCGGCGATCTCTCGCGTCCGACCCTGGTCCAGGCCATGATCCGGAGCGAGAGTGCATGGCAGGCCGTCACCTCCTTCTGCGATGCAGTGATGCTGGCAAAGGAGGAGGCGGAGCGCGTGTGGCAACAGGAATTCCAGCGCCCTCACGACACTAGCTGCCGCAGGAGACGCCCTGGTCGGGAGACGACACCTAACTCCCAGCCATTGTAGGCGTGGGCCTGCGGGCGGTGAGCAGTGGGCAGTTCGCCGCTCAGTAAGGACCAGGCCCGAGTCACCGGCGCTTTGTGTTTCACGCGCGTCAAAGAAATGTCAGCACATCGTGACGGGTTCCACGAAGACAGAAGCCTCCTGGGTCAGGGTTGCGGGTTGGTGAAAAAAGAAGCCGTGGCCCTGGCCGTCGCACAGGCAAGTGAAGAAACACGGGTGGGTTTAGTCAGTAAAAGTCTGACGCCGTTCCGCTCCGCCCAGAGCGGGAGAAGTCATTTGCTGATTTCTCATCCCAACGCAAGAAGAGGACCTAATAATTACTATTTAAATTTGCTTCTTAAATTAATACAATTGCATTGTATTCATGGTTACGTACTACATAGGAGATTATCAAAAATACCCACTTCTTAGTTACCTAAGCTACAAGTGTAGTATAATATGTCAACCCTTTTTTTTTTCGGTGTGGAAATCCTCATAGGATGTCCGCCGCCCACCTTAGGTGGGCGACGGGGTCTGTCTGACTTTTACTGACTAAAACCACCCCGGTGTCTCTTCTATCACGAGCGCGCGTGGGGCCGCGGGAGTCTAAATTCTTCCGCATCCCCACACTCTCGTGCTGGCCCGGTTTGTCCGGGCCTCGTCTCCGGCACGGGGTAGTGGGGTGTTAAGCTACCCCGTGCATCGCCTCAGAGGCGCGCGCTGACTCTCGCGCGCGCCTCCGCCGCGGGGTCCATCGAATAGGGGGCGGGGACTTCCCCATGTCCCTCGCCCCTGGACCCATTCATGGGGGGCGGAAGAGGGCGTTATCCGCCCTTCTTCGGCGCCCGGTGCGTCTTCTGCGGCCCGGGAAGGGAGTTGAGATCTCCCTCTCCCGTTCCGCAGCTTCCTTCTGCGACATTACGTCCTCGCAGAAGGACACCACCGCGTCCCACGACTCTGCGCTGCCGGCCATCGTCCGCACTACTGCCGGCAGCGTCAGGTCGCCTCCTACTTCATTTGTGAGGACACGGCGCTGCTCCTCCCAAGCTATACACTCGGAGAGCGTGTGCTGCGCCGTGTCCTCCCCGCAATGGACGCAGTGGTGGCACCGAGCGTCCGGCTCCCTGCCTAGGCGACACAGGTACTTGCCGAAGCAGCCGTGCCCCGACAGCACCTGCGTCACCCTGAACGACAGGGAGCCGTGCCTTCTCTCGAGCCAGTCGTCGAGTACTGGCCGGATCGCCTCGACGGTAGCGAGGCCGGCGGTAGGGCGCATAAGCCTCTGCCGCCATTCCGCCACCAGGACCTGACGGAGCTCTTCTCGGCGCAATTCGATCTGCCGCTGCGCCGGACTGGAGCCCCGTGTCCGCTCTTCCTCGCGCCATCGGTATAATGACGCGAGTACTTTCGCCTCTAGGTCCCAGGGCGGGGATCCGGATAATATGTCAACCCTCCATTAAATCAATCAAATACATGTTCTCCTGTGCGTTCAGTAGTGAATATAATGAGGAAATCCCTAACTATTATTTTGTTCCTTATATTTCTCCACAATATAGACGCATTTCAACCTCTTCGCCATCTTCCTTCGTGTTGTAAGCACCCTTCGTCAGTGTCTTAGTGACACGTACCCACTCAACTCAGCTTGGGAAAAGCTACATAACATATTTGTTGGTTTTGTTTATAGACACTTAGAGAAAACCAAATTATATTGGCAGTAGATGATTTTGTACGAACAACCCTTGTTTATCAGAGATCAGATCTTTGAAGATCTAGCCGCAATCCTTATCCGAACATACAAACAGTATCAAAAACTTGATTTTGAGATGTTTGAATCAGAGATCGGGGTCTAAAAAGCCACTTTGGCAAAATCAAAAGGACACTATGAATAATACAGTATGTTAACTAACAGAGGGCGTTCCCGTTAACCCGAAATAGTATAGCATACATCCATGCTAAAAAAAATATTTCCATTCGAAAACAAAATGTTTTAAAATTTTTTCAATATGAAAATATTCAATAAAAATTTTAAATTGACATGTGAAAGAAACACACTGTACACGCGAACATGAAAGACGGCAACGTCGCAATTTATTTATGAATGACGCGCCGCGTATGCGGCGGCGATCTAAGATCTAATTGATTGATGTGTGTTGGTTGATGTGTGTTGGGCAATGCAACGTTAGGTAGATAGATACTATTCCGCGCTACTATTTTGATTTAAAACAGGAGGTTTCAAATTTATTTTCAATTATAATTTCTTTTTATTCGGATTATTTTATGCTTATTTTTCTATGCTGATATATTTATTTTAATCTATTAATGATATATATTAACGAGTTTAAGGGAACGCCCTCTGTTGTATTTTCGTAAAATAGTCACAAACTGTCAATTCATAATGTGTGCAAAGTATTATTTATTTTTGAATTTTTTAAAAATTTTGCCCCACTTTAGAAATTTCTCCTGTATCGTGGATGGGTTTACAAATATATAAAGTCACACACACAAACAGCCAGACCCGGAACATATAATTTTTGGCCATACAAATATTTGTTCCGTGCGGGAATCGAACCCGAGACACGCAACGCAACAGCCGATTGCTCATCCACCGGGTCAATCGTGTCGTCATTCAATTTATATAACGCAGTACATCTGTACCTATGGCAGTTTTATTTAAAAACTAGCGGCCGCCAGCGACTTCGTTCGCGCGGAGTTTGTTATGCTCCCCTCCTATTGGTTGCAGCGTGATGTTGTATAGCCTAAAGCCTTCCTAGATTAAGGAGCTATCCAACGTAACAAGATTTTTTTAAATCGAACCAGTAGTTCCTGAGATCAGTGCGTTCAAACAAACTCTTCAGCTTTATATATTAGTATAGATAGATAAAATTACGGTGTTCTTGTTCTCATGCGGTATTATTTAAACCAAATGTGATAATCAAATTCAAAATCATTTGAGGCCCTCAGACTGTAAACGCTCATAAAATTACAAGAATTTGAAGAAGGCTCTGCATGACTTCTTCCTTCACGTCTTCTGCTAACTGTCTTCTCAGCAATCCATCACTATTTTTTCAGCCCATTCATCCTTCACAAAATCTATCCATCCCCACTATCATATTCACCCAGTCACAATCATTCTCAAAACTTTCCTTACAACATATGTTTATCCAGTTGTATGATGTGTGAGGTATTTATTTATTTTTACATTTTAAAGAAAGTTATTGAACTTATTGAAGTCGTGGTGGCCTAGTGGATAAAACACCAGCCTCTCAAGTATGAGTGTGCGGATTCGATTCCAGGTCAGGCAAGTACCAATGTAACTTTTCGAAAGTTATAGGTACTTTCTAAGTAAATCTTGGACACTATAACTGACTGATTACAAGGTGAAGGAAAACATCTTGAGGAAACTTGGACTTTAAGTCTGAAATCGCCAACCCGCATTGAGCAAGCGTGGTGATTACGGTCATGAAGAGAGCGGTAATATGTAATCTCATCATGAAGAGAACGGTAATATGTAATCTCATCATGAAGAGAGCGGTAATATGTAATCTCATCATGAAGAGAGCGGTAATATGTAATCTCATCATGAAGAGAGCGGTAATATGTAATCTCATCATGAAGAGAGCGGTAATATGTAATCTCAACTCCTAGCATGAATGATATCTTGTATCTGGCTCAGTTCACCAAAATTTTCATTGTCAGGTTTTACATAATAGCTCCAAAGAACAATAGTAATTTCATAGAAAAGGTCAGCTGAAAAAATAGAAGCAGAGACATTCCCGAACAGAAAATAGATATCAATGAAGACGGCCAAGCCCACACAGAACAAAAATACAGTCAGTGTTTGCTAACATCTTGTGCGGAAGCAACACGTATCCATAATACTAACAAACTATTTTGGTACCATGACTTCCTGTTGCGATAAGCCGGCTTTTCGCGGCTAAGGTTGCCATACGAACATCTAATGGCATTCGTTACGGGTTGTTGGAGCTCTCAAAAGTCCAACAATTGATCTAACTGCAATGCTTCGATATCTCCTTCGGGTTGTAAAGGTCAGAAGGCAGTTGCTTCACGGAGAATATCGAAGCTTAGCCAAAATCAGCAGTTAGACTGGTAAAGCGGACCCCAGACTCCAAAGCTGAAAAAGCTTCGGATGTGATTGGGATTAACGCTAAAATGAGGATGATGACTTCCTTTTGCGAAAAACGCGGGTACAGGGTACAGAGGTCATCAAAAGTTACAAGGAAACTTGAAAGCCAGTCTTGGTAGGACCTAGTATTAAAGTATAGTAGTATAGTTTCAAATTTATGTATTTTGCTGTAATGTCAATAAATGCATTTTTCTTTCTTTATTGACCAGAAAATCTCACCACGATCTCGCCTGATAGAAATCGATGGAACTGCTACCGATTTCCAAATTAAGTTTACCTGTAAGTCGATATTAGTAAGCGTAAATATATAATGTTCCCATTGCCAAGGCACAGGCATTCTCTCCTCGAGAAAGACTGGGTCAACCGCGGGTCAAGCGGGCCCAGTGTGGGTCAGTAGATCTCAGATGCCTTTGAGTGTTTGATTCTAAGAGAGGTCGGTTTCCTCGCAATGTTTTCCTTCGCCGTTTATTTATTTATTTTATTCTTTACTAGCGGCCGCCAGCGACTTCGTTCGCGTGGAATTAGTTATGCTCAGATTTTTTCAAATCGGACCAGTAGTTCCCGAGATTAGCGCGAACAAACAAACAAACAAACATACATACAAACAAACTCTTCAGCTTTATACAACGTGTAACAAAAAGGGTATATGTATACCAAGGGCATGGCATCTTTAGATGATATCAAACGATATCGGAAGGGTTTCAACTCAAAATAAAATACTCAAAAACTTGGTACCAAATTTTCGGTTTCGTGTGTTTCTTAAAATCAAATCATAACAAACGTGGCAGCACACTAGATACGTTAATAACTACTCGTTACCCGTCACGTTACTTGCCAAAATTCTATAAATGTCTTCAATATCTCTGTGCGACTAGTATGATAGTAGCCTATCACAGGCGGTGTTTTTCCTCATAACTTCCTAACATAAAGAGATAGGATTAAAAAACCCTTCGAATATCGTTTGATATCATGTAAAGATGCCATGCCTTTGTTATGTATATACCCTTTATGTTACACGTTGTATATTTGTATAGATTTAGACACAATAAGGATATGACAAAATTAAGATCTGTGTACAGACAGCACATCAAACTACTACAATATGTCAGATTTCTTTATTAGATTTTCAACTTTACCTCTAAAACATTTAGGCTCAAGGTTGATTGGAAACATTTAACAGTCTCGGGTAGCTTGACGTGCTGTCGTACGTACAAAGCAGCAGTTTATTTCATAAAAAAATTCTTCCAGAGGAGAGAAGTGAAACCGGGACAACCAAGGAGAAGAAATATGAATGTGTTAAGGCTAAAAGCAATAATATTTAACGTACATATTCGCCGTTTTGAGAGCACTGACGACGAAATTAAATATACAAATAAAAGTGATTGTCGAATACACGAATTCCAACTCTTTTATTGGGGCCCGACACTGTAGGCCACTCGACACCACAGGCCACGCGACACCACAGGCCACCCGACACCACAGGCCACCTGACACCACAGGCCACTACCGCTACCAGCTGCGCTTACACCATTTTATCTAGGAGTAGAAATTATATCACTGCCGATAGGTACGCTCACATAACTCCTTTACAAATTCTATATTTTGAAGATGACGACTCGAAATCGTGACTACAGTACTACTTAAAGTTCATCCTGTCTAAAATCTATTAAATCTTCTAAATGTAGCTAATAACCCAGCAGCTTCCGAGCAACATAATCCATTGCCGGCAATGGTGAAAAAAACTGGCAAACATCCAAATAACGCCAGGAATGTATGAATGAGTGACAGAAAATACCGCAAACATGCGTGTTACAAAATAATGAGAAATAGGGCAACTTCGCGGTGGCTGCCAATGTCATGGGTCTTGGGTTCAAGTCCCAGACGAGTCATAGTATTTCTTATAATAGATTTTTATGAATGACTTAGCAACACGCTTTCTTCGTAGGCCATTGGAACGGTTCAAGGTTGGTGTGTTTTTTTATGGTTATCTGAAGACTGCTGTTTTGCTGATAAAACTCCATTAAAGTAATGCGTTGTAATTATATTTATGGGCAGTATGTGAACTCTTCTAACCTGAAATAACAGTTTGATCTTTGCTACCCTACTAGCTATGAACTCTACTACGCATTGGTGTAATGGCGACATGTCAAAACGTCGATATTTCTATAGCTTCAGTAATAAACTTTTTAAATAATGGTAAAAACCATATTTATAGAAATACAATGTAGCGCAGCGTTCAGAAGATCAAGCAAAAGTCACAAAGGTAAACGCGAAAACCGACTTTATAAGTCTCACTAATTAATGGCTTAATCAATCACGCATTTATTCTAGTACCGAGTAGGATGATAGGTTTACACAATATAATATCTTTACATAAAGCTGAAGTGTTTGTTTGGACTACTGGTCCGATTAAAGAAACTCTTTTTGCGTTAGATGCCCATTAATCCAGAAAGGTTTTAAGCTATATAACATCACGCTGCGACCAATAGGATCGGAGCATAACTAACTCCACGCGAACGAAGTCGCTGGCGGTCGCTAGTAAGCTATAAGGGAGGGGAAGATTTACACTGCACCATAAAATGGTCCGCATCGCAATCCACAGAAAAAAGTTCCCATAAAACTGAATGCTGCAAATTAACTTCTACTTATTACATAATAAAAAGTAAAAAAACTAAAACCCAACTACGACAAAAAACGACGCTGAAAAAGTATAAAACAAGATTTTCAGAATACTGAACCGAACAAAAATGCTAAGATAAATTTTCATGTTTGGAAAGGCGTAGTGTTAAAAAATTAACGTATCCAGCATTAGCGCATTCACCGAGTACTTATATTATTTACTAAATTATAGACCGTATCAGCTTCACACCATTTATTTTATATTTCTGTCATGACGACAGACAGCGCATCATGTGTTGGTTGCCAAGGTAGGTATACAACCTCCAACACGCCTCCTCAATCTACTACATGATGAGTTACACAAATTAGAACCAAAAACGCTAACTTGATTACTTATAGAAGTAATAAATCCAACGCGTCACATTAACAAAACAAAACAATATCAAAATTAAAAATAACCATTACAACAGATAGGTATAAAACTCAAATTACAAATCCTAAACCTAACTGTACTTGCCCGCCCTCTTAATGGGTAATTTTTGTACAATCTGTTTAAGTTTTGGGCCTGGCAGAGACTTCGTTAACATGTCTGCTAACATCTCTTGAGTACACAAGTATTGTACATCAATCGCCTCCTTAATCAAGGCTTCGCGGACAAAATGATACCTAATATCTATATGTTTTGTTCTATTATGGTTCATTTTATTTTGCGATATTTTATGTGCTGACTGATTATCGTTAAAAATAATCGTTGGTTTGTCGCAAGCATTTTTAGTCAAACTAGACAACAAACCTCGCAAGTAAATTGCTTCTTTAGCAGCCTGACTGAGTCCTATGTATTCTGCCTCAGTCGAAGACAATGCTACACATCGCTGCTTGCGACTCTCCCATACTATTAAATTATCGCCTAATGTAAAAAGCATTCCTGTGAAGGACTTTCGATCGAATGATCCCCCCCAATCAGCGTCAACGTACCCGCGCATCTCTAAGTTACCGGATTTTCGGAAGACAAGCGCAAAATCAGATGTCCCCTTTATGTATCGCAACACCCGTTTAGCACAATTGAAGTGGGTCTCATCATAGCACGAATTGAATTGAGACAGTAAACTGACAGCATGTGCTATATCAGGCCTAGTAGTTTGAGCCAGATAATTCAGACATCCTATCAAACTTTGGTACGGCAACCTACAACCAGGCTCAGCTTTTTCTAGCTTGATGCCTACCTCCATTGGGGTATTGACTGGTTTGCAGTCTGACATTTTAAATTCCTTCAATACATTCAGGACATACTGTTCTTGATCGAGATAAATAGTTCTCTTATCTCGTCGTAACCTCATACCTAGTACGTGCCTAGCTTCGCCTAAGTCTTTCACTTTAAACTTTTTGAGCAGCCCGTTTTTCAAAGCTTGCTTCTCTTTATCCTGCTTTGGAGGACATAATACAAATATATCATCAACATAGATAACTACCACTATCCTATCTTGACCTATTATCTTTTGATATAAACAGGGCTCTATCTTTGATTGTATAAAACCTAAATTAAGCATCTCCTTATCTAATTCGCTAAACCAAGCATTAGAGGCTTGCTTCAATCCATATAATGACCGTTGTAGTTTACAAACTTTGTTTTCCTGACCTTCGGCTATAGCGCCCTCTGGCTGAAGCATGTAAATGTCTTCCTTTAATTTTCCGTACAGGAAAGCAGTGGTAACATCCCACTGGTCAATGGTCCACTCGTATTCTGCAGCTAGTGAGAATAACAAGCGAAGCGTAGAGTGCCTCACGACGGGAGAATAGGTTTTATTATAATCAATTCCACGTACCTGTGCAAATCCTTTAGCTACCAACCTCGCCTTGTATTTCAATATGTTACCATCACTATCTCGCTTGATTTTGAATACCCATTTGTTCTGTATAGGCTTCTTATCGCGCGGTAGATTAACTAACGTCCACGTTTGGTTCTCCTTCAACGAGTTGAGCTCATCGTTCATGGCCTTCTGCCATAGCTCACGATCAGGTCTTGACATTGCCTCATCCATTGTCGTTGGATCGCCATCAATATCTGCGATAGCTTTTCTTTCAGCTTCGGCTTTCGCACATGTGCATCTGTAGTCCACATTATTTCTTGGACGTAAGTTATATTTGGGCGGGTTTTCACAATCGTTGTTTTCAGATTGTAATATAGGATTGGTACTTGCTTCTTGAGCTTCCTGTCTTATTTCGTCAATAGTTTCTTCAAAAACGTCTTCATTGCTTCCTTCACTAACGCTGTGAATTTCCTCACATGCAACCTCAGGTTCAACACGTTCCTCCTCTGTTGAAATAGGAACGACTGAGTTCTTCGTCACTTTCATATCGTCTCCAGGAAAAACATTTTCTAAAAATTGGACGTCTCTCACAACTGAAAATTTTCCAGTCTTTGGTTCTACCAGTTTGTAACCTTTCGTGGTCTCGCAGTAGCCAACAAATATCAGAGCTTCAGTTTTTGTGTCTAGCTTCTTTCTCTTTTGTTTTGGTTTCAGAGCGTATGCCAAACATCCGAATACTCTCAGATGACTCAGATCTATTTTCTTACCAGACCAGAGTTCCTGTGGTACTTTTCCAGTGACAGCCTTCGTTGGGCTTAGGTTTTTTAAATATACAACTGTTCCGACTGCTTCTGCCCAAAATCTTTTGCCCAAATTGGCTTCAAAAAGTAATGTTCGCGCTTTCTCAATGATTGTTCTATTCGCTCTTTCAGCCACGCCATTCTGCTCCGGCGTGTATGGAACTGTCTTTTGATGTTTTATACCAGCTAACTTCAAATGCTTGTCGAAGGCATCGTTGCAAAATTCTTTGCCATTATCCGATCTCAAGCACTTGATCATCTTGCCAGTCTCATTTTCTACTTCCGCCTTATACTCACGGAACTTGTTGAGACATTGACTTTTGTTTTTAAGAAATAGACTTGCGTCTTTCGCGAGAAATCATCAATAAATGAAAGCATATACAGCGAACCAGCAAAAGATGGCTCTTCCATTGGGCCGCACAAATCTGTGTGCACAATCTCCAATAAATCATTTGCTCGAGTGCCTTGTTTTTTGAATGGACTTTTGCATCTCTTTCCATTTATACATGGAACACACGGCTCTATTTTGTCCGTAGTTTTGAATTCTATTCCAGATACCATGTTTTTCAGGGTGATCATGTACTTTTGTCCTAGATGAGCTAGTCTCCTGTGCCATAAATTCGACAAAACTTCATTCGATGTTGTTAAATTAACCACAATATTGCTGTTTTCAATCAGCTTAAAAATTCCACCAACTTCTTTGCAAGTGGCAACTTTGCGGTCATTTTTATCTCTAATCAAACATCCATGCTTGTCAAACTCAACTTTGTACTCGTCTCTTACGAGATCACTCACTGAGATTAGGTTCATCGACAATTCGGGAACATGCAGGACATTATTCAATTTGAGTTTCTCATTTTTACTCACAATCGGTGCTGCATTGCCCTTTCCAACTACTGATATCTCATCACCACTAGCAACTTTTATCTTATAGTCGCCTTTCTGTGCCTTATATTGCACTAGTTTGTTCGCATCATTCGTCATATGGGTAGAACAGCCACTATCAACATACCAGGCGTTTTTATTTACGGTATCGGCAGTACCCATGCAAATATTCGCAGTTTTCTTGATGCCTTTGCATTCTGATGCTTTGTGTCCAAATTTGTGACACTTGAAACATTTGTATGTCGCTGGTTTCCGAGCAGTGTTGTTGTTGCTCTTCCTGTTTTGAGTGGTAAAAGCTTGCTCACCAGCCCCATTACACACTTCGGCTTGTCTGTTGCCTTCTTGTAGTAATTTGGTCTTTACTTGCTCTAGTGTTACCTCTTTACCACTATTATCGATGGCCATCACGAACGGGTTGTATTCGCTCGTTAAGCCAGCCAATAGTATTGAAATAAGCCAATCGTCTGATACTTTTGCGTCTATATCATTAAGCTGCTGTGCCAGGTGTACTATATTGCAGATGTATTTTTCCATACTTGAATAACTTTCCAAACGACACTGCCATAGTTTACGTTGCAGCAAAATTCGCCTGCCCCAGCCTTGATCCTCGTAGGCTCTGCACAAGTTTTGCCATACCTCGCGTGCGGTTTTTGCTTGGTACACGTGCGCAAAACATGTAGGCTCAATAAGCAGACATATAGTTGATCGTGCCTTCCTATCACTGTCTTTTTGTAAATCAGTGATATTTTCTGTTTCCACAACATCCCACAAGTTTTTGGATTCGAGGAGGTTTTTTACAATGAATTTCCACGATGTAAAATCATTCGCTCCTTGCAGTTTTTTAATTCCGCAATAGGAACCAGAAACAGAATTTTCATCACACATTTTTTCACTTTTTGACAGTACCTATTGTTTTTTCACTGTCAACAACGTGACAATCAGTATTATATAGGAAATATTTTTTACGATCACTTTTTAATAATATTTACTCAGGTACGGAATGGGAACCATAACCTGTTAAAAAATTAACGTATCCAGCATTAGCGCATTCCCCGAGTACTTATATTATTTACTAAATTATAGACCGTATCAGCTTCACACCATTTATTTTATATTTCTGTCATGACGACAGACAGCGCATCATGTGTTGGTTGCCAAGGTAGGTATACAACCTCCAACACGTAGTCACACGTTACTTGACAACGTGTGACTACGCCTTTCCAAACATGAAAATTTATCTCTACATAGTGAATATTGCATACTTCAGAATAGTATTGTATGACATTATTGTCAATTTACAACGAAGGCATCTTGGTAGAGTCTACTGTGTCCATTTACTTGCAACAACATTAGCAATTTTGTTCGGTTCAGTATTCTGAAAATCTTGTTTTATACTTTTTCAGCGTCGTTTTTTGTCTTAATTGGGTTTTAGTTTTTTTACTTTTTATTATTTGTACTATTTTGGTGTTAAAGTGTATTTGTGGCGCATAATATTAACAAAAGTTATATTGATAAACTAAAAACTAGGTACTTGACATATTACATCTACAAGCACATATAACAACATAAGCCCGAAGGCATATAGTGCAGAGGACATTTTTATGGAGGTTTTAGCCAGTTATCAAACTGTTTCCGCCTTCACCGCGTGGAGTTACTCCCAGCTTATGTAGTTTTCATTAGTACATTACTTATTTTATTAATGTTCACACTGCTCTACATTGCATAAAGCGATTCACAGTCCCCGTGATCCGCGCTTTACTCTTATCGCTCATATTTAACATCATTAAAGCATTCTTGTAATTATGTACAAGCATAAAGTACTCGTGAAGCTCTTTCACGTCCAAATACGGTATATTTATTTTAATTTTATAATAACATAGAACTTTTTGTCCGCTAGAGGGCGCAATACTAAATTTGGTGACAAGCTTTATAGCTCATAACTAAGAGAATATCAAGGTCTTTCTAATGGTACTGCAGTGGTCTTATTCTGATAAGTAGTAAAGAAGCTATGAACGAAAAGATGTGAATTATATACAACCAGCCCATGAATACAGGGTTAAGGCACAAGCAAATGCTAGCAATATATATATATTCAAAATGTACAAGTAAAGAGCTTTCAAATGATACCAAACACGCCATATTTATCTTAACTTTATTTTTTTACTCTGTATGTTTTGTCCGCTAGAGGGCGCCACATTAGATTTTGTGAAAATCCATATAGCCTATAACCAGCGGACAATTAAGACGCTTCTAATGATATGTCAATTGTCGAATTCTGATAAGTAGTTTAGAAGTTACGAGGGAACAGATGAACATACATACATACATACATACATACATAGCCTGTCAAAATCATAACCCTCCTTTTGCTTTGCCGTAGTCGGGTAAAACCTAAATCTAACTTTAGTTCCAGACTTAAGCTTTGAGTCAGTATTTGTATTTCGAAGTTTATTGAGGTTAAGTCAAAGTTCTTAATACAAAACTTTCAACTTAGTACCGAACTCAGCTGTCATTTTTACATAAAAAACTGCGTTTCTATAATGGTTAGGTGCATTATTCAATAACCATTCAGGTTGTTCTAAATAACATTCATGTTTTGTAATTTGTGTTTAAGTGTATGCATCACCATCATCATCTTAGCGTTTATCCCAGTTGCATCCGCGGCTTTCGCATTCGAGCCCGGGGTCCGCTTTCTTGCTCAATTTCCTCCATTTCGCGCGATGTTTAGCATCCTATGGTGTGAGATTGTTGGCACGCAAGTCATCTCTTACAACGTCAAGCCAGCACTTCTTTGGTCTACCTCGCTTATTCCGGCCCGGCGGAGGTGCCATGGTGCCATGCCATTTGTGACCCATGTAACATGCCGGTTTTCGTAAGACGTGACCATACTAACGAAGGCGACCCTCCTGCAGTTTGTCCGCTATGTGCTGTCTTTAAGTGAACTGTATTTGTTTTTTTTTTCCGATGACCACGTTATATTATGTATTGAATCCCTTTATAGCCTCACTCTGTACCAAAGGGTTCTTTTCGTCACCCGCCTATTTAAGGCCCCTTACAGTTGATTAACCTTGCCGTATTCTCATTACCTGCATCTATTCATAGATTGTTATAAACCAGATCCTATATATTAGCTAATTTGTGTAAAACCTTTAATAATAATATTGTTTAACTTTGCAACACTTTTGCAAAATGTGCAAACAGAAAATAAATGTGGCCAAAGTTGTTGCCAGAATTATTACTAAATCGTTGTAAATAAATCAATTCATCGAAATATGCTATTAAGATGAAACTTGGCACAGATCATAACTATCCTAAAATTGAACTAGTTTCCAAAGAAACAATAGTATTGATATCGTGTTCAAGTGCATGAAGACCGCCTTCTGTTTTGGCTAAGAATATGCTTTTAATCTGAAATAGTTACTAGTCATCGAGAGTGAATTGGAATGGATTGTAGCCGAAGATACGGCGATTAGATCCTTGGTTTTCGAGAATTATATTTTTTTTGAACTCAGTTCAACCATCTCATAAATATAGCTATATTTATCTCATATTGAATCAAAGCATGTAAGAAAGAAGGATTGAGCGTAATCACCACGCTTGCTCACTGCGTGTTGGCGATTTCAGACTTAAAGTTCAGGTTTCCTCAAGATGTTTTCCTTCACCTTCAGTAATTGGTGTCCAAGTGTTGGTGATTACGCTCAATCCTTCTCTGTCTGAGAGGAGACCTGTGCCCCGCAGTGGGACGATAGATAAAGGTTGATGATGATGATGATGATATAAGAAAGTCAGAGTAGCTTTGGCCTAATAGTATCAGCCGCTACTTACAAGTTGTAGGTCATAGGTGCAAACCACATCAGGCGCTTTACTTTGTGTAAATTATTTTATCACCACTGCTCTCAAAACAGTGACGGATCGTGAGGAAACCGGCAAGTCTTAGATGCAAAACGTAGAAGACATGTGACATCTATCAACACGCACGCGTAATCTAGCACGCGGACCCACCGAATGCTAGATTACAGCCTACTCCCTCTCACTGAGAGGTAGCCTGTGTCCCAGGCGTGGGAACATAATAACTTGATTATGATAACATAATCAACCTATGTAAGAAGAATTCTAAACACCGTCTCCTGCATTTAAGTTATGTTGAAAGAATTATTTTTGATCCGATCCAAAGCTACTGCCCTGCGGGACACCAACCGATAGGCAATTTTTAAGGTGTTCTATATGATTTTTCGAATGATGTTTCTTAATCCGAGCACCAGACCGTTCGAGTACATGATCTTATCGACTATCTTCGCCAACTGCATCGCCCTTGCCGTCTACACACCATACCCCGCCAGTGATTCAAATTATACCAATTGGGTTCTTGTAAGTATTGACTTTTAACGTTTTCTTGGATTATCTGCTCCTTTACTTGGTAAATTGAAAAATGTTTGACTTTCATTTGTTCTGTTTTTATTATTATGTTGGTATTGATAATATAAGCTAAGTTCTTTTGGTATGAACTTTTTAGTTTTTCATTTAATTCATCCTTTTTGAACTTGAAACGACTGGTTATAATTATTTTATATCATTCATTTTCAACAACTGTTTTAGAGCAAACATCAGCTACTTGACTGTTTAAATTAAGTTTTACACAGAATATTCCTTGTTTGCTTTTCAGGAAAAGATCGAGTATGTTTTCTTAGTAATATTTACGGCGGAGTGCATTATGAAGATTGTAGCGTACGGGTTCATCATGCACCCTGGCTCCTATCTCCGAAACGGCTGGAATTTGCTCGATTTCACCATCGTCGTCATTGGGTAAGTGCAAGCTGATATTAGATTTCATCTTATCCTGTTGTTTCATGATGATTGCATTTAGCTTTATCAGATTTGTGAATTAGTTCTTGAGAAACATCTGTAACTATTGTTACTGCTATCGGTAAACCGAACACGCTCGAATGATTGATAAAGAGGAAACTATTGACTGTTTGGTTTTAGAATGTTATAAAGCTACCGATTGTGGAGCCGATTCTCTAGTTATTTTAGAAGATAACATATAAGTTTAATTCTGTCAAATTAAGAGATACTCTATAGACAGTTTTGACGCGATTATAAACATCATCATCATCACCATCTCAGCGTTAATCCCAGTCGCAGCCGAAGCTTTTTCAGCTTTGGAGTCTGGGGTCTAACTGCTGAGTTTGGCTAAATTTCGATATTTTCGATAAAGCGACTGCCGCCTGACCTCCACAACCCAAAGGCGATATCGAAGCATTGAAGTAACACCAACTGTTGGACTTTTGAGGGCTCCAACAACCAGTAACGACTGCCATTAGATTTTCATATGGCAATCGGGACCAACGGCTTAACGTGCTTCCTGAGGCAGAACCAGACCAGTGAAAATATACATATTCATACATACAAATATTTGCACTGCGCGGGAATCGAACCCGCGTCTCCTTGCGCAGCGGCCCCGTTCGCTACCACTACGCTACGGAGGCTGTCAAAGACGCGATTATAAACATGGCGACCAAAACTACGTCAATTTACGTCAGGATCGGACTAATTTGACAGGTCTAAACTAACATGTTATCTTCTGTCCCTTTCTTAATGTAATAGAAGGAAAGAGATGCACTTAACTTAGATTTAATTTAGTTTGGGAACAAGAGAATCGGGGCCAGTGTAATGAAAATTAAATTAATCGTTCAATTCTATTTCAAGCAGCATTGTCTCAAACAGAACGAAATAATTGATACAAATAATCTCATATATTTTTTGAAAATTTGAATGAATGAAAATTAAATGAATGTAAATGAAAATTGTAAATGAAAATTGTAATGAAAATTAAATTAATCGTTCAATTCTATTTCAAGCAGCATTGTCTCAAACAGAACGAAATAATTGATACAAATAATCTCATATATTTTTTGAAAATTTGAATGAATGAAAATTAAATGAATGTAAATGAAAATTGTAAATGAAAATTGTAATGAAAATTAAATTAATCGTTCAATTCTATTTCAAGCAGCATTGTCTCAAACAGAACGAAATAATTGATACAAATAATCTCATATATTTTTTAAGCAACCCCAAGAGTGTTATGCAAATACTAAAAATATATAAAAGGACTCTTTTAAAATATCTCAATATAATTTCTTTCACGCGAGATATTTGGACATATCTGGAGGTGGTTAGATCTCATTAATCTTACTAATCTTATGTATGGTAATATTCATACTGTCACTAATTTGCGAAGTCATGTCTTACAGTCCCTTTCAGGCAGCTTTACCAAAATTTTCTCTAGTCGAAAATGTTTGAGGGTCGGGAGAAAATGTAATTTTACATTAATTCCTGCTAGAAATAATGGAAATAAGTATGAGTAACTAAGTAAACTAACGGGACAGGCATAAACCTATTATACCAATTGTAATGCATTATTAATGTAGGTACATAAAAATTTAAAAATGTATTTTTTGTCTCAATAAATATTTGTATTTATTATGAATAGAAAAGTTTGTTAGGGTGTATAATTGAATGGAACAGATGATTGAAAATAAGGTATAACATAAAGGATCCAAATATTCCCACAGCATCGAAACTTCTACCGGTGACACTGCGAAGCGCAAATAGTAGACCATAATTTTACCACCTATGGTACGGTGTCGCTAGTTCAGCTAATTTTTACCACGTGAACCATCATGTAGCCGCTTTAACAACTAAATGCATATTAAAGCTGCATTGGATCGTGGTGTATCACATTGAAATACCACAAAGCCTGGTGTAGCCTGTCTGTAATGTCATCATCATCTTCATCAACCAATTTTAATTTATCGTCTCACTGCTGGCCACAGGAGTCCACTTATACAGAGAAGAGTTGGCGATTTCAGTCTTAAAGTCCAAGTTTTCCTCAAGATGTTTTCCTTCGCCTTGTAATCAATCATTGGTGTCCAAGATATACTTAGAAAGTACATAAAACTTAGAAAACTTACATGAGTCACTTACTTGAGAGGCTGGTGTTTTAACCACTAGACCACCATGATTTCTGTCTGTAATGTGTTTCATACAAAATGTTCAAAAGTGATGTAAAACCAGCCAAAATCTCCGCAAGTTTTAACGTCACCTTTAACACCAAAATATTTTTCTAATTTTACAGAATGGTCAGCACAGTGTTATCAAGTATATTCAAGGACGCGTTTGACGTGAAAGCTTTAAGAGCGTTCAGGGTTCTACGACCTCTAAGACTGGTGTCCGGCGTGCCAAGTGAGTTGTTATTAATTAAACCTTTCACAAGATCACCCTCGACCAGATTCGCTGTAATATCATGCAGGCTATAGGTGCCTTTGAACAATATTTCGGAAGTTATAGTTGAGTGGTTACGCTTTTATGAAAGTTGAACTAGACCCCTGGTTCCTTTTGTATCTTTTTGTGAGGATCCTTTTTAATCAGACGTTAAGCTATAACAAAAGGAATACCAGTTAAGCGGGTTATTGCTTTAACTCTTTACAGAAATGAAATTCTGTGAAATATAATATACATATAATACCTCTACCATATTTTCAGTGGCGATTTTTTCGGCACTCATATTCAAAAAATTAATGAATTATCCATTTCTACTGCATCTACTTTACTATAACTCTTATGTTTCGTAATCTTCTGTAGCGTCTTCTTATCTGATATTCCTCTTCAGGTCTCCAGATCGTGTTGAACTCAATCTTGAAGGCCATGGTGCCACTCCTTCACATCGCGCTTCTTGTCATCTTCGTCATCATCATCTATGCTATCATTGGGCTGGAGCTGTTTTCTGGGAAGATGCATAAGAGTTGCTACAATAAGTACACAGGTTTGGAGTTTATTTATATTTATTTATTCGTGTGCTTCTTTAAACTAATTCGTTGTTGACACCACTACGATCCGGACGAAGCGTTTCGCCTCGTCTTTTATACCGCCTACATCGAGGAACTGGAAGAATTTGCCAACGGCGGTGTTTCTGTCTTACTACAAATTAAGTGTCTTCAAGGCTAGAGTGAATAGGCTTTTAATAAACGAATGCACTTTACTATCAACTATTTCATCACTGCTTAACATCAGGCGGGATTGCAGTCAAGCACTAGTCTATAATTTAAAAAAAAAAAAATATTTTAATTTTAATTATTTTCTGAATTTTAATTATTCAGGCATTAATCAATTTTAATACAAATTTAAATAATTACTCAGTTTGGTTACAGGTACTAAGTTTCAATATTTTAAATAATATCAAAATAAGTGGGTTTTAGAACTACTTTCTTACTCTGGTGTCCACAAACACCACAATGATCATTCTAGAATCTGTTGTTATATCAGACAGAAACATTTGATCAATAAGGAACTTCAACAAAGTCATTTCCATAAGAACATTTTTGTAAAGTCCTTCAATAACAAATACTTTGACTGTCCTCAGATGAAATCATGGACACACCTCACCCTTGTGACCTGGACAACGGCTTCAACTGCTCCTTGATCGGTGATGAGATGGAGTGCCGGGAAGGATGGATAGGTCCTAACTTTGGCATCACCAACTTTGACAACTTTGGCCTGTCAATGCTCACTGTGTTCCAATGCATCACGCTTGAGGGCTGGACTGATGTTATGTATAATGTAAGTTATAATTCTATTTTTTATAAATCGACCGCAGTGGCATTCATACCGAGAATGCGAAGTACACATAATAGTGTCGTCACGCAAAATTCTGTATCGCGTAATCACTAGTACAAATACAACAGCCCGACATAAAGCATCCGGCAGTTGCCCGCCAGACACAACTCCCCTCCGGTTGAAGTATCCTCCTTTTACTTTGGAGGTTGAGTGACCTTTAGACCCTTTTACAAATAGGCTAGCACCATATCTATGGCACTGCACAGTAACAAATTCACGTGTGAGTTTGAGGAGAGGGGAGGTACTACGCAACGAGCAGTGCACAAAGTTTAAATCGAGCTGCACTTACATACAGGGTGTATCTGACATCGTAACGCAAACTTCGCGAAAAGGCTACACCGCATGCCACTAATATAATTATGATAGTCATTTATGTTGTTAATGGACGGTTACAGAATTCACAGTGTTTAAAAAGGTGTCGGCTCGGCCTTTGAACGTTGCAAACGTGCCGCCGTGCGGGTTTGTAGGTATGACGTTCATCCCTGATGTGAACTCTAATAAATCAGCTGATTAGATAGTTTTTAGAGTTTTGTTTTTATTGCGCTTTTTTGTGTAATTAGCGAATTAATTAATTTTTACTTTAAAAAAAAGAATCATGTACTGGATCCATGGTACTCATTTGTGCGTCGATGTCAGATACACCCTTTATGTAGGTGGTTTTTAAACTTGACGCGTATAGGCTCCGGTAAGATTTAATTTTCGGATACAACTTTAAATAAAAAAAAAACATACAATCAGAATCCTTTCAAGCATATTGCTAATATAGCTAAATATGTCCGGAAAATGTGTCGGCTCAACAAAATAAAGCAATGAATGTTGTTGAACTGTGAAACTGAAACCCATTGCTACTGATAATGTGTTAGGCAATTACCCTGCCCATCCTTGTTAAATTTAAGACGGGAATAAGCTGTATTAGAGTCTACTTATCAATTAATATTCCTATTATTTATTTCAGATTCAAGATGCAATGGGCAACAGTTGGGAGTGGATCTACTTCGTATCAATGGTCATTTTGGGCGCTTTCTTCGTTATGAACCTCATTCTCGGTGTGTTATCTGGGTAAGTTTCTATCTTCTGTTTGTTTTCCATGTGCCTCTCCTAACCTGACCAACACAATGTCTTTACAAGAGACTGTAAATTCAGAGTTTGTTTTAGTATTTGTTTTAGTGTTCGTTGTTATTTTGCTTGACTGACTCTGAAGTAGTCAAGCAAAATAGGGTTTATCCAAGGTATGAACTATCAAAAAAAAAATTAGTCCGTCTTATAGATAGAAAAAACCGTAAACGAAAGAACCGTATTTTTTATTTTGTCGAAATTGCCAAAAACTACTGAGACATACATAGCGTATTAAAGTTACGGAGTGGGGGCTAACTACGTCACGCCGTGGTATATTTTGTACCACGCCGTGATGTCATGCAACATTTCAAATAGATGGACTTCCTATGTATTTGAATGAAAAAAAAAAATACGTGTTCAATATTTTTTATAAATGTATCTGATGGACATTAAATTATTTTTTAGGATTCAACCCAATTGAACTATGTACAGATTTTTATTTTTATACATATACACATTGAAACGTTTTATCGTTATTTTTTGTGTATGCTAACATCGAAACACGTGTCCAGGATTTTTATGTAAAGAATGTATGTACAAAATTTCAAAAAGGTGTCATGAAAAATCAAAAAGTTATAGGTAAGCTTGTTATGTTACCTGATTATCCCAACAAAAATATGATCAACGAGCCACTCGCCCGCCCTGTAGCAACGCGGCACGGCGGGGGCCCTAGAACACTATGATCCATTGTGAAATGTGTCGCGCGCTCGGTAACCACACTGCAACAATTTCTAAATATATTTGGGAAAAAATATAACATGGTGTATAAATTATTGGATTTGATTCAGTTTTTTTTTTTTTGCAATCGTTGATGGTAAAGCGCACTAGTTTATTAAACCTATTCACTTAAAAAGCTTAGGAATAGGAAGGATGACGGCAGTTGAGCGAGGTGATGCAATTTTAAACATAAGACCAACACGACCAAACGATGCTGCGCTAGAGGGAGATTGATCTGAAGACTCTCCAGGACCAAACTCTCGACACAACATTTGTCGCATCGTGCCCGCCACACATCGCAACACAACTGCTCAGACCCGTCCTCCGTACGGCTTCACCAGACATCATGCCGGAACACGACGAATCGCTTGGCGGCAAGACTTTGTCTGGTGGGTGGTAACTTATCCCGGCAGCTGATGTTATGGCCTACCACCGAGAAAAAGAAACCGAGAGAAAGAGAGTTCTTTATTCTGAACAAACTATATGGTGTCGTATAAAGAAAAGATAACGTTTTATATACATCATCATCTGCCTGGCCTCTTTCCAACTATATTGGGGTCAGATTCCAGTCTAACGGGATTCAGCTGATTACAAGGATTTTACATGTAGAGAATTTTTTCGGATGAAAATGAACAAGATAAAGGTAATTGAAAAAAGGAACAAGAGATTTCTACCTCATAAAAGTAACCCTAGTGGTATATCTCCACTTGGAACGAGTGCACCATCAGCTCTCAAAAGGCCAAAGACAAATCGACTTCAAAATTAAATATCAATTATTATCATTTATTTATTAAAGTCGTGGTGGCCTAGTGGTTAAAACACCAGCCTCAAGTATGAGTGCTCGGGTTCGATTCCAGGTCAGGCAAGTACCAATGTAACTTTTTTAAAGTTATATGTACTTTCTAAGTATATCTTGGACACCAATGACTGAAGGTGAAGGAAAACATCTTGAGGAAACCTGGACTTTTAAGTCTCAAATCACCAACCCGCATTGAGCAAGCGTGGTGATTACGCTCAATCCTTCTCTGTATGAGAGGAGACCTGTGCCCAGCGGTGGGACGATAAAAATGTTGATAATGATTCATTATTCATTTATTCTCAATCAGTTCCAAATATTTAGCGGTTTATCAATTCGTAACCGCCGGAATAATTGCGCTAGGATTATTACTGCGAGAAATGATTTTAAATTATTAGCAAATATCAATATTCTAATTTTAGCTATTAGATTGAAGTTGTTACAGCTGCAACAAACATACATTAACTGTGACAATTTCTCTGGTAGACAGATAATTAAGTATTCGTGGCTTTTATTTTTATCCTTTCTCTAAAAATACCAATACAATAAGCAGCAATGGTGTCTCGAAAAAGGTTTTAATCAAATCATTTTAATTACAGAGAATTCTCCAAAGAAAGAGAAAAGGCGAAGAACAGGGGCGACTTTCAGAAACTTCGAGAGAAACAGCAACTAGAAGAAGATCTGAAGGGCTACCTCGACTGGATCACGCAGGCTGAGTACCTGGAACCGTTGGCTGATCAGCACGAACATCATCCACCAGTAGATCAGACCAGAGATTATGGAATAGGTGAGATATTAAACAGAGATTACCTTAAAGCGATTTTTTTATGCTTTAAATTTAAACTCTTTTATATTTAACTAATTTGGTCTGAGTTGGTTATAGGTACTATACAGTAATTTCACCTCCGATTTTATTATACATATAGTTCAGTTTTTATATGTATTATAAAAATAAATACATTATTATACAGTTCTAGTCATTGATATAATATTAAACAGATATGATATGCTCTAACAAATTAACCAAGATAAATGTGCCGATCGGAGCAGCAGCACACATGCATTTTTTTTTATTCTGCGTACATTTCACACGTTGGCACAGTGTGAGTGAGATGGGGCGCAATCTAAAGCATTCTCTATGCTTTAGATTGCGCCCCATCTCACTCACATGAAAAAGATGGCTAGTGTTTGTCGTTTGCACTTAAATAGAATCGACGAAAACTAAAGCGACTTGCTGGATTTACCTCCTTTTGTACGCTTCATTTTCAGTACGCTAGTGACGTATCTACCTTAGTTTAATATTGTCAAAAGCGGCATGCCGGTCACGCCAAGGGAAGACGAAAGAGTTCGCACGCGACGACAAGCAGCGATGGATTTGGCGCGTCAAGAGGAAGCATCGCTTAGTGTCCCTGTACGCGTAGAAGATGCGGCCGTCATAACACCGACGAATGTAAGTGCACCTACTACCACCACTATTCCTGGAAGCAGCGGATCCGATTTATCGGCGTTACTGGCTCATTTGACGGCACAAATAAAACTGAGCATAGTAGAATCCCAGGCAGAAACCCAGGCGCAAATAAAGCTGAGCATAGATAAAGCCCAGTCTGAAACCCAGGCAAAAATAGAAAGAACCCAGGCAGCAACCCAGTCACAGATAAAGGAATCCCAGCAACTGGTATTAGAATTAAATGAAAAATGGAAAAAAACCAAAGAAGAGGTCAACGAACTTAAAATAAAAACAGTTCAACAGGATGCCCGTATGGACCAGCAAGATACGCGCATAGATCAGCAAGACGCTCGTATAGACAAACATGATGCGCATTTCGAGAAACTGAACAATACCATCATGGAGTTTGGGAAGGAAGTAGAATTTTTGCATGAGAAGGTACAAAAAGGAGTTATTAAAGGGGTGGTACCGGTACCCAGTGCTTTGCCGACTTTCAAGGTACCTCATTTTGACGGAACAACGTCATGGGTGGCCTTCCGTCTACAGTTTGAAAAGGTCGCAAAAGGCAACAATTGGGACGACGATCAAGCTCTAACCGCCCTTATGCTTGCTTTGCGTGGTGATGCCGCACGAATCCTCGAGAATATTTCCGGCGATTGCAATACCCTAGCCTGTCTATTAGAAGCGTTGGAGACTAGATATGGAGAGAAACACCTGGAACACGTCTACAGGGCTCAACTCCGCGAACGCACACAGAAGAGCAGCGAGGGTTTGCAACAATGGGCCACGGAAATAGAACGTATGGTTCGGAAGGCGTATGCATCAACACCGGGATTGATTGGCGCTACTACTCTGCGATTCTTTACTGATGGGATTCGAGATGCAGAAGTCAGGGCTGCTGTACGTCTGGGTCACCATGAGACCCTGAAGGCAGCTTTGACGCATGCTCTGGAGGTGGAAGCTGTACGTCAGGATGGCCCACAACACGACCGTATTCGAGAAGTGACCGCACAAATAAAAGCCCGACGAGGACCAACTTGCTATGAGTGCGGCGAAAAGGGGCACATTCGAATTGATTGTCCCAGAAAGGCTAAGGGAAGAAGAACTTCTTGGTCACGTGAGGAGGCCGCGGTGATGGCGTGGCGCAAGCGCGATGCGAAGGTCCAGCCCGAGCGCCCGTGCGAGCGAGTCGAGTGGCGTGAGCGGAGCGACCGGAGCGGGCACCGCGAGCGACCCGCTGAACGAGAGCGGGAACGCGTCAAGGACCGGGAGCGAGACCGAGACCGGGAACGCGAACGTCCCGGCAAGCAAGAACACGAGCGCGAGCGGTCGCGCGGAAGATCGTGGAGTGACGCAGACGCAAGGCGGGACAAGAAAGTCGAGGACGAGGCGCGTAAGAAGAAGCGCCTCGAGAAAAAGGCAAGACAAAAGGACCGCCGTCGCCAGGTTACTTCAGGAAGTAACGGCCGACATTGTGACAAACAGGAAGAGAACGTACGGATTATCCAGGTAAACGCTTTGGATGAAGACTGGGATAATCAATCATTGAAAGACGCACAAAAGGAAGATAGTGACTTGAAGACAGTAATCAAATGGAAGAAACGTGGCCAAAGGCCCACTTGGAGTGAAATATCAGCGCTTAGCCCAACAGCAAAAAGTTACTGGGCTCAATGGGACAGCCTGATAATTGATAATGGAGTTCTCAAGAGGAAATGGGAATCACCCAGTGGACAGGAGGTCACCTTACAGATAGTTATCCCCTGCGATAAAGTCGCGTCAGTGCTGAGACAGGTGCACGACGGAGTATCCGGAGGACATCTAGGGGTAAAGAAAACCCTGGAGAAGGTGAGGAAAAGATTCTACTGGGTGCATTGCCGTGAAGACGTAGAGGACTGGTGTAGAAAATGCGTAGCTTGCTCCTCAGTAAAAGGACCGCAAACGAGAGCCAGAGGTCGGCTGAAAGTGTACAATGTTGGTGCACCATGGGAAAGAGTTGCTGTCGATATAGCTGGGCCATTCCCTGTTACTGAAGAAGGGAATAGGTATATCATCGTCCTGCAAGACTATTTCAGCAAATGGCCAGAAGCTTTTGCAGTACCTAACCAGGAAGCTCATACAGTCGCCAAAAAGCTAGTACACGAGGTGTTCTGTCGATTTGGCGTTCCCTTGGAGTTACACTCTGACCAGGGTAGAAACTTCGAGTCTTCACTACTTCAAGAGGTTTGCCAACTACTCGGGATACATAAGACTCGTACAACACCGTACCACCCACAGTCAGATGGAATGGTCGAAAGATTCAATCAGACGCTGGAGAATCATTTGGCCAAAGTAGTGGAAGAACATCAAAGGGATTGGGACCAATACATTCCACTCTTTTTAATGTCATACCGCTCAGCAATACACGATAGCACAAATTGCACACCGGCGAAAATCAACTTCGGCCGAGAAATTAGACTACCAATAGATGCATTAACCGGAACACCACCGGATACTCCTATCCTAGCCGTCGACTATGTGGCCGACCTGCGGCGTAAATTAGATGGAATACATGAGCTAGTGAGAGAGAATGGTCTGAAAACCAGTGAGAAGATGAAGATCCGATACGACCGCAAAGCTAACGTGCCCGGATTTGAAGAGGGAACTTTGGTATGGTTACATAATCCCATTAGAAGAAAAGGAAAGAGTCCAAAGTTCCAAGCCAAATGGGAGGGTCCGTACACGATAGTAACCAGAATAAACGATGTCACCTACCGGATTAAGAAAGGACCTAGAGGGAAGCTGAAGGTCGTACACGTAGACCGCCTAGCTCGCTATTATGGATCAAATCATGCTCGGGACGAGCATGACTAAGAAGGGGGCAATGTTACGAATGGACCTTATGTCGATGGCATAAGGTTCAATATCGCGTGACATGCATTGTGTTACTTTTAAGCCCTATTTCGCTAGATCTAGACAGTTCCTAAGTACAATAATAAAACGCATTGCTAGACTTAGGACGGCCTATCGAATGGTACAGGTCTCAACAGTTTTGTCAACAAAGTGTCGACATCGAAATTTCTAGAAACCCGTTTCCGGGAATTACCGTAGGTACTTCCGAGTGACCTCGAACTTATGTGCTATTATTATTACGCCTAGAGGATTCTGGAATGTTCGATCAGCTGGCCTATATAAGGCGCCGCAACGCCGACGCACAGTCAGTCTACACTCGACTAGCGATACGAAAACAGCGACAGTTAAGAAGCGATCTTAAAGAAGACCTACTGCGACAATTACAACGAGAACTTCGAGTACTACGTGAAGTAACATTTGATAGTGTTATTGTGTGTTTACGACACGGACTTCGTGGACGTAAGAGAAGACTTCGGTGCAACGTCAGCGACATTCTACTTGTCATTGCCTACAATCGACTGTACCTTCGTTGCCAATAAACTTCGTAACCCTTAACCGGCGTTTAAGTACCCCTAGCCCGTAACAATATTATATCAATGGTTCTAGTATTATATTCTCTAGGGAAAAATAATACAATAACTCCTAGAATATATATTTATTTAACTACAACTCGATTCAATAAAAGTTAATTAAAAATCTGTTAACTTATAAACTTACAATCAAAGCGAACTGACACTAATGTGAGATGTTTTAGAGTACATTTCAGGTCAGACACAGAACGAGCACGACTCCACAGATCATCTGGGAATAGAGAACAATGAACAGCAGAAAGTTTCAGTTTGCAAAATGTGGAAGAAGGATTTTGATAAAGTAAGTCATAAAACAAATATCAGCACTGCCACTTTCTTTTTTTACTGGCAAAAATTGTTTATTTTTCGTGTTTGAGTACGAGGCTTTTGACTATTATGTTTTATGTCTTTATTATTATTTACTTGTAATGTGCGTTTTGTTTTGTATTTTGTCTTTTTTATTATTATTATTTACTTGTAATGTGCGTTTTATTTTGTATTTTGTCTTTTTTATTATTATTATTTACTTGTAATGTGCGTTTTGTTTTGTATTTTATGTCTTTTTTATTATTATTATTTACTTGTAATGTGCGTTTTGTTTTGTATTTTGTCTTTTTTATTATTATTATTTACTTGTAATGTGCGTTTTATTTTGGATTTTGTCTTTTTTATTATCATTATTTACTTGTAATGTGCGTTTTTTTGTGCGGAATAAACAATTTTTCTTTCTTACATATCTAAATCTTTTTGTATATAAATTGTGGAATATTTTACTAATAATAATGTTCTCGCAGGTAAACCGCCGAATGAAGAGAGCATGCAGGAAGGCAGTGAAGTCTCAAACGTTTTACTGGTTGATTATAGTGCTGGTATTTCTAAACACGGTCGTTTTAGCCAGTGAACATTACCAGTAAGTAATTAATCAAATCAGATCAGGAACTCCACTATGGCGAGTTAAAACCATCATTAAACAGTTGCGAACAAAGGATAGCGCTATTAATCCTGTATAGCTCCACCTTTGTCGGATACCTTTTTTTTAAACGTTGCCCACTGCTAGAAGTTTCTCCTGTATCGTGGGGCATATACAAACATATAAACTCACATACACAAACAGTCAGACCCGGTACAACAAATTGTAGGCCATAAAAATATTTGTTCAGTACGGGAATCCAACCCGCGACACGCAGCGCAGCAGTCAATCGCTCAGCCACTGTCGATCGTGTCGTTGATTCGATACTGGAAGCATGATGATTTTAACACGTCATAGTAATCCAGTAAATCTATATTGTATAAAATGAAATAGTTTATTTTATAAATAGGACATCGGAATCACTTTTACATACATATTTTGGAAAAAAAAAACCGTTACCACGTGCGAGTCGAACTAACGCACAGTGGGTTCTGTATAATCATCAAAAAAAAATATCTTTTAGTATTTCTTGTCACGTCGTGGTAGCCTAGTGGTTGAAACACCAGCCTCTCAAGTATGAGTGCGTGGGTTCGATTCCAGGTCAGGCAAGTACCAATGTAACTTTTCTAAAAGTTATATGTACTTTCTAAGTATATCTTGGACACCAATGACTGAAGGTGAAGGAAAACATCTTGAGGAATCCTGGACTTTATAAGTCTGAAATCACCAACCCGCATTGAGCAAGCGTAGTGATTACGCTCAATCCTTCTCTGTATGAGAGGAGACCTGTGCCCAGCAGTGGGACGATAAAAAAGGTTGTTGATGATGATGATGATTTCTTGTCAACGAAAATACCATCAGTACAAATTTATTTTATGATGTATTTCTGTTTCGCGATTCTTGAGATACAGTCTGGTGGTCACGGCACAGACGGTGAAAAGAATCTGACCCTTAAGTTTCGGGTCAGATTTTCTTATAATGTCCAGACATAATCTTAATAAGCTCATGTGAGGAAAATGTGGATTCGTCTCAGGATGAAAGAACACAGATTTTAGTGCAACAATTTGTTCAGTGCAAACAATTGTCAGTAATCATGAGGCTGAAATCGACACTTGAGTAGCTAAAAGTATAAAAAGAAATAGCTCATTTTGTTTTTTTAAGACTGAGCATACACGGTGTATTCAGTGGACAGGTAAATAAAAAATCTCATTGCCCTTTTTCCAGGCAACCCGAGTGGCTGGATCTCTTCCAAGAGTATGGAAACGCGTTCTTCGTGGCCCTCTTCACCTTAGAAATGTTAGTCAAGATGTACAGCTTAGGATTGCAAGTAAGTTATCTATGTATAAACTTACTATCTTATTATATATTTTTCTCTCCTTACGATTTTAAGTTCAGCATTCATCATGAAACTGAAAACAAACTACAGACGACGACAGCAGATCAAGATACCCGGAACTGTGTGATTTTTCCAATCAACCTCGAACCTTATTGCTTTAATGATTAAATTGAAAATCTAACAAAGAAAGACCGATTGTAGTAACTAGGTATGCTGGCGTATCTATATATCAGTCAGACTTTTATAAAAGGTGCTCTTTGGTCTAACTGCAATGCTTCGATATCGCCTTCGGGTTGTGGAGGTCAGATGGCAGTCGCTTCACGGAAAATATTGAAGTTTAGCCAAAATTAGCAGTTAGACTGGTAAAGCGGACCCCAGACTCCAAAGCTAAAAAAGCTTCGGATGCGACTGGGATTATTATCGCGGAGATGATGATGATGACTTTTATAAAAGGTGGTCATGGGTACATGGTTTAGGTTCTAAAAGCAAATACAGCAACTGAAATGACTAGACATCATCATCAGCCCATATAAGTCCACTGCTGGACATAGGTCCCTCCTATTTCACTCCATTCAACTGGATTTCAATTCTCAAAACTGTCATCCAGTTTACTACCAGCTATCCTGCGATGAACGTCTCTCCACCTTACGCCTACCGATTCGCGACTTTAGTCTGTCAAAACCCAAATCGCGACAATATTCTTTGAAAAAAATGTATGCGAAAACTTGTATGAAGTGAGCCCGAAGTAAGCAGTGTCAACAGTCCGTTCACCGTTATATTACCTACCTCTGATTGTAGCAATCTAATAACAACCTTATTGTGACTAGACATCTTATTCAGGTGCCCTTATCCCAAGTTATTTAGGGTCTTTCTTCCATGCTTCTCTATTAGACCTCCTCTCCATAGGCGTACCCAGCTTCTGGGCTAATGGGGTGCAAGTCAGGCCGAAGGGAGGGCAAGTCAGATTTTTAGAGTCGAATTATCAATTAAAATAAATCGCTCGCAACGTCAATTCGCAACTCCTTACCAAAGATTACCGATTACAGCCGAGAGCAAGCGTTAAAAGGTTTAGCTAGATTCGATAATCTTTGTGCGCTATAGCCGCACGCGGTTTTTGCAAGCGGTTTTTTGGAAATTACACCGTGCATTTTGCCAGTGTCTACTGCGTGATTTATTTAAAAGTTAGAGAGAAGTCCTCCTTTATACTTTGTTTAGTAATTAGGGGAGTTCATACATGTTCTGCGAGATTTCCAGGGGGGGAGAGGGGGGGGGGGCAACCGCTCCCACTATAACTTTATGTTCAGTTTACCCAACAACTTCAAACATGTTTACAACATATTTAAAGCTTGAATCTGATTGGCCGTTCACTTCAAACAAGTTTTCACGGTGGGAGATTTACAAGCTCGTTAAAAAGTTTTTTCTCTTAGGTTAGGCTTAGGTTTAACACACTTACATTAGCAATGTCTTTCATTTTGAAATTTCAGCAGCATCCATTGCGTTATTTATGTTTCTGTAAACAATTTTTTTGAACTTATGGATCAATGGGTTAGCAAGATCCTTCAAAATAATACAAATTGTAATGAAAAGTGTGTTTCTCTATTAGAGGACGGATAAAACTTCACAGACGTTACTGGTAACAAAAAATAAATAATCAGAAGTTTTTGAAAGTTTCGGGACAAAATGGCAAATATTGAAACTGTATTTTCGTCATTACCTAATTCATTCATTGTAGCTTGATGTGAACTATGGCCCTGTTTTTTAATCACGAAACAACTATAAGGTTGGTCTGTGAGGTTTCACCAACAAATTTTCTCCCAACATTCAGTAAATTTGTTTTATCCAGCTTAACATCATACGCCACATCATCTACTAACCAGCGCTTAACACCTCTGCTTTGGTTGCTGTTCTTCTTCCATCATACTTCAACATTACCTACTTCCTCTCGGTTAAGCTGCCTCCGAACATGTTTCAGGGTTACTTCGTCTCTCTTTTCAACCGCTTCGACTGCTTCGTCGTGATTGGGTCCATCAGCGAGATGGTGCTCACTAAGACCGAGGTAATGCCTCCTCTTGGTATCTCTGTGTTGCGCTGCGTCAGGCTGCTCAGGGTCTTCAAGGTTACCAAGTAAGTAATACACTTTATAGTATCTACTCGTCATCATCTAGCTAGCCTGTTCCCAACTATTTTTTTTCTTATAATCATAAACTAGTGCTTGACAATAATTCCACCTGATGGTAAACAGTGATGCATTCGTTGATGGTAAAGCGCACTAGGTTATTAAAGACTGTTCACTCAAAAAAAATTGAGTGAATAGGAAGGATGACGGCAGTTGAGCAATGTGAAACCCAACAACACGGCCAACGATGTTGCGCCAGACGGAGGTTGATCTGGAGACCCTCCACGACCAAACTCCCGACACAACGACATTTGGCGCATCTTACCCGGCACACATTGCAACATAACTCCTCAGAGCCGTCCTCCGTACGGCTTCACCAGACATCATGCCGGAACACGACGAATCGCTAGGCGGTAAGACATTGTCTGGTGGGTGGAAGTATCTTATGACCGAATCTTTTTTCCAGATACTGGCGCTCGCTCTCAAACTTAGTAGCATCACTCCTCAACTCAATCCAGTCGATAGCCTCCCTTTTGTTACTGCTGTTCCTCTTCATCATGATCTTCGCGCTGCTGGGAATGCAGGTTTTCGGAGGAAAGTTCAACTACGATCCAGTGGAGGAAAAGGATCGTCACAACTTTGATTGCTTCTGGCAGGCGCTGTTGACTGTGTTTCAGGTATGTTAGAGACCCTCAAGTTTAACTTTCTGATTAAGGGAACATGTTAAGCAATTTAATTCGTACTTTATTTTACATCATGCTTTTGTCTCTATCTTGCACTTGCAGTTTGACAGTAGTGCGGCAGTGATAGGGATAAAATAAGACTAGCCAAAATACGTTCTAATTGCCGTGTAAAAAATATGAAACTGAGTTTAATATTTCACATATCCTTAATACCATGACACTGCGTTTGGTTAATAATATAGACACGAATCAGGAAAAACACATAATATTAACTCCTCAATTAATTTCAAAATTCAAAAAATCTTGATTCTTGTTTCTGTAAAATATGAAAACGTAGATATGCCTACACATATATTATAACGAGGTGAGCAAGATCTCGGGGAAGATACGAAACTTTCATGAGACACACGACAACATATGAAGCCATACATTTCCAGTGCTAGCAAACCTCTTATTGTACGACAGGCTGAACCAACCCGGGCTATGTACCCCCAAATACAAGGGGTATTTGGGGGTACATAGCCCGGATTGGTTATATGGGGATGGGAAATCAACAAATGATTTCTTCCGCTCAGCCCAGAGCGCCCATAAGGCCATATACCCATTATACCCATAAGGGTATAAGTCTCTGATCATAAATAGGAATAAATCTCTTAAACACTATTGTGTTTATCCATTAACGATGATTTTAACTTAAGTGATGTGCAAACGTCAAAAATGTATGTTTAAACATTCGCTAATCAGTAGTAAACTTTGGGCAACGTCTATGAATAAAGGGGTTTCTGACTAAAACCCACCCGTGCTCCTTCACTTGCCTGTGAATCAGGGACTATGGTATGTCTTTCAAACAGCCCGTAGACCTTTGAAACTCTAATATCAAATCTAATATCTGTCTTAGTAAATTCAATATTCAACGTTGAACGTTCAATCGTTACAGTTCTATTTTAAGTCAGTTAACAGGACTATCAAAATGCCACCTCTATATTATTATTATATTTGCAGATCCTAACAGGTGAAGACTGGAACGCTGTGATGTACGAGGGCATTAAGGCTTATGGTGGTGTTGGCACACTCGGGATCCTCGCCTGCATATACTTCATTATACTCTTCATTTGCGGCAACTGTATCCTTTTCATTAGACTTTGTTTCGGTTTAAAAGAATATTGTTACTCCTATTTAAAGTCTCTTATGTACGGACAGCTAAAAATAAATCTAGCTTCTTAATAGTAAATGAATTCGGATGATATACCCAACATTTTTATATGATATCGTTGTTGGACACGGTGAAAAAACAAGAAAACTCAATAAAGTCAAAAGAAATATTTTTCAAATGACACAACACCCAGTACCATAATTGTAGTATCTACTAGAATAAGGAAACAACAATAGCCAAATATTTGTATTTCGTAATGTTTACAATCGCCTAAAGTGGGTAAGAATATGTAATGACAGCTTGTGGACTGTAGGGGACAAACAAAGTAGATTAAGTAATAATTTTGAAAAATAATACACAAACAAATATTTTTTTCCTTAACTACCCGCGTTGCAGACATCCTCCTGAACGTGTTCTTGGCCATCGCTGTAGATAACTTAGCCGATGCTGAATCGTTGACAAACATAGAAAAAGATGAAGCGGTAAGTGATATTCGAAATTAAATTTGAAATATGGAATCTGGTTCAACATAACTTAATTTAAATAAACATAATCCACAGGCTCCTGAAGAAAAAGAAGGGGGAAGTGTAGCAGCTGCTGATGGTGTACACATAGACACTGATGATGAGTATATACACGACGATGATGCGTATACCTCAGATAAGTAAGTATATTATACAAACAGCTATGACATATAGATTCCTGCTGTAGATGGGTCTTCTAAAAATCAGCTTATAATAATGTACATAAGTACTAAAGAAAATTTTATTTTCAGCTCTGAAAGAGACTATGATGAAACAGGTTCAGAAGGAGATAAGGAAGACATGGAAAGGGAACTAAATGAAATCATAGATGAAGAAAACGAAGCAATCCAAAGAGCTGAAGAGGAACAAGAAAGAGAAGACCAAGAGATGATGGAGGGTCATCAGAGGAATCATATAGGTATAATCGTTTTAGGTGTTCAATCGGATGTAACATCGACTATGTTTCTTATAGCAAATATTTGGGAAAATGATCTTTTGGGTTTTGGGTAACACTATGCAAGTTTTTACTTTGAGGAAAATTATATACTCACTGTATCTTTGTTAAACCAGAAATGAAGGATTATGTAAACCTTTTGCATTTTGTTATTAAAACACCAAACCTTGTGCACCATTATTAAGGAAATATGTTCAGTTTATTTTAATTTTAAATGTTGTAATATTGTTAATGTTCAATTGCTAAAGAAAATTATAATGGAAATGTAAATTATATAAATGGTACTCATGCACAAGCTACTAAGAATGGTGCAATAAACATAACATTAAGCTAACCAACCAAAAACAGTGAACACAGAGTTGGAAGAAGAGCCTCGGCTGAAACGTAAGCCAACCACCTCATCGGCGCGCCCGCGCCGTCTCTCCGAGGTCGATATATGCGACACTAAGAAACCTATCCCTGATGCCACCTCCTTCTTCATATTTGCTAAGACCAACAGGTTAGGGGGGGAAGAAGATTAACAGAATCTTATTAGATGTTATTTTTTACGTATTTTGTTTTTTTTTTGTTTCTCTTTGATGGTGGAGTTGGTTCGTGCTTTTGGCGCTGAAAGGGCTTTTTATTTTATATAATACAGAATATCATTGTCATTAAGGTGTGTGAATATAAACATGATTTTTTTTAGATTATGATATGTATTCTTAATATATGTATCTATAATATTTTGCTGATAACGATTTTTATTATGTATGTTAAGCGTTGTAAGCACGGGTATTAAAATAATTATCAGAAACAATATTATTATCAAAGCTACATTTTGTACGGACGCTATCAAAGAGACACTCGTTTTATACTTTATGCCTTACGTCTTTCACTTTCTTTCAATTAATTACTTATTTAAAAAAATATTATTATTTACTATTTCTACACATTTAGCTAATTTCCACACTTGTGTTTGCGTTTAATTAAGCATTACAATAATTACTTGATAATTTAGTTGAGGCATTCTAGGTACAGGGATTTCGGCATGGTCAATAGCGATAGTGAGACTATTGGTAATTTTAGGATTAAAATACTTTTAGTGCTAGACGATAGTGTAGAAAATTCTGTCATTTTCCTTCATAAAGATGGCGGTCAATCTGAAGAAGAGGGAACACTGGTAACAGCCAGACCACGGCGTGTGTCAGAACTGAATATGCCAAATCAGACGCCGCCTATACCGAACGCTAGTAGTTTCTTCGTATTCTCACCGACGAACAGGTGAATGGTGATAACTTCATCACCTGGTGGTACCCATGTCTCATTGTGTCAATTGGCGTTGTGTTGTCCTTGAAGTGATTGACATTACATAATTATCATCGACTGTGACTGTCCCTGTGTCTGTTGGAAACTGTATTTACTTGTAGTGTGTCCATGAACATTTTCTATGGAATTATTCCTTCAATCTACTGGTTTCTTTATTTAAAATAGTAGTTCATTAGCTTTAGATAAACAATTTTCTTAAGTTCATCCCGTTTCAATTTCATTTTCAAATTCACTAAAAATTATGACTATCCTTTCTGGTAGACAAAACCTTCATTATATTTTATGTTTTTCGAAATTTCACTTCCCAAATTCTTAGTTTTTATCACAGTACCGTTTCCAACATCATATTCTTCATTCATATGGCCTCGTGAAGCACGAACATTATAACCTCCGTTAAGTGTGGGATAATCAAAATTAGATGAACATTTTGTTTCAGCAATGAGTATAGTGGGTACCGAAATCTGTGTTTCCCATTAGAAGTTAGGTTTGTTTGTTTAGTATGATAGGTTTGAAAGCATGACCTGAAATCCCTTAGATTCTTCATTGATTTTTATAAATCGGATATCATATTTTGGCTTATAGCGTTTGCTATTGAACAGATTGCATGCAGTGTGAGTTCGTGCATGATTGTCAAAACCGTAAAAACTATACGCCAAAATTGACGATTCTGAATATTATTTTGTGACGTGAATATGTTGCATGCATGCATGGTGTGTCCCGTATTATATTAATTTGCCCGATTTTAATGCATGCGCTTATATCACTTATTTTCGTAACATAAGTGTCTAGAATATATGTGTTATATTATATATTATAGGAAACACACTTCAAAATCCCAACAATACCAAGTGTCTGTCCTATTTACGTGTAACTATCTGTCCAGTTTACGTGATTTTGAGTGAAATTAATATATTTGATAAGAAATTGATGAAGTTAACTCCAAAAACTACAGCTTTATGTAAAATTAAAATCAAATTAATGCTAATGAGGATTCTTTCTTTTATGATTGTTTATTCAAAATATTTTCTGGTGTGTTTCTTTTCACTTCATTGTTATCTATCTCGTCAAAATCCTGACACAGTTCTTAAAATCTAGGTTCCGAGTGTTTTGTTACCAAATGTCATCATCATCCACGTTCGGCAATATTATCCTCGTATGCATCATGCTGTCTTCCGCTATGTTGGCTGCTGAAGACCCTCTCGATGCTGCACAGAACGGGTTTAGAAATTGGGTTAGTATACTGGAAAACTGTTTTATTTCTTCGTCCTTGTATTGTAATAAAACTTAACAAATCGACAGCTTTTCTAATGAAAGTCATAACCACTGCCTTAATTACAGACTAAAGCCAAATGTATTACCAAGCGCTAACATAATTAAAGCTTGGAGTCGACGATCTCACATATACATAGCTTTCATACACAAACGAATCCGATAAGTTCATGTGAAACATTGATATTTACCTGTATCTGGTTAGACCTAAAGCTGACCCCAACATTGTTGGGAGAAAACTAGGCAGATGACCTTTCATAGGCAGGAACCAAAATCATGAAAATAGAAATAGTGGTCTTATTTCCGTACCATCCATATCCCGCTATATTATCCTCGTGATCGCTGCCAAAAAATATTTGTTTCCAGTTGCTAAGTCAATTCGACGTGTTCTTCACGGGCATCTTCACGCTGGAGCTGTTCCTGAAGCTGATCACTTACGGGCTGATACTCCACCAGGGTGCCTTCCTGCGGTCCGCCTTCAACGTGCTCGACATGCTCGTCGTTTGCGTCTCGCTAGTCTCTATGAGTTTTAAGTACGTCGGTCTTACTCATTGTCAATTATTACATTTCATGTTGTATGAAAAATGTTACAAAAAGCTCATGAAAGACGATGTTATATGATTTAAAGCCAACTTAGAAAAAACCGCCGCAGGCAAATTTTTCCAGTCCTATTCACTATAAAGGACCCCTTCCCAAAACTAGCGGCTTCAAAACTCAAAATCATTACAGGGCTTTATTTCTTGCCGTGTTTGGTACCAAAATTTGAAAAACAGAAAAGTTACAGAATCATCTATCAGTGAGCATTTTCTTCAAAACTATCCGATGTAAGATTTATTACATTTTGATAATAATTTCATTGGTTATTTCAGGTCGGGTAGTATATCGGTGGTGAAGATATTGCGAGTGTTTAGGGTGCTGAGGCCTTTGAGGGCTATCAACAGGGCCAAGGGCCTTAAGGTCAGTAACATGATCTTGAACTATCCAACTTACTATCTTAGAAAAAACAATGTGGTTATAATGATTTAGAAAATTTGAGAATATGTTTAGATGTAATTATAAACTTCAAGTACTTCTTTGACAAATGGTTTAAATTTAGAAGTGTTTATTTAAATTTGAAGTCTTAAATTAAAAGTCTTAAAATGTTTTTACCATATTTTCTCACATGGATGATGATTGATTTTGATTGTGACAATATTTTGTTATAACTTTAGAAGAGATTGTTATACTGTGATCAAATATTATGATCTGACATGAAAGTACATATATTTTTCCGTGATTATAGCACGTTGTACAATGCGTGATCGTAGCCATCAAAACGATCGGCAACATATTGTTGGTAACATCGTTACTACAATTTATGTTCGCTGTCATGGGAGTTCAAATGTTCAAGGTAGGGGGCCAACACTATACTCTGAAGAATTCCACACCATACTCCGTTTTATACGAAGCGTCTTGTGTGGCCACGAGTGAATACACATCCATCATAACTATATCACCGACTTACAATACCTTTTCAATACACCTTTGGGTATATATTTTCTTATTTTACCCTCTATTTCTTCTTTTCTTTTTTTACTCATTTCTCATGATTTTTATTGTTTACTTAATTTGTTTTACTTTTTACGTTACGAATTTGAAGCACAAGAAATCACAAAATATTTATTGAATTCTACAATATGTGATTTTTCTTTGTATTTTTACACTCATGATAATAAGAGAAATATCTTATGTCTGTACATAATTGAAAGCATCTAAGAGCAGACCTAAGATTTATTAATTAAACGTGTATTTTACTTCAAGCTTCAACTAACTCTTATGCTAATTATTGTGTGTTTTCTGCTGAGCTTCCACACGATATATTTTTGGAATGCTTTGCAATTTCATCCCTTTTATTTTAAAAGTAAGTACCTATATATATGTTGTGCTTCGAAAATTCATCAATAATCATTATTGGAGCAAATTTACTATTAATACGACGAAAAAGGCCTAGAAGAAACTAAATCACCAAATTAGCATGTATCAGTAGAAATATTTTATTAGTATTTATAATTTCTATGTCGTCAATTAGTATAAGCATGAGATCATTAATACAACCCAAAGGTGTAGTATATGTGAGACCAATCATTTAGATGACTAATTTTACCTTTATGTTAGAAGTTATAACCTACCCCCTACCTTGGCGTTTACAAAAAAATGGAGTTCTAACCTTAGCAAGTGATGTGGTCCCTACGGCCCTTGTAAGATATCCTATGTGATTAAAAAAATGGTTTGCTTGTCCCCCTATGTTCCTGTGGCTGCGTGGTTGGACATTGTGGAATCCTCCCCCCTTGGTAACGTATGCCCCGACATCTAACTCGCTGAATCCGTTAATAGTATGTGGTGAAGTGTGTGATAGTAGCGATTAAGACTATAGGAAATATAATGCTAGTTACGTATTTATTACAATTTATGTTTGCTGTGGTTGGTGTACAGCTATTTAAGGTAAGCCGTGGAACGATTGATGGTAGTTGAAGAAAGATCTCCGAATCTGATTTATTCAATTCTTCTAAGATACTAAATGTTGATAACTTCAAAATATATGGCTTTGAACCAAATGTTCGAAGCTATTTCATATCAATCTACCAACCCGTACAGGGCCGGAGTGGTGGATTACGGCCCACTGTCTCTCACAGAGAGGTAGCCTTTAACACAGTAGTGGAAACATTAGAGGCTGATATTTATAAATCCTCTATACATAAACGTTAACTAGTGATTAACGACTGTTTAGTGTTCAACCATACATTTTTGACAAGTCACTGTAATCATCGTTTATGAGTAAACCCCATAAACACTATGGTTTTTATTCATAAACGATGATTAAAGTTAAGTGAGGTTAAAAATGTACCATCATCATCTTCATCAACCTTTTTATCGCCCCACTGCTGGGCACAGGTCTCCTCTCATACAGAGAAGGATTGAGCGTAATCACCACGCTTGCTCAATGCGGGTTGAGAGCAGCCTCTCATCCCCAGCCTCTGTTTTAACCACTAGGCCACTATGACTTATAAATGTATGGTTAGGACAATCCTAACCATACATTTCACAAGCACAAATGCTTGCGCTAGTATTATGAGAGTGTAAAGGATGGAGGTTACTTATTAATTTATGCCACTATGAATTTCGAAAAACCCAGATATTTTTAAGAATCCACATAAACAGAATGTAATCAAGTTCGAAGATCTTTTGTAAAGCATGAATTTTTGTTGTAATTTTTTTCCATCGTAACCTATATATGTCGCATGTTCCTAAGGCATAATCTTAAAAGCTTTAAGGAAAATTATCATTGTTATATCATGTTGTCTTCATTTACACAATAACATCAACATAAATGCTTTGGCAAACTGTAAAATTATGCTTCTTCATAGGTCTTATCATGAGAAATGGGTTCATTTAAATATATCAATGGGATATTTGTAACATAATTTATACTTTCAAAATTGGCTGCAACACATTTAGATGTCGTGGCATGATACTAATCTAATTTTAATTTTATAATTGTCATTGATTTAATCACTGAGATTTTGTTTCAGGGCAAATTTTTTAGGTGTAATGATATTTCTAAAATGACAAAGGATGAATGCCAGTGAGTATCGTTGCCTACTTATATTTTTAATCCTTAAAACACATTACTGAATGTAACTATCCTAATCGGCCTTATTAAACACAAAGTTTACCTTTAGACCCGGCACCCTAATTACGTAACATACTATTAATATCCTAATCCATTGCACCTTATGTTCTAAAAATGTGTCTGCTCAACAACGTAAATAACGCAATGAATGTTGTTGAACTGTCAAAATGAAACCCATTGCTAGTGATGGTGTGTTATGCAATTACCCTGGTGGTCTACACCCTTCGCGCCATTTTTAAATTTAGAATTACATCTGTCAGAGTATGTACATAAAGTTGTAATTAAACTGATGTCAAATACGAATCTAAGCTGTCAATTTTGCTTTAAGAACTTCGCGATCATCGCATGTACCTCGTTTTGTAACTGACGAGTATAGTCTGAAAAAAATCCTTAATCGAGAATACTATCTGATCAATATATTTTTCAGGGGAACGTACTTAGTATTTGAGAATCGCAACTATTTGGTGAGGGACAGAGAATGGACGCGATATGACTTTCATTTTGATAACGTAATGAAAGGAATGCTGACTCTCTTCACTGTGTCTACTTTTGAAGGATGGCCAGGGTAAGTAGTTTTTCAGGCCAGACTGTTTGTGTAGCTTACTATTATTATAACTGCGACAGTTTGTGGACTATTCCGTAATATCCGATCTTTAAGTACTTATAATGTTTCACCGTTTCCACGGTGCGGCAATGGGGCAATATTTTTTTTTTTTTATTAAAAGAAAGAATAGAATTACATACTTGCAATGGCCAATGATCTGTAAGCCAAAATAACCAATACATGAAGCCTTTACACATCTAAAAGGCGTCTTGAAAGACCCCATGAAAGATAGCCGGATATGCTAAGGAAAACAAACGATTCGTCAGCTTTATGCCTCGATAATGCTGGAAGTTAGTGGAAAAGTGCTTTGCCCAGCAATGGGCTGATGTTGTATAACAGTAATAGTAATGCTTTCAAATGAATTTTGTAGATATTTACACCCTTATTCATAAACCCTGCTTAAAATTAACTAGTGATTAGCGATTCTTTAACCATACATTCTTGACCTTTTAACGTCACTTAACTTTAATCGTCGTTTATGAATAAACCCCTTAAAAGCTGTGGTGTTTATTCATAAAGGATCATCATCATCATCATCTCAGCGTTTATCCCGGTTGCATCCGCGGCTTTCGCGTTGGAGCCCGGGGTCCGCTTTCCTGCACATTCTCCTCCATTTCGCATTATCTTTAGCATCCTGTGGTAAGAGCTTGTTGGCACGCATGTCATTTCTTACAACGTCAAGCCAGCACTTCTTTGGTCTACCTCGCTTGTTCCGGCCCGGCGGAGGCGCCATGGCAAGACATTTGTTACCCACGTAACCTGCCGGTTTACTTAAGATGTGACCGTACCAGCGCAGGCGACTCTCTTGCAGTTTGTCTGCTATGTCACGGACACGGAGACTGCCACGGATGCGGGAGTTTCTTTTAACGTCACTTTCCTTAAATGATCCTTTATGAATAGGTAAACACCGCGGTGTGTAGGTAAGGGGTTTATTCATAAAGGATGATTAAAGTTTAGTGAAGTTAAAAGGTCAGACATGTATGGATAAAGAATCGCTAATCACTAGTTAAATTTAAGCAGGGTGTATGAATAAGGGGGTAAATGTGTAATACTTAACATACATATTTAATTTTATTTCAGGTTATTGTACGTGTCTATAGATTCGAATGCTGAAGATCGGGGTCCCATAACTAACTTCCGTCCAATTGTTGCAGCCTACTATATTATTTATATTATTATAATTGCCTTCTTTATGGTATGTAGATGTTCTTTTTACTGTTGCAGCCACCGAACAGTTAAGCCGAACAGTTAACCACCTGGCCTTTGGAAGTAATGGTGTCTCCCACCTCGCACGCGGTTGATTACCGTTCTTTTTATTTTTATTTTTTTTTTGTTTTTGGGGTGGAAATTCCTAATGGATGTCCGCCGTTCGGGTGGGCGGCGCGGTCTGTCAGACTCATACTGACTAAAAACGACCCCGGTGTTCCATATCACACCTACACCGCGGGTTGCGAGAACGAACACTGCTTCCGCAACTCCCGATTGGTGCTGGCCCGCCACTGTGGGCCTCCTCGGGTCAGGGGACCGTGACGTCCCGTGACGTCTAAGAGTGGCGCGCGTGGAACACTTCGCACCGCCACCTCTGGTCCTAATGTTTGAGGGGCGACAGATGTCCCCGAGTCTGTCGCCCCTGAACCCACTTAGGGGGGGCTGGAACAAGGCGTAATCCGCTCTCCGACGCCCGATGCACCTGCTGCGGGCCGGGTAAAAGGACGAGATCTCCCTCTCCCTTTCCGCAGCAGAAGGAAACCACCGCATGTCATTACAGTTCTAACCCAACCTTTTCGTCTCGTACGGACGACAGCACGTCAAGTTTCCTGAAACTGTCAAATAATCCCAATCAATCTTGAGCCGTAATTCTTTAGAGATAAAGATGAAAATCTAATAAAGAAATCTGACAGATTGTAGTAGCTTTATGTGCTGTCGTCTGTACAGGAAGGGTTGCACTTCCTGGTTTATTAACCCATTCAATGCGGCAACTCATTTTGCTCTCGCTACAAAGATGCGGCAGTTTCTAACGTAAACACTGATTCTATGATGCCATTTGTAGAACTGAAATATCCAAGCTCTACTTATACCAGGCATTTCAATTATAAATTAGAAGCACATTGGTCGACCTATATTTTATTATTAAGTCTTCTTTGGGTAAAATATAAAATAACTCTACATTACACCGATCGGCGTGGTTCCAATCTGAGTACACATGTTAAAATAATACGCCGAACGGCTTGCGCCGCACTGAATAGGATAAATATCATTCATCATTCAGGCCGTTAGTTGAACATCGTGATCAACCTGTTTATCGTCCCACTCCTGAGCACAGATCTCCTCTCATACAGGGAAGGATTGAGCGTAATCTCATAAAAATGTAAACAATACGCCTGCTCATTGCGGGTTTAAAGTCCAGGTTTCCTCAAGATTTCCTTCACCTTGTAATCAGTCATTGGTGTCCAAGATATACTTAGAAAGTACATATAACTTAGAAAAGTTCCATTGGTACTTGCATCACCTGGAATCGAACCCGCACACTCATACTTCAGAGGCAGGTGTTTTAACAACTTGGCCACAGTCGCCGTTTACTTAAAAGGCTAGGTGGTTAACTAAACGGCTAATTTAACCAGTTGACTGCGACGTTATCATGACAATATTGTACATAGAATATATAAAAGGTGATTGGTATTCATTACACTCAATATTTGTAGGTAAATATATTCGTTGGTTTCGTCATTGTTACCTTCCAAAACGAGGGAGAGCAAGAATATAAAAACTGTGAGTTAGATAAGAATCAGAGGAACTGCATAGAGTTTGCGCTAAAAGCTAAGCCTATTAGAAGGTAAGACTTATATCATTTGGTACTTATTACCAGAATACATGAATGTTATTTAAAAAAGAGTAAAGAAATAAGGAAAATACTTATAGGTACTTATCTGTCCAGGTATATCCCAAAACACAGGATCCAATACAAAGTGTGGTGGTTTGTGACATCACAGCCGTTCGAGTACGCCATATTTGTGCTGATTATGATAAACACCATCACACTTGCCATGAAGTACCACAACCAGCCCCACGAGTACAGCAAGGCGTTGGATTTGTTAAACATGCTGTTCACTGCTGTCTTCGCTTTGGAGTTTATTTTTAAACTTGCCGCTTTTAGATTTAAGGTACACGTATGTTTTATCTTCGTACGTTGTATATTTACATATTATACTTTACACCTAATTAGTTCATCAGCTTGTACGGCCACCATAGGATATAAGTAAGTTTGTCTAAAAACCGATACATCTCTTTGAATATAATTATAAAATAATAAATAGATCTTAGAGTTCGTTTATGAAATTAATTTTCTTCGAAAATATCCTTGGATCTCTTACGAAACTTCAACCATATCCAATGACCTTGATTACTTTTCTCTTTTGGTGATCACATCTAGAATTAAGTCTGTGGTAAACTCATAATGTAATAATTTCACTATTCTTAGATTCTAAAAAAGAATCCTTAATAAATCATGACATTTTTGATTAGTCATTGAACTTTATTAACGTTTTTATATAGTAAATTAAAAGTAATTTTTATCTTGCCTAATGAATGTATATCATCAATTCTATCCAGAACTACTTCGGGGATGCTTGGAACACGTTCGACTTCATCATCGTGCTTGGCAGCATCATCGACATCGTCGTCTCCCAAGTAAACGAACTCAAGAACCAGGTAACGGCACGGTGCACTCATAGTCTACACTTCCTAGATATACACTTTCACTAATAGTATCTTGTTTTGGAATGAACAACAACGCAATTCTATATTTAAATATTCTTTTCTTTGTCTATTTTACGATGATCTTCTATTTAGCATTTCTTTTCAAAATATCTTTGAATTTTACTTTTATACAATCTAAAATTTGAAATAGAAATCTTAAATTAGTGGGATAATATTAATAATATAATTACAATTTAAAGTAAATCAAATAAAAAGCTTCATTCAGTTTTGATAAAGTCGTATAGATTGTAGAATTATTTACTGTAAATATATCACAAGTTATTTGATCATTCCAAAACCCAGATGTCATAGTTACTGTCCCGAGCATGGACAATATTATCGATGTTGTAATAACAGCAGATGCTAATGCTCTCACATACGTTGAACCTGCTGGATCCGCCATTGAAGACGATCGTGTTGATTTCAGGGAAGTGGCATGCCTAGGACACACGTTGTGAAGGTAAGCTACGCTTTAACGCTAATTGTTACTTAGATACTGTAAACGTTATTTAGTCATAAAAAAGATAAAATGATGACATTTGAGAAATCATCTGAAAGAGCCATAGTAAACTGAATAGCCTAAATATACGATCAAGTTATTAATAAAACAAAGAATAGTAATATTATTTGCCATAACTAAATGACATTTACAATTAATTTAATTAGATCAGTAGTACTAACAACTTTAAAAATAATAAACAAATAACACGTAATTAAAATAAATAGCACAAGGAATTATTAAAATCGCACTGATTTAGAATTAGATAACAATGTGAAAAATAACAGCTTTTGATATTGTATGACACGAAGCAACTGATATCAAGGATGCAGCTTTAAATGTATGCAATGGAAAAGATTGGGACAGTAACGCTAAAGTATTATTAAAAAAAAAAAAACATAATCCTGGTGAAGACTGGGATACAAAACACGGCACAACAGCCAAAGCACAAAACCACACTCAAGAAGCAGTCAGCAATAAAGTAGAAGCTGTATTTTAATTGCTTATAATACAACAGCAATCGGCCAGCCAAACACTTACGCTAAAACTACCTAGAATAACTTGAGCAACATGAACATGTAATATATTTATACATATGTATTTTACCTAATGCTTAGAAAATAAAAATATGTATATTATTATTTTCAGTTATCGCACCGACTAAAACAGAAAACATATTATTTCCTTGGATTAGTAGGCTAATGGCGGCATCTCACACATGTGTTCAATAAATTAAAATGGTATCACAATAGCATCTCCACAAAACTTTAATTAGTAGCAAAATTAAATATAATGTCCACTCTATTGTTCAGAGATGATTTACATACCACGGCGAGTTTTTACCATTACACAAAAAGGGAACATTGATTGTTTGATTACCAAGAGCTTCAAGCTTAAAAAACTTGTATTTTTATTCGTGAGTTAATAAATGATTTCAATCTCTACATGTACTTTTCAACCACCAAGATCAATCCTTGACTAACTTAATAACTACAAATTACAGGAAAGCTCCATACCTTCAATAAACTTCTTTCGTCTCTTCCGTGTGATGAGGCTGGTAAAGTTGCTCTCCAGGGGCGAAGGCATCAGGACTTTGTTGTGGACTTTCATCAAATCCTTTCAAGCGCTGCCGTATGTCGCTTTGCTGATTCTTATGCTGTTCTTCATTTATGCTGTTGTTGGGATGCAGGTATGGGCTTAAGACCGAAAATCTAATTATTTCTGCATTATTTTCTAGACACACAAACTGATTTTAATGATGATTTCTTGGTAGGTGTTTGGAAAAATAGCAATAGATGATGACTCTCCGATCACCAGGAACAATCACTTCCAGACTTTTCCACAAGCCCTTCTTGTATTATTTCGGTCAGCTACAGGTACGTTACTGTATTTATATTCTACTAGCTTTCCGCCCGCGGCTTCGCCCGCGTGGAGTTCGGTTATATCGCGCTTTTTAGGTTTCCCTCGGGAACATCAAATTTTTCCGGGATAAAAGGTAGCCTATGTTCTTTCTCAGGGTCTAAAGATTGTCTGTGCCAAATTTCATCAAAATCGGTTAAGAGGTTTAAGCGGGAAAGCGTAACAGACAGACAGACAGACAGACAGACAGACAGATAGACAGACAGACAGACAGAGTTACTTTCGCATTTATAATATTAGTATGGATTTACATTTTCAAAATGTTCAGAATTATTATTAATATTATATTATTATATTATGAAACAATTTTGTTATGTATGCAAATTTTAACCTTTAAATATTTAACGTTTTCTAGGTGAGGCGTGGCAAGATATAATGATGGGTGTCTCCCCAGAGCCAGAAGTGAAATGTGATAGAAACTACCACGAGGAAGGAGATGTGGAGATAGAAGACAGTGGTGGTACATGTGGCAGTGTTCTCGCCTTTCCATACTTCATTAGTTTCTACGTACTTTGTTCCTTTTTGGTAAGCTATTGATCCATGCACAATCTGTGAAAGATCGTTGACAATACAGAATGATCTAAAATCTGTTGTTACTTTCAGATTATTAATTTGTTTGTGGCTGTCATTATGGATAATTTCGACTATTTAACTAGAGACTGGTCAATATTGGGACCACACCACTTAGATGAATTTATAAGGTACTGCTTTGTTGCCTTATAATTTTTGTACTGCTTTAAGTGATCATCTTTACTACTTGTTATATAACGGTCGTAATATTTTCAGACTATGGAGTGAATATGACCCTGATGCAAAGGGTAGAATAAAACATTTAGATGTAGTTACTTTATTAAGAAAAATAAGCCCACCTTTAGGTGAGTACATAGTATTTTATTTATTATCTTTTACATATGAAATTTTCAAGAAATTCCTTTCATCCGTTCAGACCTTCTTTATATGTCCAGGTTTCATTCGTGTATTTTTATATGTCTAGGTTTTGGTAAGTTATGTCCGCACCGCGTGGCGTGTAAGCGCCTCGTTTCTATGAACATGCCGCTCAACTCAGACGGTACTGTTCTCTTCAATGCCACGCTTTTCGCTGTCGTCAGAACTTCGCTCAAGATTAAAACTGAAGGTTAGTCCAATACATACATCTAAGTAGTGTATTTTGGGAATCTTGGTATATGACCATCATCGAAAAAACTGATTTTCGACTTTATTTTCGAACAAGAGATAATCATCGCAAATTTCGTAACAATTCTATTAAATTTAAAAAATCTTAGAGCTGGTATAATCTGCTCATAAATTTTAATCTTGCAGGCAACATAGACGACTGCAACACACAACTAAGAGCAGTCATCAAAAAGATTTGGAAGAGAACATCTCCAAAACTACTAGATCAGGTCGTTCCACCGCCAGGAGATCCGAATGAAATCACCGTCGGCAAGTTCTACGCCACCTTCCTCATACAGGATTACTTTAGAAGGTCAGCCAAAAATAATACATATAAAGTTGAAATTATAAGTTTTAAAATTCTAAATGATTTTTATTTTGTGGTGCATGATGTTTAGAAAATAAGAAAGAGTTACAATTTTGAAGGCTAACGGCCAGAAAACATTATCATGCACCATAGAATCGTGACAATTTAGTTTTTTTTTTAGTAATCGGTGAATTTCTAAATCGGTTTTATATTCAAGTGAATGATTATGAAAGAGTATACATATATGTATACTCGTATTTAAAATTAAATATCAAGCTGTGTTCTTATACGAAATGTTTTAAGAGAAACTTCTCTGAGTACTAAAGAAGTTATAGCAACTATTTTGTTTTCCAAAGTATTAATAACAAATTAAAAAAATATATAAAAAAAATGCTTTAAACATGTTTTACAAAATCTTTATTCTGATTCCATTACTACATATTACGTAAACCCTAGCGTAATGTATGTGAAAAAATTATAAATTATTTTGTTATATAATGAATTTAAATTTTAAAAAATCTTGTGCGGCTCGGGATGCCCCACAGAACTGACTTAACCAAGTAACTTGACCAGTCTGACTGAGAGAAGGAGCCTGTCTGCTGCTGCCGAATGCGTGAGAGAAAGAGAACCCAAACAGACTGGCGCCGTAACGCGTTACGTAACGGAGCGGTTGACCCTCCCATAAGAAGTTATCACTCCAAAAAATCATTTCATGGCATTTATACCACCTTTAGCTCCTCCTCCTCCTCCTCCTTTGGCACCTTTAGCTCGTAGAGCCGATGGCCGATGGGGCAGAAAAGCTCTTGAACGGCGACCACGTACCGGCAAGCGGAGCGTCGTCGGATGCCCACCGACTAGGTGGTCGGATGATCTGACCAAAATCGCAGGGAAGCGCTGGATGCAGGCCGCATCCAACCGCTCTTTTTGGAAATCCTTGGGGGAGGCCTATGTCCAGCAGTGGACATGTGGCTGAGATGATGATGATGATGATACCACCTTTAGATGTTTCTCTTAAAATATTTCGTATATAAGTAGGTAGGTACACCCATGGGTACACCTTATATACTGATGAACATAGAACCGATTTAACCGATTAAAATTAGCATTTATTCAAAATTATCGTATAAAATTATTTTATTAAATCCGGTTTCGTCCTTCATTGACACCTGAATCTTTTAATTGGCGAAAATAACAGTTTACCAATTGGCGTTTAGAGTTTTAGTAGGAATAAAAAATAAAAAAGATGAGAGCACAACAAGAGACCATTCGTTATAAATATGCACATATAAACATAAAACACGTTTGGTCAGAATTATTTCGTTTAAATTTATTTCGTGTTTGTTTTAATTTCGTTCCATTTAATTTCGGTTAACACTGACGAATACATTTTTGTTTCATAGGAATCACGCGTGAGTAAACACAGATACGTATGAGTAGGAAGGAATGTACCCTTTTTTAGTGTTTTTTTATCATACAAATGCTGACGTGACCCTTTGCGATATAGAGCTAATAAACTATAGAGGTCATACCTTTGAAAAAAACGTTTCGTTTGAAAAATTTGATTTAAACATAATGTTTTACCCTGCATGTCCCTATGACGCTCCTACAAAATACATAATCTTTGAGTTAGCTGTATACAAGCTGTTTGTGTATACGTTTAAGAATTGATGCTGTCCAAAAGCATGCAGATGTTTTCTACGATCCAACTACCATGGTTTTATTTTGTCCAATATTTTATGTTTCCCGTTGTTATATGTTGTGTTTTGTGATATTTATGTTATATATATAATTTTAGTATTAGTTTATTAAAATTTAAAAATGATTATTCTTTGAAAGACTTTTCTCGTGTCCGCGTTTAGAATTTTTTATCTTAGGCTATAGCTACATCTGGATTTTCTCTCTTTTGGGACTATATATTTAGACTACAGATTTTTAAGAACATAACCGTAGTAGATAACAGTTAACTTTTTTTTTACAATAGAACTTTTTCAATTCTTAGAAAAATCTTTTCGATATCACTTCAACGCTTAGCATAGTTGCGCACTGCAAAGGAATAAATTATGTAAGTACTGCAGAATTTATTCAATGCTACAAATTATTCTAAACCTAATTATGTAAATCATAAGGTTCAAAAAGCGAAAGGAGCAGGAAATGAGGCAGACTGATGAGCAAACGCACCAGATGACACTGCAGGCTGGGTTGAGGACATTACATGAAGCGGGTCCTGAATTGAAGAGAGCTATATCTGGAAACTTGGATGATATTTCTGCTGAATGTGATATGCCAATGCATAGGGTAGGTATTAAAAACAATAATAGTAAGATTACGAACAGCATTTAACATTCTAAAAAATCTCTTAAACAATCTAATGATAAAGATATTACATTTAATGTGGTTAAAGATACATAATTATAACGTCATCGCTTTTAAAATCAAGTCAAGAATAGAAAAGAAACAAAACAAATATCAATTATGTGATTTCTTCTATCACAGAGAAACCACTCCTTATTTGGAGGTGTCTGGTCAAGTATACGAAGGCATGGGCCGAACAGACACTTCCATAGACATCGGAAACATGGAGAGCCACCAACAGGTAAAGAATAAACATCATGACTTTACACTTAACAACATCATTACTAATATCAAATTAATCATTACTAATATTCCACTGATCATTTTTCATACAGCATTTTGCCTGAGAAGTATTGTCGTCGGTACTATCTATGTATGCATTTGATTGGCAACTGACGCTTACACTAAAACCATATATATTGTACAAGGTTTTACTGAATCAACTCAACCACGGAAACGGGTCATTGAAATTAACATTATAAAAAAAAATACTATGAAACCATAATAATTTATGTTCATGTAACTCCCAAAATTAAGGAATTGGTTTTTTTTTCGCGGGTTTTTCTTTAGTATAGTGTTTGCGTACTTGTGGCATTGCACATCCTGGTTTAGCATCTCAAGTGGTGGTAGACAATGATGTGTAGTCATTATAACCTTTCAAACGATACATAGATAGGGATTTGACTACTTTCAAAGAGAATGAGAGTGGAATTAAAATGAATGAGATTACCAGTGAAATGTCTTCTCTATGCAGATGAACAAATAAAACATTCATCGTCAGCGGAAGAACTACTAACAAATCATGGTAAATATGCTGAATAAAGCATTGGAGATGAATGGGATGAAATTCAGTCTAGGATATATGAAAGTGCTGGTGTCTGAAAGGGATGGAAGAAGTTTAAATGAGATGTACGCAATTGGATTGTTCCTGGGTTCGTTAACCGTTTCTGTTGACGAGTTTTGATGTTTTCCAAATTGTTTTTTTGACAGCGTAACCAACTCTTTTGCCTGTGTGTGACACTGATTCAAACATAATTGCTAAAAGATGGTTTAATGATATCAATACCTCCCACGTAAGTTGTTGTAAACTACAATTTTACAGGAGAGCATTTCAAAGATTCTGTTAGCATTAAAAACTGTGCTATTCAATAATAAAATTCAATATTTGCATATAATATAGTTAGTAATACCTTAGCATTAACCTACCGCGTGATATTATTTTAAAAATAACAAAGGTGCCAAGAGTAATGCTGGTACAACACTTTACTGCTGTATGAGACCAAGTTGCAAGTTGTTGTTTTTGCAAGGAAGAGAGAAAATGTCTTTATTGGCATTACAATAAAACAAATACACCTCGAAACTGTAAAAAATATAAAAGAAAGAAAGCCATAGGATCTTAGCGCAGCAAAATGTCAGATGATAACCCACGGAACAACATTACTTACATACATTGAGACACAAGAGACGCTTTTAGTGAATTTGTTTTGTTTTAAACACGAACTGTATTTAAAATTACACACATTTACGTTAAAAACACATAATAGTCATTTTTTGGACGACAACTTACGAGGGAAACGTCTATTTAGTACCTATTGCCTGCTATAAATCACACTATTGTAGTCAACCGACCACATCGGAGTGATGGCATATATTCAATGTACCGTGAAAGAAATGAAAGTATAATGTATGAATATAAATTTGAAAAGCAGTGAAATGGTTGTGGTTGAAAAATATTCTCTAAAATATACAATATGTTAAGAAAACCCTGTCCGACCCGTAAGGATAATAAAGGTTAGGTAAACACATGACCAAATAAAATATGAAAAGTTACATAATCATCATAGTAACAATACTAGTGAATTTTGAAATAATCTTTTTTCCCCACGAATTGATTCCAACTTCCCCAAAATTTGGTAAGTTTTAAAAAGTGACAACATTATTTTAGGCGGTATAATTCTGAGCGAATAGCGATGCGGCAGTGTGCCGCGTGCCCTGCCCCTCTTCGCCCGCGCCTGTATGGTCTGCCGCACATGTTTTAAGTTACCTCTTTTTGCGAAATAATATTTATTTTTTTAGGGGGATTTTTTTTTTAACTTTAGCCCGGCTTTGTAGGCATTAGTAGAATCAGTTATCGATACCTAACAATATCTTCACGGATCGGACAGGGTTTTCTTTGCATATTGTATATCATCATCATTGCATCACTTCAAATATCTATTGCCAAAAGGATGATAACATTAATTAACAAATACTAACTCAATTGGTGATATCCTTAAATAAAGTCATGTATGTATAAGAAGACGCAAGAGTATGTAAGATCATTGCACGTGGTGTTTTGTAGTTGCTGCCGACTCCCTTGAGAAATAGGTTTGAAGATATGTGAAACATTTTAGATGGTGAAGGCGGTGTCGGTGCCCCAGGTGGTGTAGGAAATCATTTGAGTTCAATGATGCAAAGGGAATATGGAGTGGGACCACTACCTCTTACACCTAATCTGTGAGTTGCTTAAAATTTATAAATATGTTCCACTGATGATGACAGCACCGTAGATACAGGAAAATGTTATATCTACTATGATTATATTAATGTTGGAGAAAGTACCGCATTCTTACAATAGCTGTATCATTTTCAGAGCAAATGGACAGCCGAAGGAACAAATACCATTAAGACCTCTAATATTCAATGGAGAATCGGAAAAAATATACCAAGTGCTCGAGTAAGTACAATTTTATTAGTCAACAAACGAATAAATTCATAATTCTACATCAATCATTTCAATAAATCTGTTTAATAATCTAATATGTACATATCAGACTCTAAATAAGAAATACTTATATTACAGAAGAACCACAAATGATCTAAAGAACACTATTTACCAAGGTAGTCAAATGTGTGGTTTTGTAGTTTCTTTTTTCTAAAGTTAAAGTTTGTATCACCCGCACTCTTGCTCAAATAACCTTTCTAACGCTTCCATCTTCTTTCACCGCTTCTGTGTGGATAATGGTACGTACTAACAGCAATCAAAAGTCAAACTACCCGGAGATGCTCGGGCAGATCGGTCTAGCTTTCGGCTGCGTCAACTATCTGTCGACGCCGAGCGATGGCTTGACCGCATCAAAACCAACAGCGACGGTATCGAGACAGAAAGTTCATCCAGAGGACTCGACGTCATCAAGGGAGAAACTATCGATACCAAGGATGGCCTCAATGGAGGATAAGACGCCATCCCCGAATACGATGACGTACGAGCAGATACAGCCAAAGATATCGCCGCTATTAGCGAGCGAGTGTACGCCGACGACGGAGTCACGAACGATGACGTTGTACGGGTACAACGCGGCCGCAAAGCTGCCGTTCGCATTCTCTCACGCGAAGGAGCGCGTGTGCCGCGGCGGGGAGCGGCGCAGCCTGCGCGCCATCAAGCCGGCGCCGTGCGGAGCAGGTCGGATGGTGCGCAGCGCCTCGTCGGGGGCGGCCTCGCATGCGCCGCCCGCGCGGCTTGTAGATCGCCCGCACTCGCCAGGTCCGCACGCCACAGGGAGCTTCCTTCCAATTATTTTGTCCCTCCCCTTTAAAACCATATTTGATGTCTGATTAACGATAGATTAAGTCATAGATTTTATGAGTCTAATTATTTATCTTTATTAGACTCTAGTCTGATATTATTTTTTTATATTCCTAGCAGTATTGATTAAATACAAGTTGGTAGTTAAAATATCAAACTTCTTTGACATGAAGGAAGCTTTCTACAATGTAGAATAATGAACGCTCATCAATGAAACTTCAAAGCTTGCAGGATTACATTGCAGGCAAACGGAAACCTGACGGTATAAACTAATGATTTTACACACACTCACACTTTGCTTCAGCAAATTTCATGTTTTGCAATTTCACACAAATATAGATAACAATACACAGATCTTGCACTGAAAATAAAATAAATGAGGTAAAATTGTTACTGAATTTCTGTTTAAAAATAATTTTATTGACACAGGTTATAAAAAGTATCACCATCGTAACTAGCATGTAAACTAACATTGAAGGGCTAAAATAGTGCATTTTTAGAATGATTGAGGATTTAGAAAAGCTTTTAGAAGATTTTGAAAAAACGTTTTTGTTTTGTATGGTTTGCACGAGAATTTGAATAATCATAAAAATCCACGAGGGCTCTATTGATTTACAATTAATGTATAGAAGAATTATTAAGATTCATCGCTTTAAGAATCATTATAGGCTAGCTTATGAGCTTTAAGAAATTAGAAAATTAATAGATTAGATTTTAGATATTTCAAACTAATTTTTATTGAGGTATGTTTCATTTTATAATAATAATTGTTCACTGAAATTAGAAGAATAGCAATTTAAAATGGTTCTTAACGTTCCTTGAATGAGAACATTTTTATCGTCTATATAAATAAGATGTGTTACACCTGATACTGCAGGAGGAGATAGCTTTGGGCGTGGGGTGGTGTCGCTTCCCGGCAGTCCACGAGGGAACAACTCCTCGGCGCCTGTCGTGGTGGGATCAGCAGAGAGTTTGGTTACAAGAGTAAGTTCAATTATACGTATCTAATTATTAATATGCACCTGATGATATCCCCAATCTAAGTCAACTTAATAATAAAATTAATATCTTGATATTATATCAACTGTCTTATTTTCAGGTGCTAACTGAGCAGGGTCTGGGCGATTACTGTGACCCTGAGTTCGTGCGGAACACTTCTCGAGAGATGCAGGAGGCACTAGAGATGACGCAGGAGCAAATGGACAGGTGATCATGAACCACCACATGAATTATAAAGTCATTGAAATTACCTCCAGGGGGTTTTATTTAACTATGAAATTCTCCCTCATTACAGAGCCGCACATCAGCTGATGATCAACGAGAAGAACATAAAACAAGCTCAAAGCCAACAACCCCAAGTTGTAAGTATCAAAGTAACTCACACCGAGTGCTTTACTAATCCTGCCCACTAATTTACTTTTCAGCTGACAACTTGCTATCATATTTTATAACGAATGTATAGGGTAACATTTGGGTTATAGGGCGACATCCTTGCCCGCCAGTACCACCCGTTCCACCAGCCGGCGACGATGCCGCCGCCAGTGTGCAAACGGTTATAGCACCCGCCCACAGCCAGCTCGCGCCTAACAGCGCGCGCGACGCCAAACGTCACACGCATCATAGGAAAAAAAGAAAACGCAAACCAGTATTGGTTTAGCAAGATTTTAGTGTATAAATATTGGTTCATTTATATAGTCTGATAATTTCATTTTATCGTGAAATTCTCTCGTGTACGATATTGAGTACTTTTCACGATATCTATGCTCAAATTCTTCGTTTGTTTCTCAATTTTTCAAACTGGCGGATCAAGTTTAGGGTACGAGAGTACTTTTTTTAAATTCTATACTGTGGTTATCACAGGTAAAGTGAGATAGTAGTTGTTTAGGTATAGCATAATTACAGGCAGAAGCCTAATGCATATGTGTACTCCTTAAATGTTGAGTACTACTATGTCGCCATTTCAGAGAATTGGCCCTTTTAAAATCTTATATTAGAACATGTAATTTCTATGAGAGAGAAAACGCTCTCGTTAATTAAAATAGATAGAAATTTAATTAAAAATATATTTATTTTATCCTTTTTAAGTATTAAAATTTATATTTTGCAAAATAGCGTGTTGTATTGTGCAAGTTTTAATAAAAGTTGTTTAAAAATATCGCATAAAACTTGCATAAGACAAAAGCTTTTTATCTGAAAAGTTAAAAATTATATATTTCATAAATGTGAACGATTCTTCCTCTCTTTTAAATGTTTTTTTTTTTCTTTTTTTGTTATGAAGCTTTCAAAACTTTTGAACATTAGATGCTTATGTGGTGAAATATGAAATTAGGTGTGATTTTATTCAAGAAATCGCTTTGATTGTTACAATTCAGTATTATGTGGAAAGCTAATTAACTTATTTAGCGATATTCGAGTTACTAAAAACTCTAGTTTTTTTTTTTTTTTTTTGCTTATATTTAGCACCAAATCCAAGACAATACCGTATTTGAAGACTTTGATGTACTGATTGTATAACTAGCCCTCTGTGGAGGGGAATCCAATTTTCTGTAGTTTACCCAAAAGTTGAATTTATAAAAATGTATGGTTCTCAATTAAATTTTGTAATAGGGACATAAATAGCTATGACACAGTAATTTTTATAAGTTCAGCTTTATTGAATAACTTCGACCACTTTTTAGAATAGACACTAATCAATTCGAGCGCAAACTCTAGGCTCGATCAGCGCCTATGATGACACTAAAGATGAGGGTCTGATTTTCATCTCTTCAGGAACTATACAATATAAAAATAAGCACTCTTTTGAATTTTTAATAGATTTTATAGGTGGATCGATTTATATACTATTTTTCCATCCATGTCCTCCTCGGGTTGTTAGATAAGTCGATTTGTTTTCATCTATTGAACTCCCACGTATGAGCTTAGTACGGGAACATAGTTTGTCCTCAACTAAGTTAGATGAAGAAATAAATAATTTAGAGCAATAATTTTCATAGCTAAAATCCTCGCTTTTCTAAAGTTTCGTGTACTTGTGAAAATTATAGCGGGATGTTTATTTAAAGTTATATCATCCAGAGTTTGTTACAGTTCTGCAGACTTTACTACCACCTACATTTTTTACAAAAACGCGGCAATTTTCTCTTACAGATATTTAAAATAAAAATTGTAATGTTCATCATCCTTTCACTGTAAGTTTGTATTAAAGATAACAACTGTAATGAATACGACATAAAACATAATTATGATATCGTTAATAGAACTGTAACCAATTATGTTATCATTATAAATTTCATAAAAGACAGTAAAAGAGTAATGGTGTGTTTGCGAAGAGGCATTTATTAATAACGATTGTCTCGACTTCTCGATTAGCTAGGCAGCAGAGGTAGGTAATCATTAATTATTTAGGTTTTAACTCTAGTTAAATTTAACGAAATTCGTAACATCTTGAGCTGTTTTGATTATAAAAGAGCAAAACAAAATATGACTGTAGGTTGCTAATTTAATGTAGGTATATTTTAGGTTTATTGGCTTAACTGTGAAACAAAGGTTCCAATTCTATTTTTAAACATCCTCATAGATACACAGAAATGTTTTAATCACAGTTACAAACCCAGTTTTCGGACAGAAAAAATAAAAGATCCTGATTCCTGTGATACCATTTTGACACGGAGACATAAAAAAAATATTGTAATGTTACCACTCAAAAAATCAGACCAAGATGTTACAAGTCTCTAAAATATTAGCTCTTTAAGATAAATTCCCTAGTAAGTGCCCTTTTAAACTCTATGAAGCGACGTAGTGTAGAATATTATCGTCAGCAACTCCATGTACAGTCAACACACTCCACATTCCTCTAGAATTAAGGTCAGTCTTACCAACAATGTTATATTCTGTTGAAACCTCTTCACTGATACAAAGAAGAATTCGAATCTTCTAGAGTCGCGTATTTACAGATAACAAATGCTGGGGCACTGTTATTCACTTGCTTGCTATAGTGACGGCTTCTTATCTTATACAATGAGTATAGAGCCTTTTTATTTTACATCAAAAGCTTGTATGTAGAAACATAAAATATATGTTTTGGGTACACATGATCTTAATATTACGATTGTGACAGCATTTGTCGTCTAGTCTTTGTCCTAGCCACTTCCCATTATTTGGGGTCGGCTCTCCTCGTTCTTTTGCGCCAGGATGATCTGTCCTGGGTTGTCGAGAGCATTTGTCGTCTAGTAAATACGTGTTTTGATAATCCTGTCTACATCTCGTTTAGGCTACAACAGCAAAGAGTTCGGAGTTAATTAATTAACGCACAAAATAAATGTATAATTAAGATGTTCGTGAAATATTCTAAATGTACTATAATGTATTATGTAACACCAATTTTCTGATGTAACGGCCGTAATTTTTTATTGCCCAATAGGGCAATTTTCCTGCTGTAAGCATAGACATATACAATGGACATGCCTTAGAGGTTAGAATTGTGGTACTCTGAAATAAATAGACGAAATGAAGCTTCGGTCCATCGACCTACAATATATGACTATGGCATCTGCCATCTCTCTCATTCTTTTCAAGCCAAAAAATTACTGCAGAATATACGCATACGGCATGTCCATTGTATATGTGGATGGCTGTAAGACACAAACTACTGCGCAGTGTTGCCAGTTACTGCTGACCTGTCTAAGGTCCGTATTACAGAACGTCACTTATAACTCAAGCTCTACTTGCTCTACTTAAGTCTCGTTTCAAGCCATTTGATTGGTTGAAACTAGTTTTAAGTAATGCTTAAGCAGAGATCAATGCTTGAGTTTCGTTCTGTACTACGCACCTAAGGTCCGTATTACTGAACGACACTTAAAACTCAAGCTTTACTTAAGTCTCGTTTGAAGCCTTTTGATTGGTTGAAACTAGTTTTAAGTAACATTTAAGCAGAGATCAATGCTTGAGTTTCCTTCTGGAATACGGAACTAAATTAATAGAGTATGGATTTCATTTCGTATGGTGGTACCATCTTCGAATGAACTAGATAATGCTCTTGAAGTGTATAAGCTTTAAATTTAATTTCATATGTATAAATATTGTTATAATAAATGCTCTACTTCTCTTTGTTGTTAAGGTAGCCTATTGAATGCTTCCCCTAAACTTTTGGGTGCCAACTTGTTTTAAACGTTCAAGTTATGTATTGTTATGAAGTTTTAATATTGTCTTTATATTTTCTGCCATTTTTATATACTCATTTGAAATTCCTGTCCTATTGTATTTTCTGTTTAGTCTATATAAGAGTTTATTTAAAAAGTTTTAAAGATTTTCACTGAAACAGAGCCCCATGAGGTAAATAATAATTATAGCTACTGTTATTTTTAGCAGTTACATTCAAATTATTGGTTGCAGAAATGGACGTATTGCTAATTCATCAAATTCTAAATCTCCAAAATGAGAGAAGATAAATATTTTAAAATATTAATTCGTTAGTAATTTCAGCTGTAAATAATGTACAAAGTTAAAACATGATTGTACTCTAAAAAAAAACATGATTTTAAGTACGTTTTTATATTTCTAGCAGTAATGAGAATCTTGATTGTAAATAGTTATGTAAATAAGAAAAATGTAAAAGATATATATTCCGCCAATCATATAAAAATTGAGACATTATTAATTACCTATATTTATTGTTTAAAAATGAACATTGTAAATTGTTTTCATATAAATAAAAACTGTCGGAAACGCATTTGACGTTTATTTACCCTCATTTTATTCTCGTCATAAAAGATGGTCTTGAACCTGATGTGCTTGAACTAGGTAAAATTATTGAACATTAGTTCTACCTAGTTCAAACACGCGGTCCTATGACTAGTATTCCGTAGCTTTAAAAATCGTCAATACTTTTGACAGTATGGCTGCTGAGCTGCGTGTCGCGGGTTCGATTCCCACACCCAAAAACATTTGTATGGCCCAAATAGTATCTAGTAGTTGGTCCGGGTCGGGCTGTTTGCGTGTGTGAGTTAAAACGTTAAACGGGTCTTTTTATATAAATTATAAACTAGCGCTTGACCGCAATCCCGCCTGATGGTAAGCAGTGATGCGATCGTTGATGGTAAAGCGCGCTAGTTTATTAAGAGCCTATTCACTCTAGCCTTGAAGACACTCAAATTGTAGTGTGAGGGAAACACCGCCGCTGCCAAATTGTTCGAGTCCCTCGATGTACGCGGTATAAAAGAGGAAGCGAAACGCTTCGTCCGGATCGTAGTGGTGTTAACAACGTAAGTCACCGTACGACGGGTCGTCCGATGGTGGAACGGAGATGGGGGAATTAAATCATGCAATTCCCTTGCACACTCACCAGAATGCATCCTATAGAAGACCGAACCAAACGGTATCAAACGCCATATCCAAACAACGCATCAGACTGACTTCACAGGAATTCTACATCTAGCAAGCAGAGTTGGGAAGTGCCCGTCAGATATAACACCCGTCTGCTCAGAGGCTCCCATTTCTTTGAAGGATGAGTGAAATTTACACCCTATTCCTGATACCTCCAAGTTGTAAATGCACCCATAACATAATACAGAAGAAATTCCTAGTGCCGGGCAAACTGATTCTTCAATGCTTTTCTAATTTGAAACTAGAGGACTAAAGTTCATGCTGTAATTATAGGTTGATTATGATGCTATGAGTAGACTGGTAAAGTGGACCTCAGACTCCAATGCTGGAAAAGCTGGAAAAGCTTCGGATGCGACTGGGATTAACGTTGAGATGATGATGAATATGAATATGATGCTGTAAGTATGCTTGTAAGAGTCGTGGTGGCCTAGTGGTTAAAGCACCAGTCTCTCAAGTATGAGTGTGTGGGTTCAATTCCAGTTCAGCTAAGTACCTACCAATGAAACTTTTCTAAGTTACATTGGTAGGTATGTACTGTCTAAGTATATCTTAGGTCTGTATTACAGAACCTCGCTTAAAACTCAAGCTTGTCTCGTTTGAAGCTATTTGATTGGTTGAAACTATGTAGTTTTAAGTAATGGTTACATCTTGAGTATAGTTCTGTAATACGGTCCTTAGACACCAATGACTGATTACAAGGTGAAGAAAACATCTTGAGGAAACCTGGACTTTAAGGTCCGTATTTCGTGGTATTACAGAACATCACTCAAAACTCAAGCTCTACTTAAGTCTCGTTTCAAGCCATTTGATTGGTTGAAACTAGTTTTAAGTAATGCTTAAGCAGAGATCAATGCTTGAGTATCCTTCTGGAATACGGACCTAAGTCTGAAATCGCCAACCCTTGAGCAAGCGTAGTGATTACGCTCAATTATTCTCTGTATGAGGAGACCTATGCCCAGCAGTGGGACGATAAAAAGGTTGATGAAGATGATGAAGTATGCTTGACTGCAAATACTCCAAATATGTACATGATAAGTTTTTAAAAAGACCATTTGCGCACTGTTAGACATAAAAATAAAAAGTTAAAAATCCATTTTATTTTTCGATTTCGTATCACTATATTTTGCAGGTATATTTCGTAAGTTTGTGCTATTAATAAAGGAATAAAATTGCAAGGATATCCACACTTAGGATAATTTACTAGCTTTCCGCCCGCGGCTCCGTCCGCATGGAATTCAGTTATATCGCGCTTTTTAGATTTCCCTCGGAAATATAATTTTTTTTTTTTTTTCAATAAAAGGTCCATAGGAAGCTTGTTGTAAAAGTACATATACATTGACCCATGAACGAGTTGCCTACTCTGTGGAGACGAGTGTGATGTACAGCAAGATTGTGTTTGTTCCTGGTATTTATATTATGAATATCGCTTATTTTAATAAAATTCTATATAATTTTATGTAATGATAAGATTGCATTACATTGACTCGATGCATTGATCCGTACTTGCTCTGACGTGAACCCCTCATTGGAGATCGTTATTTATCCTGTACAGCTCCGTCTTCATCAGGTTTGAACACCGTATGACGGTGTTCAAACCCTAACCCTGCACAATTTTTTTTTATACTTATATTTACTAGCTTTCCGCCCGCGTGGAATTCGGGCTTATTATATCGCGCTTTTTAGATTTCCCTCGAGAATATCATTTTTTTTTTCTATAAACGGTAGCCTATGTCTTTCTCAGGGTCTAAAGATTGTCTGTGCCAAATTTCATCAAAATCGGTTGAGAGGTTTAAGCGGGAAAGCGTAACAGACAGACAGTTACTTTAGGACCACACGGAGACCATAAGGACACTAATAATTACAGACCCGTATCGGTATTGCCTGTTTTCAGTAAGGTGTTTGAAAAAGTTATGCTTGATCAAATGCTTTATCATTTTAACAGCAATACAATCTTTCACGATCAACAGTATGGGTTCACCAGAGGACGTTGTACGACCGACGCTGGTGTCACTTTATTAAAACATATATTTGCAGCGTAAGAAGAAGCCCAAGGTGCGATAGGGATTTTTTGTGACCTGTCAAAGGCTTTAGATTGTGTCAATCATGAAACCTTACTTTTAAAGCTGGAACATTATGGGCTGGGTAAACCTGCGCTCAGCTTGGCGAAATCTTATTTAATTGATAGACAACAGCAAGTTCAGATAAATGGTGTCAATTCTCCGGGTTTGAAAGTCAAAATGGGTGTACCGCAAGGCTCAATTTTGGGTACTTTCCTCTTTTTGGCTTACATAAATGATCTACCGCATCTATTAAAAAAACAACCACATATTGTATTGTTTGCTGATGATACTTCGTTAATTTTTAAAATCAATAGACGTTGCTCAAACCTTGAGGACGTAAACAATGCTTTACAGCAAGTCCAAAATTGGTTTACCTACCGCTAATAATTTAGTACTAAATGAAAAAAAGACAAAGTGTATAAGATTTGCGTTACCAAATGTTAAAAGTACTTACTCCGATATTGTATTGAACAAGGAGAAACTCGAATTCGTCGAAAACACGGTTTTCCTGGGGATCACGCTTGACTCGAGGCTACAATGGGGTTCTCATTTAACATCTCTGGCAGGACGGCTTAGTTCAGCAGCATACGCTGTCAGAAAAATCCGTCAATTTACTGATGTAGATACTGCGAGACTAGTCTATTTTAGCTACTTTCATAGTATCATGTCATACGGTATTTTGCTTTGGGGACGGGCTGCAGACATAGAGTCTATTTTTATTCTGCAGAAAAGAGCTATCAAGAGCCATATACAATCTCCGCAGACGCGATTCTCTTAGGGAACTGTTTAAAGAAATAAACATCCTTACGGTCCCTTGTCAATACATTTATGAAAACATTATGTATGTTCGGAAAAATATTGATCTTTTTAAGAAGATAAGTGACAGGCACAATTTTAATACTAGGAATAGAAACAATTTAGATCAACCTCGGTTCAGACTAGCTAAAGTAAATAGTTCGTTTATGGGGTAGGTACTGTGTATAATTTTATAATAAAGTACCGCTAGAGATTCAACAGCTCAATAAACATGCATTAAACGCACACAGCGTGCGTTTAATGCATGTTTTTAGCAGTAAGTAAGCATATTATAAACTGGAAGATTATATCCTTGATAAAAATGCTTGGATAAATGCCAGTCCTGCTCCACAGCCACAGACAATTTTGTAGGTTTGGAAGAGATGCCATTCCCCCTTTTTGTTGTTTTCTAAATATTCCTTTTTTATTTTATTTGTTTATTTCAACGCTGTGCACAATATTTTGCTACCATTATTTTGCAATAGTATTGTATAATGTAAAAGCACTTTTCAAGTTTGTGAAAGTGAGGCACCATGGACTATAGTTTTTATATATATATATATATGCAACGTGTGGCATGGGGGGTGTATGCGTGGCGGGGGCGTGGCGTCTTTACATGGTGTAGGGCGATATTTTTTTTTTTTTTTTTTTTTTTACATATTATAAATCAGCGCTTGACCGCAATCCTGCCTGATGGTAAGCAGTGACGCAATCGTTGATGGTAAAGCGCACTAGTTTATTAAGAGCCTATTCACTCTAGCCTTGAAGACACTCAAATTGTAGTCCGACGGAAACACCGCCGCTGGCAAATTGTTCCAGTCCCTCGATGTACGCGGTATAAAGGAGGCGAAACGCTTCGTCCGGATCGTAGTGGTGTTAACAACGTAAGGGTGGAAACCAGCCGTACGACGGGTCGTCCGCTGGTGGAACGGGGATGGGGGAATTAAATCATGCAATTCCCTCGCACACTCCCCGAAATGCATCCTATAGAACACCGAAAGGCTGGCTACTCTACGCCTGTGCTCTAGGCTTTGGAGACCAACTCGAGTTAGATCAGGGTCACCAATCAGCCTCTTTGCACGTCTCTCCACTGAATCCAAAGTGGCCAGGTGACACTTGGCAGCACCAGCCCAAATGTGGCTGCAGCACTCCACACACGAACGGACCTGTGCCTTGTATAACATCAGAAGCTGCCCAGGTGTGAAGTACTGCCGGACCTTTGCGATAACGCCAAGTTTCCTGGCAGCCACCTTGGCCTTGGACTCAATGAATCGCCCAAAGTTAAGGTTCGAGGAAATCTCAACTCCCAATAGCTGAAGGCGGTCGGAACACTCCAAGGACACATTCCGAAAAGTAGGGGCCAAGGTGAACGGGCTCCTTTTGGCGGTGAAAAGACACGCCTGTGTTTTGGCGGCATTGAATGCTACAAGATTGGCATTGCCCCATTCGGAGACCGCCTGCAGTGCAACACTCGTTCGCTCAACCATGGCCTCCCTTTCGGACCGGATTGATTCCCTACTAGCCCGAGCATCCGGCAGGTATCTCTCTACAACTGTGCTGTCATCTGCATACCCATAGATACCAGGCATCAGCAGATCGTTAATATGCAGCAGGAACAGAGTTGCAGAGAGAACAGACCCCTGAGGAACACCGGCATTAGTTGTCATGGGCTCAGAAGAGCATCCGTCTACAACAACTCGGAGGGACCGTTCAGTCAGGAAGTCTTTTACCCAGCCAGTCAGGTTAGGGGAAATGCCGTACGCTGGAAGCTTACTCAAAAGGCCAGCGTGCCATACCCGGTCGAAGGCCTTCGAGACATCAAGGGAGACAGCAATCGCTTCCCCATTCCTCTCGAGGGCCTCGCCCCACAAGTGAGTGGCATACACTAGTAGGTCCCCAGTTGACCGATTGCGGCGAAACCCGTACTGTCGGTCACTGAGGAGATCGTTACCTTCCAGGTATGCCAAGAGGCGCGAGTTCAATACACGCTCCATAAGGATATTGGAAGGGTTTTTTAATCCTATCTCTTTATGTTAGGAGGTTGTGAGGAAAAACACCGCCTGTGATGGGCTACTGCATACTAGTCGCACAGAGATATTGAAGACATTTATCGGATTTGCCACGTGACGGATAACGAGTAGTTATTAACGTATGTAGTGTGCTGCCACGTTTGTTATGATTTGATTTTAAGAAACACACGAAACCGAAAATTTGGTACCAATTTTTTGAGTATTTTATTTTGAGTTGAAACCCTTCCGATATCGTTTGGTGTCGTCTGGGGATGCCGTGCCCTTGGTGTGTGTGTGCCCTTTTTGTTGCACGTTGTAACTTGTTTGACATTGCGAGATTGGCAGTTGAGAGTTGTCATGCTCACTCAAATGTCTTGCTGATGGTGGCGCGTGTTGTTGGGTCATTTGGTTCCCTTCAATATGGTTGAGCTAAGTGGGGCTGATGCGCGCGTTATGCTCGTGAACGGGGGCCGTCAGTGGAGACTGATCATCTCTTAGCTGCCAGTGGGCTTAATTCATTTTTATATTTTAATTAATTTTACATTGTGCTCACATGATAGAAGCAACATATATGTAACGAAGAAATGTACCCCATATATTATGATTTTAAAAGAGTGTCCATGGAGTTTCTTGCACGTTCTTCTCCATAGAGATCTACGCTTTGGAACGTGCAATTTAGCTTCACTTTTCTTGAACTGATCGACATTGACTATTCAAAAGTACCAAGTGATGGTTAATTTGAAATAAACGATTTTGATTTGATTTGATTCGCATTTATAATATTAGTATGGGTAAAACTGAAATCACCAACCTCACTCGAGCAAGTGTTGTGAATTTGTGATTGATTCTTGTGCCTTCTCTGCGAGAACAGACATTTGATCTACAATGAGACAATAACTTTCTGATATTTTTAGCATCTTTTTTTTCTTTATTGGTTAAAGGGGTCTTTACACATAGCATAATGTCAGTTACAGTCAATCTGGGTTACTTTGAGTGGTTCGGGTAACATTGAAAGTGGGACCATGAACTAGTTTCGATTTTTTTTCGTATGATACCGACTCAATTCAACGATCCAGGTCGATTCCAGATCAGGCAAGTACCAATGCAACTTCTCTACGTTATATGTACTTTCTAAGTATATCTTAGACACCAATGAATGATTATAAGGTGTTCAACCTGCCCCCTAATCGGCGAACGCATTTTTGCCAAATGATTGCGACTAGTTGGGATCGTTTGAACCGAACGGACCAATGCGCGGTCCGAACGATACCTACTGATGCCAGTCGCAATCATTTGACAAAAATGTGTTCACCGATTAGGGGGCTGTACCTACTTTAAGTCTGAAATCGCCAACCCGCATTGAGCAAGCGTGGGGATTACGCTCAATCCTTCTCTGTATAAGAAGAGACCTGTGCCCAGCAGTAGAACGATAAAAAAGGTTGTTGATGATGATGATAGCAACACAATTTACAAATACTTCTTGTAGGTTTGTATTTTTAAACTAGCTCCGTAAATGTTAAATATTTTTATCGTTTTTATTATATTAGCTTATTTTCTACTTAGTTATGCAAAAAAGTATTTTAAGGGTTTTTGTATGCTCATTCAAAATTTATATAACAATGCCAAACGTCTTAGACTGATCAACATATATTATTTCTCCAAGGGTCTGAAACCGTTTTCTCCCTTTTTCTCTCTTTCTATCGAACCAATTTGAACATCCGACCCACCAATCGACCGATATTCGTCCATGGTACCATGGAATACTATTTTCAAATTATTCCGCTTTACTGTTTATTTATAAAAACGACTTAAAAATTCTAATTAGTATAGTGCGAATTTTTCGCACGGTTCAGTTAATTATTGATTATTTTATAAAATATATACTTAGGACAAAACTGGAAATTAATGGTTTTATTTCGTCAGTTACTCTCATTTTTATGACAGAAAATAAACCAATGTTACCCAAATTAATTCAAAATATAATTATTACTGCTGTTGGGGCGTTCTGCGCTCTCTACTTAGCTACAGTTATGCATTTGTTATTGTTATTTTATACTCATTCAATTTGAACCAAGTTAGTCGCTTACAATGGGATACGTCTTTTAATACCAAATGTCTCGTGCAAACAAAAACCAACCTTATCACTTCACCATATGGTCGTATTCCAGGCGAACTTAGAAATTACGAACCGGTAAACATTAGGCCGCTTGAACAAAAGAATCGCATTCCAGAGATAATGATTCTTAGAAAAATCACCTCGGATTTATGAATGTATTTACAACCAAGTCGTTAGTTAAGTCATTGCTATTGAACATTGCAAGCTTTTCGAACTATAAAAGGCTCGTTAGATATAACTACAGAAAGTCTAAATAACTTGGAAAATTTAAAAATAAATATAGCCTCTTGGGATCTTGTAATATTATTTCTGATCGTTCAGAAGTTTGACCCGGAGACACTTAGAGACTGGGAAGGATTTGCGTATAAAGAAGACAGCGAAGCATTGCCTACTTGAAGCGAAATAAAGAACTTCATGGAGTCCAAGTTCCGCACCCTGGAGTTAGTTACAGGCGGTACATCCAACAATCACTCAAGAGAAAAACAAGGAACGTTCTTATCATGTTGTCACACCAATCACAGAGAAATCATGCATCATGTGCAAAGAAAATCACACGTTGAGTCACTGTAAGAAATTTATTAATATGAAACTAAAGGAGCGAACCGAATATGTCAAAAACAAACCTTTAACTAATTCCAGTGTAACTTGGACTCCATGAAGTTCTTTATTTCGCTCCAAGTAGGCAATGCTTCGCTGTCTTCTTTATATGCAAATCCTTCATACTACATGATCCCAAGAGGCGGTATTTATTTTTAAATCTTCAACGTTATTTAGACATTCTGTAGTTGTATCTAACAAGCCTTTTACAGGTCGAAAAGTTTGCAATGTTCAATAGCAATAACTTAACTAATGACTTGGTTGTCATTCATAACTACTTATCTATAATCCGAGGTGATTTTTCTAGAATCATTATCTCTGGAATGCGATTCTTTTGTTCAAGCGACCCAATGTTTACCGGTTCGTAATTTCTACTTTCGCCTCGAACACGACCATATGTTGAAGTAATAAGGTTGGTTTTTGTTTGCACGGGATATTTGGAATTAAACGACGTATTCCACTGTAAGGTCCGTATTACAGAACGTCACTCAAAACTCAAGCTCTACATATGTCTCGTTTCAAGCTATTTGATTGGTTGAAACTAGTTTTACGTAATGCTTAAACAGAGATCAGTGCTTGATTTTCCTTCTGGAATACGTAGGTACTTAAGTGTATTGAGCGACTAAGTTAACTTGGTTCAAATTGAATGAGTATTAAATAACAATAAGACATGCATAACTGTAGCTAAGTAAAGAGCGCAGAACGCCCCAATAGAAATAAAAAATAAATTAAATTATTATTATTAATAGCAGTAATAATTATATTTTAGTAACAACTTGTTACTGCAAAAGATTCTTGAACTACTTACAAGATCAAAGTGGATAAATAAACAACAACACAGGAATTAGAAGACGCACTGACAATTTGTAAGTATAGAAAAGGTTCAAAGAGAAGAATATCCGGAACAAATAGAAAGATTAAAGGGAAATAAACAAGTGAAAAAGAGAAGTCCGTTACGATCACTCAACCCCTTTCTTGATGATAAACATATCCTCAGGGTGAGAGGTCGCCTTAGACACGCAAATTTACCAGAGGAACGGAAACACTCAATAATTCTAGGGAATAAAAACCTATTAAGCCTACCTTTAATTATAACCAAAGCACACCTTATGACGCTTCATGGAGGAACTCAATTGATGTTATGTTACCTTCGGTCGAAATACTGGATTTTAAAGGCAAAATCAATAGCTAGAAAACATGTAGGTACACAAATGCCTCATAGACTTAGTGCAAAAACTAGAAAACAAATTATGTGACACTTACCTGATAAAAGAGTAACTCTATCCAGACCTTTTTAGAACAGTGGAGTAGACTTTGCCGGGCCCTTACAGATTTTGTTATCTAAAGGCCGCGGAATGAAGACAACAAAGGCTTATGTTTCAATATTCATCTGTATGTCCACAAAGGCAATCCATATTGAGCTTGTGAGTGACCTTACTTCAGAAGCGTTCAATTGGCGCTTTTAGACGTTTTGTTGCCAAGCAAGGCAAATGCAGTCACCTGTGGAGCGATCAAGGACGTAACTTCGTGGGAGCAAACAAAGAACTCCGAGATGCCTGGTACGAAGCAAACCTACAGATCACTGGAGAAATCGCAGTAACACAGAGGGTACAGAATGGTATTTCATTCCCGCCTACAGCCCCTCTTTCGGTGGATTATGGGAGGCCGGTGTTACATCACTAAAATACCACCTGAAAAGAATTGTAACAACTCACCTGACAAACGAAGAGATGGCGACGATACTATGCCAAGTGGAAGCCTACTTGAATTCCCGTCCATTATGTCCCATGAATGACATTGATCCAGAAAACATAGACCCACTCATTCCAGGACATTTTTAAATTGGAGAGGCACCGATAGTTGTCCCATCACCTGATATGAAAAACATAAAATTATCGGCTTGTCCCGTTGGCAACAATTGTTCACGACTTCTGGCGATGATGGCAAGATGCTTATCCAGATTGCAAGAGCGCCCTAAGTGGCTTAAAAGGGAAAAGAATTTAAAATATGAGATGTCATCTTAATAAAAACTGACATGACTCCTGGAAAGTGGTCCAGACGGTCTAACAAGAGTGTATACTGTATAGTGTCAAAAGTGGCAGTAACATATATTATGTATACCAAAAAATAACAAAATTATGTCCATTGCCTCTAAATGAAATATAAAATATGTTTTGAGTATTAGAAATGTAATTAACTTAATTTTTGCTAATTAATTCCGTTTAAAATTGGCTATTTTAAAAAGCAGTAATAATTGTCATATGCATGCGGTAGTTACAACTGCCACATGCGAACAACACGTCATACTGACGTCACACGAATTCTACATCTCGCAATCAAAGTTTACCGTGCAACTAGCATATATACAACTTCCCAATTCCAACTGTTGGGCAAGTGCCCGCCTGACATAACACCCGTCAGGTCGGAGGATCCTCCCTTTTCTATGGAGGATGAGTGAACTTTACTCCCTGTTCCTCATGCCTCCCCATCTTAATTATGCTACCTCCACCTACAGATATAGATCACAAAGTTGTTGTGTTGTAAGCTCATACTTACTTTTTTTATCATTGTTTCTTAAAAGTCCTATAAGCCTTTTGATGGGCAGTATGTTAGCGCATTCTGCTCTCTTTACTTAGCTATAGTTATGTATGTGTTATAGTTATTTAATACTCTTTCAATTTGAACCAAGTTAGTCACTCAATACACAGTAAAACGCATGTCTTTTAATTCCAAAATATCCTGTGCAAACAAAAACCAACCTTACTACTTCACCGACTGCTTTTCTATCAATGGTTTGATGTGTGTCAAAGTCATCTATGGTCAAAGTTACCCATGTAATGACGGTAACTTTGACAGACTAGAAAATCAGGTTCTTTAAGGACAGATGAGAGATTTTATATATAATTTCATTAATCTTTACGGATGAAAAGTGTTAGAAAAGCACTAACAAAATAAAATACATTCATGTGATAGGGTTTAAATTTTAAAATATTGTGTAAAATACCGCCTTTATCTGTCAAAGTTAGCCAGATTGATGGTAACCTAAACAAGTTCTTTTTTCTTTGAATGTTGCGCCACACTAGGTATTTCTCCTGTCTCATGTCATGGGTGCTTTTACAAACATATAACTAACATACACAAACAACCAGACCCAGAATAACTACTTGTAGGTCATGCAAATATTTGATCCGTGTGGGAATCAATTATCAAACCCGCAACACGCAGTTCAGCAGTCAATAGCTTAACCACTGCATTAACCGTGCTTTTACAAATGAAATAGTTATATTAATCAAAAACTTTTTTTTGCAGCATGATTATTTCTAGGCTAATATTTGACGAAAAAGCTGTGGGTGTGGAAATAAAAATATATCATAAACAAGTATTAAAATTTATTTTTCAATCAAAGTACCACGCACTCTCTTCTCCATTGTCTGTGCTGGGGTCTCCGCTTGTCTCTTATTCATTCCTTTCCTCTCCAATTGCTTCTCAATAATTCTTGCATTGTTGGCGTAACTATCTGCTACCTCCCGAGCTTCAATCTCATCTTCCTCTTCATCAATGGTAGAAACAGTGACTGAACTGAACTTGCCCATGTTCTTGGTGTGCTTTGTTACCATAATTTTCTTTGGCTGTGTTAAGGCGACCTGTTTATAGATGTCTGTGACTCCTCCCTCACCAGTAGTGTTTACCAAAGCTCCTTTCATTATGAAAACTATGTTGTTATCTTGATCATGTTTGTAATAGATAGGTAGACCACATTTTTTGCATTTTAATCTGTACTGTCGCTCGATACCTTTCTCCCGTTTCAAGTACACTGTCTCGTCAGGGTCCGACGTGATTTTGTGAGCGTGTTTCGAGCCGTCAATAACGCGTGCGCCGTCAGTCGGTCGAAGGGGCAAACGGTCGATAGTGCAATCCAAGATAAGTGACAGTTGTCCGCACAAGCAGTAGTAAATGTGTAACGGCTTCGTCTCGTTGTATTCCTCTTGGTCTTTTGTGTCTGAACAGACGATGCTTCTCGAAACTACTTTTGGCATTGTTGTGTGTTAGAGATCTTCAGAACACGTTACAATTTAACCTTGTATTTGTTTGCTATATCAACAGCAACCACCACTTGTAATTAAATGCACAACCACCTTTCAATCTTCAGAAATATTGAAAATTAAACAGTTTATAATAAAACAACCTGCTAGAGCAAAGAGCAAATGCAGACTGACAGTGACAACTAATATTTGTTTTTTTTTTTTTTTTAATTTATTTCTGACTTGGATTCAAAGTCCTTTAGCCGTATACATTATAATATAAACCCTAATACAAAAGCAACAAAAAATGGAATCTTACAAACTATACAGACAATAATACGAGGGATAACAATGAATATTAAAATTAAAGTTAATTTCTAAAATAAATGACTAAACTTTTACAAATAAACAAACAAATTAAGCTAAATTTTTTCTATTGTTGTTGTAATGAATTTAAAGAGATAAACAAAAAACTGCGGTCTATTTAATAAATCTTTGACGTGGCGGGGTAAATTAATATGTATTGCTGGACGAGTACTGTCACTATCACTCTCACTATTGTCAGTGTCAGTTATTTCTTGGAAGAGTAGCTGTCGCTGGTTGTTGAATTTTGGGCAACAGAAAACAAGATGTTGCAAATCGGAAGATTCCTCAGGACAATGCTTACAGTGACTGTTCTGAAAGATATTGATTCGATGGAGATGTGTAGGAACAAGGCAATGACCAAGCCGCATTCTTGATATAATTGTTATGAATTTCCGGCTTCTTTTTGCGTCAAGTTTATCATACCACGGTCTTATTGGTAAGTTTTTCTGCACCTCAGCATACCAGTTTCCTTTGGTCTCAACTGTAGTGTCCCAGTGCTCTTTCCAAAGCTTTCGCAAATTGGTTTTGAAGTAAACATAGTAATCGGAGAATGGTACTCGCTGTGATTGACTGTCATCTCGATTAGAATCTGTATGTGTTATAGTATCAGCAATCTCATTACCATCTATACCACTGTGGGAGGGAACCCATATAAATTCTATATTAATGCCCCTGTTGTGTAAATTTTCTATGAGAGTACATATTTTAAATAAAATGTAGTTAGTTTTGTAGGACCGAAGTCCATAAAACAATGAACTTAAAACGCTTTTAGCATCAGTGGCTAAAACAATATTTACATTACTTACACTACTAGTTATATACATTAGACATTTAAGGATAGCATAGCTTTCTGCAGAAAAAATACTAAAATTGCTATTTAACTGAATGCTTTCACTGTAATTGGCTTGTGGATCATAAAAGGCTGCTCTTACATTTTGTTCTTTTTTAGATCCGTCTGTATATATAAAATAACAATCAGGTCTTTTATGTTTGAATTCTAAGAAATCTGTTTTATTTTTTATTAAATCTAAATGAAACTTATTTCTATCATAGTTTATGAGACTGTTATATGAGCATTCATAAATTGGCCATTTCTTACATTTATGTACATCTTGCGTTTTACTTTTAACATGACTATAAATAGTTATAATTTCAGTTCCAGAAAGAAGTGACTGAGGAGATATAGTAGGCATGGGCATGAAGTGCATAGCCTCTCTCATGTTGTGAAGTTTAGTGTTGAGAGGATTATCTGAAGCTACTAACTTTAAAAAGAATCTTTCTGCTAGTTGAAGCCTTCTAAGGAACAAAGGAGGTATGCAAGTTTCCACTTCTAATGAGTTTATAGGAGTAGAGCGCAATGCTCCACAAATTAGCCTTAACCCTATGTTTTGTATTACATCCAGTTTGTGGAGGTAGGAATTATTAGCATTTAAGTAAGCCAAGCTACTGTAGTCAAAGTGGCTTCTGACTATGCTCTTATACAACATACTCATAGTTTTGGGGTCTGATCCCCAGTAAGTACCTGCTAAATGGCGTAAGATATTTATACTTTTCATCGCCTTCTTACTAATATAGTCTATATGTTTATCAAATTTTAAATGTGAATCTATTACTACACCCAAAAATTTATGGTGGTCAACAATGGGAATTTCTGTGTTATTATAATAAATTTTCATTACTGTATTTTCTTTACTGAATATTAAAAGTGAACTCTTTTCTGGACTCACTTCTAATTTAAGTTTGTTATGATAATATCTATACAATTGGTTTAAAGCATTATTTATGTTATTTTTAGCTAAATCTATATTTTGATTTATACTATATAATAGTAAATCATCTGCAAATTGTAAGATGTTGACCATTTCAGTATTGACATATTTCAAAATCTCTGAAGTATATAGATTGTACAGCAAGGGCGACAAAGTAGCACCTTGCATAGTTCCTTTATTAGCAAATCTAGGGCCATGCAGTTTATTATTGTACTTTACAAAAATAGTTCGATTACTTAAAAATTCAAATAACCATTTCAAAGTACTTCCTGGAATGCCAATGTCACATAAAACTTCAATAAGCTGTTCTATATTTACATTATCGAAAGCACCTTTAACATCTAAGAAAACACAAACCATGTTAGAATTACTGAGTTTGACTTGTTTAATGTCATGAATCAGAGACACAAAGCTTTCAGAGCAACTTTTACCTTTTCTAAAACCATGCTGAATTTCAGGAATTAAATTATTACTTTCTGAAAAGTATTCCAAACGTAGCTTAAGCATATTTTCAAATAACTTACCCAAACATGAAGATAGCGATATAGGCCTGTATGAAGAAGCAGTGTTTATAGGTTTATTTAGCTTTAATATTGGAATGACACATTGAGTTTTCCAGGATTTTGGTATAATATGACTTTGCCAAAGTTTGTTATATATACAAAGTAGTATTTTTTGAGCATTTGGATGTAACCTTTTAATAAGTAAATAGGGTAAATTATCTAAGCCTGGTGTAGTATCCTTTCTACTTTGTAATGAAGCAGTCATTTCGTTAAAAGAAAAAGGTTTATTAAGAAAAGAATTAGCTGCATTTTCTTGAGCACTATGAAACAATGATAACAACCTGTCTACATTGAAGCTGTGGTTGTCTGATAGATTATCTAGAAAAGTTGGAATCCATGTATCATCAAAGTTCTTATTGTGACTACTATTTCCAATTCTCTTAAATTTTTTGACATAATCCCAAATCCTTGAAACTGGAGTCATTCTATTAAAGCTGCTACACAAATTTTTCCATGACTCTGAGCTCTCAATTTTAATAGTTCTTTTCTTTTGAGCATCTAGTTTTTTATATTCTATAAAATTAGCTATAGTTGGACATGACTTATATTGCTTTAAAGCTTGTTTAGATGCATTCACGGCTACCTCACACTTTGCATTCCACCATGGGGCAGGTTTTCTACGAACAACATTACTATTTTTTCTCTTACTCTTAGGAATAGTTATATCTCTTAAATCATTTAATGTATTTACAAAACGATTATACAATTCTAGGCAATCTTCAGAATCAATGGTTAAATTGGAAAACAAATTTTCAGATAGAGCATAAAATTCAGACCAGTTAGCTTTACTATAAATAAATCTTTCTTCCACAGGACCTACTTCATACATGCATGGTTGAATATTTACATAGAGGGAAACTGGATAGTGGTAGCTGCCTAAAGGATCATCTTGAACCTGCCAATTACACAAATGAGCAATTGAAGGACTAACAAGAGTGACATCTATTGCAGAAGCCTGCCTGTTGGGATATGGACATGTTGTTGGAGTACCATCATTTAATATGCAAAAATCTAAGTCATCAATTAAGTTATATATATTATTTCCTCTATTATTATTGCTATTGCAACCAAAACTGATATGATGTGCATTAAAGTCACCCATAATTATGCAAGGTTTGGGAATATTGGTAAAAATATGCCTAAGTTTATTAGTATTAAATCTGCCACTTTTAGGTGGACAATATACACAAAGTATACTGATATTCCCCGACTTTGTCTCAAAATTTATGGCTATGTTTTGGATATTTTCATGAAAGTTAGTGTTCAATACAGAATATTTCAACCCATGTTTAATTAAAATACCTACACCATTGCATCTATTTGCAGAGTTCTTGTAAATAAAATTGTAATTTGGAATATAAGGGATAATAGATTTATTACTAAGCCAAGTTTCATTAAGTAAACAAATGTCTATTTTCTTATCTTTAAGTAATTTATGTAACAATGTTTTCTTGCTCTGTAAACTTTGTATATTAAACTGAACTATATGTAAATAATCCTCCATTAAACTAAGTTTGATATAAATATTTCTTTTATTTTCTTAGCTGTTAAAGGTTCTTTATTTTTGTTATTACCTAGGGCCAATAATGATTTTACAATAGCATTTAGGATAATGTCATTGTTGACAATTGTATCTACATCTAAAGACTTCTTTACATTATTTACATTCAGAGGTGGATAGGCTTTCAAATCATTAGATGGTGGAGAACTCACCACAGTGGCATAGTTTTGCTGAGTATATTTCTTCATATTTTCATCTATTTTCTGTTTTTTTATTGGACAATCTCTGGATATTGCTAAATGAAATCCACCACAATTAATACAAGTTATTTCTTCCACATCACATTCTTTATAAGAGTGATTTCCACCACATGAGGAGCACATCTGCTGAGGACTTCTGCAAACCTTGGCCGAGTGGTTAAACTTAAGACATTTAAAACATTGTAAGACTGGGGGTATATATTGATGTACAGGATAACGAAATAATTGAATGTAAGCATGTTGTGGCAATGTTGTAGTGGCAAAGGTTACGGCAACTGTGGTCAACGGGGTTAGTATGTTATCTATCTTTTTCATGAATCTTTTGATAGATATAACTTCGACATCACACGTGATATTTTTATAAATTTCTTCGTTGGACATGTCTTTAGGTACATATTTTATAATACCTATTTTCTCAGTTAAGTGTGACGGTATGAATGCCTTCATTTTATTTTTTAATAAAAATTCATCCATTTTAAGAAAATAATTAGCTGGTATGGCTTTCCTAAAAGAGACTCCAATTTTGTGCGCATTGACACGGTGGACACCAGTAATGCCCTTAACATTTTCTGTAAATAGTTTCGTAAGTGATATCGGATTTCTGTTGCCTAGTTTTTCTTGTTCGGTTGATTGAACAAATACTGTGAAATCACCAGTACTGCTTTCTAGGAATTGTCTTTTGTAATTGGGTTTGGTAAATATTTTGTACTTATCTTGCTGGTTGCTTGGGCTGGAGAAAACATTGTCGTATTTCCGTTTCTTTTTTCCGTCCCCAGGGTCCTCCCCATCACTAGGAGGGCCCATTTTGGTTTATTTTTACTTTTCAGACGTTTATGATAGGAAAGGCAAGGAAAATTAACTTTTATTTAAATAGAAAATTTAAAGCTGCCGCTCAGGTCGACTTCCCGCCAAAAAGTCTTTCACTAATATTTGTTGTGATGTCAGTGTGACCAACCTTAAATTAGAGATCCTGCCCCACTTAGACAAGAAAACTGACAAATCCTGCCAAAATCAAAAGCACAAAATGCCAATATAACCTAAAAGTTTAAATTAAATAAAACACTATTTCTTCACACGCGTTTTTTTTTTAAATGCGCCGCTCCTATTGTTCGCAACGTGAGGCTATATGACCTAAGGCCTTCCTCGATGAATGGGCTATCAAACGAAAAAAGAATTTTTCAAATCGGACCAGTAGTTCCTGAGATTAGCACGTTCAAACAAACAAACAAACACTTCAGCTTTATATATTAGTATAGATAATTATTGATCATAAAGTCTAAAAGTGAACTGAATTAAATTACACATTCCTATTAGCATCGTATTCTTCTAGATTACTTTCTTTATACATCGCTTTCGCCATTTCTTTAAATGGCTGGAATGAAACGCAGTCACCATATTCACTAATGCCCTGTTTAACGAGTAAAATAGAGGCGACAAGTTTATTAATAAATCTGTTCCGCGTTTTTATTTTATCAGATAGATTTTCGAGAACATCCTTTCACAAGCAGCATTCGACTTGTTTTTGAACCATTACCTCTTAAGGAAATATTTTTTTTACGATAATTTAGTTTTTACATTTTGGCATTAGAATTTCCTTCTAGAAACATTCTAAATTATTTTTTATTTTATTTGACATAAGAATTTTGTTCTAGTTAGATACATTCAACATTATTTTCTTTTGACATTTTTTTTAAACCAAAACAGAAAAAAAAATCAAATAAAAGAAAATAAAAATCAAAACAGAGCAATTGCTCTGTTCTCTGGTTGTAACTGACGATTCGAAAGTGCTTGTATCTAAGCCTACTTGAATAAAGTATTATTTGAATTTGAATTGGATACTGCATCCTACTCTTTTTGTGGGCTGTAGTGGCTAGCGGCTATACTAAATTGTTAATACTGCCAAAAGTGCCAAATCCTGCCAGATTTCTAAAACGTCAAACAAAAGTGCCAAAGAGTAAAATAAAGGGCTAAACCTGCCAAAAAGGCAGGATCCTGCCACATTTGGTCACACTGTGTGATGTTGTCACATTGAGATAGAAATATAAGGAGATGCTGTTGTCAAGCTATACAATTTTTCATTATACATATATATGTAATTTAGGGTACAAAACCGTAAGACATTATTTTGTCTCTTTTTTTCAACAGTACATTTGCATTTGGCAAAAGAGACAAATATATTTTTGTTACTGCGGAATTATGGTAACACTATTAAAATGAACTGACAGTTGTTGGCAGCGTGCCAACGCCGGCCATCTTAGGTTACAATTTCGTGGTAGTTGTGCTGTCAACGGGATACGTAACTTAACGAAAATTAATTTTTTTGATAATATACAAGACATTTTAAAGTGGATTTGTAGTGTACCGTGTGACAAAACTATTACTTAATATGCCTGCGTGCTGTATTGTTATGTGTTTTGCCAGAAACAACAGAAATCAAGCTCAATTGACGTTTCATAGGTTAGTTACCTCTTTTCTAGCTAAATCACCATTTATCATTCTAATTTTCAAACTAAAATGAACCATGATTACTTATTAGTCGTTAAATTACTAATTACACACTTATTTACACTATATAAGCACGTTTCTCTTTATTGTAAATGTTTATTTGTTTACGTAATTTGCTGACATATGTTAGGGTTGTCCAAAATTTTTTTTTAACCGACTTCATAAAAAGGAGGTTTTCATTTCGAACTGTTATGTATGTAATATTTTCAAAAATGCCTTGTTTTCGGATATGTTAGTCTATATCAGCGTTTGAACAAATGTGCCGAATTGTATAAGTGTAGTATGTAAATATGTATGTATGTTTTTATGTTTGTGTTCGCATATCTCTGGAACTATTAGTCCGATTTCGGTATTCTTTTTTATATATTAGACATTGTTCAACTTAGTGAATACTGCAAGTTTCAGTGTGAATCGGTTCAGTAGTTTTTGAGATAGGGAATTTTAACTATTTCGCTTAAAATGAAGAAATAAATTATTTTAAATAAAAATAAAACAGCTTTCAAAGTCGGTGCCAATATGTTAGATGCGCAGGGTGTAGCGGGGACCAACATATGTACTTGGTTTAGCACCGATTTCAAATTATCTATTATTGGGTGTGTTTTGAAGGCGGTTTTATTTTTATTTAAAATATTTTTTTTAATTTGTCACTCTAAAGGAAGAAATATGATATTTTAAATAAAAATAATTTAATTATCTATCTACTCAATTATTTTGATAATAGATATTGATTTTATCTTTTGTTTATAGATTCAAACAGAAGAAGAACATATAATACATGTTTACCACATGCAAGAACATTGTGCAAGCGGCATGTTACGTGGGTAACAAATGTCTTGCCATGGCGCCTCCGCCGGGCCGGAACAAGTGGGTTAGACCAAAGAAGTGCTGGCTTGACGTTGTAAGAGATGACATGCGTGCCAACAAGCTCTTACCACAGGATGCTAAAGATCGTGCGAAATGAAGGAGAATGTGCAGGAAAGCGGACCCCGGGCTCCAACGCGAAAGCCGCGGATGCAACCGGGATAAACGCTGAGATGATGATGATGATGACGACGGGATACAAATGACGTCATAGATCACCTTTTAAAGGCGGGCGAACCCGCTTATGGAAGCTAGTAGTTTAATAAACGAATATATTTAAAAAATATAAATGTATTTTATTATTATTGCACCTTTTGCACTTAATAATGTCTATACAATATAATTACACTTAGATACTTTCAAACAAGGATCATAATTGAGAGGAGGGAGGGAGAGGACCCTTTTATCTAGTAACCCAATCAAAATAGACATTTGACTTAGCCAAAATTCAAACTTTCTTTATTACAATAGATCGTGGAGTATAGCTACGGGGGAAACCACGTTATAAAAATGCGCCAAGTATACACATTTCCGCACCACTTATGAGTTAATCATAGGTGGTGCGGAAATGTGTGCATATTATGTAAAATATGAATTTTCTAATGCTGCTTCTCATCCCATGCAGACTGTAAAAACCGGTCGAGGGAATTGGCCAAGTTTAAGAATCATTTCATTAAGCGATGAGGTTAGCAACCCATCACTATTTTGATTCCATTTTCTATCTATGCCTATGCACCTACCAACGCGCTAAACGTGGCTTTTGTTCTTATAACCTCAAGCTCTGTCTACCCCGTAAGGGATAAAGACGTGACGTTATGAATAAATGAATAAGTACTTTATCTAAGAAGCCGACAGAAAACGAGAGAATTAAAATAATTATATAACAAACAGACTATATTAAAAAATTATAATAATAAAAAATAATAATATATTAAAATCTTTGGAAACAAATACACAGTGACAGCCCTAGAAAGAGGCGGCCATATTATGTTCGAACAAATGTCAAACGATGGCACGTTTTTTCTGTAGGTATTTCACGTCTATATACTAGAAGTCTATGTGTTGTCAGTTGTCATTTATTGGTGGCATAGATTATTTCACTTTTAGTTTTAGGACGAGGTAAGAGGCTTTTAGGTTGTATCTACAGAACGACACCGGTACCAGGAGACTACTCATTAGGCGCAGTAAGCGCAGAGATAACAAAATCCTCTTGCTGGCAGAGGCATAAAAGGGTGACATCATCGATCTCGACAATGCGATTTTAACCAAATATATATCAGCTTGAATTTATTTCATTCAATTTTGGATGTTCTTTTTTTCAACCTGTGTTTACAATTTATTTCATATTTATTTATTTATTTACTTGTATATACTTTAGTATACATACATTCAAAATAATCAAATACAGGCAACAATCACCTAAAAATATAAATCATAATTAGAAAAATATCTGCCAATACCAACTGCCCCCACGCCCTTTATGAGCCTCCTGAGGTGTTGGTCGAGGCTCTTGGCCATTGGCAGTTACAACACTTACAACTATCGGTACAATGATTGCTGAATCCACATCCCACATGTCGATAACCTGGCGGACCGTATCAAGGTTCTTGATTTGTTTTTCGGTTTTCACGAGGTTCTCATCATGTGTGATGGTTATGTTATGTCAACAATCGTTGCACGCCGCTCAGATGGATCCACCATTACTTTATCAGGCTTATGGGCAACAAAACAATGTGATATTGCCATTAAGAACTAGGTCGGGCAAATGCCTGTAGTACAGCACCTTTGATTCCACAAGATTGTACAATTGTACATATTTAAAAGCATTTTGCTGATTATTTATCTCATAATATGTAGGAATTCATAGTCTTTTAAGTTAGCTATTTTAAGCAGAGATGCCAACCCAGACCCAAGTGCAAAGTGCAATGCATTCTAAAAAAATCAATACAATCCTTGTCATTTAAAGTTTAATAATACGTTGGCAATGTTGGTAAAACATGCTGTCAACTTCACGCTTCTGCGATTGTCTTTTATTCTACAGAATTGTGTTTCATTGCACATGTTCATCGATTTCTGTTGAAATTAGGGAAAGTACTGCGAATTGAACTGCAAAATGGGTGGTATAGCCAGCAGATATCGTGTTTACAATTCGGGACTCACAAATATCGACGTAAAACCTGAAGAAAGTGACACGAACCGTGAAAATCCCGGAACGTTAGATGAGATACATAAAAAGACCAAAGGTATTTTTTACATACATTTTAAATATTTTAGCATCTATCAAAGGTGATTAAAATGATAATTGGATTCGTAAAAACATGATGAGGTTACGCGTTCAGTCAGAAAACGGCTGCAACAGTAGTTTTATACCGACGTAAAAGTTGGGTTATCTTATGATGTAATAATAGATAATTTATTAGGAAATCAGCTATGTATAAATCCTGAAACCTTCATAGATATATGCCGTGAATTAAACGGATAATAATTCCAAGTATTCATACCGGTTGGTACAAAACTTGCATATAATAGTACAGACTAACAAAAGAACATACATAGCTTTACTATATTTGTATTCTGATAACAATGTTATCAATCTCTATTGTTCAACCGACCTGCCTTCAAATTTATTACACATTGCCACTTAAATGAGAGCAAGAATACAGCATGGGATTAATCACCTTCAAGTAGCAATTAAATTTCTTGTAAATTATTTAGTAATTAATTGCAATTAAAAAGCAATTACCGGGACCACTACATTTATAACAACAGTATTTTGATGGTGTGGTCCGAGCTTGTATTTACATTTAAAACCATTTTTCCATTGCCAGATAACTTACTTGAGGAATAAACTTAAAGCTTGAAGGGTTTGTGAGATATAAATGACACAATTATTCCTCAATTAAAGTTATCAGATGAATGAAAAATTTGCCTTAAATCAAATTAGGATATACAACCCATCTTCCAAATTTAATTCTCAAGTGGAAAGCGCAATTTTCCTCATGCATGTAATATTGTCTACATCATGGCTTATTATTAGGTCTAATAATGATCTTAAAACCTAAAATAAAAATTTACTTTTCTGCTTGATACATATTTTCACATAAATAAAGTATATGACATGTTTCTACCCATGGCTTTGCGTGTCTGGGTGTCAGAAATTATGCCATGAGAATGTGCTACAGGTACAAAAAGTACCCTATCTCTTTCTCCAGAATGCAGTATCCATTTTAAATTTTATTATAATCTGTTCAATGGTGGTTCTTTTCAACATATAAAAGTATGGATGCATGCATGATTATGTTTATCACATAATATCATGTGCTGGTCGCATCACTCATATTTACATCATGTGCTGGTCGCATAACTCATATTTACATCAGCATCCAGTCTAACCAAATGTCATGTTCCGGCATGATGTTTGGTGAAGCCGTACGGAGGACAGGTCTGAGTATTATTGCATTGTGTGCCGGGTACAAAACGTCAAATGTTGTTGTGTCGGGAGTTTAATTGTAGAGGATCTCCACATCAATCTCCCTCTGCGCAGCATTGTTGGTTGTGATGTTGAGTCGCTCAACTGTCGTCTTCCTTCTTTTTCACCCAGTTTTTTTTAGTGAATAGGCCCTTAACAAATAAGCGCGCTTTACCATCAACGATGGCATGTCTGCTTACCATCAGGTGGGATTGCTGTCAAACACTAGTTTATAAACATAAAAAAATGTAGCTGAAATACTAATATTTTATAAGCAAAAATAGTCTTATTGACCTCCACAACTCCATGGTTGTGATAAATCCCAAGTACAGTATAGGATGGTGTATAAACTTGTGATCTAAACAAATTAGCAGTATTGTTAAAAAAATGCATTATTTTTATATTTAACAATTTATGTATGTACATAAGCCTGATGTCACAGTCGGTGCAGTGACTTCCCGATCTGGCTGATCGTGTATATGTGAGTTTAAATGTTTGTAATTGCACCTACATAATTATGATACAGAAGGAATTCTTAGTATGGGGCAAATTATACAGGTGGTCCAGGAATTAATGGATAATCTTGAAACAGGTTTTAGTAAAACTAACAACCATTCAGAAAAAATTGAATTAAAAAGAAAAACCAGTGGTTCCAAAGATATGATTCTTTTTAACCTTATTTTACAATTCTTGTACACCACAACCACAAATTAATGAATTACATCGATTTTTTAGTATTATAGTAATAAGCCTAATAACCTAGTTAATAGATAGGCAATCAATAGAAGGACTGCAATTACATGGCTTAAAAAAACAACTTAAATTTTTGTTCTAGTGGAAAATTTGTGAAGAAAGCTCATTGTGACAATGTGTAAGTGACTGTAATATAAAATGTATTGAAACACAAGTGACCCATAATTTAAAAATAATCAAACTGTTTTCTTTAAATTATATTGCAGTCATACTATTATTCCTATCTATTAGCTCGGTTATAGGGTGTTACTATGAAACAAAAAAAAATGGAATTCATTAATTTGTGGTGGTGTACAAGAATGTAAAATAAGGTAACAAACAACGTCAATATAATTTAAAAAATCATGTCTTTGGAACTACTACTTTTTTTTTTCTATTTTGTTTTTCTGAATGGTCGTTAGTTGTACTAAAACCCGTTTCAAGGGTATCCATTAATTCTTGGACAAAACAAAATTAGAGAAAAAGAAAGAAAGAACGAAAAAGAAAGAAATTAGATTATTATTACAATTTGGTATAAAACAAAATTAGACAAGGAAACAACAGAAAAATATTTATGTATTTATTTATTTTGGACACCAACATCAACACTTATTCACCAACAATTATTTACAATAGGTGTTTTACATAAGATAACATGTAATTTTAAAGGCACCAAAGTAGTGTAATGATAGGTGAACTCTGTATGCATACAATAATGAAATTGTACAAGTATTCAATTTAAAACTAAAACCTAAACTAAGTTATTGGAAAAGACAAAATCTGTTTCATTTATTGCCAAAAAGATATACATATTTATAAATTATGACTTTTAGTTTGCTCATCTTAAAATATGAGGAAATAAAAAAAAGGAGATGTAGACACCACATGGAAGAATAGAAGAAATTGTTTTTATTTAGCTTATAATGTTCCACTGCTTTACAAATGCCATGTCCCAAGTTATTCCAGGAGATATTGTTTGGGAAATATAATTTGTTCATCATTAACAATTTAAGCTAAAGTTATGTCTCTTCTTGAGGATTCTTCAATTTACTGTTACCTAAAACGAAAAAACCTGTTATGTTACGGGTTTCGTTTAGGGATCATGTATTCAAAGCAAATGGAAGCCGAACTTGTGAATAACCCAAAGTTGTTTTGGACCTATATAAAATCCAAGCGGGGCGGGTCTAGCATATATCTGGTGTCTATGACCGACGGCATCAATAGATCTTCTGACGGGACAGAGATATGCGAGTTTTTTGCATCTTATTTTTCTTCTGTCTATTGCTCTGCTCAGAACGAGCATAATAAACACGATGCAAACTTAAATAACCTTCAAAACTATAGTTTGGGTTTATCTAATATTGTTATTAATCATGAAACTATATACAAGAAGCTAAAAAGTCTGGATTGTAGTAAGGGTACTGGGCCTGATGGAATACCACCGATCTTTATCTATGAGTACGCAACCGAGCTGGTTATTCCATTATCGCTAATCTTCAATAAATCCTTAGGATCTGGCGTTTTTTCATCAAAATGGAAGGTGGCTAAGGTTGTGCCCATCCATAAATCGAACAATGATGACGCAGTTTCTAACTATAGACCGATATCGATCTTGTCGACTCTCGCTAAGGTCTTTGAGTCTTCCATCTGTCCTTTCATTCAAAAGCACTTGAAACTTTACTTGAGTGATGATCAGCATGGCTTTGTGGGGTCTGGGTCCACAAGTACTAATCTTGTGTTATTCACGGAACTGTTAGTAAAAGCGATTGATTCAGGCTACCAGGCTAATGTTATTTACACAGATTTTAGTAAAACTTTCGACAAGGTCTCACATAGTTTATTAATTTTGAAATTACGAGCATGCGGTATCACTGGGTCACTGCTTACATGGCTGGGTTCGTATCTGGTGGATAGGTCCTTCTTTGTAGTGGTCAACGGTTTTCATTCACACTCACGCAAGGGCGGATCCAGCTTTGGCGCCAGGGGGGGGTCACATAGTCGTGTCAAGTCAGAAGAAGTTTTAATTAAACTTTGTTAATAATAGATACAATTAAAAAGAAGGTATTTTATTAATAAGTACCTATTGAACATAAAAATACCTAATTAAATAACGAAATCAATTTTTCTTTTACGTCTCCTGCCGAAATGTTTTATCACTTCATCTATTTCAATGGGTACGTTTTTATGAACGTGGAGAAGTGCCAGTCCGGTTAGACGTTCTTCAATCATTGAAGCTCTTTCCCATGCTTTGATTTTTCGTAACGTAGACGACGTACCACTGGGTGCTGAGAGGCGAGCTCAGACTGGGGGGAGATCTGACGAGTTAAGCGGACGAAACGCTGGTCACCGCCTAGGCCTGGAGGTGGCGCTCAATAAGTCGGAGGCCATGGTTTCAAGGTCTCCGGCGGGCGCCACCACCCGGCTCAATGCGTCAGCTCGAGCAGCGTCGGTCGCAGCTCCGAGAGGTCCTGGTGGCAGAATGGCGGGACAGGCTTTCGTGCCCTACCGCAGGCCTCACCACCATCGAGGCGATCCGGCCGGTACTGGCGGACTGGCTCGGGAGAAGGCAGGGCTCCCTGATGTTTCGGATTTCACAGGTACTTTCGGGGCATGGTTGCTTCGGAAAGTACCTGTGTCGCATAAACATGGAGCTGGACGCCCGGTAGCACTACTGCATCAACTGCCGGGAGCGGCATGCGCTGGCAGAGTATGCCACGCGCGGAGGAGCTGCGCCGTGCCTTCATCTCGGCCGGCAGGGAGCTGTCACTGCCGTAATCGAGTCGATGGTCGGCAGTGATGAGTCCTGGGATGCGGTGGTTTCCTTCTGCGAAACAGTCGTCTCGCAGAGGCTGTGGACAGGGAGAGGGAGATCTCGTACTCTCACCCGACCCACAGCAGGCGCACCGGGCGTCGGCGGAGGGCGGCCACCCTAAACGGGTCCAGGGGCGACACACTCGGGGACATCTGTCGCCCCCCAAACATCAGGACCCGGGGTAGCGGCGCGAAGTGTTCCACACGCGCCACTCTTAGACGTCATGGGGGAGTCGTACACATCATTCAGCCGAGGCCCACAGTGGAGGGCCAGCACCAATCGGGGGTTGCGGAAGCAGTGTTCGTTCTCGCAACCCCGGTGTAGGTGCGAGATGGAACACCGGGGTGGTTTTTAGTCAGTAGGTGTCTGACAGACCTTGTCGCCCACCCCAGGGCGGCGGACATGCATGAGGATTTTCCAACCAGGAAACAAAAAAAAAACGCTTAGACCTTAGACTTACGAAGCTTAGGACCTTCAATTTCCCTCACCAAAAAAAAAAAAAAAACGTAGGTATGTACAGACGAAATGTTCTTCTTCGAAGTGTTCAACCGAAATGTGACGAACAAACAGTCAATTCGGATTTCGCTCTGGTGTCGGTATTCGTGAAGCTCTTTTTGCCCTCAACGTCCTCGTAAAAAAATGCAGGGATATGCACTGCTGTGCTTTATAGATTACGAACAGGCATTCGACCGGGTTAAGTACCACCACCTCCTGGGTCTATTAACAGATATTGAACTCGATGGCAAGGACGTCAGGATTATCCGTAATCTGTACGAGAACCAAGTAGCTACAATCAAAGTTAAAAATGAGGAGACCGAGGAAATCAAGATCTGTCGTGGAGCTCTGCAAGGCTGTGTCTCCGTTGCTCTTCAATATTTATTCAGAGGCAGTGATGTCGGAGGCTCTTGAAGGTCTGGAAGCCGGAGTGAAGATCAATGGCAAGGTCGTTAATAACCTGCGTTATGCGGACGACACTGTTCTCATTGCAGCCTCTGAACAAGATTTGCAAACCATTGTAGATAAAGTCAATGAGTGCAGCGAGAAGGCCGGTCTGTCGATGAACATCAGCAAGACAATATTTATGGTGGTCTCTAGAAACCCAGACTTATGTCCTAGCATATCGATGGCAGGCAAACAACTTGAGCGGGTACGACAGGATAAGTATCTCGGTGCTTAGGTAAATGAAGCATGGGAGTCCGACCAAGAAATTAAGACCCGGATAGAACTTGCCCGAACATCTTTTAACAAAATGAAGAAAGTTCTGTGCTGTCGTAAACTCCACATAAAGCTCCGAGTGAGATTACTGATGTACTACGTATGGCAGGGGCGTGCACAGAGATTTTGTGGAGGGTATGCACTACCCAAATATCTGTGCTTATACAAGTGCCACTAGATGTTCGTATGGCAACCGCGACCAACGGCTTAACGTGCTTTCCGAGGCACGACCAGACCAGTGCAAATATTCATATTCATGCATACAAATATTTGCACTGCGCGAGGATCGAACCCGCGCCTCCTTGCGCAGCGGCCGCGTTCGCTACCGCTACGCCATGGAGGCTGTCAAAATACAATGAAATGTTATTATTAACGCAACTGTAAATAAGTAATAATTTATTTCTCAAAAAACTGAAAAAAATATTATACTATCTATAAATTACATCAACGCGCCTATCTTTTTTAAATAACTCTATAAAAATTAAATATGTATAAGATCATTTTAAAATCCCTAAAAGTTCTTTTTCAATAGAAATATAGACAAATCTGGGAGTCTACTTTAACTTTATGTATTTCATAAATACACGTGATGCGCTACTCATTGGAATCAAAACTACTTATTAAATTTTGCTCATTTGTAAACTTCAGGAAAATTATTACAATATAAAGTATAATAGTATTGAAATTCATAGCAAGTAGGTTGAAAACTTATGGTCTTTTAAGTTTTTATAAAAACGAATTGTCAATACCGCGTTTTAAAATAATATAGGTAATATAATAATATACACGGGAAACAAAATAATAACGTTAACGTTGAAAAATTCACCGTTTTAAATTTATCTAAATATACATCACATGTACAGATCTTTCCTAAAACAATCAATATATTTATGTTACCATTGTTACCAAATACACCAATAACCAAACAACATAAGCTGATAAAATAAAAAGGTATTTTCACAAACAACAATTGTGCTAGTTTTGTCAACTTCTTGATTCGGCCGCGTAAAATGAAGCACTGCTTATCTGGGCTTATAAACCGATTGAAATTACAAGACAACACACGAAAAGTTTACACATACAATCAAATAATTTTAATTACACACGCGAATCAGCGACACGTCAGAGAAGCACATTTCGATTCTGCTTACGGCCGCCACGCGAATGTGGCGCGGTCGTCGCGACAAACAGAGTTGCGCGTAGTTTAGTTTGCACTAGCCCCAATAGATGGCAGTGTTATCAATAACTGATTAAAGAAGTCTTTAAGTTTGTAGTATATAAATGATTTTATTGTACTATATTATAAATTATTATATATTTTTTTTGAAAATTATTAGGGTATGCAGTGCTTATCTGCCTCTATGGAGCGCACGCGCCTGACGTATGGCCTGTCGTTCGTCATGTCCCGCTGCGAAGCATGGATTCTGAAAGAGGACACTACACGACGCTTGCAGGCTTTTGAAATGTGGTGCTACCGTGGTATGCTGCGCATAAGCTGGACCCAAAAGGTCAGAGTTGACACCGTCCTTCAGCGTGTTCTAATGCCTCGAAAGTTGTTGCCCACCATAAAGAAACGCAAAATAGATTATCTCGGCCAGATACTCCGACACGATAGATATACGCTACTCCAACTCATTATGATGGGCAAAGTAGAAAAGGCACGCTGGACGAAAGAGAAAGTCGTGGCTGCGAAACACCAGGGAGTGGACAGTGGAAGAGAGAGTTGAAAAACTGCTCCGTCTCGCGGATGACAAGACCGAATACAAGAAGCTGTCGGCCAACCTTCAGGATTGAAGGGGCACAGGAAGAAGAAGAAGAATGTACAGACGTCAACCTTATTGCTAAATTATGAAGGCTCAAAGTTGATTGGGAATATTTGACAGTTTCCGATAGCTTGAACTGCTGTCGTCCGTATACATATAAATCCCCCTCTTTCAGTAAGTAGGCACCTATTTATCTACCTACGAGGTACTTTAAGAACATTACAACCATAATATTTGAGTTTGAACACACACACAGTGTGTGTGTGTGTGTGTGTTCAATGCATAATGAAGAAACTGATTATTATACAAAGTGCGCGCAACTAAAATGAAATGTGACATTTGAATGTTGGCGGCCGTGACGGCGGTAGCGCGGCAAAATTCAACTTTTGAATGCCCAACGCATTCAAAAATTGAATGCGTTCCCGAATAATGCGTTTGCCGGCAAACAAAGTATGTATTATATAAATTGATTAAATATTGAAAGTACTTAAATAAAATCCTCCTGTGCTAGGTACTCCTGGACCCAGCCCAGGGGGGGGTCATGACCCCCATGACCCCCCCCCTGGATCCGCCCTTGCACTCACGATATATTTCATCGGGTGTACCGCAGGGATCGCATTTGGGTCCGGTTTTATTCAATTACTTTATTAATGACATTCCTAACTGTTTTCACAACTCAAGTTTATTTATGTATGCAGACGACTTAAAATTTGTTAAAATAGTTAAATCGAAAGACGATGCCGTCGAATTACAATGGGATCTGGATAGGCTGATAAATTGGTGTGATACCAACGATATGTAATTAAATTCAACCAAATGTTATCACATTAAATTTACAAGAAATCACAATTTAATTAAACACGATTATTATATTGATGGGGTCAAAGTTGGCGAACTGGACACAATTAGGGATCTTGGTGTTATTTTTGATAGAAAACTGACATTTATTCCGCTTGTAGACAATGTCATAAAGAAATCCTCTAAGATGCTGGGTTTTGTTATTAGAAATACCAAACATTTTAAGTGTTGTAAGACTAAAGTGATGTTGTATAACGGCCTAATTCGAAGCGTGTTGGAGTACTGTAGCGTAATTTGGAGGCCACACTATGCTTCACATTCGTTGCGGCTTGAACGTCTTCAAAAGCGTTTTCTATGGTATTTGGTGTTTTCCAGCGGCTTCGCATAAAAAATACGTTCTTATAGTGATAGACTGAAACACTACAACATGGTCTCCCTGGAGAAAGGCCGACGGCTAAACGACGCAATGTTTGTGACGGCTAAACGACGCAATGTTTGTGTGCAAAGTAATGACCCATAAAATTGACTGCCCCCAGATATTGAACACTTAATTTCCGTGGCCCCCTCAAGAATTCCTCGCAATCCAATAACACCACTGTGGCCACCACAAAGGAGAACGGTTTTAGGCGCCAATCCCCCATATGCTAGATTTTGTAAGGCGGTGAACAATTGTAGCAATCAAATTGATCTGCACTTTGACTCCTTTAGCAAATTGAAAGCCACATTTTACAAATATCTTCCGGATTTAAATTAGCACTCACTTTCTGGCAATAAATGAAACATTTTTTTTTTATCCAATAACAGTTTAAGTTTTAATTTAGTAATTCCTGTACAACTCCATTTTTGTATGCATGTGGAGTTCACGTGTAAGTGATTGTTACACTACTCTGTCGCCTTTTAAAATTACATGTTACTTTATGTACCACATCCAGTGTAAACAGTTGTTGGTGGACCAAAATAAATAAATAAATAAATCCAAATACAACTTACAAAAATGCTTTTTCTCAACAATACGAGGGTTGCCTTTTATATTTCGGGATTAGAGAAGAAAAACAAATATTAATCATCGAAAATCACTTTACTGTTTTTCAAAATATTCCCCATGAAGATCAGACACTTTTGCATGCGTTTGAACCAATTGTCGAAGCACTTTTGCCACTCTGATTGAGGTATCTCCAAAACATGCATTCTGAATGCAGCGACCGCTTCTTCAGATGTCGAAAAACGTTGACCTCTCAGTTTGTTTTTTACGTACGGGAATAAAAAGAAGTCATTCGGTGCTAAGTCAGGACTATAATACAGCGGATGACTCATCAAATCGATGTTTTGGGTGCTCAAAAATGCAGTTGTTTGAGCCGATGTGTTAGAGCTCGCATTGTCGTGGTGAAGAGTGATGCGTCTTCGGCGGTTGGTTTTCCTGATTTCTTGGAAGACAACTGGCAAACAAATGGTTGTATACCACTCAAAATTGACTGTTCTGCGTTGTTCTAGTGGTACGGTTGCGACATGTCCAGTTTTTCCGAAAAAACAGGCGACCATTTGCTTGGAAGTGCTTCGTGCGCGAACAACTTTTGTTGGATTTGGCTCATCTTGAGACACCCATACAGTCGACTGCTGTTTACTTTCGGGTTCATACGCGTAAATCCACGATTCATCACCTGTCACGATATCATAGACGTGTTTCGAAGCACCGCGATCGTATTTTTTGAGCATTTCTTTCGACCAATCGACACGAGCCTTTTTTTGAGAGATTGACAAATTGTGTGGGATCCAACGCGAACAAATTTTTTTCACAGTCAAATGTTCATGCAATATTGAATGTATGCTGGTCCCACTAATGCCTAAGGTTGTCTCAATCTCACGATAGGTCACATGACGATCTTGCAATATCAGTTCGCGCACAGCATCAATGGTTTTCGGAACAACAACTGATTTTGGACGACCTTCACGAAATTCGTCTTGAAGTGAACTACGACCACGATTGAATTCACCATACCATCGATAAACACTGGTCCTTGATGGAGCTTCATCGCCAAAAATTGAATTAAGTTCATCCATGCACTGTTGCTGAGTTAATCCACGTCGAAAGTTGTAAAAAATAATCGCACGAAAATGTTCACGATTTAATTCCATTTTTGGGCCGAGATGAATCTTTTAACTTACTGTAAACAACACAAATAGCGCTCGTATGTCAAAACGTTCTGAGTACGTATAACCTCAAAAATGTCCAACTTTACGATAGAGCTGTCAGTTACCAGATTCCACCACCAGGGTCGCCAAATCCCGAAACATAAAAGGCAACCTATCGTAAAGTTATCTTTTGTTAACTTGTCTTTTCAACTAGATTCCTTCTTATAATGTCTTTAGCTTGATTTCTTATCTAACCATTATGTAGCAATGCTTAAGTGCCTTAGTTACTAGGTTTTGGAGGTCAGGTAGGCATTTGCTCCATCAAAAATACTAGATGATATAATACTAAAAATATGTCAGGCTGACTAATTTGACAGGACTAAACTAAATAGAAAGAAAAGATGCATTGAACTTAAAATTAGGCTTATTCCTTTTTAGGCACCTAAATAATAATAATTACCTCATCCACACATATTCCTAATAAAATGTAATTCTTTATTCTTATTTTTATACTCAACAATTTTTATGTACGTTTGTAACGCTCAATTATAATATATTGCATGCCGATTGGTAAAATATGGCTGATCTTACTACCTTTATTTATGTAACAACATTATTGTACCCATATTTGCAAAATAAATTGTCTTTGTCATACTAATATTATAAATGCGATAGTAACTCTGTCTGTCTGTCGCGCTTTCCCGCTTATACCTCTCAACAAATATTGATGAAATTTGGCACAGACAATCTTTCTTTAGACCTTGAGAAAGGACATAAGTAGGCTACCTTTTATTGAAAAATTTGATATTCCCGAGGGAAATAGAAAAAGCGCGATATAACCGAATTCCACGCGGGCGAAGCCGCGTGCGGAAAGCTAGTAGCCAATAATTACGCCTACCGGCATTGAGCAAGCGTGGTGATTACGCTCAATCGTTCTCTGTATGAGAGGAGACCTGAGCCCAGCAGTGGGGCGATAAAAAGGTGCATGATGACCTCATAGCCATTGCAAGGCAAAAGTCCCTTCTGTTTCTACTCGAACTCGATTCTGACCCAATATGAACCAATCCCTCATAGGCGTCAAGTTCGTGCCGTCAACCACTTTGGTCTCTGCAATGCCATTCATATAGGTAAATCCATACTAATATTATAAATGGGAAAGTAACTCTGTCTGTCTGTTACGCTTTCCCGCTTAAACCTATCAACCGATTTTGATGAAATTTGGCACAGACAATCTTTAGACCCTGAGAAAGAACATAGGCTACCTTTTATCCCCGAAAAATTTGTTATTCCCGAGGGAAATCTAAAAAGCGCGATATAACCGAACTCCATGCGGGCGGAAAGCTAGTGATGTTATAATTTTATGTTTCAGATGTGATGCCGGTCAACTTCGAAGGTGGAAAGCTGATGGTGAATAGGGGACTATCCAATCACTTCCAGGTATTTCTTAAAACCCCTCTATAAACGTTGCTTTAAGTTAACTAGTGATTAGCGAATGTTTAACCATAATTTTTAACTTCAATCATCGTTAAGCAATAAATACAGTAGTATATAAGGGGTATATTCATTAAGGATGATTACAGTTAAATAACGTGCAAACATCAAAAATGTATGGTTAAACATACCCTTATCACTAGTTAACTCTAAGCAACATTTATGAATAAAGGGGTAAAGTCGAAATATACTAATACTAGCTACTACCCGCAGTTTCACCCGCATACGTTTCGACCCTATAGAAATATCTGAGTAAAAAGTATGCTATATGTTAATTCTGGTTATAAACATTCTGTTTGCCAAATTTAATCCAAATCTGTTCAGTAGTTTTTGCATTTTTGTGCAGAACAAACACACAAACTTTCATGTTCATAATATTATCAGTTGGATAAATATTTCTGAATGTATCAAAGTATTTGTAACGGTTCTAAATTGGACAAGTATGCTTTAATATTTCTAATAAAAAAATTCATGGATCTTATCTACAGTTTCCTAACATCTATAAAGATTACTAAATACATCTGAGATTAGATAAGGAATATGCTGTAACTTTATCAAACTCTACTTCCCTTTCTAGATGTCCCACACGCTGACCATGAGTTCAGCTCAAAATGGCTACAAGTTAGGAGCTACATACATCGGCACTAAGCAGATCTCCCCTACAGAGGCCTTCCCCGTGATCCTGGGAGATGTAGACCCCTCAGGGAATGTCAACTTTAGTTTAATTCATCAACTTACTCCTGAGATTAGGCTCAAGGGAGCTGCACAGGTAAGTTTTTTTTTTTTTTTTTTTTGTAACGTTTTTCTTAGGGGTGCTAAGTACGGTATTATTCTGTACATAAAATCGAATATAAACAATTTAATAAAACAAATTGAGACAAATATATTTTATAAAATGCAATTATAATGTTTGAGGCCTGTTCAATTAAAGTCAAGCGAAAAGTAACGCATGCCTTCAATCTAGCGACATAAATTTGTTTGTAAACAAATTTATTGTCTAAGCCAAATTTTATTTACTGTAATTTTGATAATAGGTTAATTACTGTAAATAGGTAATTTAGGAAAATTACAGTAAAACAACTAAAATTAATTTTTAAACTTACTAATAATAATGGTAACAAATTAATATCAAGTGCAAACATAAATTTATTATGTAATTACGTAGAAATAAAGAGTCACAAAATTGAAGTCTGAAAATGCCTCTCGGCAGAGCTCTTATGGTACTTAGAGCTTGTTTTAATGATGGTAAAGGACGATCGGCACAGCCTGAACGAAGGCCAATAAAGTAGCGATTCATCATCACCTTTCACCTCAACCAACATTTCACCAACCCCAACCTCATGCAGAGAACAATTAGATAAATGATACATTTTATTTACGTAATTATAAATTAGATAATTGAACCTTTACTTTAAAAAAGGTAACCATGCATATACATTAACATACAACAATGAAGTAAATTCAGAAGGCATTTTTATGTAATGTATTTTCATTTCAGGTGCAAGAATGCAAGTTGACAGCCACACAGGGCACCCTCGAGTACAAGGGATCGGACTACACGCTTGCGATGGCTGTCGGCAAGCCCGACTTCAACGAGAAATCCTCTGTCTTTGTGGCGCATTATTTACAGGTAAAGACTATATACACTATTATTTTTTGGTAATGCAAAACCCGAAACACGTGTCCAGTATTTTTAAGTAAAGAATCTATGTACAAAATTTCAAAAAGATATCATGAAAAACCACAAAGTTATGAGCTTGTTATTCTACTTGGCTATAGCAAAAAAAAAATATGGTCCACGCTCCGTTTCGACGGGCGAACGGTGCATTGACCTCTGGCGTCAGCTGTTGCGCGGGCGATGATCTACTGTAAGCTACGTTTCATGCCCGGTAAACATACTGCAACAGTTTCTAAATGTATGTATTTGTGAAAAAATATAACATGGTTTAAAAAATGATTGGGAGTCGATTGGAGTTGCTTATTCTGAACAAGTTTGTTCAAACGACGTGAAACGTGTGTGAAACGTTTATTCTGAACAAGTTGCGAAACTTGGATATAGTTATATCCAAGTTTCGCATAAACAAAATAACGTTGTATAAGATTATTACAGAATAACAGTTGTTGTGTTTGTAGTCAGTGACCAAGAGACTGGCTCTTGGTACAGAGCTGGTCTACCAGTCTGGAGCGCGAGTCATGGGCGGAGAGATTGCAATCACCTCGGCTGCCGCTAGATACACTATGGACGGTGAGATTCTTATTGATAAACAGGCAGAGGGCGAATTTCACCAATGACAATTATATTGGTGAAATTCATAATAAGAAAAAAGACTGTTCTTATTTACAAGAGTTAAATTACTTTTTTGATAAATTTTTTTCCTGTAAAAAGAAAAATGTATGTTATAAATTAGCTGTAATGTTTTTATATAATTTTTGCCAGACATGGCTGCAGTGTTCATTCACCATATCAGTCAAGTCTGTCAACTATACAAGAGACAGACTAATGTGTTAATCTGTGTTGTGTTTTAACAGTTCTGACCTTTTATGATCTTTTTTTTTGTATATAATTGCTACTTGGTAACGTTGTTCTTTAGTATTGAAGTATTTTTATTTACATTTTTCCAGATTCTGAAGTATCAGCGACTCTGAGCACGGCTAACTTCCACCTGTGTTACTTTAAGCAATGCAGTGAACAATTACAGGTATGTGATCAGTTTTCAATCGTTTATACAAAGTAATGGCTTGCCACTGGCAACAACCCTTAATTTATTGTTGACCGAAAAATGTAACGGCCGTATTAACCGCTATATCAATTCAATTTAAATCAGTAACTGCCTAGCTTTGTCTCATCTATGTCGGGCTTTTCTTCTTCAGCCTATAGAGGTCCACTGCTGGACAAGGGTCTCCCCAAGGCATTCATTGCTTGGCAGGCGGGTTGGGGATTTCAGTAATTTGATATTTCACAAAAGAAGCGCTGCTGCCCGCTTCCCTGGTGAGAGTTCCCTTAGTCGCCTTTCTAGACATCCACGGGGGGATATGGGTTGGTACTATTCTTAAGCCAAATACCATACGGGGGATGTGGTTGTATGTTGGACATAGTTTTTAATAAATGGGGTCCAGCCAAAGAAAGAGAAAATTTATTTTCTTGTAATGTAGGTAACAACATGGCACTTTATTGTAACAGGACTGATAAATAACTAAAAATTTGTGTAGAAATAAACATAATATATGGTTAAAATAGTTTTTGTTTAAAACATATGCAACCTGGACTTATTCTAAAACTTTTTTATTTGCAGGTGGTAGCAGAAATGGACACCTCATTCCGAGGGATGGAATCTGTAGGTACCATTGGTTACCAGGTCAACATACCTAAAGCCGATCTAATCTTTAGAGGTGAGTTATTTTACATTATGATCAAAGGTTTTTTTTAACATCATAAACGCTTGACTGCGATCCTGCCTGATGGTAAGCAGTGATGCAATTGTTGATGGTAAAGCCTACTAGTTGATGTATGCCTAGAAGACACTTATTGGAAAAATGCTCATGGAGTGCCTGCGCCCTGGGGGCAGGGCGAAGGGGACTGTCAGACTCTTGCTGACTAAAAAACCAACCCGTCGGATGGGGCGGGGATCGCCCATGCATTCGTCGCTACTCCCCCGACGGGTAGTGGCCCGCCAGAGAAGGTCAGGCGCGCCTCGTCACCCACTGCGGTCGTCACCCAGGCCGCAGGACTCTACTATGAGGCGCGCTGAACATTACGCCGCCGCCTCGAGGCCTACTGCTGGTCGGACGACAAGACGCCCCAGTCTTCTGTCCGCAAGCCGCGCCCTATGATGTCCGAAAGTCGGCCAAAGACACTTACTTTGAATGATCTATAAGTATGCAGAAATCACCTTTTCTAATTTGAAATTGCTAAATTCTTTCATCATTTTTCCAGGAATGGTTGATTCAAATTGGAACATTGGAGCGGTTCTCGAGAAGAAATTACAGCCCTTGCCATTCACATTTGCAATCTCCGGCATGGCAAACCAGGGTAAACAACAGTTTAAATTCGGCTGTGGTCTCATCATTGGTTAATCACCATATCACCGGGTAATTGTGATGAGGACTGAGTTATATGTCAAGCTAGTGATCAGTGTACATCCATGTTTATATGTGATTAGTGAAGTGAATTGGATAAGTTCTTCGTTGGTTCAATGCAGTTATCTCATCACTCAGTCTGGAAAGTTAAAAAATACAGAATAAAAATAATCAAATGGAGTATACAGCATTATTTTTTGTTTGTGCGGAACCCGTAACACGTGTCCAGTATTTTTAACTAAAGAGTCTATTTAGAAAATTTCAAAACGATATCGTGAAAAACCACAAAGTTATGAGCTTGTTATCCTACTTGGTTGTCCCAATAATAATATGGCACCACGCTATGTTTGGACGGGCGAGCCGGGTGTATTGACCTGTGGCGTCAGCTGAGCGCGGGCATGCGCACGTGTAAGCTGCGTAGCGCGCTCAGTAACCATACTGTAATAATTTCTAAATGTATTTGTGAAAAAATATAACATGGTGTAAAAATTATTGGAATCGATTCAGTTGCTTATTCTGAACAAACTATATTCAGGGTTCGTATAAACAAAAAATAGCGTTGTATACAGGGTGTAGTGAAAATAGTAAATAAGTACGTATTTACATTACAATCAGTAGCAGTTTTTAAATATAACTATTTGTATGTAGATTTTATTCAAAGTTTTATGCTCTTGGTGTTTTGAAATTGCTGGACAATTAACCAAATATATGGTGTTTACTAATATGTGTTAGGAACGAAATATCTAATTTACTTCTAGCATAGTCAAGTTTTCTTCAATGTAAGTCATATAATCACATTAACTTATGTACTTTTTACTATATTCTGTGAATATGTCTTTCTTGCTTACTGTAATAGAAATTTTCCCAACTAACCTAGAATCTTAATGTTTTAGCGATAAAGTTCAAAATGTATTAAATAAATTTTACAGATTATGCTAGCTATCTACCTGTGAATCCATACAGTTGCGTTGTTTTCACGATTGGAACATTTCTTGGCGTTTGACACTTGTATTAATGTTGAAAAGATCCATGCAAGTTCATATTTAAAGTAAAACTGCGTTAAGCGGGCACTTTCGCACTTGCGGTGTCATATAAAAGTGCACCGTCGCGGGAGCACGCACGGCCGATGAAGGCCAGCCCGCACCGCAGCTGAGCCAGTCAATGTAAATTCCCTACTCACTGACCTCAGAGTTTTTTTCGGCCGTTTCTTCTCGAGCTAGCACTAGGAAACGCCGCGGTCATCAAACCGAAATAGAAATAAAATTTCGATCCAGCCGTCCCTTACTGTTTTCTCCAGCGACACCTTAAGCCGAGGTTCGTACCCCACAGGGGGTGCCCTTAGCGTGTAGTCGCTTAGTTTTTAGTAGCCCTGGCTGGGCTTTAAATTCGTTTAAGGCAGCCACAGGATAGTCCGGTTAAGTAGTCACGACCTCTCAAGGTCAACTACGAGATGCCAAATTAAAAAACAACGGGCACGCATGGTGCCCGCCAGTGGTTAATTCGCACAGACTTGTTCACTTAATAAGGGCTGCAACTTTAATCGTGTAAAGCCACCAACACGACTATACATGCGTACCGTAAAATTTATCTAGCGAAACCGTGTAAATCCGGCTCGCAACGTGGACCGTCGCGTTCCCTACGGAGTCCGCCCGCGTGTCAACGCGCATAGACACGCGTTGGTTGCCCGTCGCGACCGCCCGCTTAACTCAGTTTTAGACCTAAAAAATATTATGCATCTATTAAAAACTCGATCCTGGAAGACACATCTGTATGGAGTTAGATTTCAATAAAATATATTAAATACTGAACACAAATCAATATTATTAATTTGATGTTGCAACTACATATCTGTAACTTAGGGCCGTGTTACTGAATCTTACTCAAGACTCGAATACAACTCAAAACTAGTTTTGAATTAATTGAATGGAGTTGTTAAGTAATGTTCTGTAATATTTGTCTTCGGATTTACATTACTTATTCTATTATTTTGACCACTAGCTTGATATTTGTCAATGTAATTATAATTTTAGTCTAATTATGACTTGTTTGGTGTTATGGATCTGTATTTTGGACTTCCATGTTTAAGAATATATCTAAGTTCATAATTTGGGGATGAATTTTGAACGTGGATAACATTAACACTTTGATTCGAACGTGGATCCACGCGAGACATGGCTTTTTAGTTTTAATTACGGCATTGATTTATTAGTTAGGATTATATAAAACGAATCATGTTATCTTTTGTACAATTAAAAGTAACCGCTTTGGGCGTTTGTTAGGTAACAATATGTGTGAAGTCTATGGAAACGTACATGAAAACGCCATGATTGCGATAGTTGAGAAGTTTGATTAGTAGATGTCCTGCAGGCGATATCATAACTCATCATCATCATCATAAGCCTCTACTCGTCCACTTCTGGACATAGGCCTCCTTCATGGCACGCCAACAAGCTCGATCCTGAGCAGTTCTCCGCCAGCCACCTTTTTGATGTCGTCGCTCCATCTCTCCCAAGGGCGTCCTACGCTACGTTTGCAATAATTGTGATAATTAAAATATTATTTATTTTTCTCAGCACTTCACTATGCTAGTACCATTTTAACATTAATGATTAACTCTAGTAGTTTGTAGTGTAAATGCTCAAAAGTTCCCCAACTGTGTCTTTCTTATATGTATAAATGTGGTAAAAACAAGCTCAAGCAACTCATTTCTTATATAAGTGCTTAGAACATGGAAGTCCAAAATATAGGACAAATGAATATAATAGGTGATTCCTAACTAAATAAATCACAAGATATGTGTGAATGAAATAAGCCTGAACATTGTAGGTATATATGTATTGATAGTTTTTCTTTGTACGTTTTACGTATACTTATTTTTAATTGTTATTTAAACGCTATACTGTTTTGCTTACCACCAGAAACGCATTTATGACATATGAACTCACTCTAAGGTGTTTGAAAACATCTCTTCTCAATGATGCAATGCATTTTGAGGTCTGAATATTTGACTCGACCTTTTTAGTGCACGTTATTTTAGTAGTAAGCCCAGATTAGCAGGTCACGCTCTTATGCTCGGCGTAAATGGGCCACGGGGCACCGACTACAGCCACCGGTGTCTGTCGCGCGCTAGCGCCACATTTCTAAGTGTCAGAAGCGAGCGACAGCCTCCGTGGCGTAGCGGTAACAAACGGTTCGATCCCCGCACAGTGCAAGTATTTGTATGCATAAATATGAATATTTGCACTAGTCTAGTCGTGCCTCGGAAAGCACGTTAAACCGTTGGTCCCGGTTGCTATACGAACATCTATTGACAGTCGTTACGGGTTGTTAGAGCCCTCAAAAGTCTAACAATTGGTCTAACTGCAATGCTTAGATATCGCCTTCGGGTTGTGGAGGTCAGACGGCAGTCGCTTCTCGGAAAATATCGAAGTTTAGCCAAAATCAGCAGTTAGACTGGTAAAGCGGACCCCGGACTCCAAAGCTGAAAAACTACGGATGCGAATGGGATTAACGCTGAGATGATGATGAGAAGCTAGCGACAGCCACCGATGTCTGTAAGCCGCAACATTAAAACCCGCTGTTTGTGGTCGTGAATGGATTTCCGATATGAATGTATCAACATACATTGAGACGTCGTACCATACCATGATGGTACGCGTGCGATACATAGAACGTCGGACGGTTAACTGCGCGGAGGTGAAGCAATGCGACAGTGGGCGGGTGTCGGCGTTTTTGTGGCACGTAGTGACATCTAGTGGCGAGCCACGGACACTACTGTAGCGAGTGGCCGGCACCGGATACGCATGTGCGGTGCGTTTATACAAAATATATTAAAAAGTGTGTTAAGTGGCTGTCGCTGGCCACCGGTAGCTGTGGTCGGTAGCCCATTTGGCACCAGCCTTTCTCAAAAATTGTCGTTGAATGACTTTTTCACGCATTTTCAAAGCCGGGAGCCAAAAATCCAACTCTGATGCGCCCCAAATCCAAAGCGACCCTACGTTTCCGTACGTATCGTCGTTCCTTACGACCTTGCGTATGTGGACTTACACTGAACTACGAAAACCAACCTTATTACTACAGGAACAAGGTATTGTCAAAGTCAAACCGTTATCATAGACAAGCTATTGTTTGCAACTACCTTAATATAAGTTTGTAAACAAGTTTTTCATATTTTCCCATAATTATTTAATTTTATAAAGAATATTTTTAACCAATTTTCATTAGATATCTTAGAGTGAGTAGCTCATACAGGTTCCCCATCCGTTTGTCGTCCTCCTATTCATATAATCATCCCCTACTAAACTCAGGGCACCTGGCAAAGCTTCATGTTGATTATTCGCTGCCATTGCTACCTTCTAGAAGGCGCTTATCTGCGACAAACATAACTGTATTTATTATAAAATATTCTTATATCTTTAAACCTTTTCATGCCATCATTGACCAAATATTCTTCTTAATGATGATCTGAATGATCAAAGTCTCGAGGCAGTTTTGTCGTAGATAGGCGCCGTCTCTTAAGTACGAGTGTAGATACATTATGGCGTACTGTACAATGTACATAGCGCCTGTTGTTAAAATGTTTATTTTTAATATAGTTACTTATGTTAATAAATCAACTTGCCGTTTTATTTCCCCGATACTTTAGGTAAAATCTATGCAGACAAAGTCTCCGGGCTCCAACGCGAAAGCCGCCGATGTAACCGGGATAAACGCTAAAATGATGATGATGATTGCAGCCAGTTTTGCCGCCAAGCGATTCGTCGTGTTCGGCATGATGTATGTCAAATATTTGTGTATTTGCAGTGGGGATCGAACCCGCGCCTGCTTGCGTGCGTTCGCTACCGTTGCGCCATGGCGTGCTTAAGGCGGTTCCGGGGGAAAAACACACCGCAGGCCGTTTTTATGTAGTTTTTCGGAGCTATCTACTCTTTATCCAAAAGAAATATCAACTTATTAAAAATACATAAATTTTCTCCATAATCTTGGCTCTAAAATTGTATATTTTTTTTTACTAAGCATAATGTTTAAATAATTCCTTCACAACGAAACCTCTGACAAGAGAAATAATTATCAAAAACATGCATCTCCTCAAAAAGTAAACATTATTTAGATTGCGCTCTTACACTAATGGATAGGCAATTTCATGACGAACATTATTGTAGAAATATTTTTTTAAAACGACCAAAATCAAAATTTTGTTCAACAATCTGAGCGCATTCGCCATCATTTCTGTTGCCCGGGCTATTGAGATTCAGTATGCCACAAGCTCTCGAAGGGGGAACCCGTGTCGTTCGTCATCGCGCGCTCCGCTAGCATAAGCGGGCGGCGCGTGAGCGAGAAAGCATCTGCTTGCTCGCTCACGCACCGCATGTCGCATAGAGTATAATACTATCTTAGAGTGTCTCTAAGATAGTATTGATGTTTATTTTGGTGTTCGTTTTTTTAACCGATTTCAAAAAGGAGGAGGTTGCTCAATTATGATAGAAATATATTAGATACCTGGAAATAGTAAACTAGTAAATAAAAGTCATGATAATGATTGACAGTCAGGTTATATTTATCTGCTATAAAATCTCATAACCATTATGTTATTAGGTACTATCACAAGGTTTTATCATATTAAAGAGTATTTAGCAACTTTCTAACAGTAATACAATAATTTATCATAGTTTTTCTTACAAGGAAATTGCACTCTTCCGAGTGCTACATTTTTTAGCAAGAATACATAAAAATGCAAACAAAACATTATACTTAGCTTCCAATAACCTACAACGTGGCCACTACACAATAACACCCCAGAAAATCCCCCTTTAACCACTCTTCCAACTATAAGTATTTACAATTTTTCAGTACTTTAGGTTTTTTCAAAAATCCTTCAAAAACCAGCGTCAAAAACCTCGCACTGACCGCTCTCTAACTTTTTAAATTATAGTTTCGTTTCGTTTAGTTTCGTTTCGTGTATATTTTGGAACAGTTGAAAGAAATATTAATCAATAATAAAACAATTATTTATAACAGTCGTCCATCCTGACAAAATTTGCTTCCACGCAAATTAAGAAATTTTCTAAGTACCTAGATACATTTAAATAATTATTTATAATATATATTAAAATCTACTTACATAAATTAACAAAGTTAGATTAGTTGAAATAATATGTAAGTAGTTCTTTTATTACGACTAACGCACTAGCAGGATGAGGTCAGGAAGTTCTAAATGTGACCAGTCTTCTGCCCTCAATCGCTGACCGCTCCGGACCAACATCAGTTTAGACCTTTTTTTTTTAAATAAACCATTCAATACTACAGCTACCTGCTTTATTTTATTTTTAGTTTTATAGATATACTTATATTCTATAACCCTGATAGATGACTAACATAAAAAAAAACTAATTCAACTATAAACATGTCATCAAATTATTATCCAATGTTCACCCCTTTCTCATCGTCGGGTTAAACAGCCAAAGTAATAAAATAAAATAATCACGATCTATGACCATTTTCTCATCGTCTGGTAAGACGGCCCATAGTTAAGTATACAATAGTAATAATATAAAACAACATTCAACCATTTTCTCATCGTCTGGTAAGACGGCCCATAAGTAAGTACACACTATTAATAATATAAAACAACATTCAACCATTTTCTCATCGTCTGGTAAGACGGCCCATAAGGAAGTACACAATAATATAAAAGAACATTCAACCATTTTCTCATCGTCTGGTAAGACGGCCCTTTAGTAAGTACACAATAGTAATAATATACAACAACACTCAACCATTTTCTCATCGTCTGGTAAGACGGCCCATAAGGAAGTACACAATAGTAATAATATAAAACAACATTCAACCATTTTCTCATCGTCTGGTAAGACGGCCCATTCTTCATTGCAGTAAAGATATAGACATAATGACTGTCACCCTTTTCTCATCGTCGGGTAAGACGGCCCATTATTCTCTATTAGCGTTTTAATTCGATCTTTTCATTCACCTTTTTCTATCCTTCTAATAAATCTATTAACTCTTCCATACTATCATGCGAGTCAGAGTCAGTATTATATTCATTACCAAATTTTCTCAGAGCATGTGAAGCTACAGTGGCCTGATACATTTTTTTAAATCCTTGGAGACCTTTTATACACCCAATAATATATCTATCATTGAATAATATTTTCTTAACACTATATTTTTCTTTTAACTTGTATCAGTGAGTCTTTATTTTTATCTTGCGCTCCTTTCCACAGCACAAGATCACCTTCTTTGTATATAGTCGGTGTTTTCCGTTTCTCATCAAATTTCTTCTTCACGTACTCAGAAGCCTTTTTAATTTTCTAAACCGCCAATTCTTTGTTTTGCAATGTCATTGATTCATCATCATACAAATTATCTGAAATACCTTGCAGTTTTGCACGGCTACCTTGAAACATAAGCCGGTAGGCAGGGAATCCCGTGGTAGAGTTGACGGTGTTATTCAAACCATACTAATCTGGTCAAACAACTATCCCAATAACGTTCATCAGTCGTATTTTGTTAATAGCTTCTAGTAGAGTCCGGTTGTATGTCTTTACTTGACCATTAGATCTAGGAGACGCAATAGTATTTAAAACATGTTTTACTTAATTTTTATTTTATGCAGAATTCTTTGAATCTTTTACTTGTAAATGCTGCGTCGCTATCAGAAATAATGCATTTCGGAAAGCCAAAATAACTGAAAATCTCTTCTAAACTTTTTTCTGTCTCCACAGATTTCGCTGTCTTTGTGGGTTTAGCCCAAACGAATTTTTGTGTACGAGTCTACAACAACGAATAGATACAAAAATCTCGTACTGCTTTTACAAAAAGGGGGCCTAAATAGTCAATATGCAGAGTATCTATAGGTTCTCCCTTTTTCTATTTAGGATGTAAGCTTCGTTCCACTTTACCGTACTGGCCTCTTTTGTACACACAATCAATGCAAGCGTTAACATATTTTCGATTGAAGCGTGTCATCCGCGAAAACCAGCAGTTTTCCTTAATTATAGTCATTATGACTCAACATGCCATTGTAGGAATCATCAATCTCACAATCTCACCTGGTCATCTGTAATCTTTCTGTACAGCTTCTTATCTTGTAGGATATAGTTATTTGGAAAGATCAGAGTCTGCTGTATTATTCTCCAACTTTTGCTTTATGCAACAAATATCAGCATCTTGGTTCTGAAGACACATTACCCAATCCAAAATATCCAGGACGTTTCAACTGGAGTCCTGCTTAAAGCATCCACATGTTTGTGGGATGGTCCACGTCTGTGCACAATTTCCATATTATACCCTTGGATGCTCAACCACCATCGTGCCACTCTTGGCAAAAGATCTTTCTTTTAAAAGGTGTGTCTAACAGCTACACAATCTGTGCCCACCTTGAATTGAATTCCAGCTCGATAAATTCGAAATCTTTTCAGTGTCTCAACGATTGCTAAGGTTTCCAATTCATATGAATGGTATAAAGCCTCTTCTTTACTAGTCTTCCGGCTGAAATAAGCGGCAGGTTGTAATATACCTTTGACCTTCTGTAGTAGTCTGCCAGCAACACCTCTACTTGATGCATCGGTATGAACCACCGTAACGAATTGGGATTATAGAAAGCAAGTATGCGACTTTCAGTAAGCAATGCTTTCAAGGTATCAAAGGCTGCTTGCTGCGGTTCATTCCATTCCCATGAACGATTCTTTTTGAGCAATCCATACAGATCATGAGTATAATTCGTCGATCGTAAGTATATGAGCATAATTCTTCACAAACTTGCGAAAATAGCTAGTAAGTCCCAGAAACATGCTTAATTCACGAACATTTGCTGGTTCTTTGTACTTAGTCACCGCTACATTTTTTTTCATGTCCTGGTCGTATACCCTCTTCACTTATTTTATATCAAAGGTACTTTAGTTTGAAAAAAGGTACATTTATCTATGTTAAGAGTTAACCGGGCCTTCCTTAGAATGATTAATACTGTACGTAAACTTTCTAGCCCTTCCTCCTCAGTAATGCTGGGTATAAGTAGATCGTCAATGTATGGGAGTACTTTATCAAATCTCAAGGTCCCTAAAATTTTGTCCATAAGTTTCTGAAAAACACGGCGAATTTGCCAGCCCGAATAGCATTCTCAAAACTCGTAATGTCCTTCAGGGGTTAATCCAGTTTTAGGTACTGATGTCTCATGCATTCGTATTCGATAGAACCCTTGTGAAAGGTCAAGGCTGGTGAAGACCCTCTTACCAGAGAGTTTCTCAACTTACCAACAGACACTTACATACTTCAATTACGGGAAGTGGATATTATTGTCTTTCACAGTTATACTATTTAATTTCCTGTAATCCACACACAGCCGGTAATCTCTTACCTTTTTCTTGCTAGAATTATTGGACTGGCGTATGTAGGTAGATGTAGCTTCCCTTATTATACTATTCTTCAGCATCTCATCTATCTTTTCTCTCACTATAGACTTTTCAGGTATGGATAATCTGTATGGCCTGTAACAGGCTGGTTTATCTGACTCTAATTCGATGCTCATACTTATTTCATTTGTACAACCAAGTTCAGTAGTACTAGCCGAAAAACAGTCTTGGAATTCTGATAATAATAATAGTTTCTCTTTTATTTTAAGGTCTTGTGAGCCATAGCGAACTTTGGCAACATCAATTGATAGGACATCACCTGTTAATGTATTATTTTTGCTGATTTCTGGCAATTCTTTTTCCTGTGTCCTTTATTCAGGATCAAGGTGTCTGTCGATGCATTGGTTACTTGCATTGAAGATTGATCTCCTCCGTTTATTACAGAAGCTCTGATAATATATTGACAGTCTCGTGTTTGTTGACGGCGCTCGTTGCTGGAAGAACCAATGATGTGGAGGCTGTCGATGTACTCGGTATAAACCAACATTTCCCGGTGGATGCCACAGTCGACCACAAAGTGTACAGTTAGGTCTATTAGCTTGGGTGTGTTTAGGGCATCAGCGTACTGTATGACCTGACTCTTGGCATAAGAAACAGTTAACTGGCTTTTTAGTATCTTTCACATCTCTATCTTCATTTCGAGCAGGAATTGGACGGAACTTTAAGTACAGGTCACTTGGGTTTTTGTAATTCCTTGATCGTGTTGGTGCTCGCATATGTGTAGGCAGGCCATCAACAAGACAAGCAACAGCTTTATATTCATAATTTTGCTATTTATTGAGCATAGCATTCTTATTATAAAAGTATTGAGTCATGCTTTCATTTCGAGTTTTTCTTAATGCTAGCAATTCTCAAAGTGACTCCACATAATATATGTTTTTAGGAAGTGCTGCTAGCAACTCACGTTTCCAATCCTCCCAAGTGAACTCATAAGATTGCAGCGATGACTGCCACACTTTTGCCATGCCCGATAGCCTGGATTGCATGAAATAGGACTCTATGTTATCTGACCAATTATGTATAGCTCCCAACTGTTCAATTTTGTTTAGCCACTGCATAGCGTAAATCTCAGTAGACTCAGGATAAAATAAAGGTATTAAATCGGCTTTTGTAGTGATACTTTCCACAATAACAGGAACACCTTTACGTCTACATCGTCTGAAGAATTACCGGACCCTGGTGGAGACTCTTGCGGCCGCCATGAACGCCATCGTTTCTGCCGCGGTTCGCCTCGGAGCTCTGTCGTCTTTCGTGGTTTTTGGGTCCTCATTTACAAGAATTCGGTGCTCCTGGTCATCCCACTTCTGAAACTGATAGAAATATATTAGATACCTGGAAATAGTAAACTAGTAAATAAAAGTCATGATAATGATTGACAGTCAGGTTATATTTATCTGCTATAAAATCTCTTATCCATTATGTTATTAGGTACTATTACAAGGTTTTATCATATTAAAGAGTATTTAGCAACTTTCTAACAGTAATACAATAATTTATCATAGTTTTTCTTACAAGGAAATTGCACTCTTCCGAGTGCTACATTTTTTAGCAAGAATACATAAAAATGCAAACAAAACATTATACTTAGCTTCCAATAACCTACAACGTGGCCACTACACAATAACACCCCAGAAAATCCCCCTTTAACCACTCTTCCAACTATAAGTATTTACAATTTTTCAGTACTTTAGGTTTTTTCAAAAATCCTTCAAAAACCAGCGTCAAAAACCCCGCACTGACCGCTCTCCAAAGAGTATAGTAAGTATATAATACCGCTCTCTAACTTTTTAAATTATAGTTTCGTTTCACGTTAGAAATAAGGCCACAACATAAAAGAATAAATTGAATTTTACACTAAATAAATCTTAGACTAATATTTTGGAACAGTTGAAAGAAATATTAATCAATAATAAAACAATTATTTATAACAATTATATGTTTTTTATGTTCAATTTTTAACCGACTTCAAAAAGGAGGAGGTTACTCAATTCGACCGTATATGTTTTTTTTTATGTTTGTTCGCGCATAACTTCGTCATTTATAAACCGATTTTGATAATTATTTTTCTGTTGGAAAGAAGACGTTCCCAAGGTGGTCCCATGATAAGGATATCAGGGTTTGATGGTGGAAGTCCAGAGAAAACAAGCGGAACTTTCAAAAATTGGGGGCGACTAGTGCATTTCTTAGCATTTTCATTAAGTATTTTAAAGCACTACAATTTAATAAAGGTCTGCAGTAGATCTGATGATAGAGCCGGGAGACAGTCGAAGGAACTCCTCAACAATTGACAGCAGCTACCTTGTGGTTGGGCTCGATTAATTTGTATTGATAAGAACTTTACACCTAGATGGGTTGCGACTCTCATAAGAGCTCTAATGATGAAGACAAGGCCAGTTCCGGGAACTCCTCAAAGGTTTCCAGTAGCTACTTTGTGGTTGGACTTAATTCATTTATATTAATAAGACCTTTACTCCCATTAGGTTAAAATAATAGTCTACAGTAAATTTAATGATGAAGACCATAGGCAGTTGAGGGAATAGGTACTTACGGGTAAAAATTAAAGTAAACAAAAGTACGTCGTTTCCCAACTATATTTGCGTCAGCTTCCAGTCTGACCGGATGCAATTGAATACATAGTACGTTTAACTTTCACTTTGTAGTGTTTTTTGAAGTCGGTTGTTTTTTTGTAAAAAGTTTTTATTTTTATGTTTGTTTGCGGATAACTTCGCCTAAAATTTGGTATTTCGATGAATTTTTGGGTATTTCGACATGGGTGTCGTGATAGGGGTTTTCGGGAGTGCAGATCACGAATATGACGTAATTTTTGAAATCCAAGATGGCCGACACCAATTTTATGATATTTTGACATGGGTGTCGTGAAAGGGGTTTTTGTGGGTGCTAATCATGAAAATGACGTCATTTTGGAAATCCAAGATGGCCGACACCAATTTTATGATATTTTGACGTGGGTGTCGTGAAAGGGGTTTTTGTGGGTGATAATCACGAAAATCACGTCATTTTGTAAATCCAAGATGGCCGACACCAATTTTATGATATTTTGACATGGGTGTCGTGAAAGGGGTTTTTGTGGGTGCTAATCACGAAAATGACGTCATTTTGGAAATCCAAGATGGCCGACACCAATTTTATGATATTTTGACATGGGTGTCGTGATGGAGGTTTTCGGGGGTGCAGATCACGAAAATGACGTCATTTTTGAAATCCAAGATGGCCGACAGCAATTTTATGATATTTTGACATGGGTGTCGTGAAAAGGGTTTTCGCGGGTGCTAATCACGAAAATGACGTCGTTTTTGAAATCCAAGGTGGCCGAAATTCAATTTCATGATATTTTGATTTGGGTATCGTGACGGGTTTTCAGGGCGCTGATCACGAAAATGACGTCAATTATAAGCTGTGGCATAGCTTCTATTTCTTTATCAAAGTCAAAAATAAAAGATCAAATATAGTTTAGTCGCTAAATCGCCACCGTTTTTCGCACTCCTTCAATGACGTCACTGGTAAAAAATAAATAAACTACAAAAAAGAAAATACATACTTATACAAATGTATACGTTAATTGGCAAATTAAAAAAAAATACTATGTCATAAATAACTAAAAAAAAAAATTCCTACTAACTACATACTGCGGAACTCGGTGTGCACACCTTTGCGATTTACCCCGCAGCCACGCGCAGGATTGCGTTTTTTATCTGCATCTTCATGCAGATCTGCAGCCCTGCGCGTGAGCGCAGATTCAATGTATAGTACCATGCGTTTCTCCATACAAAATTTGGTACTAGCGAACATCTATCTTATATATAAAATTCTCGTGTCACAGTTTTCGTTCCTATACTCCGCCGAAACGGCTTGACTGATTCTCATGAAATTTTGTGAGCGTATTGAGTAGGTCTGAGAATCGGCCAACATCTGTTTTTGATCCCCCTAAATGTTAGGGGTAGTCGACCCCTATTTGTTTTTTTATTTTTACACAAAATTTTTAGTTTCTATTTTTTTACAACATACAAAAACTTTTTTACAAAAAAATAACCGACTTCTAAAAACCACTACAAAGTGAAAAATAACTAATTTCGGAAGTCGGTGTCTTTGGTTTTTGTATAGGTATTAGTTTTTGACACCGACTTCCGAAATTAGTTATTTTTCACTTTGTAGTGGTTTTTAGAAGTCGGTTATTTTTTTGTAAAAAAGTTTTTATTTTACACTTTTTAGTTGTGAAAAGTAGGTACTATGTATTCAGTTACATCCGGTCAGACCGGATGCTGACGCAAACTTAGTCGGGAAATGACGTAATTTTGTTTACTTTAATTTTTACCCGTAATTTTGAAGAATTCTCTCGACTGCCTATGGTTTTAATCATCAGATTTAGGTACTGCAAAACATTATTTTAACCCAATGGATGCAAAGTTCTCATCAATATAAACGAATTAAAACCAAACACAAAGTAGGTACTGCAAACCGTTGAGGAGTTCCCGGAACTGGCCTATGTCTTCATCATCAGAGCTCTTATGACAGTCACAACCCATCTAGGTGTAAAGTTCTTATCAATACAAATTAATCAAGCCCAAACACAAGGTAGCTGCTGTGAATTGTTGAGGAGTTCCTTCGACTGTTTTCCGGCTCCATCCTCAGATCTACTCCAGACCTTTATCAAATTGTAGTGCTTTAAATACTTAATGAAAATACTAAGAAATGCATTAATAGCCCCTACGATTTTTAAAAGTTCCCCTTGATTTCTCTGGTCTTCCATCATCAGATCCTGATATCCTTATCATGGGACCACCTTGGGAATGTCTTCTTTCTAACAAAAAAAGAATTATCAAAATCGGTTCATAAACGACGAAGTTATGCGCGAACAAACATAAAAAAAAAAGCATATATACGGTCGAATTGAGTAACCTCCTCCTTTTTGAAGTCGGTTAAAAATACATACAATCCTAAATTTTCACCGTTCTACGATCAATCCTTAAAAACTGATCAATCGTCATTTAATTAGTTTTATTCCCGAGGGAAATCTAAAAAAAGCGATATAACCCAATTCCACGCGGGCGAAGCCGCGGGCGGAAAGCTAGTAGTAATATATAAAGCTGAAGAGTTTGTTTGTTTGAACGCGCTAATCTCAGGAACTACGGGTCCGATTTGAAAAATTCTTTTTGCGTTTTCCCTTAAAATAATAAATAATGATAAATTAAACTTTATTATATTATTTTTCTATCCCTTTGTCCATCTGACTTAGCTAACTTTCAATCTACAAAACTAACTTCCAACCCTGAAGTTACAGTCATAACATATTTAGTTATAAAGGTCTAATCAATACACATTAAATAAGCCCAAACACGTGATAGTTGCTTCCGATGTGGATTCCCTTGATATTCTCTCATCTCCATCATCAGGTCAGGCCCAAATCTTCACGGTTTTATAGTATCATCCGATATAAACACGAGTATCAAGTTGTCACCCGAAGCGTGCCTACAATTTTCGATAATTGGCCTAAATTTCTCAGAATTTCCATTATCGACACTGACGTGGTAACAATGGGATTACATAGGCAGCATATCCCTTCATATAAAAAAAGAATGGTCAAAATAGGTTCATTAACCATAAAGTTATCAGCGAACACAATAAATCGAACTGAGAACCACCTTTTTCTGAAGTCGGTAAAAAAATAAACACTGCAGAATTTTTATTATGAAGTATCGTCAACATTTGTTTGAGTACATAATAACCAAAAGTATTTGGGCGCACCAATAAACATAAATAAAAGTGCTATGTCTGTTACTTCTGTGGTCTATGTTTCTAACTTGTATTTGTAAGTACTACGTCCGCCAGACGGCGCTAGTAAAATTTTACGAAGCATTGTAGAGGTGGGGCGCGGTGAAGAGGGAGCAAATGCGCAAGGTCATTTGGTGAGGGTACGGTCTTAAGTGATTACAATAGATGTGTGTACAGTCAGAAGCAAAAATATGTATACATTGCCAAGGCTCCAAAAATATGTAAACATCTTCGACTTTAAGACGAAGTGCTCAACTTGAAGAGCATAAAATTGTAGCCACCGGTCCACATTATAAATATGTATACGCTCATTGCTTCATTAATTTATGAACCAACGCGTGAATACATGCTTTGATGGAAGCGTGCATACATAGTATTGTTCCTTTCGTGGTGGGCATAATTTAATAAAGCAATGAGCGTATACATATTTATGATGTGAACCGGTGACTACAATTTTATGCTTTTCAAGTTGAGCACTTAGTCTTAAAGTCGAAGATGTTTACATATTTTTGGAGCCTTGACAATGTATACATATTTTTGCTTCTGACTGTATACTAAGCTTCTTGTGCAGACGATCTTTCTCCCACCTTCCGAGGGACACCGGCATTAGTAGACACTCGGAGGGAACGTTCAGTCAGGAACTCTTACCCAGCCAGTCAGGCCAGCGGCAATGCCGTACGCTAGAAGCTTACTCAAAAGGATACTTGTCTAAAGGGAATAATAAAAGGCAGATATAGTTTAAAAATAACGTAAGTTTATTACATGTAATTAAATAAAAATATAATATTATAAACTTTTATTCTGTTACATGTATAAATGATTCCGTGCCGCGGGCAGATTGCCCGTCATATTTTGGTAATATATTCAACCTCGATTATAACTATATCCATAAACCAAACAATTGTGACGTGACCGACGCCATTTTGTCAAAGATAAAAATACGTTTTTATTGCATTTGTTATCACGTCACCATTGTTGACCAACGAAGGTTTTTAAATCCGCCATATTTTGTTTTAAAATTCGGCGCCATTTTTTTTTCGTTTTATTAAATTTAGAAATGAATATTTGGAAATTTAAAAACCTCGTTATCCACTTCAAGTATTAGAAGCTAGACATCGACACCACAGCGACTTTAATGTAACTGTATGATTCATACCGATGAAAGCTGGGTGGACAACTAAAAATTCCAGAAAAAATCTGTCAACCCAACTTTACGAGAAGTATAACTAAGAAATTTTTACTTGTTATTTCCTTATTACCAAAAATATAATATATTATTATGGCTGAGTTTTCAAAGATACGATAAATGTCTATCATTAATAATAATTTTTCGTGTTGTTTTAAACTCTATATTATATTATAGCCTAAGGACTTATGATTAAGACGATTGCAACACTTACAGTTCGCAATGTGTCAAACATTACGGCCTCTGTACACAATGGCCGACGCCGATGCTGGCACATCACCATAGATAAATAGAAGAAGGACAACTAACTGATTGACGAGTCTTGCATACCGACCGAGTAATTAAAAGGAGGTTACATAACAGTCACGGGCCATTATGTACGAGAACCTTTAGAGATCTGTATTTTGATTTTATTTTTTTTAATGTTCTTTTTGATTCGCGTGCAAAAAACTAATTGATATGTATGCTAATATCAAACCAAATTGCAGTAGCAAAATAATGTCATATAATAAAATTGATTATTTTAAATTGGGACAGCCAGCCATATAAAACTCAAGACATTCTCATGCAGAAATACAAAACTAAGTCATCCTGTAATTATTTCAGAAATATATCTCTTGTTGGTCGACTGACTCCATTTTAAAATCATGGAAGCGCAAGCATTTATATAATAATATTCATAAAAGTTTCCCATATAATGTTAAACCATAAACAATCCGGTTTACATGAAACAAAAAGAACATCATAAAATATGCTAAAAGACCAACATTTGGCAGGATCAGCGCGTGTCATCGATTCAAAGCCACATAGTTAACATACAAGTTATTTGAAAAACTACTTAACATTATGACCTAAAATCTTTTAGTCTACAGAAGATTATTTTCAGGTTTCGAAGTATTTTAACCCCAAAATTATTGCATAAAAAAATAAGTAAAGTTCGTAATAATAAATTCATAAAGAAAAATGTATATAATGTCTATGGTTTTGAAGGATTTACCAGACTATGGTCGGACTTGTACGAAGTTACCAAGAGAACTTATGATGCAAAGTAGTCAGATGATCGGATTAGAGTTCAAAAAAATGCGCATACTCTCGTGATAGAAGTTCTAAATATGTCGTAATGAACACAAAGGACACAAAATTTCTTATTCCATGTTTTAGTTCCAAATGTGGAATAAGACTTTTAGACATACCCAAACAACACGACGGTCATTGCAACATTTTTTTAGTTCCTGAGCGGGGCGCTTTGAATAGGCACAAAAACAACTGTCATTTTGTATAATATAGTTTTAGTCCAGCGTGCTTGTTTATTAAAGGTACTAAAGATGATGTTGATATTTTTTGGAACTGAAACTGTTTTGGCTGCATATTGCAGGAAAAGTGTTGCCAATTAAGAAGCAGCTTTACATAGTAGTTGCAACCGTGTAATGCAATCAATTTATCAAATCCTAATTCAGCGACATAAGTCAAATGGCAGTACATTTTTCAAATAACTAATACTTACAACCGCATCCAATTCAAAAGCGATAGTTGCGTTCACTTGTCACTTTTCAGTGAACCAAAACGCGTGATTATGCTGACAGGGCGTTTTCCGTTTTTTTTTATGCAATATTAGCGTATGAGCCACAAGGTACATTGTTTCCATGGGTTTCTGGCCCCTGGCAAGTAAAATTTTTAGAGTGGGTAATCTTTGTGTGCTATAAGTTGCACGCGGTTTTTTGGCAGTTAGATTTTGTTAGCGTCTATTGCGTGGTTTATTTAAAAGTTACAGATAAGTCCTCGTTTATACTTTGTTTAGTAATCAGAGGAGTTCATACATCTTCTGCGAGATTTCCAGGGGGGCTGCTACCCCCACCTGGGTACGCCCATGATTGTTTCTGAACGATTAAGGAATTCTGAGCCTTCTAATAAATAGTGTGTTTCTCAACGAACTGTTCTCTGTCAGGGGTTAACCACGAGTTTTATGGTTTTTTTTTTACATTATTTTTTGTAACCCTTTCTAAAATACTAATGTAGTTCTGAAGACTTCATCACAGCAAGATGGAGATGGTCGAGCTGGACTTCTTTAGTAAAGATTGGAACTTTGTAGCTTGTCTCTGATTTTTGGATAGCCACAAACAATTGTATGAACGCGTTGATCGTTACTGAACAAGACGCGGGGTAATGCGGCACACTGTATCAACAAAATGCTATATATTTGGTGAAAGCGAAGACAGTTCTGCTTAACAAACTGCTAGTAAAGACCGCCTGAGTTCGCGACTTCTGTAACAACATCGCACTGTGATCAGTTTATATATAAAACATATACAATATGTAAAGAAAACTCCGTCCGACCCATAAGGATAATAAAGGTTAGGTAAACACATGACCAAATATAATATGAAATTTTACATAATCATCATAGTAACAATACTAATGAATTTTGAAAAATCTTTTTTCCGCGAATTAATTCCAACTTCCCCAAAATTTGGTAGATTTTTAAAAAGTGACTATACCATTTTCGACGGTATTAATATGAGCGATGAGATAACGCGCCGCGCGCCCTGGCCCCTCCGCCCATTCATCTAGTGCCATGTAAGTTACCTACTGTTGCAAAATAATATTTATTTTTAGGGAGTATTTTTTTTTTTAGGTTAGTCCGGCCGTAACAATACCTTCACGGATCGGACATGGTTTAGTTATATATTGTATATATTATTTACGAGTTAAGTAAAACAGGTGCAATGAGAACCACTTTTTGAAGTCTACTAATAATACAGTTGAGAACTTCCTCTTTAGAAGTCTGTTAGATAGACTATTTCGCGGAAGCTCAAATCTTAGATGATAAGCGACGCAATCTTTCAAATCTTTGTTTTCTATTGACAAAAGTTGAAAAGTGTGAGTCCCTTATTGTCCTAAAAAGTTGCGTTGTCAGTTGGACGCTATTATGAGTATTTATTTATTGGGTTATTTTTTCGCATTACTCAGTTATTCTGTTGGTGATGCTGGATAAACGGAATAACCGGCGTTGTGAACAACATATTCCATTTAAAAAATAGTGATTTAGTGGTGTTTTGAACAATATTGTCAAATAATGCCCCTTATCTAGCAGTGTTTTGCATTATAACAAAAAACTTACAATTTATCAAGTACAATAAGTATCGTTAAATGACAATGGCTTATGTTGGCAATATTAGCTTAATATTAGAATATCGAAAAAAAATCAAAATCCGATTTTTTTTAAAAAAAACTGCACCTAACACGGCGGTTGTTCAAAGCATAAAAAATAATGATTGTGCTACGAAAAATAAAATAGCAACAAATCTAAAATCATCAAACAGTAATTGGACTAAGTACAGTTTTACTTTTAAATATATATTTCTCAACCTCTTTTAGACGAATTGACACACACAAACGAAGAGAAGAAATGAAAATCACAGTTCTGTTTCTAATCATTCGCGCCAATTCTTTCAACAGGTAACATTGGCGAGAGCATAGACAATCAATATTAGTGTTGCCAACAACGAAAACAATATGGGTTGGGTAGAAATTAATGGGCTGTGATGTAAATTCATACAAAATGTTTCAAACCGAGGTAGACAGTGCCGTACTCATACAATATAATATTTTGCTATTTGAGAAAAAAATTCTAAATTATTATTTTGAAGAAAAATAGTGGAATTACCTATAAGAGAAACCTTAGAAGTATGAGCAACATTAACGGACGAAGTACGTAATAAAAACGATATCTTAACTTCGATTATTAAGTGTCTTTATTTAAAGTACAGCTGCTCATTAAGCTAAAAATATAAAAAAATAATACATTAAAATCTTTATTCATAAAAGAGTAAAATGCCCGACAATTCCGCCCAACCCAAACGCCATATAAGAGGGAGATCGACATTTCACAATGACACATTGTTTCGAATACAACTAAAATCATATTAATAAAAAAAAATTAAATACCTATGAGATATAGTGATGACTTCAGTCCGACGACTCGGGCTCATATTAAGTTGGATTTAAACTATGGGACAGATAGGATATTTACAAAATGCTATCTCGCTCACTCACACCGTGTGTGTTGCCAGTCGATAAAACTCTCCAACTAACGAGGTTATGTTAGTCTATCATACATATAATAATTATTTTTTCGAAAGTTATTTTAAGAGTATAGCGTACGTCTTTAAAGTTAAAATCTAATATTTAAACGTTCGTTTACATAGAGGTGCGAATTACACAGGTAATGTTGCAAGTATTTTAATAACTTCTTACATGATTTAAGATTTTTTTTGTGAATAAGTTCCCTCGTGCTTCTGGCGCTATCGTATATTTATAAGGCAAAATATTTTTACCTCCTCTTTAAAGATTTTCAAGAGATACTCGATTTGAGAACACACTCCATAGCAAATTTTCCATATTAACTTTATTCAAGATTGTGTAATCCGAGTTTGTTAAAATTACTTGCAACATTAAAATGCAACAAGTACGCAAAAACATTCCTACGTGAAGAAATTACTGACCAAGATTTACATGCCGATTTCACGGAGGCCGTCCATCAATGTAAGCCAATCAAATTCAGATCCCGGTCAGTCATTCCCCGACTATCTAGACGCAACTAGGGCTAATATCAACCATATAAGAATAAAACAGATATTTAAATACTTCTAAAGCGATAAACATCTATTGCAATGTGCAACTTTCCCATTTCTAACGTATTACCCCTAGTTACGCCCACCCATCATTTACCAAGCCTACCTCCTACATTTTACAATGAATTCGTGAACACTTTTTCTCTAACCTTCCCGCTAATCTTAAGCACAGACACATTTAAGAAAAGCCAAACACTCCTAGAAACCTCAACATTTTCCAACACATCGAACGCCTAAAAAAGTTAATTTTATCATTTTATAAATTTACGATCATCATGCATAATATATTTTAATATATAATTTTAAAGCGTATTCTGTTCGCCGCCTCGGGAATATCTGCTGAGCATTATTTTTTTTTAAACTTCTAAATTGGCAAAAGTTTGTGGTCCATTTCATAGATATCTATCTCTCCTTATTTTTTTTTTTTTGTGAACGGTGGCAGCGAACTTCTGTATGAGTACAGATAACTGGCTTTGGTTGGTATTAAATTTTGTCTGTGGTCTAATGTAGACACATGGATTTAGCAAGTGTTCGAAAAATAAACATGGTTGCCCTTAATGACATCACGATTATTGCACCAATAGCAATAAAGTTTGAAAACGTATTCCAGGGCTAGTCATATGACCGATGTCACAATTAGAGAAAATACGCGATAATTGTACGACAGTCCTATTTGAACGGTTTAGTACATTTATTAAAAACATAATATAACCTTCAAAGAAGATAATCTATTATACAATTACATTTGAAGTTGGGTTTCTAGTACTAACAGTCCAGACACTAATAATGTACGGGTCCTGGTGACCATGGTCCATGGTCGGAACCGGGACCATGGTCCTGAAAGTGACGGATTAGAGGGATTCTACTGTAGTTTCGCCGTGACTTAATCGTAGTACAAGCGAAAAGAAACAAAACCGGCGTAACCGTACGGATTTCAGCATAATCTTGTATTTCCTGCGTGATTTTGAAGAAAAGGTTCGAAGTAGACCTATATTTTATTTACTAAGTCGAATGCAACGGCATTTTGCTTCGATTCTGTTACTCAACGGAGTTTCATGATATTGCACTACTCGAATCGCAACTTAATTCAGTACTGTTTCTAAGCAAGATTCGCTAAGTGGTTTCTTATTTTCGCGGTAGAGGGTGTACAAATGCCTTAAGACTGCCCTAGTGGAATATTAGAAAGCAGGATAAATAACCTCATTCAATGCCTTTTCAGAATAAGTTCTATGGAACAATCTCATTTGGAATAGCGAACGCAAAATAAAATAGTGCAAACCTTGCAGGTTTTTAGGCTTGAATTAACTTGAAAATTGGTCGAATAGGACCTTAAATTCATATCTGGCTACTGCATAAAAGTAAAACCATACGATAATACATTTAGATGAATTATTATTACAGCTCATAACAATGGCAACACCCATCAAAGACAACACCAAGAACTGTCAAAACCGAATAGTGTTGTCACAATAAAAAATGCAGACATTAGACCACAAACAAACTTTTTCTAAACACACAAGGCAGTGACGAGTGAGCAAGTATTACTTATCTGTGGTAACTTATGTTATAACTCCATATCTTGCGCTTCGTCGTCACTGAACTCGCTCATGGAGGACTCTGTGTCGCTGTTGTTGTTGGCGTTGCCGTTGGAGGGCTTAGAGCCCGAGGAAGCCGGGGCTGCGCCCCCCATGCCGGTGATCGCGTCCTTTTCTAAAAGGGCTTCCTCAGTCGCGAATCTTCGGACGTAATCTGGAAGTAGGGTTCATTTATGTAAATAGGACACAATAATAAAATTGCTGAACGTTCGCCTATTGCATGTCACACTCTAAAATTAATTATATTATACTAAATTCTTATATTATGAGTATTATGACCTTGTTTTTAATGATGTTATCACCATTAAAATAAATATAAACATTACTAGAATGACTAATACTATTGAAAAAATCATTAGAACTTTATATCTATTCAATTTTTGTTTTCAAAGACACTTGTATACATGTTTGGAAGTAAAATTGGAAACGCAATTTCGGTTAATAGATAGCTTGTCCGAGACTCTTCATTAATCCCACCACGAAAGCAATATAAAGCTTTTATATGGGAAATCTGTAAGGGTATTTGGGAAGTCATAGTGGCCTAGTGGTTAAAACACCAGCTTCTTAAGTAAGAGTGTGCGGGTTCGATTCCAGGTCAGGAAAGTACCAATGTAACTTTTCTAGAGTTATATGTACTGTCTCAGTACCTATATCTTGGACACCAATGACTGATTACAAGGTGAAAGAAAACATCTTGAGGAAACGTGGACTTTAAGTCTGAAATCGCCAACCCGCATTGAGAAAGCGTGGTGCTCAATCCTTCTATGTATGAGGGGAGACCTGTGCCCAGCAGTGGTACGATGAAAAGGTTAATGATGATGATGATACGGGAAATCTGTGGGTCAGACACACCTCGCTGGACGTCCAGCGTGTGTAATTTAAATCTTTAAGATGATGTTGAGTTTGCCTCGCTTTTGTAGTGCTTTGGAGATGTTTGCGATATTCATACTGATGGCTTTCATGCCGTCATTCGTAAAATATGTAAAAAAAACGATGTGTACAACTATTGTAGGTAATTTTTTTATCCTATTTTAATTAATTTTATATTAGCTTATTTTTTTATTTTAATGGTTAATTTATTTTATATTTTATGCAATAAATCGGATTGTACGGATCTAGTTATCTGAAATAAATGAAATTTAATTTAATTGAGTTTGGCTGTAACTAATTTATTTATTTGGTCGACTATTTGGACAACTGCAAAACACCAGATGGTGAATCAGCTGTTCGCGCAGCTGTAGTAAAAGTGACTTGGCAGAAATACGTAAATCTAGCTCATTGACGACGCGTCAAAACATGGCGGCGGGCCAACTGTTTGACGTGCGTATTATGGTGTCAGTGCCAACTGCCAGGACTTCATTAATTCATAACTGACCTTGGGAGGTTGAGATGAGGGCCCAACAACAAGTACCACAAGCACACCACAACGACAACGTGAAATCTAGTATTTTGTAACTGAACTGAAAACTGAACTGCTGCACAGTATTTCCATTTCGTCCATTTCATCCCATCAAAAGCACATGGGACGGGCATTTTGGGATACTGATCAAAAGTCCAACAATTGGTCTAACTGCAATGCACCGATATCGCCATTGGGTTGTGTAGGTCAGATGGCAGTCGCTTCACGGAAAATATCGAAGTTTAGCCAAATCAGCAGTTAGACTGGTAAAGCCGGCCCCAGACTCCAAAGCTGAAAAAGCTTCGGATGCGACTGAGATTAACGCTGAGATGATGATGAAAAGGGCTGATTTCATCAGCCTAATTTGAATAAATGATTTTAGATTTTGTTTAGCTTTTTATGTGACAAAAGCTAAAAGACACATTTTTCGCATAATATTAACAGGTAAAGCCTACATATTTCCAACCACAGCTGGGACAAACCCCTCCACTCTTCGAGAGGGAGTGCGTAGTGCGAGTTGGAACATGTCACATATCTTTGAAATTTCGATTATAGGACATGTCGGTTTCTATACCATGTGTTCCTTCACCTTTTTGAGAGCACTGGTGATGAAAATATTTACTATGTAAAGCACCGGTCTGGATTCGAATCTACGGCCTACTTGGGGCGTTACCACTGCCATACTATTCATAATAGATAAAATGAGTATGCACCACGATGGAGTTCATGAGTGTCTCTTTGGCGAGACTTTCGAAGGACTATTTCGAAGGCTAATGATGAAAGACGAACCATGGCGCCGTTTCTTGTATTTACAACATCTTGTATTTTCAGTTCAGCGTATCTTTGTATTTTTATTTCATTAAGGAAAGGACAGTAGATAAATATTAATTTAGTCCTAACATCGGCTGTTCGTCGTCCATCGCCACCCACCAGACAACGTCGTGCCGCCAAGCCATTCCTCGTGTTCCGGCATGATGTCTGGTGAAGCCGAACGGCGGACGGGTATGAGCAGTTGTGTTGGGATGTGTGCCGGGTACGATGCGCCAAATATTGTTGTGTCGGGAGTTTGGTCGTGGAGGGTCTCCAGATCAACTCCCTCTGGCGCAGCATCGTCGGTCGTGTTGTTGGGTTTAACATTGTATCACCTCGCTCAACTGCCGACTTCCTTCCTATTCACTCAAGTTTTTTGAGTGAATAGGCTCTTAGTAAACTGGCGCGCTTTATCATCAACGATTGCATCACTGCTTACCATCAGACGGGATTGCGGTAAAGCACTAATTTATCTATACTCTATACTAATATATAAAGCTGAAGAGTGTGTTTGTATGGTTGTTTGTTTGTTCGCGCTAATCTCGGGAACTACTCGTCCGATTTGAAAAATTCTTTTTGCGTTGGATAGCCCATTAATCCAGGAAGGCTTTAGGCTATATAACATCACGCCGCGACCAATAGGAGCGGAGCATAACTAAACCACGCAAACGAAGTCGCTGGCGGTCGCTAGTAATTAATAAAAAAAAAGATCCTCCATAGTAAGTTTAGACGTGATTTAAAATATGGCCACTAAAAATAGGACAGGATTAAATTAATAATTTTCTTCCGTCTTTTTCTTAACGAACTGGACAGAATAAGTTGCACTAGACTTAAATACAGCTTAGTATGTGAACAAGTCATTGTACTGTTAATCCTATTGGTAGATTTGCGGCTTTTCCACTTTGATAAACAGATCGGCTAATAGTAATAAATAGTGGTGGTATAATGAATAATATTTATATACTTCAGACATGTTTATAGCTCACACGTGTCATTTAATCCGTGGGGTTTTCCGGGCCCTATTTTAGGTACAATTATAGAACGCTGTATGCCAATATCATGCTGTTTGTCCGGTATATTTTGGAGAACTTATGTATGGAATTAGAAGTAATAAAGATATTTTGGTTGATGACAGTACATGTACAGACGAAAGCACGTCAAGTTACTATAATCTGTCAGATTTTCTTCTTAAATTTTCAACTTTATCTAAGCATTAATAACTTTTAAGCATTAAGGCTCAAGGTTGATTGGGAATATTCGACAGTTTCGGGTAGCTTAATCTGCTGTCGTCCGTACACAAGTATAGACGTATGTGCTGTTTTACTATGTTTATACAATATGTAAAGAAAACCCTGTCCGATCCGTGAAGGTATTGTTAGGTATCGTTAACTGATTCTAATAATGCCTACAAAGCCGGGCTAAACTTAAAAAAAAAAATCCCCAAAAAAATAAATATTATTTCGAAAAAGCGAGGTAACTTAATGCATGTGCGGTAGACAACCCGATAGCCCCGCCCCCCTTCACCCTCGCATACATGCGCGGGTGAAGGGGGGCGGGGCATGCGGCACGTGGTCGCATCGCTATTCGCTCCGTCACAAATGGTGTTGTCAGTTTTTTAAAAATGACCAAATTTCGGGGAAATTGGAATTAATACCCGGGAAAAAAGATTATTTCAAAATTCATTATTATTGTTACTGTGATGATTATGTAAAATTTTATATTATATTTGGTCAAGTGTTTACCTAACCTTTATTATCCTTATGGGTCGGACAGGGTTTTCTTTACATATTGTATAAGTTTTCCTAACGATTGAGCTGACAGGAGATTTGAATTGTTTGACTGTACAACTGATGAATAGAATTCGATTGATCCTTTTCTGTTAAATTTTTTAACTCATGACCACAATATTATACATCTGGTCAAGTTAATAGCATCTATCATCAGTAAGTTTTCCAGTATTTACTTCGGAACACAGCATGAGGTACGCCCCCACAACACAGATCTATACATTTATGAAGATCGCAAGAATCACTCAAAGGGTGCAGGCAGGTCTTTGTGGCACGACTTCTTAGAAGCCTTCCAATGTAATAAAAGCCTTGGGAGAGGCCTTTGTCCAGCAGTAGACCTTTATAGGCTGAAGAAGAAGTAAGAAGATGTCCAGTAATGGCCGTGTAGCAGCATCTACAACGCCACATGCTATCAACGCGTCATACTGACTCCTGCGCATCTCGCAGTGCATCAAGATATAATGCCTACCTGAAACTTTATTCTTGTACTCTTCAGGTTTGTGCAGGTACATGGCTGCGGCGTCGCCGTTCAGAGGGTCGATAGGGTTGGGGTAGGTCAGCAGCTGCGGCAGAAACGACTCAAATATGTTCGACAGGTCTGGAACACAAATAAACAAGGAATTAGTATCTATTCTATTGCAGTTGGAAAAACAAGGGTTTCCTTTAAGATCTTGGAAAAGTACTTTTAGTGCAAAATAATTGTGATATTACTTATAGACCAGCTATGAGTAATACCACGACACGTTCTCTGCAACCAGCAGCTTAACTGCGTTAAGACATTATCTGTCTCAATCTGAACAATAGGCTATTTGACAGTATGATTTTTTTTTGTGATTATTTGCTTTAAATGCATAAAATGAGGGTTCTTTATGTCATTTACATGAGTTTTAATAAAAATAATAATAATTAATATATCCAAAAACACAAAAATATGTTTGACTTTTTGTATCTCGCGCCACATATTGTGAAATGATCCGGTTTGGCTAATATCACAATGACGTCATACGCGCATCAGCACTTGTTGTTGTTCTATGTGTTCTCAGGTGTTTTAACGATGTATTTGTACAACCCGGTATAGCACACCACGTGTAAACCATTTTATTAGATAAACAAAAACAAATAACAGATAAACACAAACACCACTGCGGAACTGCGACGGCGCGACGCCATATTGCTGAATAAAGCGTTTCGGCGGCTTATTTGAATTTTGAATTTTTATTTGCATGTTTCTTATGAAATACGTATTTAAAATAAAAAAAAAAAATACTTTCGGTGAACTTCTTAACCACAACTAAGTAATTCAAGATAGAAATTATAAATCTGTCAAATAGCCTATTTTGAATCTTTTGCTAATCCAATTGCTACATATGTTAAAAAATACCTGTGCTAAATAACGTAATGAATGTTGTTGCAACTGTCAAAATTGCTACTGATAGTGTGTTTCGGAATTACCCGTTTAAGGTAAACTCGCAGTTGTAGCCGCGAAACTCAATTTTTATTAGGTTCTTTTTTGCAATTATCAGATCCGGCGAGCGAGAAAGAGGCACAATCGACCTCCGCGTTCGGCAGCCTTCGACACCTGTCTCTATCCTATTAGAGTGAGCAATGCGTCCGCGTGGACAGCTGCTATACAATAATACATTTACATGTTTTCGTCAAGCATGAAGTGCAGTTAAAAGTGCATGTTGTGTCAATTGTTTATAGCAACAATAATTCATGAGGCGATAAAGGTTTAAAAATGCAACCATTCCATTAGTATTTTCTTATGACGTGGTCACGTTCAACTATCGACATCACAATCCATATTTTCTAATAAGGTGGGTTATGTTTTTAACAGCTTATAAATGTTGAATCAAATATGATAAAGTTAGAATTGGTGAATGTCATTATTACAAGACGATTTTTGGGGCGCCTACCCAAAGGATAAAAACGGAGCCGTAATATGGAGACGGATAAAGACGGATGGGTTATGTCGGACTCCTACTGATTAAAAATAAAAACGCCACTGTTCCTTCCAGTACCATGATTCGGGGACCCGAGAGATGCTTGTATATTCGCGGCAACCCTGTCTGGATATACAACGTTATTTCTTCTTTATAGGAAACCTGAATATAGTTTGTTCAGAATAAGCAACTGAATCGATTCCAATAATTTTTACACCATGTTATATTTTTTCCCAAAAAAATGATGCAGTGGTTACCGATCGCAATTTACACAGCGGATCAGTGTTCTAGAGCCCCTGACACGCCGCTGCACGCGCAATCGGCCTCGTGGCGCGTTGATCATATTTTTGTAGGGATAACCAGGTAACTTAACAAGCTCATAACTTTGTGATTTTTCATTATATCTTTTTGAAATCTTGTACATAAATTGTTTATATAAAAATACTGGACACGTTTCGAGTTTCGCATATGCTAAAAAATAACGTTATATATGTACATGACATATAGCAAAGACTGGATAGCTTGACCTACTGTCTTTCTATTTCTAGTCCTTAACTCCTTACGCAGGTCACGGACTACTTGTATAATAAATTTCATCGAAATCCGTTCAGGTGTCAAAAGGAAACAGACTGAATTTTACACTTATAATATTAGTTTTAATTGAATCAATCAAACTCACCATAAAGTGCAGTCCAAGCCTGATTGATAACGTCAAGACAAACTGTGCCAGAAACCTCGTCAATGTTCGGGTGGTAGACCTTGTTCATGAAACCGATGGACGGAGACTTGAAGGGGTAGTGGTCTGGAAGGTGCACGCGGACGCGCCATACCCCGCCCTCGTATGGAGCTGGAATTTTAAAAGTTGGTTTTGAATCAATCAGTTTTTAAATGTGTATATTGAATCAATCAGTGTTCAGTGTGCTTTTTAAAAATGGGATCTAGTCAGCTGAACTAATCAGTTTGTTAGTAAGAGTTCAATGAATACTTTAGAAATAATTAGTCAAATATTAAATGTACCAGAAAACTTGTTGATTGGTGTGTGTGGCGATGAAATAGCCGCACAGCAAACATGAACACAATCAGTGACATATTAAAAATATTACCTGAATTAATCAATTCAATTAGCAATCAAAATAAATAAACGACAATACTCACTGCCAGGCGGGCCGAAGAATTTCACGCAGAACTCATTGAGCCCTCCCAAAATCGTTACCTCGTGTTTACTTTCGATACTGTTCGCTAATTGTTAAGGAAATTAAAAAAAAAAACAAAAAAATGCATACAATTAACAAAACATAACAAATTTCTAGAAATTAGAAACCAGAAATAAAATCATTTGTAAGCATTGATTTTACAGAAAAGCCTTACGAAAAGGTTTAATGTATAAATATACCAAAGTTAAAAGACTTCAAATTAATTTACATCATTTGTCATACGTTTTCAGTTCGATCAATTATTTTTTTCGTTACTTTTAAATGCGTTCGTTATTTTTATTTCACAACCCCATAATAATATGGAAGTTTTTTGAGACCACGGCAAACACAATATAGAGCATATTTTTAGAAGCGTACATAGAGTTAAAATTCTCAGTCTCAGTTCGACAGCCTCTGTGTCGTAGCGGTAGCGAATACGGCCACTGCGCAAGGAGGCGCGGGTTCAATCCCCGCGCAGTGCAAATATTTGTATGCATGAATGTCTGGTCGTGCCTCGGAAAGCACGGTCCCGGTTGCCATACGAACATCTAATGGCAATCGTTACGGGTTGTTGGATGGAGCCTTCAAAAGTCCAACAATTGGTCTAACCGCAATGCTTCGCTTTCGCCTTCGGGTTGTGGAGGTCAGACGGAAGTCGCTTCAGGAAAATATCGAAGTTTAGCCAAAATTAGCAGTTAGACTGGTAAAGCGGACCCCAGACTCCAAAGCTGAAAAAGCTTCGAATGCGACTGGGTTTAACGCTGTGATGATGATGACATAGAGTTAAAGTTCATTCACACAGTAACACTTAAAGGGACAATGACGACACAGAAGAATGGTTACGAGTATATGCAGCCCAACAAAAAGTGCTTACTATAAATTATTTGGAATTCTTCTAGTAAACCCTATTTGCATTGTTCATTAGTTAAGTATACTTTCCGTAATAAGCACGCAAAGGTTGCTGCTGTTAAGCATGCGGTTGTTAAAACTTATATAGGGGCAACAACGCAACACAGCAGGGTAATTGCGTAATAACCTATCAATAGCAATAGGTTTAATTTTGACAGTTTAACAACCTTCATTGCTTTATTTACGTTGTTGAGTAGACATATTTTCGAAGATATGGAGTAGGGTTGTAACGGAGGCTTGTTAGCGGAGGCGGATGCGGAGGTGACGAGTCTCACCTCCGCGGATGCGGAGGTTAACGGAGGCGGAGGTGAAAGTACATATAGAAAAAAAAAAATATATTTAAATAAATTAAAAAAATTAAAACAATTTTTTATTTTAAATACGTACTTACATTAATAGTAGTATACTTGGTGAAAAAAATATTACCTTCTTGTAATGAAAATTAAGGAGAAACAAATTGTGTTTGCCGCATTCCCGCCTCGCACTAGTTGACTCTTGACCATTTCGCACTCAAACGCGGCCGGACGGTTGTCGAGCGTCGCAGCTTGCGCGTTATTTATGTTATAAATACGTAAATAAACCTCCGTTATAACTCCGCAAAAATTGTGCGGAGGCGTAAGTGAAGATACGATTTGTTGCGGAACTTCCGCAGTAACGGAAGCAGAGGCGAAGCTCCGTTACAACCCTAATATGGAGCAATGGATTAGCAATATGCTTCAAAATGATTCCAACTGATAGCAATAGTGTGTTACACAGTCAGGGTGCTGAGCCTTTTGCTGAACGTTTCCACTATCAGTGAGTACATGATACGTGAACCACTGTTGTACAGACGACAACACATCAAGCTACTACAATCTGTCAGATATACTTACTAGATTTTCAACTTTATCTATAAAGTATTAAGGCTCAAGATTGATTGGTAATATCTGACAGTTTCGGGTACCTTGACCTGCTGTCGTCCGTACCTATGTTTCAAGAATACACTAACTTCAAGGTATTAATTTAAACTGTATTCAATTAATAACACAGTTTTGGGAACTTTGTAACTAACGATTATTAAGGATGTACTTGTGTTTGCGTTGTATTGTGTAGATATCTAACAAAATGGATTGTGTTGTAAGATCTAAGAAAAATATAATTTTACTCTGAGAAAAGTGAATTTAAAATAAAAAATTTCAAATAAATATATTTTTTTTTTATTGGGACAAAACCCGCCACACTGTTCCCAACCCACTGCAACTCCTGAAAGCCAGAATCAACAGTGGAGACCGCCAGAAAAACGCCGAGCAATGAAGCTTGACGAGTCCCGGAGAAACGATTCAACTGTCTTGGGTCCCGCAACGAAATTAATCAGAAAAGAATAGCGGAGGAGTAAGAAAAAATATTTTTTTTCCACTTCCCTCCATAACAAGCAGGAGACAGAACAGAACTAGGCCAATCAGCACAAAGGGACATTATTGCAACTGGGAGAAGCCCAGATTGCCAAGCACCACGGAATAAAATTTGATTAAGTTAATGGGTCCTAAGTAGGTATATGCTGTTACAATTGATTCCAATAATAGGTATGGCAAATAAATAACGTTGACATATGTACACATACATATGTCAACGTTATCGAACAGAAACGATTACTAAACAAAATAATAAAAGTACAATAAATACCTCGAGAACAATAACCGTTTGTTAACGCTTATAGTAAGATTACTAAAAATAATAATTGACATGTACATCGAAAACTAGACGTGACAGATACCACATACGTTTGGAACATTTAGCAATCGAATAATTCTTAGTTCTTTATATTTATGTGTAGGTCGCATATGTAGATATTCAACACAATGTAAATAGTTATTATGAATGAAAGAAATGAAATGAAAATGAAAAATCACTAGCTGCTCTCAGCGGTTTCACCCGCGTAGGCTTCGAAATGTTTTTTTTTTTTATATGCTCCGCTCCTATTAGTCCCAGCGTGATGTTATATAGCCTAAAGCCGTCCTAGATTGATGAGCTATCCAACGCAAAAATATTTTTTTTTGTTATTGATATTGATATGATGATGATTGTTATTGATAGTAAGTTACGCAATTACCCTGCTGGATCGACCTTACTGTCAACATGAATTTAGTTGTGTGCGTAGAACGGTTTTTAATGTGTATTTATTTCAATAATTGTATTGCATATCATGATCAACCTTTTTATCGGCCCACTGCTGGGCACAGGTCTCCTCTCATACAGAGAAGGATTGAGCGTAATCACCACGCTTGCTCAATGCGGGTTGGCGATTTCGGACTTAAAGTCCAGGTTTCCTCAAGATGTTTTCCTTCACCTTCAGTCATTGGTGTCTAAGATATTAGAAAGTACATATAACTTTAGAAAAGTTGCATTGGTACTTGCCTGACCTGGAATCGAACCCGCAATGAACATTGCATATAAATAAATGCAATACAATTTTTCTTTCTTACAATGGTTACAATGAAATTTCGAGTCCTCGAGTGGAGACCGCGTCTCGGCAAACGTAGCGTAGGACGCCCTTGGGCGAGATGGAGCGACGACATCAAAAAGGTGGTTGGTAGTGGCTGGCGGAGAACTGCTCAGAATCGAGCTTGTTGGCGTGCCATGGAAGAGGTCTATGTATGTCCAGCAGTGGAAGAGTAGAGGCTGATGATGATGATGAATGCAACACCAAAACTAAATAATAATTTGGAATACAGAATGCCCCTTGCTTCCTTACATTCATGTTGCTTTAGCCCACGTTCATACATAAAGTGTGTCTTCAATTAATTCATAAGGTAAGGGATACGCTACAGTACCATTACACTAAATTCGCATACTAGGTCACCATGCCCACGATAAGTTAACGGACGTAATCTTATCATCCTTATCACTTCCTTTTTATGTTAGTATCTGTGTGAATGCATTTTTACTTCTAAAAACGCACTGTTGTAGCAGGTATCCCAGTAATATTTTTATTTGTTTATCATCTGGGCTCCAACGCGAAAGCAACCGATTATACGCTGAGATGATGATGACAAAGTATCATTATTATCCTAACCTAATGCGAGAATGTAGTTATCAACTCAAAAATATTTTTTACCCTTCATAACTTTAATTAAACCCTTGCGAATTGACTCAAAGACCACAAAAATATATTCAGCGGACTTTGTACCACACGAATTCTTCGGGTGAGGGGTGTTTTCGTCAGTATTTTTTTCTGAAAACGGGCACGTTTAGCGTCTTGTTGACGCAGCACTCCTGGGTTATGCGCTACGCAACGCAATATCTTCAATAGATACGCAGCAAGACTGAACCACAATAGACAGAGAACAGTAAAACATCTTCATATAAACGAGCCGCTCTCGGTTTGAATGTATGCGTGCGCGCCGAGCGCCGTGTCGGTACGCGATTTCACGCACACGCTGGCATAATATAGGATGGTATAGGATGGCTGCAATACGGGCTGTGCCGCGTGACTGTGAGCACGCGCGTAAATTACATGACCGCTCGCGTTCGTCAATTCTCGCCGGCCACTTACCATAATATTAATTATTACGAGTATCATGACTTCAAAAGGGGGAAAAAATATTGTAGTGTTTTCGGGTGCCTCAATAATGATTTCGCAAATCCGGACTTATCATTCTTCATACTTCCTACTGAACCAGAAATGTAAGTACAACTTAAATCTTATTAGAAAATGTGATATATGTATTGTTTGTTTCACAGTTTATTTGCTTTATTAAGAGCGTACCCGAGTCGCATTTTTCCATATAATTGTATTCTCAGATTTACTTCCTGAATACTACGCTTAAAGTTATGTTTATTTTAAGAGGCCCAGTTTTACTATAAAACAGAGTATTGAGTACGAAATATCTTTTAAGTAAACGTATTTGTCGCGTATAGTGTAATAAGGGCAATTTCACAATAATCAATATTGCAAATGACTATTATTTTTTTTCTATTGTCTTATGTGTTGTTTGATCCAAATATGGCGTCTTAATCATAATATTAAATTAATAAAATTATAGTAAAATGTGACCGACTGACGCTTAGGGTTGCGTAGAATTTTAGTTATATCATTATAACCTTTAATCCCTCCGAGGCGCGCGTCGACAACAGCAACGCGAGGTGCTCTTAATAGCGCGCGGCGCCTTTGTTGCATTTGAGCTAGCTGATGCTATCCGATTATATAAACAAACATTACACAGTACCCATATAAACAATCATTATAATTGTACCTCAGAAATTAATGAGGCTAAAAAGGTTTTGCGGTTTTATTAAAGTAAGGTATCATTTGTTAAATAGTCGCTACCCATACATAATCTTAGCTTTACTAATGTCTACTTTTTCATAAGAACTACATATTTATTGTTTACGTTCTCATGTTTTATATCATTTAAGCATTAGTTATAAGCTTGTGAATATTATTGTGTTAGTGTTACATTTAAGTACTCATCACTTACAATCTTCTCTGATAAGAACCAGTTATATCGATTTCCCATATCACACATCACTTAAAATTTATCATTATTTACGAGCTTTAGAATATAATTTAGTGTTACACTTAAGTACCTAGTCTTAAAAATTTTGTCGGTAGGATCAAATTTGTAACTTAATATAATAAATGTTATGTGAATAAAGGCTTTTTATTTTTACTAAATTTATAAATTGGTAAAATATTCAATCATAATATGCTTTTTATTCCATAAATTTAGATCAAAGTGACAACCCTAGGGTTCAACGCAAGAGTAGGCAAATAACTCTGCGGGCGGCCTTAGATAATCTACTGTTCTCTGTCTACTGTGACTGAACTCCTGGCGAACTCTGAGCTCATTATACCATCTATGGGCAAAACAGTACTTTAGAAAGTACTGCTATATGGCATGACATTTCGTCCCGCGTACTGTGGCACTTAAGCAGTACGCATTACCCTAAACATGACCTGATGCATGAGGTACGCAACGCAAGGTATAATATTCGACAAAGTTGATTTCCTTTCATACTTAACCCTTATTATGGTATAATATACTAGAAAATGCGAATAAGGGCTTCCAGGCGTAGGACTGGCAATATTCGTGACCACAGCAACTTCAAAAATATTTTTTTAAATGTCGTTGTATATTGGTGTATTTAAAAATACAATGATTCTGTTTGTATCTATATACAATGATTATTTTTGTATCTTTATACAACGATACTTTCTTTCTTTTTGCTTTTTAATTGTTTTTAAATTTTATATTTTTAAACCGATAAACCGACCGCCGTCGCTGACCCGTTCGTTACCTCTGCGTACTGTTTTGTCAGGTGTCATGCTAAATTTTGCCGGGTAATACGTACTGTTTCAGTACGCGGTCATGCCATATTACGCGCTATACATTACTCACAGTACTTACCCATCTCATACCACACCTTACCCAGTACAAATACATCAACGGTTAGAACCGATGCACCAAATAAAGTTTCAAATACAAGAGCCTTGTAAACTTGGACGGTACCCGTACCTACATGACACTGTATTTGATTTTAGGTGGTGCCCATAAATGACCCCACCATACCTAAAATGGCTTATAATTAGTGCGTCATACAATACCTTGAAAGTGGTAATGTTCGCAAGCCTCTATGACTGTTTCAATATGAAACCTAGGTTTACGTACGCCTTCTTGCGTGTTCGCGATATCTAAGGACTGATATACACGAATAGATCACGTTGCAATGGTTCGCTCAACTTTGTACTCGTAGTATATTGGGGTCCCCGCCCGAGTGAACGTTATCAACGAGCATTTGTCAACATTGAAAATAATCACGTTTTAATCACGTTGGCAAACTGAACATTGACAAGACAAAAAGATAAGCGCAAAAAGGTAAGGACGATAAGCATCAGCAAAAGCAGCAAAGATCCCTGGGACAAACTGTGCAGTTATTTAGGTATGTCCAACTTTGAGAAAGAGGTCAATCGCCGTATCTGACACGGTCGGGCGCGTTTGGGAAGCTATGCAATATCTTCTCGTCTCATACACGAGTGTCTAAAGACGATTTAGATCAATACATGATGTTACTTTGGGCTTTTAAACGTCATACAAAAAGAAATGACGCTATATTTGAAGTCACTGTGTGATCGAATTAGAAATGTAAGGAACAGTCGGACCTCGAAAAGATCAGAGCATCGGTAAGTTGATCAATTATTCTACCAATCAGTGAAGTACACATCCCAGAAAGTCAGACACAGCTGTGCACGAAGCTGTAATGTTCTTCCAATCAACCTTGAACTTCATGCTTTAGTGAAAAAGTTAAAAAACTATTAAAGAAATTTGCAGTAGCTTATTGTGCTACGTAGCAAACGTTTTATAGATTTCTGTTTATGTCTATACGCAATGACATGGCATAACAAGCGTGATTGTGGCTACACTGATACTGTAGCATGTTATCTTTACGTATTTTTACCAACCATTACGATAGACAGATAATGACCAGTCTACGTAGTGATAGTGAAAATTGAGTAATGCTTGGTCATACTACACTGTTTAGTGAAACACAAGCCACAATCAATCTCAGCTGATAAGATAAGACTTAACAAACAAAACAAGCTTGTCGAAGTTGCTAAAAGGACTCTCTTTAGAAGATATCTTGTGTGCGAACAGGCACAAGTTCTAGGTCCTCCTATTTTGAAGAATATTACTAATATATTGTTCCATATGCTCAACAAGACTGATTGAAGTGGATCTGGAATGATCGATGCTCTTTCAAATCTAGCAGCAGTTTTATAGAGCAAAAGACAATTCAGGCGAATTCTGTACAGTCTTGAAATCTTTCGGAACACTTTCAAGTGAATCAGATTAGAACGAAAAATTTTTATAAACACTACAATGAGTAATACTGTAAACGAAACAGCAAACGTTATAATAAATAGGTCCCGATTTGTCATGTTGAATTCAAAATCCGTTCACGTGTTGTCATTGAATTTCCTGGAACAATGAATCAGTGGTCTATCACCACGGAACAAAATCACTGTTCCAGAGTTCATACATATATCCCAAAAAATAATATGAATTATTACATTCGAACCTAAAATTTAGGTTCTAATGTAATAATCCATACTACAAATGCGAAAGTATCTGTCTGTTTGTCACGACAAAACTAATGAACCGATTGTAATGAAATTTAGTACACAGATAGTCTAGAGCCTGAGAAAGGACATAGGCTATAAAACATCCCACTATGACCAATAGGAGCAGAGCAGGAACAAAAAATGTTGCGAAAACGGGAGCAAACGCGGAGTCCCATTATTTTAACAGGTGCATTTTATATCAACTTCGCTCTTTCGGTTCGAAGCTTACGCGGGTGAAACCGCGGGGCATAGCTAGTTACCTAATAAATTAATTATGTAATAATGTAGTAAAAACCGAACTATCAAGTTCAGCTACGCTTGTATCGGTTGGTCTGTAGATGGGTGTCCTGGATGGATCATGGCCAGGATCTTCACATAATGTGATGTTTTCCTGAGATCTCCGTGATTTCTAAAGCACGTTACGCCATTGCTTCCGTCTCATTCGTGGCTCTTTGACTACTCCAGCCCTTATTATTTATTTCAATCAATTAATCGATAGCAGTTTTGCTACTCTACACAAAGTAACCAAGACAGTTCAAAATCCGCCTGTTGCTATACCGCGAAGTCGCATCGCATTGCCGTTTCTACGAGCAGACAATTAATTATGTAAGGTTAGGTGCAGACGGCTAGCAATCGATAGTGTCTGTTCTTTGTCTGGAACAGGAGCGCCTTGGTCGAGGATCCCTGTTTTGACTAGACTGGATGGATCTTTTGTTTTGGTTTACAAAGGACTTTTTTTAAGATCAGATGGAGTCCCTAAACTAAATTGAGATGGAAACGCAAATACACGAAAATAATACGTAAATAACTGCAGTAGAGTAACATGCATTTATTTTAATTTTATAAATTGACAATGTGTAATTGTCTAATAACATATTGTGTGCCTGTGACTCGAGTTATGATTTACAATGAGAGTTTTGACAGGAAAGCTAAGATGAGTGTCACGCGCATTTTTCATTGGACTTTTAAAATTATTTATAGTGTCGTTTACTAAATAAAAGCGCGTGATTTATGTAGTTAAAAGTGCATTCAGTAAATAATTCATAAAGAACATTGAAATATCGCAGCATAGTGGCCACATCATGAATTTGCCTCTAACCTCCCTCATATTGAAAAAGACGGCTCACGCGGCCGTCTTTTTCAATATGTCATTGGCGATATCCGCCATTAGAGTGAAATAAAATTTTCAAAGAATTTCTATAATTTGTTATACGTGTTATTTTCAAAATTGTGGTACCTATTCCACAGAGGCCATTGATCAAGAGTTGAGGTGGAATCTCACCTTGAAAAAAGAAGAAGACTCGGGTTATGACATTAGGAAAACATTGTTTTAATTTCTTCATGTTTGAGTAAGACGCTTTTAGTGAATTATATATTTTTTTTATTATGTGTTTTATTATTATTATTGTAATGTGCGTTTTATTTGTGCGGAATAAACAATGTTTCTTTTTTATCTAGAATACCCATCTGAACTCCACAACCCAGACACTGACTAATCATGAAACGGCTGATGGGACTGGTTGGTAGACTTTTGAGCTCGGCTTGACGTGTTTTCCGAAAAAGCAACAATTTTAATCTAACACTCAAAATGTGATAATATTATCACACGCGTGCACTTCTACTAAGGCATGATATAAGTCGAGCTGGCATATGTCCTGGTTTCCTTGGACCAGTCCCAGTTTACAAGTTCCTTGCCACTACCTTCGACACGATAACATTTGAGTCCGAAGTACTCATAATTGGGACGGGCGGATGGAACTAGCCCCAAGAGGTGAAAGTTTTGCTTTACATTCCAAAAAACTCAAGATTTCAAAGCCTGAAGATTACGAAGTTAATGCATAATAAAACCTGTAATTAGTATATACTTCACTGTACTAATACAATGAAACTAATGAGCGTTTATGAGGATGTGGAAATCTCTGTAATTATCAGTCAGTATTAGAAAAACAAAATATTTTTGCATTTGATTGCCCAATTCTTTTAGATTTGACATCAGGGTACGACTTCAAGAGAAAAAAAATAAAAACGGTAACCGGGAACAAGGGGAAACAGCTACTTATTTTCAGTTGAATTAAACAAGTCAAAGTCGCAGGCCACACCTGGATGAGAGGCGCATATAATAATGATAGAACGAATGGATGACAAAAAAAGGATGTATGGCAAAAAGGAAGGTCTTTATCCAGCAAAGCTGAAATGATGATGAAGTAAGAAAAGAAATATCACAGCCCCAAGCACAAGCTAGTGTACAATAAACAAGATCTAGACGTAGCAAGAGCCTTTGCTTCTATGGATATACCTAGATATTTCAGCCTAGGTTTGCGACATAATGACTCATTAGGCGCAGAACACGTAAAGTAAGTTATTTACTATCATTTGGTCATTGTTCAGCAGTAAGTTAGTCTCCTGACGTCACGTTACTTTATGAAAAGTATTAGTTAATTTATGTTAATCTATCAAAACATAAAAAAGTAACGATGTCTTTACTGTATATTAAATATTTTTGACAAAAGTAATGAATGACTACGTGGCGTTTGTTCCGATATATAAATTGGGATTTTGGCTATTTTTACTTAATCATCCAGTAAGAGATGTGGGCGTCCAGAATACGACAAAAACGTCTTATATGATAAAACCGCACTATAGCTACAGTTTTAAAAGTTGTTGGAGAGTACTAAAAATTAATAATCTTAAATATCTAATAATTAACATTCAACCTTACACGCATGCATTAAAGTCAGAATTACAAAGTGAGTACTAAATGAAAGAAGCACCCAAGTGCAGCGTTGTGCGCTTGTTCAATTCAACCATTTTTTTACGCTGATTGTGAATCTGTTGCTAATACAGCAGTAGTAATGGGTTTCATTTTGAGAATTTAACAACATTGATTACATTATTTACATTGCTGAGTAGACACGTTTTGAAACATATGGAGCAATGGGATAGTAATATACTTTCAAACGATAGCAATAGTGTGTTAAGCAAAAAGGCAAGGGGCCTTGCAATATCGGCTTTAAAGAACAAACCAACTTCATCTCCTTTTTACTCGGTGGTAGGCCATAACGTCGGCTGCCGGCAGAAGTTACCACCCACCAGACAAAGTTTTGCCACCAAGCGATTCGTCGTGTTCCAGCATGATGTCTGCTGAAGCCGTACGGAGGACGGGTGTGAGCAGTTGTGTTGCGATGTGTGCCGGGTACGATGCGCCAAATGTTGTTGTGTTGGGAGTTTGGTCGTGGAGGGTCTCCAGATCAATCTCCCTCTGGGTTAAACATTGCATCACCTCGCTCAACTGCCGTCTTCCTTCTTTTTCACTGTTTTTTAAGTTAATGGGCTTATTAAACTAGCGCGCTTTACCATCAACGATTGCATCACTGCTACCATCAGGCGGGATTGCGATCAAGCACTAGTTTAAATTACATAAATACTACAAAAAAAGCAAAACTTGTAAAAACTTGAAAAAAATGAAAGAGTATTAATTGCTCTGCTTCAGACTACAGACCAATTTCAATCAGTTTTTAATTTCTCCTTCCACTTCTCTTATCTCTGTTTAAAGCTACTGAGCGCTGATTGTTAATGTACAAATATGTTATAACATTATCATTTTAAAAATGTGAGTTAAGTAAAGTGCTGCACTTCGTCACAGAATAACTAACAGTAAATTGCAGTTTAAATCGTGACAAAATAATTTTACGGTACATATAAATGTTGAAATACTGCTTTTTCTGAGTGTGTCAACAGCCTCTGTACTATGGCCGTGCTTTATTGATACCCATACTAATCAATACTAATATTATAAATGCGAAAGTAACTCTGTCTGTCTGTCTGTTACGCTTTCCCGCTTAAACCTCTCAACCGATTTTGATAAAATTTGGCACAGACAATCTTTAGACCCTGAGAAAGGACATAGGCTACCTTTTATCCCGGAAAAATTTGATGTTCCCGAGGGAAATCTAAAAAGCGCGATATAACCGAACTCCATGCGGGCGAAGCCGGGGGCGGAAAGCTAGTAGTAGCATAATAAGTCTATAATGTTCCCACTGATGAGACTCTCAAGTTTTATTAGGAGGCCTGTGTTTGAGCCTGAACACACGTCTCGTCTCCGTGAGAAGGAGTGGGCCTCACTTCATGCGGATCGTATCTTACTGTCTTAAAATTTTTAGTTTTAGGACAGTTTCCTCATAATGTTTTTCTTCGCCGTGCCTGCCTGTAAATACCTGAGATGCGTAGTATTTATTTCATTCATAGATGCTTTATTTTATCATCATCACCTCAGCGTTAATCCCAGTCGCATCCAAAAGTTTTTCAGCTTTGGACTGAGGGGTCCGCTGTACCAGTCTAACTACTGATTTTGGCTAAACTTCGTTAGTTTCCGTGAAGCGATTGCCGCCTGACCTCCACAACCCGAAGGTGATATCGAAGGACTTCAGTTAGACCAATTTTTGGACTTTTGAGGGCTCCAACAACCCGTAACGACTGCCACTAGATTTTCGTATGGCAACCGGGACCAACGGCTTAACGTGATTCAATCAAATATTCATATTCATGCAAACAAATATTTGCTCTGCTCAGGGATCGAACGAAGCTTTATTTATTCGTGAATAATGTGCAATTAAAATACTGATAATCGGTCATTGAACGAGGGTAGCAGCGTTGTACGGACGACAGCAGGTCAAGCTACCCCAAACAGTCAAATATTACCAATCAACCTTGAGCCTTAACGCTTTAGAGATAAAGTTGAAAATCTAATAAAGAAATCTGCCCGATTGCAGTAGCTTGATGTACTGTCGTCTGTACCTTTTGTTATTCGTTTCATCTTCGACATCGAATTTTGTATCAAAATTCAGCTGCTAGTTAGTGGAATCCTACCCTAATATAGATGGAAAAAGGTAGTCAGGTTTTGAGCGGTACCATCAGCAACAATAGGCGGTCGCTCCATGTAAAATAGTACGCCTCAAGCAGCATTGTCAACATTAAAGTGGCTCTGGGCCGGGCACATTACCCTTAAGTCCGATGCCCAATGGGGTCGACGGGTTCTAGAGTGGCGACCAAGCACCGGAAGACGCAGCGTGGGTCGGACGACTTAGTGAAGGTCGCGGGAAACCGTTGGATGTAGGAGGCGCAGGACCGGTCGTTGTGGAAATCCTTGGGGGAGGTCTATGTCCAGCAGTGGGCGTCTTTCGGCAGAAATGATGATGATGATGAAGCTGCATTCGGTTAGACTGGGACCGACCTTGAGTTTAGAGTTTGAGACCGACTCCAACAGTTAAGTAAGAGATAGGTGGTGACTAGGCCAGCTTAATTTTTGATTCTAACCCATCAAGAGCTGATGATTTCTGGATATATGTACATAACGATATTGAACATATGTTGGTCATTATGAATAATATTATTTGGCTAGCTTTCCGCCCGCAGCTTAGCCCGCATGGAGTTCGGTTATATCGCGTTTCCAAGAGAACCCTTCAAAAGTCCGGAATCAAAACTATCCTATGTTATTTCTCAAGGTCAACTCTATCTTTGCACCAAATTTCAATAAAATCAGTTCAGTGGTTTAGAACGTGAAAGCGTAACAGACAAACAGACAGACGGGAGTTACTTTCGCATTTATAATATTAGTAAGGATATAAGTAGGGATGATTTCTGGAGATATGTACAAAACGAAATTAAACATTTGGTGATTATGAATAATATTCTTTTAATTAGGTAATGAAGATAAGATACACCGAAAACAGTTTAAAAACGCATTAGTCTTTCTATACTAATTGTACTGTAGTTATAAATTAACTTAGAGTCCAGTTTCTCGCTCTGTTTAATTCAATGTGCATTCTGTGAAGGTGAATGTTTGAAATGAGTTCAAAACTCAGCGTTAGAACATCGAATCGAATTTTAGAAAGGAAAATATTTAACTAGTCCTCTAAAAACTTCTTACTGTCTAACGATGAATGCTTTGTATTTGAATGTATGCAGTTCTGGGCTTCTATTTATTGTATCTTTCTTTCTAGGCTTCTGTTGAAGTATACTTTTTGAAGTTAAGAGGGGACACTAGTGCCGAGGAACTTGGAAAATAGGTATTTGAAGAAACTATTGCCGTCGCGCTGCTTCCAACCTCTCCCGCTAAAGTGTGAAAAGGACAGTTGCAGCTCAGGCTGATTTTACCAACAAAAACGTTAGCCAAAAGACGTTTCGTATTCCGCTGTTTTCTTTTTCAAAACACGACAGATCTCAATTATTTTTATGCCAAAATTTAGAGGAAAAGTATATATCCATGTTTCTATCATTTTCTTTTATGTTAAAAACTTATCACGTTTGTCTAATAGTCATCTGAACATCGCGGTAAAAATGGGTTATCTGTGGCGATTTTGAAGTATCATATTTCTTTTATTAATTAAGTTCGGAAAAAATCAAATGATAGGGGCACGTATTATCACGGTGTAAAAATGTAGAAAAAAAAAAATTGCTCTAAAAGCATTATCTACGGAGAAAACAGCGGAATACGTTTGTATAGAGAAATCACCACTAGGGTTCCCTAATGAGCCTATTTTTAACATTCTGGCTGTTTCTCATAGCTGGTTGCAGTATTAGTTAGGACCTCAACTAACTGAGACGAACCACACGTGATCCAAATTAGTCGTAAGTAAATAACGTGGTGGCGTAAAGGTTAAAACACCAGCCTCTCAAGTATGAGTGTGCGGATTGGATTCCAGGTCAGGAAAATACCATATGTAACTTTTCTAAGCTATAGGTATGTACTATAAAAGTATATCTTGGACACCAATGACTGCTAAAAGGTGATGGAAAACATCTTGAGGAAACCTGGACTTGAAGTCTGTAATCGCCAACCCGCATGAAGCGTCCAGTGGGAGGAGACCTGTGCCCAGCAGTGGGACGATAAAAAGTTGATGATGATGATGAAAGGTTGGTAGAGCACCCTGATTAAATGGTTTAAGTTCGAACAGCGAGCAACGCCGAGCGAGCCGATGAAGCGAAGCGAATAGTACCTATATCAATAAAAAACTATGGAAATGTTGTGACCAATTCTTCTTTTGGCACAAAGCGCTGTTTTCTTATAGTTTCGGGTAGCTCTTGCCCTACTGTCGTACGGACGAAACTGTCAAATATTACCAATCAACTTTGACCCTTAATGCTTTAGCGATAACGTTAAAATCTAACAAAGAAAATTGACAGATTGTAGTAGCTTAATCTGCTGTCGTCTGTACATATGTAAGCAGTTGTTACTTAATGTATTCTACCTTTTCCTCCCAAAAATGCGTATGTAAACGAATCAAGGAAAACAATTTCTACGGACCGCTTTAGATTACTACAATACGTTTTAATATGTGACACACGTGTAAATATATTTAATGTACGTATTTATTTAATACACATGCTATCATAAGTCACATCATTACCGATAGTACGGTGTGGAACTAAACGGTACTTATTAAAAAAACATATGATTTATTTATTAAATTAATTTTGTTTAGTTTAATTTTAGTTTTCTTAACGGATTTTTGACGGGAAAGTTAAGATGAGTGTCACGCGCATTTTCATTGGACTTTTAAAATTATGTATCGTGTCGTTTACTAAATAAAAGCGCGTGATTTATGTAGTAAAAAGTGCATTGAGTAAAACCATACTAATATTATAAATGCGAAAGTAACTCTGACTGTCTGTTACGCTTTCCCGCTTAAACCTCTCAACCGATTTTGATGAAATTTGGCACAGACAATCTTTAGACCCTGAGAAAGGACATAGGCTACCTTTTATTGAAAAATTTGATATTCCCGACGGAAATCTAAAAAGCGCGATATATCCGAATTCTACGCGGGCGGAGCCACGGGCGGAAAGCTAGTAATTCATAAAGAACATTGAAATATCGCATAGTGGCCACATCATGACTTTGCCTCAAACCTTCCTCAGAGATGGTTCACGCGGCCGTCTTTTTCCACTGCCATTGGCGATATCCGCCATTATAGTGAAATAAAATTTTCAGTTGAATCTCAAACCTTGAAAAAAAAAAGAAGAAGAGTTTTCTTGACATGCAACAATCACTACAGCCATAACACTGAAAATGTCTGAATTTGACGCACAAGATGATACAGCCAATTGCCTAATTTGGGCACTTTGGAGTCATGGTCCAATCTATTCCTACACATTAAGATTATCTCAATAATAAAGGCGAAATTTTGTGACTGAATGTGCGTCTCTTCAAGCTTTTTTTAAAAAAATTACCAGCTGCGACCCGCTGTTTCACCCACGTAGGTTTTGATGTCTTTTTTTATATGCTCCTATTGGTTGCATCGTGAAGTTATATAGCCTAAAAGCCTTCCTGGATTAATGTGCTATCCAATACGAAAATATTTTTTCAAATCGGACCAGTTGCAGTAGTTCCTGAGATTATCACGTTCAAACAAACAAAACACTTCAGCTTTATTAGTACCTACAGATAAACTATTGCTTGACCAAAGAAGTGCTGGCTTGACGTTGTAAGAGACGACATGCGTGCCAAAAATCTCTCACCACAGGGATGCTAAAGATCGCGCGAAATGGAGGAGAATGTGCAGGAAAGCGTACCCTGGGCTCCAACGCGAAAACCGCAGATGCAACCGGGATAAACGCTGAGATGATGATGATGATAAACTATTGCTTGAAGCAGTGATGCAATCGATGATGGTAAAGCGCTAGTTTATTAAGAACCTAAAACTTATGAACCAATTTTAATGAAATTTCGCACACAAATATTTTCTAACCAGGATATAGAAATAGGATACTTTTTATCCCAACATTTCCACGGAAACTTATATGGGTGAAACCGAGGGGCGAGTGAAGACATGAAACAAAAGCAAAACCCAAAGCTATAAGGCGGCTTGGTGTATATTTTGTTGTCTTTGATGTACGGACGACAGCAGGTCAAGCTACCCGCAACTGTCAAATATTCCCAGCCAACCTTGAGCATTAATGCTTTAGAGATAAAGTTGAAAATCTAATAAAGAAATCTGAAAGATTGTAATAGCTTGATGTGTTGTCGTCTGTACACAAAAGTATACATTTAATACAAGCTGTAATGCAAGGGTATATAAGGCGCGTTGGGGTAAGATCGGTCTTGGGGTAAGAACGTACAAATCAAATATCCCATTTATATGGCTTTATTTTTTAATGCTTGCTAAATGTAGCTAGCATTAAAAAATAAAGCCCTGCTGGCTAAATGTAGCTAGCATTAAAAAATAAAGCCATGCTAGTTAAATGTAGCTAGCATTGAAAAATAAAGCACAATAATTGGGATATTTGATTTGTACGTTCTTACCCCAAGGCCTATCTTACCCCAACGCACTTTACCAGGCTACGGGTGCCGTAGCCATAACATTCTGAAGTTTTAATATTATACATACATTGATATCAAAACTTTTCAAATTGAAATAAGCACATCACTAGCATTAAGTTTATCGTGATATATTGGCAAGTAGCGTGGAAAGTTATTGACCTGTGTTGTGTGGTGACACGTTAGTTTCTTATGCTTTGAATTTAAGAACCAGATAAACCGAAAATTTGGTATCAATTCTTAGATATTTGAGTTAAAACCCTTCTAATATCGATTGGTATAACCCAAAGAAGCCGGTGTCTTGGTTTTTATGATATACCCTTTCCGTTATAGATTGTTTAAAACAGAAGAAATTTCTAAGTAGACTTAAAAAAAAAAATACAATTCAATCATCGGATTAGGATGGAAATTCATTTAATTACATATTTCTTTTTTACCGACTGTAGAGGTAATCTGACGTTGCTTTTCGTTTATGTTGTTCTTATTCATTCATTCATTTATTTCATTCATAAAAACAATTTACATTGTGTCGAATGTCTACATATGCGACCCATACACAAATATAAAGAACTGAGAATTTTATAGACATTTTATACATTATAAGCGAAATTTATATATGGTTTTATTTTATTTTATTTTTATTTTATTCTATCTCTACCATTTATTTCTAAGTTCGTAGACGGTTAGATTAATTCTCTTTTGAACACACTGATTTATCTTTAGGCGAAGACCGACATAGTCAAAGATCGGACAAATAAGTTGGAGGGGAAAAAAGGGAGACTTTTGCCCAACAGTGGGACACAATATACACAAAGAAAACTAATTACTAAGCCGGCGTTGTCGTATTAATAAAATAGGACGGTAGTTAAATATTTACCGTAGGTAAGTATTCGTTAAGGAAATAGTGAATTTAAAAAAAAAATGCCTGTACATAACTTTTCATGATTATTTTGAATCGTATGCTTGAAGAATCCATTTAGTTAAACAATGCGAGCACACCTAGGTACTAATAATTATTACGGATTGGCCGAAAGTGGTCTGAGCCGAATAGGAACTTCGACCGAAAGTTCGATTATTAACATTTTCGAACATAATAAGTGATATGTGAGAGAGTGTAATCTTTTGAAATATGTATAAAATCAAACCATATTATTCAGATTGTTATTGGGTGTGTTCTGGGTTACCGCATGTAGTCTGAATAAATAAATGGTTTATTATTATTATTATGCTTTTACATAAACTTTGGGTCTTGAGAACCCGGCCCTTCGGAAGACGTACGAGGGTCCATAGCCAACTCGCAGTGGCCCATTAGGAAACTTTAATGAAATGTTACACCTGTCGACGATTATCCCTGTAAATATTAAGTAAGTATAATCCCTAAGGATAACCCTCGGTTGGTTGGACTATTGCAAGATACAGAATACTAGCTTTCCGCCAGCGGCGTCGCCCGCGTGGAATTCGGATATATCGCGCTTTATACATTCTTCACTTTCGGGGATTAATTATCGTATCATTGAGCTTCTGCATATTCGTTTGCAATATAATATATTGTTTTAAACGGTACATAGCGCCATCTATCACCAAACTGGTATGACGCTAACAATATTTTTATCCCTCGGGAATATCAAATTTTTCCAGGATAAAAAGTACCCTATTATTTAATCCGGACTTCTAACTTTACGTCTGCAAAATTTCAAAGCAATCGGGTCTGTAGTTACAGCGTGAAAGCGGAACAAACACACTTTCCGATTTATAATATTAGTAAGGATTATTATAACAGATAAGCTATATTAATAATTTATTGTATAAAATGTTCCTCAATTGAAATGTGTTTCGGCCGAAACGGGAAGTCCGGTTAAACCGAATATTAAACGAATTTTGGCCCATCTCCAATGACTTTATCAAACGCTCCACAAACCAAGCCATAACTTATTTTTTTTTTTTATAAAAAATATGCTTTTGTTATTATGAAAAAAAAACCAAAAGGTCATCTCAATACCACGTAAAAAGATGGCCTTTCGTTACGCATAACGAAACGTATTTGAATAACGAATTTTTTAAACATTTTTCTATACACCTGGTATTTTAGTATCAAGAATAAGAACCTAAGATAACACTGTTATAACATCCACTTAATTTTTTATATTCGGACACAAACATCCCAATGAGAGAAGATGAAAAGAACAGGGAAGTATAGCAGTAGAGGAGGTCTATACCTATCAAAGGGTGATTCCAGGCTGAAATGATACAAACATTATGGTGGTTCGGGATATGAGGCGAATTGCTGCATAGTACAAAAACACATTCTCGTTGCAGCAGAGCTGAGAGGGTGAGGTACTGCACACTTCAGAGCTGTGATAAAGGTTTGTACTCTGCCTTAAGAGGGTAAGTAAGGTTCTAATTAGATTAATAAAAATGTCAAAAGTAAAGATAAATCACAATTAAGAGATGTTTATTGGAGATTGGCCAGAAAAGGTAATAAACATGAAAGAGTGGAAAGGGAAAGAAATTTTTCCAGCAATAGGAAAATACAGGTTGGAAAAATGCATAATGATCCACTTGGTGGACTAAGTGCGGAAACTAAACCCGTTACATAGAACAGGTTGAAAAGAAAAAACCCATCAACCTATTGGTGGACATGCTGGATTATGGCACAAAGAGACCTGTATCCCATCAGTGAGGGACAGTACAGGCTGATTATGATTTTCTCGGTGGTAGGCCATAACATCGGCTGCCAGCAGAAGTTACCACCCACCAGACAAAGTCTTGCCGGCATGATGTCTGGTGAAGCCGTACGGAGGACGGGTCTGAGCAGTTGTGTTGCGTTGTGTGGCGGGTACGATGCGCCAAATGTTGTTGTGTTGGAGGTTTGGTCGTGGAGTCTCCAGATCAATCTCCCTCTAGCGCAGCATCGTTTGGTCGTGTTGGTCTTGGGTTTAACATTGCATCACCTCGCTCAACTGCCGTCATCCTTCCTATTCCTAAGTTTTTTAAGTGAGTAGGCTTGATAAACTAGTGCGCTTTACCATCAACGATTGCATCACTGCTTACCATCAGGCAAGATTGCAGTCAAGCACTTGTTTATTATTATTAAAAAAAAAAAAATATATTGTTCTTCAGGATGTTAGGGTCAGACAACTGTGCAAAAAAAAAAATTGGTTCCTATTAGCAAAATAATTATATATGCTACTATGAACAGGACCAATTATTTTTATTTAGTACTGACATTGAAAAATTCAGTATCTTCAAAAAAGGGGTTCACTGACTTTTTTTAAATCCTTAATGTACTGTACAATAACTACCTAACTTTTTATTTTAACAACTCGTCTCAACAACAAGCCATTATAATGCCATTTAACTTCTTAATTAAATATTTTACACATTATGTACTTACATAAATTACCTTGACTTAAAACAAATAAATCATTATAATTTATGTGGAAAGCTTTAAAATTAACTAAGTTTTAAGTACATAAAATGAGATTTACTTCTCTGCTTAAGAAGCGGAATTTGCCTTAATGTTATCAATTGCTTATAAATTTATCTGTTGTAAAATATAAAGTAATGGTATGATTGGGAATTTATCTCTTAAGAGCAATATAAAAATAAAAAGAATATTTTTGTTGAAAAATACTTTTCAGAAACCTTATTTAATTCATAAATATTTACAGTTGTTTATACCCTATCTGAGGGAGTTCTATTTATAATGTATCAAAACACATAGGAATGTTCCAAAACAAAGAAGTTATATGGATCATGTGTTAATCTACAGCATCAATGAAAATTATAGGGAATTATTCTAATGCAAATAAAACCTGTTTGCTGACAATGACCCAAGCATACAGTAACAAAGAAACAGCTAGCAACAGTCAACTGTGAACCTATGTACATGCAATAACAATTAATTACGCACAATAGGCTCCATAATCTGTTGTGTGCGCCTAAGGCCTTAAACATAGAGAAAAAAAAATGCGCAATCAAGACCATGGCCTACATACGAATTACGAAATATCACCAGTCAGTATACACGGAAGAACACTGTGCTAACGTAACGCGCCTACCTACTAGTTTATCAACGCGTTATATATAGATACGTTGGCCCACGGAGACGTGAAAAGAATGCACGCTCCTTACCCAGACAAATAGGCAAAGGTCTACATCAATAAGAACCTTCAAATAAAATGTTATTAATAACTTTTCACGGGTGTATAACAAAGAAGTGGTAATAAAAACACACCCCATATTGATTTTATAAAGGGTCGTGACAATCAGCTGATGGCCTTACAGCTACTTATTTACATGGTGGCCCTCGAACGCAATAGGTTCTTTGTAATGACGATAACAAAGAAAGGATACAGTTTGATGACATCGGTGTCCATGCGTCGTTTCCCAGCGCTCGGTGACGACATCTTCGTGATCTATTACTAATAAATCACAATATCGAACACGAACACTAGAACTAACTCACACTAAACGCAGCGAAACCAATTTTTCGTCCACCAGCAGCAGTCAGAAAAATAACATTGTAGAAAAACAATGGACACAAACCATAGACTAAAATTTCGAAGATGATGTGTAATGAAAAGGATGTTGCCAGCTAGCAAAAGTAATAAACCTGCAGAAAACCAAGAATAATAGCTCAATGTATATGGTTCTTTATGATAGACAACGGCCATTCCAGAAGATTATGCGTCAAAAATTAAAAAGCATGCAAATTTGTCTATGCGTCATCATCAGCGAGACTTCGCGTGTGTGAATCAAAGAAGATTATTTTTAATTCAGTTATAATTATAGATTTCTTTTACATATACATCCAAAACTTAGTTTAAAAGACGCGTTTGTGGACTGCGACGCCCCGTCGGCGCGCCACGAATGCGGAAACATGTGTTTTGATGTGAACATCAAATCATGATACATGACAACAAATTATAATTTATCCGAGTTTACGTGTGTAATAACTGTTTGAAGGAGTGTTAGAGGGTTGTTGTCAGAGCTTAGGGTAAAAGTGATTACTGTAGTGGATTCATGTGGGGCTGGTGATAAGTGTTTTAATGCGGTCATTTCCGGTGTGTTAGTCGTGATGTGGGCGCCCCGGTGAAGACTCCTGCTAAATTGTTCTGACGTCCTGGTACAGCCATGGCGACCACAGGGATCGGGGTCTCTTTTGACCCTAATGATATGACCAGGTTAGCAAGGAAGATCACTAAAATAACCCTAAACACAACATTCTAATTTCCTGTTTCCCTTCATTATTTTCCTAATAAGGAAATACAAAGTACTACTAAATTTCGATAAACTAAACTAATAAACTAATGTTAGACATGTTTATTATAACATTATTAATTACTTCAAAATACTCCATGTGTTATTAAAACAAACATGCTCAAAATTACAATAATTCTGATATCTCCATTTCTGTAATTATAAAAACAACAACACAATTATTGTAAAATGGTTCTAAACCACAAATTTTAATGACACATAAAGGAAACATATATCAACAACAGTTTATTAATATGGTTTTCCTTTTAATTTAAATAAAAGGGCTTTTTCTATTCTAAAAATAGTATTATCAGAGCGCAAGCAGTGTCACTTGACACTCTTAGGTTAAACCTCGTACATGTAAAACTTGCTTGTGGCTGATGCAGCATGTCTTCTTCAATAGATCTGTACAATTTATTATCTCAACACTGCTTAATTAACATAGAAGAAAGAAAAATTAGTAAATTGATATCTGAAATCTCAGACTCACTTACATGGTAAGTTCTGTGTTTTTTAATAGTGTGGTTGTTTTCCTCTAAACTGTGTTCAGATTTATATGTTCTGTATTTAATACACATATATCCAATTCCTGGGTTAAATCAATGTATTTCTTTCATGAAATATGCCCATCAATTTTTTATTCTGTTTTAAAACAATATTTTAAGTGCCTACCTTGAATCTTTGATTTAGCTCCATTACATACATCTCGGTTATTAGATTATTGTCAATTTAAACAATCAAAATGAAACTTCAGAAATGAATTTGATTTTGATTCCTTTCAGCAAAGCAATGCCCAATAATGTTGTCAATGTTGGCTGTGATTTCAATCTATTAACAAACTTACCTACCACAGTCAACTGCTAGACTTAGGCTTCTCTCAGGCTGATCAGCAACATCCTGTTCTCTGCCTTCACATCCAGTCTCTCCCAGCCACCTTAAGGGGAACCCTATGCAATGTTTACCGATATGCTGTCTCAACTCTAGGAATGATATATCGGTATCCCTGGATCTTCAGATAATTTAATTTCTTATGTTATCAACTGAGATAGATATACCATATAAAGTATGGGTAATTATGCTAATAATTCTTCTATATCCTTTATTGTACCTAGCAACTGAAATGCATGTTAACAATATAAAGTCATATCAGTTAATCTACCACTGATAACAGTTCCATAAATAAAAAGACTACTACATTATTGTATGTACTTTATTAACCCTATTGAAATTTTACATATGAATGTAGATATATAAAATATGTCACAGTTGTGATTTTTTTATCTCTGGAACTTAGGAAGTACATATCTAAACTTATTGAAACTATAATAATAATTCTTAAATGTTTTACCTATGTTGTTTTTTTTTCTTTTTTTTTTTTCTTTTTTTTTAATTAAAAATCGTATATTATAAGGATTAAAAGTTAATAATAAAAGATAAGATAAAATATAAAATAGTCATGATAATAAAAATACTTCAAATCAGCTTCTTACGGAAAGAAAACTTTTCTAACTCCAAATTCTATGGAAATTTATAAGAACTATCGAGATTTAGACAGCAAATAGCATAAAATTGTTGTGCTGGGAGTGACATATTGACGGCGGGCTTTCTCCAGAGCATGTAAGAGTTGGTAGAAAAGTTTAATTAGATTCTGTTGAAGCTGAAAGAAAGATGAGTGAGCTCGTAAGACCTTTTCTCAGGTGTGGAATATAGGCTACTAAAAAACTGTTAAATTGCGACAGGGCAGTGTCTCGTCAGAGTCAGACTAGTAAGCTTATTTGAGTCAGTTTTTAATAGGCCGGAAGGAATTAACCCAAAGTCATTTGATATGTTCTGAATTCAAACCTAAATATGTTTTATGATGATAGATGAAAAATATAGTCCTCTTTATTATGTATACCATAAAAATTACAGAACATAAAAATGAGGATGAGAATAGGTTGTTTATCTTTAAACATAAACAAAACCTACTAATAAACCAACTAATATGATTATGCAAACAATACTTGTTAGACTTTGAACTGTGATTAGCAATACAAAAGTGGGCTTATTGATATTTGCTTAAATAAAACTTAGATTTAATTATTAGTCATCATCATCAAACTTTCTATCTTCCCACTGCTGAGCACAGCTCTCCTATAATAAAGAGAAGGATTGAGCGTAATCACCATGCTTGCTCAATGCGGGTTGGCGATTTGGGACTTAAAGTCCACAAGATATTTTTCATAACCTTGTGATCAGTCATTGCTGTCCAAGATATACTTAGTTTTATTAGTAGTTAGTAAAAACTAGCATTTGCCTTCAACTTGCCTGATAATCCAGGTCATGGTTTACCCGTGTGCTAAATTATATCTAAATCTTTTTAAGCCCGTTTAGATGGTAAGCGCAACCAACTCACTTTCACGTTATCACATTAGTTAGGATATCTTTTTTTGGATACCCTTAAGGCATTAGAAATTAAGGTGTTTGATTGTTCCTTATGCGATTTGGGAATAGGGAAATCCATTTTAGTAATTAAATTATTAAAATAGAACTTGTTTTTATTTAATTTTGTTGAGAAACCCAAAACTTTGTTATTAAGTGTTGCATTTTATATAATTGTGTGGAATATATGTATTATGTAAATATTTAACATTCATTCTATTTAAGTATAGGAATATTGATATTTAAAACTACATAATATATAATATGTAGATTTAGTACACAAATAGGGCAAAACTTGAGTACTTACATAAAAATTAAATACATTAAGTTACGAACAATTATCCATCTGACGAGACTTCTCAAAGGCATGCGACCAAATAATTAGGTACAGCTGAATGGATCGATACATCTGGTTTTAAAGCTTTCCACAGTCCATCCGTGGACAGGTGATCAAAGTTTCGGACGTCTAACAACCCTTGACTTACTTCTTTTTTTCTTACTCCTCCGCTATTCTTTTCTGATTAATTTCGTTGCGGGACCCAAGACAGTTGAAACGTTTCTCCGGGACTCGTCGAGCTTCATTGCTCGGCGTTTTTCTGGCGGTCTCCACTGTTGATTCTGGCTTTCAGGAGTTGCAGTGGGTTGGGAACAGTGTGGCGGGTTTTGTCCAAAAAAAAAAAAAAAAAAAAAAAAAAAAAAAAAAACCCTTGACTACTGTAAAAGGCCAAACCCGAAACCCAATTGTTAACGTGCTTCACGAAGTAGAGAAGGGTTTTAATCTTTGATATACAGTATGTTAACTAACAGAGGGCGTTCCCGTTAACCCGAAATAGTATAGCATACTTACATGCTAAAAAAAATATTTCCATTCGAAAACAAATTTTTTCTTAAATTTTTCCAATAAGAAAATATTCAATAAAAATTTTAAATTGACATGTAAAAGAAACACACTGTACACGCGAACTTGAAAGACGGCAAGGTCGCAATTTGTTTATGATACTACGCTACTATTTTGATTTAAAACAGGAGGTTTCAAATTTATTTCCAATTAGAATTTTTTTTTATTCGGATTTTTTTATGCTTATTTTTCTATGCTGATATTTTTATTTTAATCTATTAATGATATATATTAACGAGTTTAAGGGAACGCCCTCTGTTATTTAACATACTGTATAATGTAGGATCAGTGATCACCCATCCTCGGACCGACCGCGATAAAACTAGCATAACCTTCGATCGACCAATGCTACATTATTTACCTACCTAATTTATTTACAAATATAACGGAATTGACAGCCTCCGTGGCGCGCGCACGCCACACGCCAGAGGCGCGGGTACGATCCCGCGCATGCATGAATATGAAATCAAAATAAAAAAATCAGAAGTCGTTTATTCAAATTTGTCTGCGTCAATATTACATAAGACATGAATATTTGCACTGGTCTGGTCGTGCCTCGGAAAGCACGTTAAGCCGTTGGTCCCGGTTGCCACACGAACATCTAGTGGCAGTCGTTACGGGCATTATGGGGCCCTCAGAAGTCCAACCATTGATCTAACTGCAATGATTCGATATCGCCTTCGGGTTGTGGAGGTCAGACGGCAGTCGCCTCGTTAGACTAGTAAAGCGGACCCCAGACTCTAAAGCTGAAAAACTTCGGATACCACTGGGATTAACGCTGAGATGATGATTATGACAGGGAATTAAATAAGCATCACTATTAGTACTTTACCTTGCAATTTTCACAACTCACTAAGAGTAATTAGCTCAAAAACATCTTGTATTGAGATAACAAAAAAAAATTGTTGGTAATTAGCAACTAACTAGAATGACCTTCAACAGTTCTGTAAGTGACACCATTTACTCCTAGCCTAGTTTTAAATTCTACTTCCTTGGTGTGGGAAGAATTTTAGGAAAACTATAATTATTTTGATTCATAAAATAAGTGAAGGAAAACTAGATTTTAAGTCAGAAATCGCCAACCCGCATTGAGCAAGCGTGGTGATTACGATCTATTCTTCTCTGTTTGAGAGGAGACCTGTGCCCAGCAGTGGGTCGATAAAAGGTTGATGATGATGATGATAAAATAAGAAATATAAAACAAACTTCTGAACTAAAATTGAGGTCACAAGAAGGTTATGGAGATGAAATGCTGATGCATGAAAATACACATGTTTGCTAACCAATAAATGATTTGATTTGATTGGCTGATTTAGGACTTTATATTCAAAAATGTATGCTTACTATTAGTTAACTTTAAGCAACGTTTATGAATAGAGGGAATAATTAGTAACTTTTTATTTTTTTAACATTGCAAATCAAATCAAATTGGTTATTGCAATCCATAATGTACAGTTACGGGTGGTAAATATAAATATAATAATATAATATTGGAAACAATTATAAATAAAATATAAATATAATAATATAATATTGGCGACCAGCTGTCCCAGGGTGGTGTCGGGTTTATTGTCCACAGGTCCCTCGTGAACAACGTGGTTAAAGTCGGGAGCCTTTCGACTCGGGTGGCGTACCTTGTACTGAGAATAACAAAACGATATTCGTTAAAGGTTATACAGGTCTACGCCCCGACGTCTAAACACTCTGACGATGAGGTGGAGGCTATGTATGAGGACGTTAGTAGAGCCATACATTCCTCCAAAACCCACTATACCGTTGTCATGGGAGACCTTAACGCAAAACTGGGCATGCGAGAGGCGGACGAGACGAAAGTGGGGCAATTTGGAGTTGGAAATCGGAATCCCAGAGGTCAGATGCTAGTGGATTTCATGGAAAGGGAAGGACTCTTTGCGATGAATTCTTTTTTCAGGAAACCATTGCACCGCAAGTGGACCTGGCTCAGCCCCGATGGTCAGACCAAAAACGAGATAGACTTCATAATGTCAACGAGAAGGCAAGTGTTCAACGATGTCTCCGTGATCCATGCGGTAAAAACCGGGAGTGATCACCGTATTGTTAGAGGCATCTTGAACCTCAACGTTAGGCTCGAACGCTCTCGACTTATGAAGTGTACGCTCCGTCCAGCGTCAACACAACTCCAAAACCCCGAGAGCTTTCAGATCGAACTACAAAACCGCTTCGAATGCCTCGGTGAATGCGTAGATGTGGACGACTACAACAACAGGTTTGTGGAGGCTCTCCAAACGGAAGGGTCTAAGTTCTACAAAACCCTCCGTTCAAAAGGACAGAAGAAGATCTCCGGTCCCACCCGCCGGCTAATGGAAGAAAGACGGGAGGTGATCTTAAAATCCCCTGATGACGCTTCGCGCATCAGATGCCTTAACAGACAGATCTCAAAGTCTCTGACTCGCGATATACGCCAATTTAATACAAATTGTATTAAAGAGGCTCCAAAGTGTTCGCACGAGAATTGTCTGTTGGACAGAGTCTACTTGCGAAGCTGAAGACTGGGGATGGTAGGATCGTCACTTCCAAGCCCGAGCTTTTGGGTGAGATGGAGAAATTCTACGGAGAGTTATACACATCAACACACGCACCTGTTGTAAGCCTGGCTAATGATCCTAGAGCTAGACTAACCCGACACTACACCGACGATATCCCGGACGTCAGCCTGTACGAGATTGGTATGGCCCTGAAACAGCTCAAGAACGATAAGGCGGCTGGAGATGATGGAATTACGGCTGAGCTTCTGAAAGCGGGTGGCAAACCGGTTCTTAAAGCGCTTCAGAAGCTATTTAATTCCGTCATTCTTAAAGGCGAAACGCCTAAGGCGTGGCACAGGAGCGTGGTGGTTTTGTTTTTCAAAAAAGGTGACAATACCCTCCTGAAAAACTACAGCCCGATATCCCTCCTGAGCCATGTCTACAAGCTGTTTTCTAGGGTCATCACGAATCGTCTCGCTCGCAGGTTTGACGACTTCCAGCTTCCCGAACAAGCAGGCTTCCGAAAAGGCTTTAGCACCATAGACCACATTCATACGCTGCGGCAAGTTATACAGAAGTCCGAGGAGTATAACAAACCACTATGCTTGGCGTTTGTGGACTATGAGAAGGCCTTCGATTCGATTGAGACTTGGGCGGTGCTACAGTCTCTCCAGCGGTGCCAAATTGACCATCGATACATTGAGGTGATAAAGTGTTTGTACAAAAACGCCACCATGTCAGTCCGTCTCCAGGATCAGGACTCGAAACCGATCCAACTGCAGCGTGGAGTGAGACAAGGAGATGTCATATCTCCTAAATTGTTCACTGCTGCGTTGGAAGATGTCTTCAAGCTCCTGGACTGGAAAGGACTTGGCATCAACATCAACGGCGAGTACATCACTAATCTCCGTTTCGCAGATGATATCGTGGTCATGGCTGAGACCCTGGAAGACTTGGGCAAAATGCTCAATGACCTCAGCAGAGCTTCCCAACAAGTGGGTCTAAAAATGAACATGGATAAGACGAAGATCATGTCGAACTCTCATGTCGCACCCACTCCAATTGTAGTTGGTTGCTCTGCACTCGAAGTTGTTGACGAGTATATATACCTGGGACAGAAAGTCCAACTAGGTAGGTCCAACTTCGAGAAAGAGGTGTCTCGGCGAATCCAGCTCGGTTGGGCAGCGTTCGGGAAGCTACGCTACATCTTCTCGTCGTCCAAGATACCACAGTGTCTCAAGACTAAAGTCTTTGACCAGTGTGTGTTGCCAGTGATGACTTACGGAACTGAAACGTGGTCGCTCACAATGGGCCTCATACGAAGGCTCAGAGTCACACAAAGGGCAATGGAAAGAGCTATGCTAGGAGTTTCTCTGCGTGATCGAATCAGAAATGAGGAGAATAGAATAGAATAGAATACTCTTTATTATGTACACCATATAGATTACAAAAACATAAATATAAAATTTTTACAAAGGGTGACACAATGGGCGGTCTTATCGCTAAGAGCGATCTTTTACAGACAACCTTTGGATGGAATAGTAAGGGGAAGGAGAGGGAAATAATGTAGGTAGTCTACAGTGTACTATTTACAATTTTACATAGTTTATATAATAAATATACACGTTAAGTGTATCATACTAGTCCAATAAATACTTATATACATCTAATTAATAAAAATCATACAAAAGCAAATAAAAAATAATGACATGTTTAAAGAGAGAGGAAATGCTTTTTGGAGAGGAGATCCGCAGAAGAACCAAAGTCACCGACATAGCTCTGCGAGTCGCTAAACTTAAGTGGCAGTGGGCAGGGCACATTGCTCGTAGAACCGATGGCCGATGGGGCAGCAAGGTTCTGGAGTGGCGACCACGTACTGGAAGACGCAGCGTAGTGAGACCCCCAACAAGGTGGACCGATGACCTGGTGAAGGTCGCGGGAAGCCGATGGATGCGGGCAGCACAAGACCGGTCATTGTGGAAAGCCTTGGGGGAGGCCTTTGTCCAGCAGCGGACATCTATAGGCTGAGGAAGAAGAAGAAGAAGGAAACAATTATGGACCCCGTTGGGCACAGCAAGTTTTAAATAAGTAGAGAGAGGAAGAGCGCTTCATGTTTCCATTTATTTATTTAGTTATATATATATATTTTATATATTGCCCCCACTAAGATTTAGTCCTGTATAATAGGTGGGTTTACAAACATTAAAACTCACATACACAAACAGCCAGACCAGGAACAAACCTGTGGGCCATACAAATATTTGTAATCATCATCATCATCATCCTTTTTTATCGTCCCACTGCTGGTTACACAAAGACACGGATGTGATTAGAATAGTACCAACCCATATCCTCCCGTGGGTGTCGTAAGAGGCTACTAAGGGAACTCTCACCAGGGAAACCCGCCACACTGTTCCCAACCCACTGCAACTCCTGAAAGCCAGAATCAACAGTGGAGACCGCTAGAAAAACGCCGAGCAATGAAGCTCGACGAGTCCCGGAGAAACGTTTCAACTGTCTTGGGTCCCGCAACGAAATTAATCAGAAAATAATAGCGGAGGAGTAAGAAAAAAGATATTTTTTCCACTTCCCTCCATAATAAGCAGGAGACAGAATAGAACTAGGCCAATCGGCACAAAGGGACATTCTTGCAACTGGGAGAAGCCCAGATTGCCAAGCACCACGGAATAACATTTGATCAAGTTAATGGGTCCTAAGTAGGTATTTGCTGTTACAATTGATTCCAATAATAGGTATGGCAAAAGCGCCTGAACGCACGGAAATTAGTTCTAGTTTCAACAAGGTCCGTATAATAAACAACTCCGGATGTAACTTGTACACTATCCAACATAATATTGCGTTCATTCTGCCAAAGAATACACTCCCACAAGATGTGATGTGCGGACTGTTCAAATTCACAGTTCGATGTAGAACACTGACACAAAGGCGAAGGAACAAGTTCACCAGCTCTCACCAGGGAAGTGGGTAGGAGTGCTTCTCCTGTGGAATATCGAATTACTGCGATCCCCAACTCGTCAGCCAAGCGTGGGTTATTATGGCAACACCAACCCCCCCCAAATCTAATGGAAAACCTTGGGGAAAGCCTTCTACCAGCAATGGACCTCTATAAGCTGAAGAAGAAGAAAGACTCCATAACTTGGTATAAGGGCAATAGATTGATGATGGTATTATTTCTGTCAACAGCTGGTACTTCAGGGAACTTTCCCGCGCCGAAGCGACGAGGTTACTCCTCAATGAGACGGAGAGTGGCGTGTTCCTCGTCAGGGATTCAAAGACTATAACTGGAGACTATGTGTTATGTGTCAGGTTAGTGATGCACTTCTTTAATGAGAAATTATCTAAGGCGCGCTATAAGAATCCATACTAATATTATAAATGCGAAAGTAACTCTGTCTGTCTGTTACGCTTTCCCACCTAAACCTCTCCTGAGAAAGAACATAGGCTACCTTTTATCCCGGAAAAATTTGATATTCCAGAGGGAAATCTAAAAAGCGTGATATAACCGACCTCCACACGGGCGAAGCCGCGGGCGGAAAGCTAGTCTAACAATATTTTATGAACATACTAAGTTTGGTCTATCAAGAGACTGATTTCCTCGTGCAGTAGGCCTAGTATGAGTTTTCATTACGAGACTCGATCGTCGATATCGAGCGCGTTTGACTCATCGATTGGTCCGCTTCAAGGTTGTAAGAACTCTCAACCAATGAGAGCGCCAAACGCGCTCGATATCGACGATCTAGTCTCGTAATAAAAACTCATACTAGGCCTACAGAAAGCTTTACATTGAGATCCTTAAATTTAGTAGTTTGTCTCAGGAAATGGCCTCCCTGTTACTTCAAAAGATATCCGATTTCTATCAAGTTTTGCGCAGCTTTTAGCGTTGAGCAAGCCTAGTTTCTTCTAATTTGATTCAGAACTAGAAGAAGTCGAGAGTAAGCCTGTAAATCTCTCTTTCACTGCACAATTTTTAATCGTATCTTTAATCCACCTTATCCAAATTCCAGAGAAGATGATAGAGTCTCCCATTACATAATAAACCGCGTCGTGTCAGCTGACGGCACGATCCGGTTCCGTATAGGAGATCAGCTCTTCGCGGACATGCCAGCTCTCTTGGCGTTCTACCGACTTCACTACCTGGATACGACGCCGCTCGTGCGGCCTCTGCCACAGGCGCTGGCGAAGGTGGCTGCACCGCCGCCGCAGCAACCACATCAGGTTCTGGAGCTGGTCATCGCAAAATTTGACTTTTCTGGCAATGTAAGTAACACCTATTTCTGTATGTGTTAATAAAAAAGAAGAGTTTGTTTATTTGTGCGACTAAAAGCTACTACAATCTGTCAAATTTATTAGATTTTCAACTTTATGGCTTTAGGCTCAATGTTGAGTGGGAATATTTGACAGTTTCGGGTAGCTTGACTTGCTGTCGTCCGTACATTTTATAGCACAGTTTTTGAAGAAAGCTACTTATCCTAAAAAAAAATTTCTGTTTTGTTACTTGACGTCATTATCAGATTTGACAGCCTCCGTGGCGTAGCGGTAGCGGACGCGGCCGCTGCGCAAGGTGGCGCGGGTTCGATCCCCGCACAGTGCAAATATTTGTATGCATGAATATGAATATTTGCACTGGTCTGGTCGTGCCTCGGAAAGCACGTTAAGCCGTTGGTCCCGGTTGCCATACGAACATCTAGTGGCAGTCGTTGCGGGTTGTTGGAGCCCTCAAAAGTCCAACAATTGGTCTAACTGCAATGCTTCGATGTCGCCTTCGGGTTGTGGAGGTCAGACGGCAGTCGCTTCACGGAAAATGTCGAAGTTTAGCCATATCAGCAGTTGGACTGGTAAAGCGGACCCCAGACTCCAAAGCTGACAAGGCTTCGGATGCGACTGGGATTAACGCTGGGATGATGATGATGATGACTTGACGTCATTATCAAGGGCAGTTTGAGTACTTAATTTATGTGGCCTACCTAATTACCCTTTCGGTATTGTTCGGCGACTTGTTGAACTCCTTAAGGGGGGACTCTAGTGCCGAGGAATTTGGAAAATAGGTATTGAAGAAACTATTGCCGTCGCGCTGCTTCCAACCTTTCCCCGTAAAGTGCGAAAGGGACAGTCGGAACTCAGGCTGATTTTACCTACAAAAACGTTGACCAAAAGATTTTTCGTATTCCGCTGTTTTCTTTTTCAAAAATTACTGATCTCAATAATTTTTATATCAAAATTTATAGGAAATCTATATCTATGCTTCTTTTATTTTCTTTTTTGCCAAAAACTTATCACGTTTGTCTAATAGTCGTCTGAACATCGCAGTAAAATGGGTTATTTTTCGGGATTTTGAAATATCATATTTCTTTTATTGATTAAATTTCGGAAAAAATCAAATGATAGGGGCACGTATAATCACGTAAAATTGTAGAAAAAAAAACAATTGCTCTAAAAGCGTTATCCACGAAGAAAACAGCGGAATACGTTTGTACAGAGAAAGCACCACTAGATTCCCCTCTTAAGATTTGAGTTGAGCTGCACGATGTGTTTTTTTTTATGTTACAAGCTAATGCTTGACTGCGATACCGCCTGATCGTAAGCAGTGATGCAATCGTTGGTGGTATACTAGTTTTTTATTTCTGAAAAATGCGTGCACTAACTGGAGAGGTCCTCTCAGTCTGTGTGGTTTTCCTCAAAATTTGTCTGGACTCTAAAAGAGATCGTGGCTTTGGTTGAAATTCGGCATATACAGGATGCATTTCGGGGAGTGTGCGATGGAATTGCATGATTTAATTCCCCCATCTCCGTTCCACCAGCGGACGACCCGTCGTACGGCTGGTTTCCACCCTTACGTTGTTAACACCTCTACGATCCGGACGAAGCGTTTCGGCTCCTCCTTTATACCGCGTACATCGAGGGACTGGAATAATTTGCCAGCGGCGGTGTTTCCGTCGGACTACAATTTGAGTGTCTTCAAGGCTAGAGTGAATAGGCTCTTAATAAACTAGTGCGCTTTACCATCAACGATTGCGTCACTGCTTACCATCAGGCAGGATTGCGGTCAAGCGCTAGTTTATAATATACAATATGTAAAGAAAACCCTGTCCGACCCATAAGGATAATAAAGGTTAGTAAACACTTGACCAAATATAATATAAAATTTTACATAATCATCACAGTAACAATAATAATGAATTTTGAAATAATCTTTTTTTCCCGGGTATTAATTCCAATTTCCCCGAAATTTGGTCATTTTTAAAAAACTGACAACACCATTTGTAACGGAGCGAATAGCGATGCGACCACGTGCCGCATGCCCCGCCCCGGGGCGGGGCTATCGGGTTGTCTACCGCACATGCATTAAGTTACCACGCTTTTTCGAAATAATATTTATTTTTTTTGGGGGATTTTTTTTTAAGTTTAGCCCAGCTTTGTAGGCATTATTAGAATCAGTTAACGATACCTAACAATACCTTCACGGATCGGACAGGGTTTTCTTTACATATTGTATAAAAAAAATAAATAAAAAAAAAATACAAAGATGGTTTATAACCTGCACCCTAATTGTGTAGTCTGACTCTATTGCTATTGCAGCGGTACCTACAAACGCCAAAAATAAAAGCAACGCGTTATAGTGACGTCACACGAATTCTACATCTCTCAATCAGAGTTTACCGTGCAACTAGCATACATACAACTTCCCAATTTCAACCGTTGGGCAAGTGCCCGCCAGACATAACACCCGTCTGGTAGGAGGACCCTCCTTTTTCTATGGATGATGAGTGAACTTAAATATAAATAAATAAATACGGACAAATCACACAGATTGAGCTAGCCCCAAAGTAAGTTCGAGACTTGTGTTATGGGATACTAACTCAACGATACTATATTTTATAATAGATAAACATCCAAGACCCAGGCCAATCAGGAACAGATCGTTTTCCATCGTGACCTGGCCGAGGATCGAACCCGGGGCCTCCACGTCGCAGGCAGGCGTGTTGACCGCTGCGTCACGGAGGTCGTCTAACTTTACATCCTGTTCCTTATGCCTCCACATTATCAATTTGAATCATTCTGAAACCATTGCTAATCCATTGCTCCATTTGATCGGAAAGTGTGTCTGCTCAACAAAGTAAATAACGCAATGAATGTTTTTGAACTGTCAAAATGAAACCCATTGCTACTGATAGTGTGGTACGTAATTACCCAGCTGGGCTAACATATTATATAGTTTTCATCCGGATATTCCCACGGGATCGGAAACTTATGCGGGTTGAACCGCGAGGCTCAGCTAGTTACTAATAAATACGCAGTGCAGTTATGGTTGTCACTACACCACACTGCTAGACTCCGTCTTGTCATCATCATCATCATCAGCCTCTACTCGTCCACTGCTGGACATAGGCCTCTTCCATGGCATGCCAACAAGTTCGATCCTGAGCAGTTCTCCGCCAGCCACTACCAGCCACCTTTTTAATGTCGTCGCTTCATCTCGCCCAAGGGCGTCCTACGCTACGTTTGCCGAGACGCGGTCTCCACTCGAGAACTCGTTTATCCCAATGGTTATCGGTCCTGCGGCATATGTGACCAACCCATTGCCAATTCAGCTTGCTAATCCTCTCAGCTATATCGATGACTTTGGTCCTCTGTCGGATCACCTCACTTCTGAACGGTCCTTTAGAGAGACGCGTAGAATAGCCCGCTGTGTGGCTTTAAACTTATGGACTAGTCTGACCGTTAGTGTCCACGTCTCAGCTCCGTAAGTCATGACGGGTAGGACGCACTGGTTGAAGATTTTAGTCTTCAAACATTGGGTATGGGCGACGAAAACTCCGTCTTGTACTGGCCTTTTTTGTTTGGTATGGGAAATCGTCAAATGACCTCCCGCTCTCGGCGGAGCGGAATGGCGTGTCAGACTTTTACTGACTTAAACCCACCCGTGTTTCTTCACTTGCCTGTGCGACGGCCAGGGCCACGGTTTTTTTTTTAACCAACCCGCACCCTGACCCAGACGGCATCGGTCTTCGGGGACCCCATCATTTAGTGCTGACATATCTTTGAGGCGCGCGTGAAACACAACGCACCGTCGACCCGGGCCTGGTCCTTACCGAGCAGCGAGCTGCCCACTGCTCACCGACCGTAAGCCTGCGCATCTTGTACTGGCCTAACATAATGGTCTAACACATTAACTTTTATACAAAAGACTTATAATAGTATCAAAAGTAATGGTACTTATAGCATGCCATGGGAACGTATTTGGAAGTCAACAATAGAACCATGAACTTTTATGACAGGTGTCAATCGAATAGTTTATTTTAGGCGCTTTATTTGTAAGCATTATGTTACAATCGTATTCGAGATGTTACAAATACAGGTTGTTTATTTCGTCGCTTGCAATGTTAAAGCTGATGCCCAGACCTGTCAAATTAAGGTCACACCATAGACAGTTTAGACGCGATTAAAAACATGGCTACTAAAAAGGCGCCAAATTAAGTCAGGTGCGAACTGATTTGACAGGACTAAACTGATATTTATCTTCTGTCCTTTTCTTTAAGAAATAGAAAGAAAAAGATGGCACTATTTTTTTTAATAATTATAAACTAGTGCTTGACTGCAATCCCGCCTGATGGTAAGCAGTGATGCAATCGTTGATGGTAAAGCCCGCTAGTTTATTAAGCCTATTCACTTAAAAAAACTAAGGATTAGGAAGGATGACGGCAGTTGAGCGAGGTGATGCAATGTTAAACCGAAGACCAACACGACCAAACAATGCTGCGCTAGAGGGAGATTGATCTGGAGACTCTCCACGACCAAACTCCCGACACAACAACATTTGGCGCATCGTACCCGCCACACATCGCAACACAACTGCTGCAAGACCCGTCCTCCGTACGGCTTCACCAGACATCATGCCGGAACACGACGAATCGCTTGGCGGCAAGACTTTGTCTGGGGCACTGAACTTAGTTTAGTTTGTGAACAAGACAACTTGTGCCAATATGTCCCGTTCTTTCTTTTTGATATAATAAAACATTTTCGATCCGTACTAGTAGTTGCAGTTGCGTAATTCTATGTTCGATTAAAGGGGTCTAAACGGAAGTAAAAAAAGTTTTAATTTGTAAATATTAATATAGTCTTAGTAATATCACAGTCTAAACATCATACAGTCGTCCGACGAAGACGTCTAGACAGAGCAATCGTGCGGGGTGTGAGGGACGAGACGCGGGTAAGCGGCGCCCGAGCTCCGAACAAAACGATGTTCGTAGCTCGGTATCTATCATTAAAGGCTAACGTGTGTTTGTTTTTTATTTGTTTGTTTTATAATTTGATATGAGTGTCAATTTTGAGTATAATTGGGGTGCTTGTTACGAAAAAGCCACTCTTTTTGAAATCCAAGATGGCGGACGCCAATTTAAATGTGTATTACGTAATATGATATGGGTGTTAATTCCGAGGTGGATTGGGGTGCTGGTTACGAAAATGCCATCTAAATAACTTAAATCTGTCTCGAGTTGTTCCCTTAGTAAAAATAGCAAATTAATGAAATATAATACAGCTATCGATGTTGATCTGCAATAAATAAATAATTTCATAAATATTGTTTATTTGTGACAACCCTGGCCGATGCGTTACTGTCTAGACGATGTCGGCATTTTACACGGGATCAAAGGCGTCGACCTACTGTATGATTTTTATACTGTGGTAATATTAGGGTAGGATCCGGGTAAAATCCAAATAATAGCCCGGGCAATAGCAAGGTATTACATGGTACTAATAATTATAATAAATCGTCAGAATATTTTATGTTGTTAACACTCACATACTGCATAGGCAAAAAAAAAAAAAAAAAATCAGTCGTGAACTAAAATGTCCTAAAAATCCAGAATTTCCTACCCAGATTTTTAAACATACCTATGACTAATACTGTCGTAAATAAAACTATGTCTACAAACAAGGAAGTGAGATGTCTCATCGTAAAAACCAGGTTGTAGACCTGGAATGGAATGTTGGTGAATGTTTTTTCTAATATTAGCTTCCATAGTAACGCTGCCGGTGACGCTCTGACTAACTGCTGCAATCATATCGAGTTACGTTCTATTAAAAGGTTATCGGCTGAAGGACTAGTTTGTACGTTGACGCCCTCAAAAGTCCAAAAATTGGTCTAACTGCAATGCTTCGATATCGCTTTCGGGTTGTGAAGGTCAGATCGCAGTCACTTCACGGAAAATAATGAAGTTTAGCCAAAATCAGCAATTAGACTGGTTAAGCGGACCCCAGACTACAAAGCTGAAAAGCTACGGATGCGACTGGGATTAACGCTGAGATGATGATGATGGTGTGTGAAATTCGGTTGCTGGGGTCGCTTTAGACAGTTTTATTGCCAGTACTCTGCTTGACACGGACTTCAAACCAAGTACCCCACACTTGACAGTTACTTGCGGCTGCTTGTCGAAAGACTTGTCTTTTTTCTCTCCAGTAGGTACTCCCAACCCGAATGATATACAATAGAATACTCTTTATTATTTATTTATTTAAACTTTCGCACAAAGAAAATGTACAGAGGCGGACTTAATGCATTAGGCATTCTCTACCAGTCAACCTCGGGTGGTGAAGAGACTAGATGGCAGGTGCTTTAGTTACGGTACAATGGACAGGAAAAGAAAAACTCATAACACTATCTAAACAAATACTTAAATAAGCTTTATACATATACAAACTATTACTATATATATACTTATAATATATACAAAAATAAAACTTGTAAGAGAGGTGTTGAGATGACCCTACCCTAACCATTCGCAAAATAACTCTGCAATTTCCGCTTAAATGCAAACCGACTAGTCGCCATCCTGATATCAAGAGGAAGCGCATTCCACAAAAGAATTGACTGAATATGAAATGAAGAGTGAACAAAGTCAGAGGTATGAGAAGGACAGAGTAAGAGAAGATTATTAGAAGAACGGACGGAACGGATGACAACTGGTCCAGCTACCCGATACTAACAAATACTCACAATCAAACTTGAGGCTTAATGATTAAGCGATAAAGTTGAAAATCTAATAAAGAAATTTGTCAAATTTTAGTAGCTTGATGTACTGTTTCCCGAGACGCGATCTCGACTCGAGGACTCGTTTACCCCAACGGTTTTCGATTCTGCGGCATATGTGACCAGCCCATTGCCACGTCAGCTTGCTAATCCTCTCAGCTATGTCGGTGACCTTGGTCCTCTGTCTGATCACCTCATTTCTGATGCGGTTCTTTAGAGAGACGCCCAACATAGCCCGCTCCATAGCTCGCTGAGCGGCTTTAAACTCTCTCCCTCTCTGACCGTTAGTGACCGCGTCTCGGCAAACGTAGCGTAGGACGCCCTTGGGAGAAATGGAGCGACGACATCAAAAAGGTGGCTGGCGGAGAACTGCTCAGGATCGAGCTTGTTGGCGTGCTATGGAAGAGGCCTATGTCCAGCAGTGGACGAGAAGAGGCTGATGATGATGTGCTGTTACTGTGTACCATATAAATTACAGAACATAAATATGGAGATTTTACAAAGGGTGACACAATGGGTGGTCTTATCGCTAAGAGTGATCTTATACAGGCAAGATATAAAGCGTGTTCTTGCAATTTAAACTTCTGCATTACTATTTCCACGTATTTATAACGTAATAAGATATAAATAATTCGGAACTCATGTGAGTTTATGGCAGATGTTATGTTTATCTTATGCTTTGCTATTATGCCGCGGGGATAGTTATGACATTACTAGCTGCGCCTCGCGGTTTTACCTGCGTAATTTTAGATCCCGTTGGAATATCAGGAAAAAAATACGTATAATATAAACCATCTGGTTGCCAAATTTCATCCAAATCGGTTAAGTAGTTGAGGTGTGAAAACGGAACAAACAAACAAACATCCTTACACATCTATACTAATCCATACTAATATTATAAATGCGAAAGTAACTCTGTCTGTCTGTTACGATTTCCCGCTTAAACCTCTCAGCCGATTTTGATGAAATTGGCACAGACAATCTTTAGACCCTGAGAAAGGACATACCTTTATTTATTATAGGCTACCTTTTATTGAAAAACTTGATATTCCCGAGGGAAATCTAAAAAGCGCGATATAACCGAATTCCACGCGGGAGAAGCCGCGGGCGGAAAGCTAGTATACATATTAAGCTGAAGAGTTTCTTTGTTTGAACGCACTAAACCACAGTAGACAGACAGAACAGTAGATTATCTATGGCCGCCCGCCGCGTTATTTGCCTACTCTTGCGTTGATGCCCAGGGTTGTCTATTGAGCTTTATGTCCCATTTAGCTAAAAGTAAAAGTGGTGGTAACCTTAAGCGTTAGTCGGTCACATCTTACTATAATTTTATTGAGTTAATGTCATGATTAAAACCTTAAGCGTTAGTCGGTCACATCTTACTATAATTTTATTGAGTTAATGTCATGATTAAGACGCCATATTTGTATCAAATAATACGTAAGACAATAGAAAAAAAAAATTAGTAATTTGCAGTAGTAGGTAATTATTGTGAAATTGCCCTTATTACACTCATCAACATCATCTCAGCGTTTATCCCGGTTGCATCCGCGACTTTCGCGTTGGAGCCCGGGGTCCGCTTAAATAAATTGCCCTTATTACACTATACGCGACAAATACGTTTACCTAAACGATATTTCGTAGTCAATCCTCTGTTTTATAAGAAAACTAGGCTTCTTAAAATAAACTTTAGCTCTAAACATAGTATTCAGGAAGTACATTTGGGAATACATTTATATGGAAAAATACGACTCGGATACGCTCTTAATAAAGCAAAGAAACTGTAAAATAAACAATACTAATATTTTCTAATAAGATATAAGTATAAATAGGTACTTATATTTCTGGTTCAGTAGGAATGATGAAGAATGATAAGTCCGGGTTTGCGAAATCGTTATTGAGGCACACGAAAACACTACAATATTTTTTACCCCTTTTTGTAGTCACGATACTCGTAATAATTCGAAACTCGTAATAAATTATGGTAAGTGGCCGGCGAGAGTTGACGAACGCGAGCGGTCATTTAATATACGCGCGTGCTCACAGTCACGCGGCACAGCCCGTACTGCCCCCATGTTATGCCATCCTATATTATGCCAGCGTGTGCGTGAAATCGCGTACCGACACGGCACACGGCGCGCACGCAAACATTCAAACCGAGAGCGGCTCGTTTGTATGAAGATGTTTTACTGTTCGTCTACTGTGACTAAACTCAGGAACGTCTGGGCGATTTGAAATAAAAATTCTTCTTGCGTTGGATAGCCCATTCATCCAGGAAGGCTTTGGGCTATATATTATCACGCTGCGACTAATAGGAGCAGAGCATAACAAAAATTTAAAATGTATGCTGTATATTTTGGGGTGAAAATAAAATGTTCAAATAACCCCACGCGCACGAAGTCGCGGGCGGCCGCTAGTTTATAATATTAGTGAGGATGACTGACGCACTGTAAGTCGCGGGATCGGAACCCGGTTCGCGAAAGAATTTGTTTGCCCTAAACATAAATCAAGGTCGGGATGTGGTAAACAAATCATTTGTTTGTGGATGCCAATTTAGATTTTATGATTGTGCAATGTTTTCTTAAACGGGTTAGAACTCGTGATAGTAATGACTCCCACGCGTCTCTGTTTATGTTCCATGTTGGTTGGATCGACTTTAAGTCTTTTTTTATTTATAATTATAAACTAGTGCTTGACTGCAATTCCGCCTGATGTTAAGCAGTGATGCAATCGTTGATGGTAAAGCGCGCTAGTTTATTAAGCCTATTCACTCAAAAAAACTCAGTAAATAGGAAGGAAGACGGCAGTTGTGCAAGGTGATGCAATATTAAACGACCAAGATATTGCGCCAGAGGGAGATTGATCTGGAGACCCTCCATTACCAAACTCCCGACACAACAACATTTGGCGCATCATGCCCGGCACACATCGCAACACAACTGCTCAGAACTGTCCTCCATACGGCTTTACCAGACATGATGCCGGAACACTACGAATCGCTTGGCGGCATGACTTTGCCTGGTGGGTGGTAACTTCTATCTAATCAAATTCAGCTGAATACCAGTATTTTAAATGCCTACCTGACCTCCATAACCCAGTTACTGGATACTGGGTTCCTAGTTACTGGGTTCTCGGTGGTAGGCCATAACATCGGCTGCCGGCAGAAGTTACCACCCACCAGACAAAGTCTTGCCGCCAAGCGATTCGTCGTGTTCCGGCATGATGTCTGGTGAAGCCGTACGGAGGACGGGTCTGAGCAGTTGTGTTGCGATGTGTGGCGGGTACGATGCGCCAAATGTTGTTGTGTCGGGAGTTTGGTCATGGAGAGTCTCCAGATCAATCTCCCTCTAGCGCAGCTTCGTTTGGTCGTGTTGGTCTTGGGTTTAACATTGCATCATCTCGCTCAACTGCCGTCATCCTTCCTATTCCTTAGTTTTTTAAGTGAATAGGCTTATAAACTAGTGCGCTTTACCCTCAACGATTGCATCACTGCTTACAATCAGGCGGGATTGCAGTCAAGCACTAGTTTATAATACTTAATTTAAAAAAAATAAATTATACGATACCCCTTGGTAAGACTTGTCACACTTTCGTGCTTCTGACGGCCAGTAGGTAATGACTATCTAAGATATACTTATGACATCCGGGACCAACAGCTTAGCGCATTTTTCGAGGCATACAAGGGTCATTATCATCATCTCAGCGTTAATCCCAGTCGCATCCGAAGCTTTTTCAGCTTTGTAGTCTGGGGGCCCGCTTTACCAGTCTAACAGCTGATTTTTGGCTAAACTTCGATATTTTCCGTGAAGCGACTGCCGTTTGACCCAGCCCGATGGCGATATCGAAACATTGCAGTTAGACAATTGTTAGACTTTTGAGGGCTCTAACAACCCGTAACGACTGCCACTATATTCTCGCCAAGCTCCATAAAGAATAGAGATAAACAAACCAATTTAGGGTTATCACAAGTAACGTTTTACAAATCTCCTGTTATTTACATGATTATCGACGTTTACATGCTATTTGTTAACAATTCCTATTGCACCATATTTCAATAGAATCACTACCTAAAATGATGATGATGTTCCCGACCAATTTCGGCCACGGCGACCACTTCGACTCCTAGCCGATGATTTGGCGCTCATGCGCCCGAAGATGGCTTATGTAGCCTATCTTGGCGGGGAAACTTCGTGCACACTGAGGGTACGTAAGCACGCCGTCGACGTAGTTGTATGTGATGGCAGCAGGTGGGCGAGCCTTTAATTGGTCGCGTTTGGCATCGATGTCAGCTTTGCGCTGCTCCTCAGACTCACGTACTTGTCCGTACACCATTCTGCGCCATTCTGACCGTTTTGCTGCCAAACGCTCCCATTCAGAGGGTTCTATATTGCATCTCTTCACGTGTCGTTTTAAGACATTTTTGAACCGGAGGAGTTGTCCGCCATGCTTTCGCTTGCCCTCCTCCAGCTCAGAGAAGAAGATGCGCTTCGCCACTCTTTCGTCCGCCATACGTGATACGTGTCCGCACTACCGAAGCTGTCGACGCATTAAATAAGCCTCAATGCCACCAACATTGGCACGTCGCAGGACTTCGGTATTTCGCACTCAGTCAGACCATTTGATCTTCATAATGGATCGAAGACATTTAAGGTGAAAACGATCTAGAGTACGCATAGCATGCATAATAACTTGGTATTTCAAAAAACCATTAAAAAGGTGACATTAATTTTACGTGATAGCCCTACAAAAAAGAAAGATGGATGAAATCCAGGTATTAAACACATTTTGTGCAATTCAACCAGTGAATAAAGTTAAGGCATCAATACGATTTTGCGTATTTTAATTACTTTCAAATCAACTGTTTAACCTATTAGGAAATTAGCCTACATGTGTGTCATATCTCATTCAAATCGGTTAAGCGTTTTATGCAAATCATAAATATCTAAACAAATAAACTGTTTGCATTAGTAGGAAGTAGAATTATTACTTTTTACTTTTATGAAAATCATCTATCTAGAAAAGATTGTTAACATCTATCTTTTAATTTGTTTACCTCTATTCTTTATCGAATTTGGCCGGCATATAGATGTTAGTATTTTCTTAGACCCTTTGTAGTGCAAGTGCCCTAGTGTGGGGGGTACTATAGGGCTTAAACAAAGGGTCCCTTCATATGCGAGCCCAATTTGCACTTACATTTACATATTTGCTTTTGGTACCGTATCTAGTGTGTAAAAAACTGACTCCATTATCTGTATCTCTGTTTGTTGCCATGTTGTATGTATGCACATCAAGTTACTACAATCTGTCAGATTTCTTTATTTGATATTCAACTTTATATCTAAATCTTTATAACTCAAGGTTGATTGGGAATATTTGACAGTTTCGGATAGCTTGACCTGTGTTGTCGTCCTAACATTTTTGGTTTATTACATTAGGTGTTACCTACTTACGATTATTGTAAAAGCACACATAAATATTCTGGAATATTTTTTTATTTAGAGTGAAAACCGCATGAAAATCCATTGTGTACCTACTTTAAGAGAACTTAACGGTCACACACAGTCAATTGTGGTCTACAATCGACTTTACTATTTATAGAACATTAAATATAGTTCGCTTACAATTATATGGGCATAACTATTATATTAAAGTGTAGTTATATTTTTAGAGTAGAGTAGGTTGGTAACACTTTAGGCGTGGTGTAGCTGATAAATTATTTCATTTTATAAATAGTAGGTACATACAAAATGTACAATCTTTTGACACGTCATCACCATCATCCCAGTCGCAACCGAAGCTTTTTAAGCAGGCTAACTGCTGATTTTGGCTCAACTTCGATATTTACCGTTTTTTTTTTGTAATTATAAACTAGCGCTTGACTACAAACCCGCCTGATGGTAAGCAGTGATGCAATCTTTGATGGTAAAGCGCGCTAGTTCATTAAGCCCAATCACTTAAAAAAAACTTAGTGAATAGGAAGGAAGACGGTAGTTGAGCGAGGTGGTGCAACGTTAACCCCAACAACACGACCAACGATGCTGCACCAGAGGGAGATAGATGTGGAGACCCTCCACGACCAAACTCCCGACACAACAACATTTGACGCATCGTTCCCGGCATACATCGCAACACAACAGCACAGACCCGTCCTCCGTACGGTTTTACCAGACATCATGCCGGAACACGACGAATCGCTTGGCGGCAAGGCTTTGTCTGGTTGGTGGTAACTTCTGCCGGCAGCCGATGTTATGGCCTACCACCAATATAACCGTGAAGCGACTGCCGTCTGACCTCCACAACGGGAAGGCGCTATCGAAGTATTGCAGTTAGACCAATTGTTGGACTTTCAAGGGCTCCAACAACCCGTAACGACTGCCATTAGATGTTCATATTTCAATCGGGACCAACGGCTTAACGTGCTTTCCGAGGCACGACCAGACCAGTGCAAATATTCATATTCATACATACACATAGTTGCACTGCGCGTGGATCGAAACAGCGCCTCCTTGCGCAGCGGCCGTGTTCACTACTGCTACTGGAATCTGTCTATCTTCTAATCTTTTTGACACGTCAATTATATTTAAAAAAATATTTATTTGGGGACTGAATTTCTTATCTCACTAGAGAAGAAAGGTCGAACTAAATTCAGGCTCCAAGTCTCTATTAAAGTCTATACGATCAACAGTAGAACGATGTCTGCGTTGGTCTTTTGGAGAAAGAACCAAACAGATTGAGATAATCAGCTGATCGAATCTGTGAAATCGTCACCATGGAAAGTTGGTGAAATGACACCAGTGGCGAAGGGTGAAATTTTGACAAAGGGAAGCCGGTCCAAAAAAATAAACACTTAAACACTTACCTACTGCAGGATATCTTGGAGGAGGTCTTCAGATAAGAATAGTATTAAAAGCCCCACCTTCACCATACAAAAAAGGACTGATGATTTGATAACAGTGTCTTTCAAGTATGATAAAAGCGGCAGCAAAAGAAAAAAAAAGCCTTTTTCGACGTGCATCTCCATACCACACATGCATGCTTGTTAGTAAGTACTAAGTTAAGTACCTATTGTTAGGGAATAAGAGTCAAGAAAAAATAAAATAAAAAATTACAAAAATAATAGTGTTAAAAACCGAACCACACAAACACCGATCCAAAACCAACAAAAATATTAAGCAAAAATAAAGCAAATTATACACAATCACAACGTTATTTATATTGTAATGCAATGCGTCTGTTTTTTTTTAACAAAATGAGCTAAAATGATGTTATAAAAATTCGGATTACTTTTCATTTTATTAAGCAAATTTTTTTTAATTGACATGATAGCCAAATCGGACAATCTCTGCTCTTTTTGGCAGTTTCGCACATATGTGTGAATGCGTTTTAAAGCAGAAAATGACCGCTCAGCTGAAGCTACTGAAATGGGGAGGGTCAGAATTAAACTGCAAAGAGTCGAAACTTGAGAAAATGCGTCTTTCAAAGACGTATTCTGGAGCTGTAAAAAAAGCTCATAGGTGTCCAATTTATTTAACGACGCTGACGTAAGACTTTAAGTTCATTCAGCAGGTAGTCAGTTGAGCAGCACTCTATATGAATTAAAGCCATAATAACAAACAAAATACACAGTATTTAACCAAATCTGCGATTAAATTACGTTACAGAATCAGTCACAGTTTAAATACCACAAATATTAAAATATAACAAACGAAAAACACGAAAAACGAACACATGTCACATACTAACAATAATTTATTTTCAACCAAACGAAATGGAACACGAAAATATGCCAAAATAAAAAGAATATGACTTGCGAAGGATTTCATTATAACGTTTCTTTGTCTCATTCTAATAGAGGAGAGGAGAGAACTGCAACCCGGTCGGCATCAGCCTATCTTTTCTCAAAAATTACGGACGGTTAGCGATCATTAGAAAGAGATGTCTGACACGCTCTGTCTCTTTTCGCCTCATAGTAAAACGTTGGCCGAGATAAGCTGTAATTCGTCGAGTTACCTTTAATGTAATTTAGGTACGAAAAATTTAAGCGCTGATTAATTTACGACTATAAAATGAAATGTGATACTTAGGGTATTGCTAAGAATTACTATTGCTATTGTAAATCGCGCAGGCATTTGATTAATAATACTTTGTTAATGAAATAGAATGTAAATACTTTTGTATGAATATGGAACTGATTTTTGAAAGGTAACCCGGTGGGAATCGGCTTGTATGGACTCTTCGCCACTGAATGACACATTTATATATATCACTAGCTTTGATCTCGAGAATTATTACACGGCAAATTTAGGGTTGCCAACTATACTGTTTTGAACAGTATTATACTGTTTTTCACTAAATTATACTTTTTACTGTTGAACAAAAATAAAGTATAAAAAAAGCATATATACGGTCGAATTGAGTAACCTCCTCCTTTTTGAAGTCTGTTAAAAATACTGTTTTTCTATATAATATATAAAAAACTTTTTTACAAAAAAACAACCGACTTCTAAAAACCACTAGAAAGTGAAAAATAACTAATTTCGGAAGTCGGTGTCTTTGGTTTTTGTATAGGTATTAGTTTTTGACACCGACTTCCGAAATTAGTTATTTTTCACTTTCTAGTGGTTTTTAGAAGTCGGTTGTTTTTTTTTAAAAAAGTTTTTATTTTACACTTTTTAGTTGTGAAAAGTAGGTACTATGTATTCAGTTACATCCGGTCAGACTGGAAGCTGACGCAAATATAGTTGGGAAATGACTTAATTTTGTTTACTTTAATTTTTACCCGTAATTTTGAAGAATTCTCTCGACAGCCTATTTTCTTAATCATCAGATTTAGGTACTGCAGACCATTATTTTAACCCAATGGGTGCAAAGTTCTCATCAATATAAACGAATTAAAACCAAACACAAAGTAGCTACTGCAAACCGTTGAGGAGTTCCTGGAACTGGCCTTTGTCTTCATCATCAGAGCTCTTATGACAGTCACAGCCCATCTAGGTGTAAAGTTCTTATCAATACAAATTAATCAAGCCCAAACACAAGGTAGCTGCTGTGAATTATTGAGGAGTTCCTTCGACTGTCTTCCGGCTCCATCATCAGATCTACTCCAGACCTTTATCAAATTGTAGTGCTTTAAATACTTAATGAAAATACTAAGAAATGCACTAATCGCCCCTACGATTTTTGAAAGTTCCCCTTGATTTCTCTGGTCTTCCATCATCAGATCCTGATGTTCTTATCATGGGACCACCTTGGGAATGTCTTCTTTCCAACAAAAAAAGAATTATCAAAATCGGTTCATAAACGACGAAGTCATGCGCGAATAAACAGAAAAAAAAAAAAAAAAAGCATATATACGGTCGAATTGAGTAACCTCCTCCTTTTTGAAGTCGGTTAAAAACTGAAGAGTTTGTTTGTTCGCGCTAATCTCGGGAACTACTGGTCGGATTTGAAAAATTCTGTTTTTCTATATAATATATAAAACTGAAGAGTTTGTTTGTTTGTTTGTTCGCGCTAATCTCGGGAACTACTGGTCCGATTTGAAAAATTCTTTTTGCGTTGAATAGCCCATTAATCCAGGAAGGCTTTAGGCTACATAACATCACGGTGCGACCAATAGGAGCTGAACATAACTAATTCCACGCGAACGAAGTCGCTGGCGGCCGCTAGTGTGATATACTTATACGAAATATTCAAAAACGATTTACCTAAGTTTAGTAAGTTGTGCGAGGAGTTCCAAAAAATATACTGTTCATTTTTCTAAAATACTGTTTAATATTCTTCACAGACCTGAATATACTTTATTCCTTGTAAAAAATAAATGGCAACCCTAACGGCAATGTACTTACTACCGGGAACAATTACTAAGTAGGTAGTTAATTACTGGTTTGATTAAATAGTAGAAGAAATAAAACTACAAAATATTGAACTCGGGTTTTACGGCACACAAACACATTTTCCTTAAAAGAAGAAAAAAGGCCTTTTAAAACTTAGTTTTAATTTTCGTTGCATATTATTTTAAGTACTACTTTTTGTCATTATAGTAACTTTTACAGCCCGTAATCTCTATGCTCAAAAAAAAACCTCATAATTATTATGGCAATTTGCTTGAACAAACCGCTCTATACCTAAATATACAAAAAAAAGTATGTGTTCAATATGTCTGTATTTTTTTCAGGATGCCGATGACCTACCGTTCCGTCGCGGAGAGCGGCTGATGGTCATCAACCGCGATGAGGAGCAGTGGTGGACAGCTCGCAACGGTCTCGGCCGCACCGGCTCCATCCCCGTGCCCTACGTGCAGAGGGTAATGTTGTCAATTTATATACCCACCTGCTTCACTAACCTGAATTATACAAATACGTTGGATTAAAAATACTATACAAAGTGACTGTGGTTTTCTGTGCCTATTTAAAGCGCCCGAGTATCTCAGGAACTAAAACTGACACATTGCCAGAATCTTCCCGAACCGAAACTTCCTTACCAGGATCATATTTTGACCCAAAAATGAAGAAAACGTTATTATAATCAGTCAGTCTTTATTGATTTCTCTTTAAATTACATAGATAAGCAATTATCCACTTTTCATTTATTAATAATATCAGCATAGGAACCTTTATTTAAGAAAAAATATTAATTGCGCCGCAAAAATACTCACAATAGTTATTTATTTGAGTAGATAGGCTTTCAGTCACTCGAAAACTCGCCACCACAATAAAACAAAACGAATAGCAAACAAGCGAATCACGACATTGGCTCCGATGGGATTCATTCAACGCGCCGAACATGACCGATCACAGCGCAAAAACTCCCGAATGCACATTCGATTTCGGTCGTAGTTTCGGCAAGTTTGCCGCCGAAAACGAAACTAAACCGAAACTCGAATTTTTTCCGCAACTCACCGAAACCGAACATTCGGTCCGACACTATTTGATAAATGTACAAAGTTTAAAATAAATCTATCCGTGATAGTGCGTAAAATTGTGTTAGTTTATACAGAGTGGTGCTGATAATACGACAATAAATGAAAACACGACCAATGCTGGTTCATAGAAATAATCCTAAACCATAAAAAACCCTAGCATCAATAATAAAAAAAAAAAAAAAAAAAAAATTCAAACAAACTAAATCGCATAAAATTGGAAACGGAATGGAACATGCTTTAAAATTTTGGTTCACTGACCTCCGCTCGGCGACAGCGCGGTCCTGTATCGATTTGCTATTTTTTGGCGCCATTATTATTAAAGTTTAATACCACTGGATGCGGCGTGTGCCTGTGCTTCCTTATCAACATGTACCTACATCGTGTAGAAAATGCAAAAATGAAAAACAATTTCCTGTGACATAAACTAAACGAATCGATATATGTATTTATATAATTTATGGGTAGACTGAGAATGTGTTGAGGTACACGATGTTTATTGTCGTATTGTCATCACCACTTTGTATAAAAATAAGTAAGCACCACCTTGTGTAAGATATGTAAGTCACTTGTAGTTTTAGTTTTCTCTATTCAATGAATCTCTGAGAACAGCCGTGGCCTAGTGGTGTCGGCCGCGACTAACATGTTGTAGGTCGTAGGTTCGAACCCCGCCAGGCGCTTTACTTTGTATAAAATATTTCATCACCACTGCTCTAAAAACGGTGAACGAAAACTTTCTGAGAAAACCGACATGTCCTAAAGGCAAAGCTTCGAAAACATATGACATCTACCAACCCACACTAGGCCCGCGTTGTAGATTACGGCCCACTTCCTCTCAACGAGAGGAGGCCTGTGTCCCAGGAGCTGATTATGTAACAAATCTCTTCACTCAGTTCATTCCTAATCTGAACACTAAGCACATTTTTTCATTAAATGAAGTCCAAAGAAATCTGTTACATACTAACATACATGTGTAGATGACAAAATACAAGTTAAAAATGCTTTCCTTGTTTGTATTTATATGAGCATCTTAGACGATATTATAAATGTATATTTTCCATTCCTAATCTTCTACCCGTCTTATCTCCAGATCCTGGACCCGTCCGGCGTCCCATACCCACCGACAGAAGCCCTCAATCACCTCGCGGACCCGCCGAGCCCTCCCAGCAACAAGCATCCACAACAGCGCACTAATATGCAGGTCGGTAGTTTTCTATGTTTATTAAACTTAGTCAAGAAAAAGTCTTCGACCAGTGTGTGTTGCCAGTGATGACTTATGGCAACTGAGACGTGGTCGCTCACAATACGCCTTATAAGAAAGCTCAAGGTCACTCAAAGGGCTATGCTTCTAGTTTCACTGCGCGATCAAATCAGAAATGAGGAGATCCGCAGAAAAACGAGAGTAACCGACATAGCTCGAAGAATTGCAACACTTAAGTGGCTGTGGGCTGGGCACATTGCTCGTAGGACCGATGCCCGATGGAGCCGAGGAGTTCTCGAGTGACGACCACGCACCGGAAGACGCAGCGTGAGTAGGCCCCAGACAAGGTGGACCGACGACCTGGTGAAGGTCGCGGGAAGCCGTTGGATGCCGGAGGCGCAAGACCGGTCGTCGTGGAGATCCTTGGAGGAGGCCCATTTTCAGCAGTGGACGTCTTTCGACTAAAATTATGATGATGATGATAATAGTGTGTTACGTAATTACCCTGCTGATTCAATAATAACTTTTACCTTATATTGCAGCGCACTCTACCGGCGTTAGCTCGAGTAAAGCAGCCGAGAGTGCCCAACGCGTACGACAAGACAGCACTCAAACTTGAGGAAGGAGATATTATTAAAGTAAGTCACCTTTAAACATACCTTTATACTGTCTGTTCAATAGATTTTGTTTTCTATTGCGTTGGCATAAGGATGGATAAAAGTGGTTAGTGAATCGTGGTCATTTTACACAAAAAACAGGTGCTACTGTAAGAAAGACTGGTCAAAAGATCAGCCAATTAACCTTAGTATTATATTTTTTTGCATTTGTGATTATTTAGCATTTTGTGAATTAAAAAAAAATATAAAAACACGGAAAAGCTCGATTTTATAAGCTTTTATTTCATTCCACCTTTCCCAGTCTGCAATCAAATCCTTCAACTTAATTGCTCCACCAAAGCATCTGCTATCCATTCTCTTCGTCGTCCTTGGTTGACAAGTAGAGAATGCCTAAGGCATTAACTCCGCCTCTATAACTTTTGTTTTTTTGCGAATAGTTGCTATAGAAATATACAACATAAATAATGTAACTAACACACACCCTCAAACACCCCAATTAGAATATTATGTTGTAATCACAATACATACACTGAATTTTTAATTTAACATGTAACATTATGCATTCTTATTTATTAAATTAGTTAGACCAATTCTTGGAGAACGACGACCTTAACGCTCTTGGAATAAGGTGCTTTATTTTGTATTGAATGATTAAAGGAGATGTTTCATTTTGGGCCACCACTATGTACGGTATATAGATAAAAACGAAAAAAATAAAAGATTTTCATAAAAAATACTACTAAATTAATTTGAATAAAAATACAGATATATATAATTAATTATTTGAAACGTTATTTTAGTGAGATAACCCTTTATTAAGGTAGCCACGACAGTGGTTATGACGTTTGATTGGCGACTTTGACAGTTCTATTTTCCCGTTGTGTTCGTGTCGAGTGTTGATTTGAGTTGATTGTGTTTATTTAATGGACCGTATGTCCGGAATTCATGTTTTGTTTTTTGCGCAGTCATATGGTAAATAATATAGATACGATAGCCTTAGATACATGACACGTCAATAAAATGTCACTGTCAAAATCTTATTTCGCTTATTGCTGATCACCATATTTATTAGTAGTTGTGTTGCACTCCTTGGCCGAGTTAAATTGAATCTGTAAAAAACTAAGCCAAAATATAGGAAATTAACATTAAAAACAGTTAACTATAGCGTAACTATACCTATCATTAAATGCCAGCCAGCCTAAGCCAGCACATTGTATGTGCTGGCTCAGGCTCCATACATTTCTGAAACATCTCCTTTGTATGAATACAAGTAAAACTGCGATTTTAAAACTCTAACAGGGTTAATATGACAATTTTTTCCGTACTTTTAATTATTTTTGGGATAAAAAATTACCTATGTTAAATATATAAACTGATTCAATAAACTTATTTCAGGAAGTACGTTACTTAATTTATATGTTGTATAAATAAATTATTCGGTAATGCTAATTAATAACAATATGTTTTTTTTCCAGGTAACAAAAATTAACATAAATGGCCAATGGGAGGGCGAATTACATGGTAAAATAGGTCATTTCCCATTCACCTGCGTCGAGTTTCTCGACGAGAATCAGGCCAGTTAAAATTGTGACGTCGTAGGACCATAGACTGTCTATGGTGTAGGCTCTGTGGACTGTGCCCACCGATACTGGGCTATTGATTGTTATGGTGAAGTGAATTTGATGGTGGTTTGTGAGTCCCAAATTTGAAAGGTATCTTCAATTAAGTAGTTGCTTTTGATTTTTGAATATGGGATTTGAAAATTATCAAAAATATGCTATGAATAAATATCTGAAGTATACATATAATTTGTGATGTAAACTCTTTTAATTGTTACACATTTTTTGTAAATCTGTTTGTAATTTACACAGGACGCACAAAAACATGTATTTTTAAACATAATTATTTACATGTTATCTAAAAAAAATTGTAATTATAATTTTTTGTAATCGAAATCTACTAAACATATTTTAAATCGATATTGAGATTATTAGAAAATCATTTTTATATGTATTTATTACTTTTTTCATGCATTTTACTGCATTTTCTAATTATAAAGGGTTTTGAAGGTCGGGGGTATACCACCATGTCCGACATTTTGAAATATTAACAAAATGGCGGCCAGGTAGCTATACCAGGCTCCGTATATAAATCTTCAATCCCTTTTATGTAAATTTCTTACTGTCTCATCATTTTAAATGTATGACATTTTTAGAATAATTCATGGCAACATTAAAAACTATTCCTAATGAAGTACAGAAATTAATCATGTTGCAGCGAAAAAAAAAAATGTCAAATGCTTATTTGGCTCGAAGGACCATTTTTAAATGTCTAGCAAATAATTTATAATGCTTGGTGTTGAACTAACATTACACTTGGATCCAGAATCTTAGATGACTGAGAGGCTTTCAAGCTTTGCAAGTTCAGACTTTAGTTTTCATTATAATAGAGTTCAAATTCCATTGCAAGAAAAAAATATTTACAGCCTTTTAATGGTCATTCAAAAGTCAACTTTGATTACATAATGCTAAGGTAGACGTTTAAGCAATGGCAATGAAATATATAACTATCTTGGATTCTGAACTCAAGTGTAGATTAATTAGACGTGGTCTAACATATACATAACTAATTAATGGAATTGTCCTTTTATAAGGAATTTGAAAGTGTCCTTCTGCATAGCTATTCACAACCATCCGACAGGCCATCGTATCGAAATTTACACGTTTTTATAACCTTAATTTGTCTTACTGATAACAGACACCTGTTGAAGAATAACGACTGTCTTTTCTATAAATATTAATTTAAAAAAAAAGTACCCTACGCTAGGAAGTACTCCTGTATCGTGGGTGCGTTTACAAACATTTAAAACTCACATACACAAACAGCCAGATCCGAAACAACTGATGATGATGATGTTCCGACCGATTTCGGCCACGGCGACCACTGACTCCTAGCCGATGATTTGGCGCTAATGCGCCCGAAGATGGCTTATGTAGCCTATCTTGGCGGGGAAACTTCGTGCACACTGAGGCCACGTAAGCACGCCGTCGACGTAGTTGTGTATGTGATGGCAGCAGGTGGGCGGGCCTTAAATTGGTCGCGTTTGGCAACGGAAGCGGTCAGATGCGCAGGATATATTAAAGGTGCGCAAGCGTTCGCGCTAACACAGACGCACACACTTGGCCTTCCCCTCCTTGGGCCAATGGAACGGAGAACCGCTACGACTGGAGGCGCGGTCGGTTGCAGTGTCTGGCCGGTGACTACACGCCGTCCACCGCCGCCCTAGGCCATCCTTGCTTTGCTGAGCCGCCGAGTCTGCGTTGTGCTTGCCATCCTCGCCGAGTCAGACTTTGTGCGATAAACGGGAGGGAGCCGCGTCCACGGAATGAGATGATGACGGAAAGATCGGCACCGCCCCACTGGCGCGCGTGCTGCGCGTCTCCCATAACCACGCTGTCACCATGCCGGCGGAACAACTACTTGTAGGTCATACAAATATTTGTTTCGTGCAAGGATCTAACTTGTGAGCTTTTAAAGCGACGACATTAGTAGAAGCGTCTCGAGAGGTTGTGAATCGCTACGCCGAAAAGACATGAACTGAAGGAATTTAGACCTTTCATTGTAATTAACCTATGTGATTGATATATCAAAGAAGATTAGATAAGATTATAAATCCGAATGATAGGTTCTTATAACAATTTGAGACTAACCTGTAAACAAAATGTTTTTGAATAAGTTTTTAAGTGTATATTTTCACACGAATTCATGTGTATTTATTTAATATACGAGCAATAGACGATGTAATACTGTGGGTTGTTCTGATACCGAAAGTAGCTGCTTGCAATCCGAGGGTCTTACCTTAGAGCCCGTCCACGAAAACTTGGTCCCGTACAATAGTGGTTAGAAACTTCGGAGTGAAATCTCTACCCGTTTGATTAAATTTTTAGTGTGGGCAAAAAGACTAGTAGTTAAAAGTGCATGTAGTCCTGTAACTCTGGCTGAAATGGCTCTGCGCCCATTCATAAGGCATCGGCAACGAAAAGGATCCTTCGGCATCCCTACATGCAAGCGCACACTGGTGTTTGCAGGTTCTTAGGGGTGACGAGGGAACTTCAAGCATGCCGAGCCACAGCTCGGGAGCGTTCAATATTACGTAACGCATTTTTTGAAGATCCCCCCAGGAGGGATCCTGTAACGCACCGTAACGTTTTTCTGTATCCCCCCCTCTAAACGTTACGTAACACTTAAGTGATCAATTTTATCCTAAAGTATGTAATAGTTTTTACACTTGGTATAGTTTTAATCTATTATATAGATTCCCCAAACGTAAACCCGCCACACATTATCCCACCAACTGCAACTCCTGAAAGCCAGAATCAACAGTGGAGACCGCCAGAAAAACGCCGAGCAATGAAGCTCGTCGAGTCCCGGAGAAACGATTCAACTGTCTTGGGTCCCGCAACAAAATTAATCAGAAAAGAATAGCGGAGGAGTAAGAAAAAAGATATTTTTTCCACTTCCCTCCATAACAAGCAGGAGACAGAACAGAACTAGGCCAATCGGCTCAAAGGGACATTATTGCAACTGGGAGAAGCCCAGATTGCCAAGCACCCCCATATGTAAATGAAAAGGGTTGCCAGTTTGTTGTATTGAGTTGTAATTCCCTATCTTTTTATAAACAATGTTACGTAACATGATGTCAGAAAGACCCCCTCCCCCCACGCCCCTGTAATGCATTGTACTGGTTTAATTTACCCCCCTCCCCCCCCCTCCCCCCAATGCGTTACCCCCCCTAGCTGCTGGGCACATGCCTCCTCTCATACAGAGAAAACTGAACCTGGCTGTCATTCGTAGATCTGACAATCGTTACGGGTCATCAGAAGACCCAGTCTTACCCAGGGGGACTGCATCCGGTTAGAGTCGAAACTGAAGAAGAAGAATTATAACTATTAACTTTTATAAGAAAAAGGCTAGATAGATGATGACTTGTTGTTAACTTCTTTTGGACGGACCCGTATCTTCGTGGACGGACTTTAAGAGGTTAGAATATCTCTAAAAAAGCGAACTTGCAGTCACAACGGTATCATAAAACAAGCAGGGTAATTACGTAACACACTATCATAGCAATGGGTTTCATTTTGACAGTTCGACAACATTCATTGCGTTGTTTACGTTGCTGAGCTGACACGTTTATCGAAAATATGCAGCGATGGATCAGCAATATGGTTCCAATCAATTGTAATAGTGTGTTACGCAATTTCCGTCAAGATTTAGAACAAGCAGATGATTAAAAATCAAGTACGTAGTTTTAAGTGAAACTGGTTAAAGTTTTATAAGTACCGGGCATTGTATACTCCGTTTAGTGATTGCAATATTGTAGCAAGCAGTTAACTAAGCGTTTTGTGGGCCAAACTTGTGAACCGAGAAAATTTTGTTTTTAATTTTTGTAAAGGGTCATTTACGAGCACCCATATGTTGACACTTCTTCTTCTTCCAGTGCCTCTTCAATCCTGAAGGTTGGCCGTCAGCTTCTTGTACTCGGTCTTGTCAACCGCTAGTCGGAACAGTTTTTCGACTGAAGTAATGCCGGTCCACTCCCTGATGTTACGCAGCCACGACTTTCTCTTTCGTCCAGCGCGCCTCTTTCCTTCTACCTTGCCCATCATAATGAGTTGGAGTAGCGCATATCTACCGTGTCGGAGCACGTGACCGAGATAATCTATTTTGCGTTTCTTTATGATGGGCAACAACTTTCGAGGCATTTGAACGCGCTGAAGGACGGTGTCATTTCTGACCTTTTGGGTCCAGCTTATACGTAGCATACGACGGTAACACCACATTTCAAAAGCCCGCAAGCGTCGCGTGGTGTCCTCTTTCAGAGTCCATGCTTCTCAGCCGTACATGACGACAGGCCATACGTAGCACATCAGTAACCTGACTCGGAGCTTTATGTGGAGTTTACGACAGCACAGAACTTTCTTCATTTTGTTGAAAGATGCTCGGGCAAGTTCTATCCGGGTCTTAACTTCTTGGTCGGACTCCCATGCTTCATTTACCCAAGCACCGAGATACTTGTACTGTCGTACACGCTCAAGTTGTTTGCCTGCCACTGATATGCTTGGGCGTAAGTCTGGGTTTCTAGAGACCACCATAAATTTTGTCTTGCTGATGTTCATCGACAGACCGGCCCTCTCGCTGCACTCATTGACTCTATCCACAATGGCTTGCAAGTCTTGCTCAGAGGATGCAATGAGAACAGTGTCGTCCGCATAACGCAGGTTATTAACGACCTTGCCGTTGATCTTCACTCCGGCTTCCAGACCCTCAAGAGCCTCCGACATCACTGCCTCGGAATAAATATTAAAGAGCAACGGAGACACAACACAGCCTTGTCGAACTCCACGACAGATCCTGATTTCCTCCGTTTCCTCACCTTCAACTCTGATTGTGGCTACTTGGTTCTCGTACAGATTACGGATAATTCTGACGTCCTTACCATCGAGTCCAATATCCGTTAATAGACCCAGGAGATGCTGGTGCTTAACTCGATCGAATGCCTTTTCATAATCTATGAAGCACAGCAATACGTCGGTTTGCATATCCCTGCATTTTTGTACGAGAACATTGAGGGCAAAAAGAGCTTCACGAGTACCGACACCAGAGCGAAATCCGAATTGGCTGTCGCCCAGTTGTTCGTCACACTTCGGTCTCACCCTGTTCTGTATGATGTTTAAGAACACTTTGAGGACGTGGCTCATTAGGCTAATCAAACGGTACTCTCCACACTTCCTGGCGTTTTGCTTTTTGGGTATTGTGGTAAAAATAGATTTTAACCAATCGATTGGGATGTTACCGGTTTCGTAGATGTAGTTGAAGAGCTGTGTCAGCACGTCAAGTTGATTCTCCTCCAGTAGCTTCAGAATTTCAATGGGTATGTTATCAGGTCCCGGCGATTTACCTGTTTTAGCTGATTTCAAGACGCGTAAAACCTCAGATTTTAAAATAGGCGGGCCGTCATCTTCAATGGGCATTGAAATATTTCTTGAAGTATCAGCAAACATCTCCGAGACATACAAACACCATTGTTTCTTCTTTTCATCGAGATCTAGAATCAAATTCCCTTCGTCATCGGTCAAGGCACTATTGATTTTACGTCTTTGACCCACCATTTCGTTAATATGTTTATGCGCATTGAAACTGTCGTGCTTGCGAAAAAGATCTTCCATGTGTGCGCATTTATTATCATAATAGGTATGCCTGGCTTTCGCGATCTCTATTTTGATGGTGTCATCGATCTGTTTGTACCTGTCTGGGTTTGTGTTCTTGTAGGTACTTGCGCCGTTCTTCCATTAATTGTAGGATTGCGTCCGTCATCCAATCCTGTTTCTTAACCAGTGGCGGTGGTTGTAGATATTTGTTGCAGATATCATATATGTTCTCCTTAAGGCTGGTCCACGTGCTGAGATCGGGGCTAGCGGATGTAGTGCGATGGTCAGTGGCCCATTGGTTAATGGCATTGTACACCTTTACTCGCGTGTCGGGCTCAGCTAGTTTGCGCACATTTGGCCTCCTATCCAGTCTTTTTGGTTGTACCTTCTTAAGTCTGCATTTCACGTCCACCACCACTGGATTGTGGTCCGATCTAATGTCGGCTCCAGGGTAAGTTTGTGCTTTTTTGACAAAGTTGCGGTACCGTTTATTAATCATCACGTAATCGATTTGATTCCTCACAACGTGATCCACTGTGTGCATTGGTGATGTCCATGTATATAAACGGCGTGGTGGTAGTTTGAAGAAGGTGTTCGCAATAACAAGCTCCCTGTCTTGGCAATATTCCACCATCATATCACCACGGTCATTTCGGATGCCAAGTCCATAAGCACCAGCAACTCCAGGAACGATGGTCGAACCCACCTTCGCGTTCATATCGCCCATAACGATAACCACCTCGTGTTTTTTCGTGGCTTTTAATAGCGTGTCAACATCTTTGTACAGGTCCTCCATTTCAGTTACAGGCTTATCTGCGGTGGGTGCATACAGTTGTATAATGTTGATGCTATATGGTTTAGCCTCCAGTCTGATTAGCATGGCTCTGTTGGACAAGGGAACAAAATTGCTAACACATTTGGACATTTCTCTTCCCAGAAGAATTCCCACACCATAACGTTCTGTGGGCTGGTCACTTCCTGAGTAGTAGAGGACATTGTCGTCCGGTGTGAAGTGCTCGCCCTGACCTGGCCATTTAGTATCACTGATACCAAGAATGTCCACCCGCAGTCGCCTCATTTCCTGTAAAACATTAGGGAGCTTTCCATCTTGTTTAAGACTTCTCACGTTCCAGGTTCCTATTCTTAGTGTTTTCCGCCCGGGGATTCTTAGCACCCCTGTCCCATTTAAGAGACGCCGGGCACTCGGGGCCATGGCTATATGTGACTTTTCCATTAAAGCTAACTTCTAGGGAATATAGTGCAGTGGTTTCCCGTTGCCTTCTGCACCAGACGTTTTAGAGGTTATTTATACCTCAGGGCCGCTGTAGCCCCTACCAACCAGTTTCCTGGCCGGGTGTGTGGTTATACCGCCATTGTTCGGTCGCCAGAGCCTCGTCTGTTGTCTAGCAGGGAGCACCACGGCGCGGTATACGCTACGCCGTCGCCATCTGGCGCGTGCAGGTGAGGTTGACAGTAGGGCCGGACTAGATGTTATTGCCGTTCTCCCCTTACTCCCCAAAATGTTGACACTTGGCCACTTTCAAATCGATTTTTCCGTGAAACATTTCGTTATTTCACGGAAAATCGCAATTGACAATTACCAAGTTAAGTTAAATGTTGCCAACGTAAAAAAACGACACATACATTACATAAACCTATGTATTCAGAAATGCTATCTTCAAAGCAACATAAAATTTCATCCAAAAATAAAACAGTAAACGCTTTTGAATAAAGCCGAATGTAAATATACCTTTGCACGTGACAGTACAGTCAGCGACAAAAATTTGATAACACTTTATTTCTTTAAATCATTACTGATCGAAATATTCTATTAAAAATGTCATTCTCTCTCTCTCTCTCTCATATCTCTCTATAATTCACTGCTTCTGTTATCAAATAGTAAAAGTACATTATCAACTAATTTCATTTCGTGTCTATTGTTGCTGACCGTAACTACATGTGACGAAACTGTACTGGGTCCGCGTGGTGTATTACGGCCCACTCCTCTTAAAGAGGAGGCTAGTGTCCTGTATCCAGCTAGATCCAACGACTCGGCAGAATTTTGTGTGACAATTGAGGTGAACATAATTATATAATTCTGATCTCGTTCAGCTTTCATTCATCATTCACCACTCCGGCGCAGCTTAAAAGGAGGGTGATTTTTTAGTGTAGGTAGCGCTATGCCAGAATGAAGACATTCATGCAAATACACAAGTTTGGCCCAAAAAATCGCCAAATAAATGTTTCCATAAGGAATTGATAATATTTATATTGTATACATCGAACGTTGTTTGACTGTTAACATTAGCTTTGTAACATTTTTACTATAATATACATTTTTGACATGAAGTTGACAACTTGACATTCTTGGGCTATCGTGGTTATAAGAGTACTTGAGGGGAATATTTTCCTATTCGCTGAGTTTATTACGATGGGAGGGTCATCGAAGAGCAATTTGTCACCATCAATTCAATACATGATTCTATACCCTCTATACTTCATTTGAAATAAGATGAGATATTTAAACAAACTTTTTTCTGCAAGCCGTTCAACCGATTTTGACTTCTATCTTAAGAATGCAAAAAAGTGTTACCGTACATACTATACAGCCGCCGTTATCCCATCAATGCAATAGAATCAAAATCAGTTAAACTGACTTTATAAAGGTTTATTTTAATGTCTATTATTATTTTAAATGGAATATAGCGTAAAATAATCTTTATATTAACCTACATTGCGTTCTTTTTTGTTCCGAACGTTCCAGTCTTGGTCGATCTCTGGCCATGTCGGCCCCCCAAACGTTACCAGATCGTCATACCTTCGTCGTGGGCTACCTTGACGACGATGACTTCACTCAAGCATCCAGTGAGTGATGATCTTTGCTCATTTCTCGGGAAACATTCGCGTAATACCCCCACCCCAACCAACTCACCACCCCTCTTAACACTGAATAGGGTCATTTGACTAAAAAAAAAAACTAATTAGTCCGTCAGTCAGATTTCCAAAAAATACTAGACACGTATTTTTTTCTTTTTTCATGTAAACAAAAAATGAAGACGATACAGCGCGTTGAAAACTCGTGTGACGTCACTGCACACTACACTTATTAGAGACCAGTGACGTCACCAGCCACCACTCCTGATCTTTGATGCCTTTTATCCAATATTTTTCTATAATCTGATTGACGGACCAATTAGTTTTTTTTAGTCAAATACCCTATTGTGACATAAGTTCATTTTGAAGTAAATCTAGTTATAGCGAGCTCGATCTATAAAAAAATCGGTAAAATATATATTTTAGAATAAGTTTACTTGAAATATACTCGAGTCACAGATAAGGTCAGTGTATTGTGAGAAGTACTTTTTTTTAAACTTTTTCTTAAGGCGAAAGCGACAGGGTACACGATATTCAATTTCTTTTTTGCACCTTTTTGGTCAGTTTCAGTTAAAATATGATTCGTGGTCGCAACAAATAGATTTTATAGAATTAGAACCAGCAATACAACTCCTTGTAGCGTCCAGCGTCGTTTTCATACATTAATGCTACCTGTCCGTTAAAGCGGAGTGGAGAGACAGAGAAATATTAACCAATAAGAGTTGATTTCCCCGTTCCGCGGTCTGGCTCTGCTTCTATTTACAGGCAACCTTAATGTGAAGTATCTCTTATTCTCCTTTCTCTTACTGTTTTTGTGTTAGCGTTCCTTCTGTGTTAGAATGGACCTTATAGCGGTACCTGCAAACGCCACAAAGAAACGACGCGACATACTGACGTCACACGCATTCTACATCTCACAATCAGAGTTTACCGTGAAACTAGCATACATACAACTTGCCAATTTCAACTATAGGGCAAGTGCCCGCCAGATAAAATACCCGTCTGGTGGAAGGCTCTTCCCTTTTCTATAAAGGATGAGTGAACTTTACTCCCTGTTCCTCATATCTCCTCAATCCCAAATGATTCCTCGAATTTACGAACGGAGAATTAGATTCTTTTTATTCTAAAAATAAATAATTACTGCCGTTGCGAAACCTACTAAAATCAACACACAACCCGACACTGACCTGCAAATTGCAAAAGAAAAAAAACGTAAGAAAAATTTTATTCAGCAAACCAGCCTGATGCTTCCGCCTTAAATGAATAATGCAATATGTTCTTCCATTTTATTTTTTGTACCATAAAACAGAACTTTAAACGATGCGAGTTTTTTTTTGCTTATAGGCTGAATAAACATCGTTTAGCCCCTAGGTTCTCAACCTTATTTTTCACACCGTCTTCAATGAGATTTTCGTTTCGTCCACTATTTATTTTTTGTCTTGCGTCGCGCATCTTAAAACTGAATTAACCATTGATAAAATATTAAACTAAGGTAGATATGTCACTAGCGCACTAAAAATGAAGCGTACAAAAGGAAGTAAGTCCTGTATCTCGCTTTAGTCACTCTCGATACACTCGTAAAAACAAACGACAAACACTAACAGCGCAAACGACAAACACTAGCCATCTTTTTCTTCTCTATGCTTTAGATTGCGCCCCATCTCACTCACACTGTACTAATGTATGCCGAATAAAAATATGCATGTGTGCTGCTGCTGTGTTCGGCACATTTTTTTTGGTCGGTTTGTTAGAATATATCGTATCTGTTTAATATTTTATCAATGGAATTACCGTTATAATATGTAATATAACACTACCGATAGAAACTAGAGATATACTGCCAATCTGAAAGTCTCCAAACGCCTGCTAGAGGGCGCTATCGCAACACGTTGAGAACCTATGGTTTAGACGCTGCAGCGGTTATTGTTGTACGGACGACAGCATGTCAATCTACCCAAAACTGTCAAAAATTACTAATCAACCTTGAGCCTGAGCTTTATAGATTAAGTTGAAATGTAATAAAGAAACCTGACAGATTGTAGTCACTTGATGTGTTGTCGTCTGTACTTATGGTAAGTATGCCACAAGCAATTAAATCACACCGTGTTATTCAAGCTTTAAGGCTGATTTACACGGTGCAATTTAATTGCCTATGGCATACAATAAAATTGATACAACAAATGACTTGCATTGTCTAAATGGTGTTTAGACAATGCAACTTTTATTGTTGCTTCAACTTAATTGAAGTCATAGGCAATTAAATTGTGTAATTCAGTCTTTAGTGTTTAATTTTTAAGTTTTATAGTTTAATGATGGCATCATGTTTTATGTAAATATAATTTTCCACCGATATTTCTTGTGACTTGAGTTATTTTTTTATGTACAGGTCAAGCTGCCCGAAACTGCCATATATTCCCAATCAACCTTGAGTCTTAACGCTTAAGAGATAAAGTTGAAAATACAATAAAAAAAATCTGACAGATTGTAGTAGCTTGACGTGCTGTCGTCTGTACCAACATAATTCTGACAGAGCGCGCTTTTGTTTAAAACAGTACTTATTATTACTTCTATCGACATTATACTAATGGACATGCCTTAGAAATGAGAATTGTAGCACCGAAAGAAAGAGAGGAAACGAAGTGTCGTCTTTCTTTATCTCTCAAAATCATCAGTCATCTGTTAGGAAAGAGATAGTGCTAGACCGAAAGCATAGGCCATCTCTCTCACTCTTTTCAAACCAAAAAAATACTGCAGATTATATGTGTACGGCATATCCATCTGTGTAATTATGTCTATGATTACTTCTGTAGAAGTGATTCGATTTATTTGTAGACTGCGATAACACCTCTACCCTTTAACTCTCTTATCGAATACTTTGGGAGCTCTTCTTCTTCTTCTTCAGCCTATAGATGTCCACTGCTGGACAAAGGCCTCCCCCAAGGCTTTCCACTCCGACCGGTCTTGTGCTGCCCGCATCCATCGGCTTCCCGCGACCTTCACCAGGTCATCGGTCCACCTTGTTGGGGGCCTCCCTACGCTGCGTCTTCCAGTACGTGGCTGAACTCCAGAACTTTACTACCCCATCGGTTCTACGAGCAATGTGCCCTGCCCACTGCCATTTAGTTTAGCGACTCGCAGAGCTATGTCGGTGACTTTGGTTCTTCTGCGGATCTCCTCATTTCTGATTCGATCTCGCAGAGAAACTCCGAGCATAGCTTGGGAGCTCTTATTCAGTCTAAAGTCACTGAACGAGCCAAAAGAATCAAGAAGTCTTTTTGTTATCAGTTATCACGCCTAAGGTTTAGTGTCCCTCAGAGTTTTTAATCCCAAGTGACAGCCCAATACTAAATATGATACTGTTTTTGGTCAATAGAATGTCAACCAACAGCAGTTGACCTTTCAAGAATTAGATGTAATTCTTCCAAAACATACCATAGCCAATATTTTTATAACCGTCCAGATGCAAAAAGTATTTAGTTTAGTATTACGGTAGTCTGCTGGCTGAGTTTATTATCATTTTTCCTTTCTGCTATTTTCTGTATATTATTTATTTTAAAATCTATCATTGTTCCGTTACGAGGCGAGACGAGTATGGCACTATTCTATATATCTTGTACAGAAATAAAGGCGGCAATTATTTCATAGTACTGCATCTGTTAAAATAACTTGCATCATTTTCTAAGTCTTCAAACGTATAGGTATTGGTCTTGTATAAAAATGCGGACTACGTTTTTACACTCGACTATAATACCGGATACAGATTGGTGAAGCGTAACTTGAAATGTAGGACACGTGAAACGAACACAGTCTACAATCCGGTCGTCGAGAAAATGCTTTCCTGACAGCCTGTTAGTCCGATAATTCGCAAAACACGTAGATATTCGACGTATAGGTACTAATGTACATGCCTTATGCGTATAATCTGCAGTAATTTTTTGGTTTGAAAAGAGTGAGAGAGATGGTCTATGCTTTCGCTACAGCACTATCTCTTTCCTCATAGATGATTGATGATTTTAAGAGAGATAAAGGTAGACGAAACTTCGTTTCCTCTCTTTCTTTCGGAGTGCCACAATTATCATCTCTAAGGCATGTCCATTAGTATAAGTCGATGTTGTTTGTTCAATTTGCCAGTGCATTAAACTGAGCAGGCAAAGGTATCTCAGACCATGATGGCCTTGTCTTGAATTATATTCTTTGAGCCACTTCTTCGTTAATCTTGTCTTCTTTTATAACTTATCCTAACCTATCTCCTTTCGTTTCCCGCGTGGTGCCGACTAGGAGGGGTTTTGGGTAAAGTCATGATGTGGCCACTATGCGTTTATGTCGATGTTCATTTGTTTGAAAACTGACAGGTGTCATGTGTCAAGAATACATTCTCAGTGGCCGTTCGTGGGCTGTGTTACAATGATGTTTCACCAATAAATCCCACTTCGAAAAAAAGGTTCTTAGCAATGTCTCCCAACTTGGCCAGCAGAAATGAAAGTATTGTTTTTTTTTTATAATGCCCGTCATTAATATTACGTACCAAAATTTATCATCATTGTATAGAACATAGAACCATTCTATTTTGAGATTATGTGTCATATAATACACTCAATAAGTCATAAAAAATACGTTTTTTTTTTAAGTTATGTGTAACGGTTCGAAATAAAAATTAGAAAAGATTCATTTGGTTTTATTTATTTACTCTTCTGGTTTATAGCGACATACTGCAGTGTCCACTCGCATGTCTGTGGGCCATTTTTTGTGGCCTTAACCAAACAACACCTCAAAGGGTTTGGTAAAACTGTGCCAAATATGCTTAGGTACATATTATATGGATGTAAGCATATTTGGCACACTTTTGCCAAACTGGCTGGATAAATGTGTATTTATTCAGCCATGTTAAAGTATCCACTTCGAGAGCAAACCTATCAATCGGGCATAAAGCCATACTATGGTCTGCAAAAGCCGGATTCAAAGTTTCGTGGCGATTCGGAACGTGAAAGGCTTCGCACGTGCCTTTGCAATCCAAGGACACTGGCTTCACTAAGAGAGGTGGAATGGCTGAAGCTTACACACGTGCGTACATGGGCGTACCCATGGTAGGGCGGGGAGAGGCAGCTGCGCCAAAATCTGACAGATTGTAGCAACTTGATGTGCTGTCGTCTGTACTCATATTCAGCGATTCCCCGTTCATATATTTTATCGATTATCTGAGTTTAACAAGAAATCCTTACTTTCCTAGTTCATATTATTAGTATTAATTTAATTACAAATAGTTAATTATATTTCATGTTTTCTAATCAATATAAAATAATTTTTCGGTTCCGGATTTAGTTGCGTTTTATTATTGCAAATTATTATATCGAACTCGCTAAGTAAGCGCATCACTAATAGGGATGTAACTTTAATGGAAAAAAAAAAGGTAATTTAATAGAAATCGATTTTTCTTTATTCAATATTAATCGATTTGTTAATAATCAATTTTATTAAAAATAAATACTCGATTTTTGCGAAAAAATCGACTTGTTTTACTATTTAAAATCCTATATGCTTTTCATAATTATTCTAATAATAAACCTAAGATATTGTTGTTAACAGTTCATCAGATTAAAATCAAATAATAAAAAATACGAATAAATAGTAACCAATTCAAAACTAAAAAAATAAATTTTCAGTATCATTAAACGTGTTATTATAACAAAAAAGAAATGAGCAATCCAACAAAATGCCAATCTTATTAACTCAAAAACCATAACATAAATAAAAAATTGTCACAAATCCCAATCTTATTTTACGGTTCGAAGATTTTTTTATTGTTTACCAACAACCACAAAGTACTATAGTATAAAACCAACAACTATATTATATCGATCACACTCACCACAGTCACCACTCAACACGCTGAAACTACTTGAATTTTACATTTGGTGCATAGATGGTACTATTTATTAAAATCAATCTAATAGGGTGATTTATTTAATCGATTTATTAAAAATCTATTTATATGACTTTGAAAATCGATTGTGAATAATCGATTATACGAAAATAGTAATCGATTAAAAGAAAAATCGATAATTTTTTAACATCTCTACACTACTGATTTTGACAGATGATGGCTGATTATATTGTGTTGTGTGCGAGATAATCGATTAAAAATAAATTGTAAAATTACATTTAAAAACGAAAAATGCTGAATCTAATATTCCTGACAGTTCCTTGTGAATATATTTTTAGTAACTGTAGTGTTAAGTTTTTGTTACAACGCGTTGCTTAAGAACTGGACGTGTTTCATTACATCACGACGTCTCTGACCGGCAGGTAGCGGTTCATAGAATTGCGGATACTGACTGAAAATCCGCATTAACTGTGAAGTTTTATCTAAAATTAACTAAACAAAGACTGTGCCTGTGACTTTCTGTGAAAATGACATGCGGCTCTTGTTACTAAATATGTATAAAAACATTGTAATTGATTCGTTACTGTAATTTTTTTTTTGGTTGTTTGAACTAGTTTTTGTGGCAGTAAAAGTAGGCTATAACGGTTAGTGATGGAAACGACGATGTCAGTGGTAGAGATAACTATCAAGGCGGAACCTATGGAAAGTGAGAATGTAGAGGAGAAAGAACAGAATGGATACAATCAAAACAGTCAAGAAGGTAAGATAAACATATACCTAACACCACAACTGTATTTCCCAAAGGAGTAGGGAGAGGTTTTTGTTAAATTTACATATATGTATGTAGCAAGCCCATCAACTGCTTGAATACAGATTGTATGCTACTCTTGATTTTTTAATGAAAAAACCTTATAAATACAATATTTGATTAAATACAATTTTTTTAAAAAGTTGGCAAATAAAAGGAATGCAAGAATTGGGCCATTAAATACAAATAGAATTTTTAAAATCTGTCTTGTACTTATCTAATTTAAGAGCACATTCAAGAAAACATACTCTACAGATTTATTATTAGTATTTATAGAAAGATACAACTTTAAAGAGTTACCTTTAGTGGGACACACCTGTACCACAATTTTGCATTTTCCAAATGGAATTCTTCCATGGTAGGTATTCCATCCTTTTTTTATTGGCTTATTTTATTTAGTTTTACTTGGTGTAAAACTTTAATATTAAAAGGTAGGAGGAGGTACACTCCTAAATAAAAAACATTAAGTGTTGAGGGTTTTAATAGTAAATAGTGTTGTGACACAATACACCACACAATATACTTATTTACAAGTTTTAATATAATATTTTGCTTCAGTCAAAGAAGAAGAATTATGGATCAAAACGGAATCCCTTGAAGATGATTCTCAAGATTTCACGAAGGAAGAGGACCAGGGAACAGTCTCTGAGAATGAAACCAAGCTAGATGAAGCAGCCCTAAATGATGATTGCAACAGTGAGTATTTATAATACATTACTATGTGAGCCATTGGAAAAAAGAAAACAAAAAGCTGTCAGCCATGGATTAAACCAAACTAAAATGTTTAGTGATAATTTACTTACTGGTAACATAATAGTTTTCTAATGTTGCCAGTTACAAATAGTAATGTGTATGGTACCTGTGAACTCTAATTCTGATTAGAAACCTTTATTTTGGCAACCTTAAACTATTTATCTGTAGGTAGAGCAGTAACATACAACCACACACTGACTTGCAAATTATGAAATAATTAATTTATTGGTAGATCAGCAACGTACAACCTGACAGTGACCTGCAAATCACATCCCTGAAAAGCCTACTCTTATTCCAAAAAATCTAATTTTAGTGAAATTTTTTTTTATTTATGTGTACCCATATCAGCAAAGGTAGCGTAGGACGCCCTTGGGCGAGATGGAGTGACAACATCAAAAAGGTGGCTGGTAGTGCCTGGCGGAGAACTGCTCAGGATCGAGCTTGTTGGCGTGCCATGAAGGAGGCCTATGTCCAGCACTGGATGAGTAGAGGCTGATGATGAAGATGATGATGATGACCCATAACTTTTTGACTATGGATTCTTATTGATTAAATTTTGCTTAATTTTTTACCATAAATTTAATCAATTTCTCTATTCCATTACCAAACTGAATTTGTGCTGGATCAGCTAACATTAAAAAGAGTGAAATTTAAAAAAAAAATATCGACAAAACTCCACACACTGTAAGTATAAAATATGAATGTTACCTATTTGGATTATTATTTAGTATATAGATAGCTAACAATGAATATAGAACTTATTGTTTTTTAGGAAACAGGCAATCTAATGCCACTTCAAGCAAACAGATTCTGGTATTTGTAGGTTTTCTAAATGAGCAACATTAGCTGGCTACAATATGTTGCAGAGACCGACAGACTAAACTAAGGCACAACAACAGACTTAATTCCATCAGTGGATGTATTAAATTAAAACTGCTACAACAATGCAAACAGGTAAGATTTTCATTGCTGTTTAGGTTTGTCTAAGTGTAAGAGCTGATTTTATCAAAGATATCTTTTATTTTTAGAATAAAATTGACATGTGATCTAGAATGGAATTTATTCTAGGTTTAAAACTTTGGTGTAATGCACCCTAAGGACTAAGCATAGCATCGGCGGCAGGCCACGGTCCGGAGCGAGAGTGCATGGTGTCACCTCCTGCGAAGCAGCGATTCTGGCAGAGGAGGAGGCAGAGCGCGTGAGGGAGCGGGAATCCCAGCGCCCTCACGCCTCTAGCCGCCGTTGGAGACGCCCTGGTCGGGAGACAACATCGAATCCCCGGCCACCGTAGGCGCGGGCTTGGGGGCGGGTAAGGACTAGGCCCGGGTCGAAGGTGCATTCTGTTGTTCATGCCAGCCTCAAAGAGATGTCTGCTCATCGTGAGGACCGATGTCTCCTGGGTCAGTGTTGCGGGTTGGTTAAAAAAGAAACTGTGGCCCTGGCGCACAGGCAAGTGAAGAAACCCGGGTGGGTTTTAGTCAGTAAAAGTCTGACACGCTCTTCTGCTCCGCCCAGAGTGGGAGTGGTCATTTGATGGTTTCCCATCCAGAACAAAAAAGGAGTAAGTATAGCCCTATTCAACTTTATGGCGGCTTGAAAGATGAGGCGCGTCGATACGTAGTAACAAATTCACGTGTCAGCGCGGGGGAGAGGGGAGGTACGTGCATGATCACAATCGACTTGATCGTATCGAATCGATGTACAGAATCGATCGGCAGAGCCGCTGCAAAGTTTGAATCGGTCAGCGGGGCAATCGCGCTAAAATAATTCAACCAAAACAGAATTGTACCGCAACCAAACCATAACTGGATCGCAATTGGAACGTAACCGTTGTCAAATGAGAAAGTTGAAACAAAGCTAACTTTTTCTGTGCCATTTGTCAAACTTAGGTACGTCTAAACGATTAGATTTACTTATAATTTATTTAGTTTTAATTATTATATCTAACGAAATGTATCTACTTATCACTCATACATTGATTTTACTTTAATCGAAGTTAAAACTTTAGCGCGATACGAAATGTGATCGAAAGTAAACCATAATTGTAACTGGATTAGATACGAACAAGAGTTGGTTCTACTCTTTTATTTAGCGCGATTACCCCTCTGTAACAGCAGTACAGTCACGAGCAAAAATTATCGTACTCTTAAAATGTGAATTAAAGATGACAAGTTTGAAAATACCCTATCCCATAATAGGAAAATACTTTGTTTGGGAACACCATCAAACTCCGCAAATGCAAAAATTTAGGGCGAAAATTGCTTTTTATTCTTCCAAATTTATGTGATTGTACGGACATCAGGTCAAACTACCCGAAACTGTCAAATATTCCCAATCAACCTCGAGCCTTAATGCTTTAGCCTTTTAGGGATAAAGTTGAAAATGTAATAAAGAAATCTGTCAGATGGTAGCTTGATATGCTGTGCCTATAACATTACCCCTAAAAGTGTTGAAAAAAAAACTCTAAATGATAAAAAAAATCATTTTAAAATTTTGCTGAAATGTTGGTAATGAAATCCCAAATTGCTTTTTACTTTTTTTCAAAATCGGTATGACAGTTGACCTGCCTCAACTGTCATGTCGATTTTGAGACTTGCCGGTCGTATGTATTTTTGACGTGTCTCCGAAGGACACCAGCAACCAACTGGAATGCTTTCTTATCAAATTTAAATTACGACCTCGTCAACAATTGTTTTTATCGACATTTTCAGATGTGGTTCGTCAAAAAATTATTTAAAAAAAAAAGGCCACCGTCACCAGGCACGCTTCCTTGTCACTGTCAGCGGTGAACACCTAGCACCAGAATTGGATCTTCAAGATAAGATAATCCTTTTGGCCAGAAGCCGGAGTTCTATGGTGGGTTTTAGATGAAGATTTAGATTATATTTATGCTTCCTGGTTCCAATCCGATATTCCGCTGTTTGATGTTCCACCTAGACCGGTAATTCCGCTAAGTTTCTTAAAACCGCCTGATGGCCCACCTAGGCCTGTGCTGTATTGAAACAGGATGAGGCGCCGCCTTCTTCAAAATACAGACCCTTCTTCGCTACCTTGTACAAACTCACCTTTATTCTATTTAATTAATTGATATCTGTTCCAAAAGTATATTATGATAACAGAGTAAACAGACTTTCAGGTCGAAATTAAAAAGTGGAATTTATCTCCAACAGAAATAAATCACCAAGTTTGAGGACGCCTCCGAGATTACCTGGACTCATATACTAAGAAATTTATTCATCTAGAAGAAGAAAAATTGAAGAACGACGTCGGAAGGGAGAATTATCTAAGATCCGAACCGAACCTTGTGGTCACCTTACGGGGAACACCAAACTTGACGGAAATCAGGACAGTTAGCCAAGAACTGTTAGGACTTCTGAAAATAATGACGAGTGTGATGAGAAAAAATAAAGCCTTATAAATGTTGCTAGTTTTATTAATACGTAGTTTTTTTTTTTACACAAATAAAACCTTATCATATAATGTTACAATTTTTCAGTATTTGCTCTCTTAATGGCACCTTTAAAAATCTCCCCTTTTACATTAAATAAATCAAATAGGTAGTTATATTGTTAGGTACAGGTAGTCGTCCTCATAAGCCCAGATGAGCATGGCAGTTATGCCGAGAACTCAAAATCCAAGGGGTTTTTTTTACTAGCTCGGATGCGCTCTGTCGGATTCTCGACACTAATCGGGTCATCATAGAGAGTTGAAAATCATAACAATATATATAACATTCACCCATGCATGCATGCATTCTTTAAAACTCGAAAGTACAAAATCAGGTAGTAATTGGATATAATAAAATACGGTACATTTTTAACGACAAGAACGTCGTCGTCGAAAAGTTTAATAAAAAGAGTATTTAAAGTTCACACTAAGAAGGGTGCATTCGATCGAACCAGTCATTGCGTAACACAATATCAGTAGTAATGGGTGTCATTTTGACAGTTCAATTGCATTCATTGCGTGATTCAACTTGTTGAGCATCTGCTCAAAAATGATCGAAAAATGTATCTACATTTTTCGAACATTAAGGTGCGTATTCCAGAAGGAAACTCAATCATTGATCTCTGCTTAAATATTACTTAAAACTAGTTTCAACCAATGAAATGGCTTGAAACGAGACTAAAGTAGAGCTTGAGTTTTGAGTGACGTTCTGTAATACGGACCTTAGGGCAATGGTTTAGGGATATGCTTCAAAATGATTCCAGTTGATAGTGATAATGTATTATATAATCAGGGTGCCGGTTAAAGTTATCCTATGATTTGGCATCAAATCTTTACTAATATTATAAATCGGAAAGTGAGTTTGTTTGTTCCGCTTTTACGCCGTAACTACAGAATCGGTTGCTTTAAATAATAGGGTACTTTTTATCCCAAAAAAATTGATATCCCCGAGGGAAATCTAAAAAGCGAGATATAAATTGCTTTGAAATTTTGCACACGTAAAGTTAGAAGTCCGGATTAAATAATAGGGTACTTTTTATCCCGGAGAAATTTCCCGAGGGAAATCTAAAAAGCGCGCTATAACCGAATTCCCCGCGGGAGAAGCCGCGGGCGGAAAGCTAAATAATAAATGAAATTTATTTACCTGCAGCTGTTTTCGTTGCCGTTTGTTGTGGCAGTCTATAAATTAGTTACAATAGTTTACGATTTTAGTTACATAGGGCCGGTTTTTTTATTGTAAATTCAATCAATTGTTAAAATACAGTGGTTATATTTTTTACCTATTTAATGGTCAGTAATCGTTATTTTCAACAAGCTTATAACTTTGTGGTTTTAAAGGTATTTTTTGAAATTTTGTACATAGATTTTTTACTTAAAAAAGTTGACACGTGATCCGGGTTTCGCATATACAAAATTAACAAATGATAAATAAAAATTGTTTAAAAAAACACTATGAAAATTGAAATTACCAATCGTTACTATGTATTTTGAACAATTGGTTGAGGTTATCTACAAAGGGCCAAAGGGCCAGTTCTCATAATTTAAAAGGTTCAAAATCTAGTTTTTTTTTTCTTTCTCTTATGGCTTCGCACGGTTTGTGCATTTAGCCAATGTCACGTAATGAATTATTCATGTCGAAAAAGACTGCCGCGCGGACCGAACACTGAGGAAGATTTGGTTCAAAGCCATGATGTGGCCACTATGCTACAATATTTCACTGTTCTTTATGAATTATTCACTGAATGCACTTTTTACTACATAAATCACGAGTTTTTATTTAGTAAACGACACTATAAATAATTTAAAAGTCCAATGAAAAATGAGCGTGGCACTCATCTTAGCTTCCCGCCAAAACTCCACAGTCTCATCTCGGTGACAAGCAAATGTCAAAAACTTGTCAATGGCACCGATTCTTTTGGTCACAAACTAAACTAATTTCATAAAGTGCATCTTTTTCCTTCTTCTTCATTAAAAAAAGGATAGAAGATAACATTTTAGTTTAATCCTGTCAAATTAAGATATTCCATAGACAGTTTAGACGCGATTATAAACATGGCGACCAAAAATACTTTAGTTTACGTCAAGCGCGGACTAATTTGATAGGTCAAAACTAAAATTTTATTTTCTATTCTTTTCTTATTGAAATAGAAAAAGTTGCACTGAACGTAAATTTAATTTAGTTCGTGAACAATGGAGTCGGGACTAATATGTAGGGAAATTAGTACTTAGTATTTTTGACAGACTGAGACTGTGAACGTTCTTGAAAGTAGTAGAATTAGCTCTCTAAACAAAAATATTCCTAAAATTAACATCCCTCTCCCAACCAATTTTCATACCCTACTTTCCCACTTCTCCCCTAAAATAATAAATCTTTTGGCCAGATTTCTAAATGAGAACGATTTAAAATTTTAATTGTGTGTAAATAGTCTGTATAGAGTATAAGCTAGTGTAATTGTTGGCTAATGTGTCTCTGTAAATTAGATTACTTGTTTTACTAACCCATGTGTTTGTCCATGTAGCTATACTAACACCTACCACGAATAGAAAAAGTTCGACGGCCTGCCTCTGTTTGCTGCCGTCACTACGTGTCACTGGCAGAATAGTCGAAACCGGCTCAGTTGCCAAAAAGGAAAAAAAGAAAAAAAAAACTGGCCTTTGAAAGCTGGAGTAATTTATTCCTAATGTTTCAAATTGATGAAGTACGGACATGGGCGTACCCAGGTAGGGGCAGGGGGGCAATCGTCCCCCCCCTGGAAATCTCGCAGAACATTTATGAACTCCCCTGATTACTAAACAAAGTATAAATGAAGACTTATCTCTAACTTTTAAATAAATCACGCAGTAGACAGTGACAAAATGTACGGTGTAATTGCCCAAAAACCGTGTCCGACTATAGCATACAAAGATTACTCACTCAAACAATTTTACTTGCCCAAGGCCTGAATATATAGGATTTAAAGTTATTTTTCCATAAACTTAGCACTTTGGCAAATATGTCGCGATGCCGACAACGCCATTAAAACTGATTTTAGTTACTGGATAAGATATACACAAGTTCAATCGAATGCACCAGAAGTTGAAGACATAGTCATAAAACAATACCTCAATATTTTTCTTAACTCTCACTCTTCTCCGTTTAGTATATTCCTAAGCCTATTCTCTCCGTTTTGTATATTCCCAAGCCTATTTTCTTCATTTTGTATATTCCCAAGCCTATTCTCTTCATTTTGTATATTCCCAAGCCTATTTTCTTCATTTTGTATATTCCCAAGCCTATTTTCTTCATTTTGTATATTCCCAAGCCTATTTTCTTCATTTTGTATATTCGCAAGCCTATTTTCTTCATTTTGTATATTCCTAATCTCTTCAATTTGTATATTCCTAAGCGCATTTTCTTCATTCTGGATATTCCTAAGCCTATTCTCTTCAATTTGTATATTCCTGAGCCTAATCTCTTCAAGCTGCGCCACTACCCTCATCCTCTCATCATCATAACCCACCAAACAGTTCACCGTCTCTTCCTGTCTAGCCCCCACTTCTTCAGTATCAGAAGGCCACAAATCAGGAATCGCCAATCCCTCATTGTTACATATGTTATGTAAGAGACAACAGGCAATTATTATTTTCTCAGCCATTCCATGGTCGTACTGGAGTGGTTTGTAAGTTAGAAGACAGCGCCATCTACATTTTAACCTTTTATATATTGTTTCATCCGCGAGAGCAAGGGCACCACAGTGAATTGTGTTGTAACGGGATTCGGGGGTGTTTGGTTGGGTAAACGGGATAGATGTCAGGAGGTGATCATCCAACTCGTAGTCGCCAGTACCTGTAAAGATATTGGATTTGATGAATATAACTTTGCTAAGTGATCAATATTTTACTCTGAAATGAAATCTAGTGTGACACGCAAAAGAGCCACTTGAGAAGTAACAATTTTTTGATAGTACTAGTTTATTAAGAGCCCATTCACTGTAGCCTTGAATACAGTCAAATTGTAATCCGTCTGAAACACCGCCGCTGGCAAATTGTTCCAGTCCCTCGATGTACGCGATATAAAAGAGGAGGCGAAACGCTTCGTCCGAATCGTAGTGGTGTTTGTTAACAACGTAAGGGTGGAAACTCGCCGTACGACGGGTCGTCCGATGGTGGAACGGAGATGGAAGAATTAAATCATGCAATTCCCTCGCACACTCACCAAAATGCATCCTATAGAAAACCGAAAGGCTGGCTACTCTACGCCTGTGCTGCTTGTGCTGTGTTGCTTGTAACCAACTCGTTTGGACTCGATTTTGACCCACATCACAGGGATAGATTTAATTTAAAATTTGCACAGATATCAAGAACCGATGCCAATAAAATAATTAGGTTATACAATATGTAAAGAAAACCCTGTCCGACCGATAAGGATAATAAAGGTTAGGTAAACACTTGACCAAATATAATATAAAATTTTACATAATCATCATAGTAACAATACTAATGAATTTTGAATTAATCCTTTTTTCCCGGGAATTAATTCCAATTTCCCCGAAATTTGGTAATTTTTAAAACAGTGACAACACCGGTATTATTATAAGCGAATAGCGACGCGTCCACGTCACAGGTGCCGCGTGCCCTGCCCCCCGCGCCCCGCCCTGCGCCCGCGGAAGGGGTTGCATAACGCACATGTATTAAGTTACCTCTTTTTGCGAAATAATATTTATTTTTTTAGGGGGATTTTTTTTTAAGTTTAGTCTGTCTTTGTGGGCATTAGTAGAATCAGTTATCGATACCTAACAATACCTTAACGGATCGGACAGGGTTTTCTTTACATATTGTATAAAGGGTGTATCTGACATCGACGCACAAACGAGTACCATGGATCCAGTACATGATTCTGAACCCCCCAGTGATGGAATTTTTCGTCGGCATTTTCATGATTAAAAAAAAATATATGAGGTTTTTCACTTTAGACCGTTCATAATTGCTATACTTTTATAACCCAATAAGATTTTAAAGTAAAAATTAATTAATTCGCTAATTAGGAAAAAAAGCGCAATGAAAACAAATCTCGAAAAATTATCTTATCAGCTTATTTGATAGAGTTCACATCAGGGATCAACGTCATACCTACAAACCCGCACGGCGGCACGCTTGCAACGTTCAAATGAAGAGCCGACACTTTTTTTTAACCATTGTGAATTCTGTAACCGTTCATTAACGACATAAATGACTATCATAATTTTATTAGTGGCATGCGGTGTAGCCTATCCGTGAAGTTTGCGTTACGATGTCAGATACACCCTGTATATATAAAGAAACAAAAAAAACCTGGGTTAAATCTATATATATAAAAATGAATTGCTGTTCGTTAGTCTCGCTAAAACTCGAGAATGGCTGGGCCGATTGAGCTGATTTTGGTTTTAAAATATTTGTCGTAGTCCAGGGTAGGTCTAAACGGTGAGAAAGTAAGGAAAGAATGATTTAATAATAATGATGTATAAGCTTCATTGTTTTTACTTCTTCTCTACACTTTAGTGCTACCCTGGTACCCTGCACCTCCAAAAAGGAGACAAAATAAAACTCACTTACAAGAGCAATGGGAGAATGGCCTTGATAAATGTCACAACAATACAATATTAGTTTGAAGTTGAAGTTGGCTTTGTGGCTTTTTATTAGAAACTTTAAACCGGCAGAGAGTATTTCTTGCTTTAAACGAATGCATCAACGGCTGAGACTGTTTTTTTATGTACGGTGTATGGTACCAGGGTAGCACAAAAGTGTAGAGTCGAAACAATAAAGCTCATTCATCATTATTAATCTAATATTACATCGATGAAGTTATTTTGCCTACTTTGAGGAGTTGCAAGGTACCAGGATCGCAAAAAAGTGTAGGAGAAGTCGAAACAATGAAGTTCATTCATTCACACAGGAACAACGGGAACGGGATAAAAAGGATATCCTATATCCTTCTCCCAGTTCTTAGCTACCTCCCTACCAATTTTCAGCCAAATCGGTTCAGCCGTTCTTAAGTTATAAATAGTGTAACTAACACGACTTTCTTCTATATATATACAGATTATCCTAATTTAAAATAGTAGTTAGTAGTAAATAAGATCATGTCATATTGCCTTTAGGGCGGAACAAAGTTCGCCGGGCCACTTTTGTGCTACCCTGCTACATAGCACCTCTACAAACTAGGCACAATAAAAGTTCTTTGATATAATTATTATGGTTTAATCATGAATGAGCTTCACTGTTTCGGCTTCTCCTACACTTTTGTGCTGCCCTGGTACCTTACACCTCCACAAAGTAGAGAAAATCAAATTTCTTCTATGTATGTATTAGTACTATTAGTGATTTAATGATGAATGCAAAGCCGATTGATTACAAAGTGAAGGAAAACATTTTATGGAAACCTGGCCTTTTGTAAGTCTGAAATCGCCAACCCGCATTGAGCAAGCGTGGTGATTACGCTCAGTCGTTCTCCTCTCTAGCTATCTCCAGCAGGGGGACGATAAAAAAAGGCTGATGATGATGATGATGAGCTTCATTGTTTCGATTTCTCCTACACTTTTGTGCTGCCCTAATTATCCTAATTTAAAAACTATTATATAAGATCATGTGATATTTATTGCCTTTAAGGCGGAACAAAGTTGGCCGGGTCAGCCAGCGGGTCTTCTAGCTGACCTTGCGAACTTTGTTCCGCCTTAAAAGCAATATGACATGATCTTATTTACTACTTTTTAAATTAGGATAATCTATACATATACAGTATGTTAACTAACAGAGGGCGTTCCCGTTAACCCGAAATAGTATAGCATACATACATGCTAAAAAAAATATTTCCATTCGAAAACAATTTTTTTTTTTAAATTTTTCCAATAAGAAAATATTCAATAAAAATTTTAAATTGACATGTAAAAGAAACACACTGTACACGCGAACTTGAAAGACGGCAAGGTCGCAATTTGATTATGATACTACGCTACTATTTTGATTTAAAACAGGAGGTTTCAAATTTATTTCTAATTAGAATTTTTTTTTATTCGGATTTTTTTATGCTTATTTTTCTATGCTGATATTTTTATTTTAATCTATTAATGATATATATTGACGAGTTTAAGGGAACGCCCTCTGTTATTTAACATACTGTATATAAAAGAAGTCGTGTTAGTTACACCATTCATAACTCAAAAACGGCTGAACCGATTTGGCTGAAAATTGGTAGGGAGGTAGCCAAGAACTGGGAGAAGGACATAGGATATCCTTTTTAACCCGTTCCAGTCATTCCTGTGTGAAGGAATGAACTTTATTGTTTCGGCTTCTCCTACATTTTTGTGCTACCCTGGTACCTTGCACCTCCTCAAAGTAGGCAAAATAAAACTTCATCCATGTAATATTAGATTAATAATGATGAATGAGCTTCATTGTTTCGACTTCTCCTACACTTTTGTGCTACCCTGGTACCATACACCGTACATCTTTAAAAAAAAAAAGTCTCACCCGTTGATGCATTCGTTTAAAACAAGAAATCCATACTATAAATTTATATTATAAATGCGAAAGTAACTCTGTCTGTCTGTCTGTCTGTCTGTCTGTTACGCTTTCCCGCTTAAACCTCTCAACCGATTTTGATGAAATTTGGCACAGACAATCTTTAGACCCCGAGAAAGTACATAGGCTACCTTTTATCCCGGAAAAATTTGATGTTCCCGAGGGAAACCTAAAAAGCGCGATATAACCGAACTCCACGCGGGCGAAGCCGCGGGCGGAAAGCTAGTAAATAATAAATAAATACCGACAACTCACACAGATTGAGCAAGCCCCAAAGTAAGTTCGAGGTTTGTGTTATGGGATACTAACTCAACGATACTATATTTCGTAATAGATACATATAGAGATAAACATCCAAGACCCAGGCCAATCAGGAAAAGATCGTTTTCCATCATGACCTGCCCCCTAATCGGCGAACACATTTTTGTCAAATGATTACGACTAGTTGGAATCGTTTGAACCGAACGGACCAATGGGCGACCCGAACGATACCAACTGATCCCAACTAGTCGCAATCATTTGACAAAAATGTGTTCGCCGATTAGGGGGCAGGCCGGGGATCGAACCCGGGCCTCCACGTGGCAGGCAGGCGTGTTGACCGCTGCGCCACGGAGGACGACGCACTATACAATATGTAAACCCCGTCCGACCCATAGGGGTAATAAAGGTTAGGTAAACCCATGACCATAACCAAATACATTATGAAATTTTACATAATTATCATAGTAACAATACTAATGAATATTAAAATAATCTTTCCGCGAATTAATTCCAACTTTCCCAAAATTTGGTAATTTAAAAAAAAGTGACAACATCATTCTTGAAAATTTGGTTATTTTTAAAAAAAGTGACGTGTGCGTTCGCGCAGCGGAATGTTGTTGAATTTAAAGATTTTAAATATGCAGATATTTAGTGTATGACGTCGTATAATTGTATATGGTAAAAAAAAAAATTGTGCACGCAGCCATTGTGGAGAAATTCACCAAAAACTGATTCCGCTGGGTGAACGTTGTCCTGGCGGAACTTTTTTTAATTCATTGACTTTAGGAAAAAGAGATGTGTCCAAAAATTAGTGTGTAATTGTGTATGTAGGAATAAAATTTGTGCATGCATAGACTTCGCAGAAATTCAAGTTTCCGCTGCGCGAACGTTTGGCCATTAGCTAGTTTTCATATAGAGAGCTGTAGATTTTTATATACGCTGTTTTGAATTTGTGCATATTTGTGTACAAAACAGATTTAGAAAAAATCTGTAGGGCTAAAAAGATAAAATATAAACATAAAACACGCTTATTAGGTCTTAGTTCTTAAAGTATGCACTTTGGGGTCTAGATTTTCACGTTTATACAAACCTTGTAAGAGTCTGCAACATATTGCCAAGTATCAATGATGTTCCTTTAGTAATTAAAGAGTTATAGGACAATTTACCATGACAAAATCACCGTTTACAAAGCAGTCAAATATCACGACATTCAAAAGGAATTGCATGGTAAAATGTATGCCAATAATTAGTGTATTCATTCAACTATTCACATGCAAAATTTCATGTCATTAAATTCAGTAATTAAAGAAAAACAATTATAATACTGACGAAGCAGCGAAAACCTACAGAACCCGATCAAGTCCGGATAGCTATAAAAAAGCGGCCGTGCAATATATTTAGGTAACATCCCAAAATTTACAGTATAATACCGGTATTGAATTGGTATAGGTGGTAACACAATTGTTTCGATATAATATAAAGGTCGTTTATTTTTGTACACCTACTTTTTTAAATGTGACTATGACAATGTAGGTACTGTTTACATAGTTACTTTATTTAAGGCCGTACCCTCACCAAATGACCTTGAGCATTTGCTCCCTCTTCACCGCGCCCCACCTCTACAATACTTCGCAAAATATTACTAGCGCCGTCTGGCGGACGAAGTACTTACAAATACAAGTTAAATTCATAGACCACAGAAGTAACAGACATGGCACTTTTATTTTTCTTTATTGGTGCGCCCAAATACTTTTGGTTATTATAGACTGAAACAAATGTTGACGATACTTCATAATAAAAATTTTTCGAATTTCAACGCCATCAGGCCTTAAGCCGCCGCAGGAGACGCCCTGTTCGGGAGACATTATCGAACTCTCGGCCACCGTAGGCGAGCAGAGGGCAGCTCACCGCCCGGTAAGGACCAGGCCCGGGTCGACGGCGCATTTTATTCCACGCGCTCCTCAAAGAGATGTCAGCATATCGTTCGTGGACCCACGAAGACCGATGCCTGCCAGGACTGAGGGATGTTTGAAAGAGATGTGATATGATAGGTAGGATCACAGAAGAATAGGTACGGAGGACGGGTGTTGCGATATGTGCCGGGTACGATGCGCCAAATGTTATTGTGTCGGGTGGTTGGTTGTGAAGGGTCTCCAGATCAATCTCCTGGCGCAGCATCGTTGGTCGTGTTGCTTTTTTTAAGTGAATAGGCTTAATAAACTAGACTACTACTTTAATTTTTTGTTTGTCAATTTATTTCTATATTAGGTTTTAATTAGCTACTTTTCATTTGATGAAAATGAAAAAATAGAATAGAATTCTTTTTCTTTTTTAAAAAAATCCGCGGAAATACAAAATACCTATTGCATTTGCATGATAACAGTTTGTACATCGATTCCCCTAACACCGTGCACATACAATTACGTATTTAGTGTTACCTTGTATAATGTTTTATAATTGGAATAATAATATACAATATGTAAAGAAAACCCTGTCCGATCCGTGAAGGTATTGTTAGGTATCGATAACTGATTCTAATAATGCCCACAAAGACGGGCAAAACTTAAAAAAAAAAACCCCTAAAAAATAAATATTATTTCGCAAAAAGAGGTAACTTAATACATGTGCTGTAAGCAACCCCTTCCGCGGGTGGCGGGGGGCAGGGCACGCGGCACCTGTGACGTGGTCGCATCGCTATTCGCTTATAATAATATCGGTGTTGTCACTTTTTTAAAAATTACCAGATTTCGGGGAAATTGGAATTAATTCCCGGGAAAAAAGGATTATTTCAAAATTCATTAATATTGTTACTATGATGATTATGTAAAATTTTATATTATACTTGGTCAAGTGTTTACCTAACCTTTATTATCCTTACGGGTCGGACAGGGTTTTCTTTACATATTGTATTTAGCAGGGGTAAAAATATTCGATACCTATTATATATGCAGTCTCATCAAGGGCAGACACTTGATCATTAATGGGATGTGTATTCCATATTCTAGTATGGTCGCTTTTTCCTCCGAAAGACGCGTCGACGTTCAGGATATTGTAGTTAGGATCGCAGATCTGCAAAAGTAATGAATCTAGAAGAAAAGTCTACTCCACAGTCTGTCACCTTCTTATATTTTCACGTCATGATGGCTGAACGGATTTGGAACATGCGAACAACACGTCACACAGACGTCATGCGAATCTTGCATCTCGCAAGCAAAGTTTACCGTGCAATTAACATTACATACGTAATTTCAAAAAGAAGTTTCTTAAGTTGTATAACTTCCCAACTTCAACCGTTGGACAAGTGTCCCGCCAGACAATCCCAGTCTGGTCGGAGGATCCTCCCTTTTCTATGAAGAATAAGTGAACTTTACTCCCTGTTCCTCATGCCTCCAAAAATTCGACCATGACTTGGTTAGGACATAGTACACTTTGTAGTAAGTTTCATCCTTAGCTATTATTATAATATCTACTTCTTGCTCATGTATAGTATGATCAACTTATAACGGGACACAGCCTCCCATCAGAAACACAAATGGACTCAATAACACCACTAACAATAACTCAATAACCATATGGGCACAATATCCATTTACTCATAATTATGATGATGGAAAAAACCAGGCCTCGAAGGGTTCCGTTCCAATATGTTTAAAAACGGCAAACAAATCACGTTTGTGGTATGGCAGCCTCCTTCAATATTTATTTTATTTTAATATACAGTATGTGAACTAACAGAGGGCGTTCCCGTTAACCCGAAATAGTATAGCATACATACATGCTAAAAAAAATATTTCCATTCGAAAACAAATGTTTTAAAATTTTTTCCAATATGAAAATATTCAATAAAAAATTTAAATTGACATGTAAAAGAAACACACTGTACACGCGAACTTGAAAGACGGCAAGGTCGCAATTTGTTTATGATACTACGCTACTATTTTGATTTAAAACAGGAGGTTTCAAATTTATTTGCAATTAGAATTTTTTTTTATTCGGATTTTTTTATGCTTATTTTTCTATGCTGATATTTTTATTTTAATCTATTAATGATATATATTAACGAGTTTAAGGGAACGCCCTCTGTTATTTAACATACTGTATAACCAAATAGTATTCTGTGGACATTTCAAGCGTCTATCTATTTCCGTTATTAATATGGAGCAAAAAAATCACGTTTATTGTTTGGGAGTCCCCTTATTTTATTTTTTTAAATTTATTATCTGTTGTTATAGTGGCAATAGAAATACATAATCTCTGAAAATGTCAACTGTCTAGCTATTACGGTTTATGAGATACAGCCTGGTGACAGACGGACGAACAGACGGACAGCGAAGTCTCATGAATAGGGTTCCGTTTTACCTTTTAGGTAGTTTATCATTATGCAGCCCCAATTGAAACTTTATGGTATTTCTCAAGTGTGCTTACCACACCTTTTTTTTTTCGGGGTGGAAATCCTCATAGGATGTCCGCCGCCCTAGGGTGGGCGACGGGGTCTGTCAGACTTTTACTGACTAAAACCACCCCGGTGTCTCTTCTATCAAGAGCGCGCGTGGGACCGCGGGAGTCTAAATTCTTCCGCAGCCCCACACTCTCGTGCTGGTCCGGTCTGTCCGGGTCTCGTCTCCTGCACGGGGTAGTGGGGTGTTAAGCTACCCCGTGCATCGCCTCAGAGGCGCGCGCTGACACTCGCGCGCGCCTCCGCCTCGGAGTCCATCGAATAGGGGGCGGGGACTTCCCCATGTCCCTCGCCCCTGGACCCATTCATGGGGGGCGGAAGAGGGCGTTATCCGCCCTTCTTCGGCGCCCGGTGCGTCTTCTGCGGCCCGGGAAGGGAGTTGAGATCTCCCTCTCCCGTTCCGCAGCTTCCTTCTGCGACATCACGTCCTCGCAGAAGGACACCACCGCGTCCCACGACTCTGCGCTGCCGGCCATCCTCCGCACTACTGCCGGCAGCGTCAGGTCGCCTCCTACTTCATTTGTGAGGACACGGCGCTGCTCCTCCCAAGCTACACACTCGGAGAGCGTGTGCTGCGCCGTGTCCCCCCCGCATTGGACGCAGTGGTGGCACCGAGCGTCCGGTTCCCTGCCTAGGCGACACAGGTACCTACTTGCCGAAGCAGCCGTGCCCCGACAGCACCTGCGTCACCCTGAACGACAGGGAGCCGTGCCTTCTCTCGAGCCAGTCGTCGAGTACTGGCCGGATCGCCTCGACGGTAGCGAGGCCGGCGGTAGGGCGCATAAGCATCTGCCGCCAGTCCGCCACCAGGACCTGACGGAGCTCCTCTCGGCGCAGCTCGATCTGCCGCTGCGCCGGACTGGTGCCCCGTGTCCGCTCTTCCTCGCGCCATCGGTACAATGGCGCGAGTACTTTCGCCTCTAGGTCCCAGGGCGGGGATCCGGCCAGGACGCAAGCCGCCTCGTAGGAAATCGTGCGATACCCGCGGACGACCCTGACGGCCATCGCCCTCTGCGGCTTGCGCAGAATGGCGAGTGTTCCGGCCGTCAGGTCCATCGCCCACACAGGGGCCCCATACAGGGCCATGGACCGCACGATTCCCACGTATAGCCGCCTACAGGCGGCGCTCGGGCCCCCCATGTTTGGGAAGCAACGTTGACAGCGCGCCTGCTGCACCCATCAGTTTGGGCGCCAGCCGCCGAAAGTGGGGTCCGAATTCCCATCGGCTGTCGAGCACCAATCCCAGATACTTCATGGTGGACTCGACAGCTATCCGGGCACCACTGACCACGATATGTGATCCCGGCGCCGGCGCACGCCGGGGGCCATGGAAAACCATGGCCTCCGACTTGTCAAGGGCCACCTCCAGGCCCAGGCGCCGGATGCGGGTCACGACCTGTGACACCGCAGCCGTGGCTATCAACGTCGACTCCCTGTGCGAGCTCCCCCGGGCAGTGACAAGCGTGTCGTCCGCATAACACGTCAAGTCGGCGCCCGACGGGAGCTCGCCTCTCAGCACCCAGTCGTAGCCGATGTTCCACAGGAGCGGTCCCAAGACCGATCCCTGTGGAACACCGCACGACATTTGGTGCCGACCGGCACCGTCACGTCCCCGATAGATGACGCATCTATCCTCCAGATAAGCCCCTACTATGCGGCGGAGGTAGGGAGGCACCCGATGGTATTTCAGGGCCTCCCTAATACAGCTCCAGGGTAGGGTGTTGAAGGCGTTGGAAATGTCTAAAGACACCGCCAACACCACCCCACCCCGGGATACCGTATCCTCCGCCAGGGCTCTCACGCGCATGATTGCGTCTATGGTGGATCGCCCCCGACGAAAACCGAACTGGTTGTCGTCCAGGTTCGGCCCGTCTCCGCACAAGTGGCCGACGAGGCGATCTGCGATTATACGCTCAAAAAGTTTGCCCGCCTCGTCGAGCAGCACTATGGGCCGATACGCGGACGGCGAGTCCGCGGGGCGCCCTGCTTACCACACCTACCTCAACTCTCACCCTGCCGTATTTTTTTAATAGGGCAATACTGTAGTCTCATGTATGCTTATCCATATTAATATTATAAATGCGAAAGTAACTCTGTCTGTCTGGCTTTCACTCCAAAACTACTGAACCGATTTTGATGAAATTTGGCACAGACAATCTTTAGACCATGCAAAAGGACATAGGCTACCTTTTATCCCTAAAAATTCCGAAAAAAATGATGTTCCCGAGGGAAATCTAAAAAGCGCGATATAACCGAACTCCACGCGGGCGGAAAGCTAGTATATAATAAATAATACACTTACAATTAAATACTTACAATTTAATATACTTACAATTTGAGTGTGAATAGAGTAGAATCTGTCTCTATTTAAATATTCTTTTTCATCGACAGCCGGCTTAGCAATAGCAATGTGGGTGCAGTCTATAACGCCTAATACATTAGGAAAACCACACTTTTGAAAAAATCTGTAAATACAAAAGATGATGATTTAACTCGAGATGGTCTCCAAAGCCTAGAGCATAGGCGTAGAGTAGCCAGCCTTTCGGTGCTCTATAGGATGCATTTTATATTTATAAACCAGCGCTTGACCGCAATGCCGCCTAATGGTAAGCAGCGATGCGATCGTTGATGGTAAAGCGCACTAGTTTATTAAAAGCCTATTCACTTTAGCCTTGAAGACACTCAAATTGTAGTCCGACGGAAACACCGCCGCCGGCATTTTGTTCCAGTCCCTTGATGTACGCGGTATAAAGGAGGAGGCGAAATGCTTCGTCCGGATCGTAGTGGTGTTAACAACGTAAGGGTGGAAACTCGCCGTACGACGGGTCGTCCGATGGTGGAACGGAGATGGGGGAAATAAATCATGCAATTCCCTCGCACACTCCCCGTGTGCGTGTGTGTGAGGGGAGCCGTCGTGAGTGTGCGAGGGAATTGCATGATTTATTTCCCCCATCTCCGTTCCACCATCGGACCACCCGTCGTACGGCGAGTTTCCACCCTTACGTTGTTAACACCACTACGATCCGGACGAAGCGTTTCGCCTCCTCCTTTATACCGCGTACATCGCGGGACTGGAACAATTTGCCAGCGGCGGTGTTTCCGTCGGACTACAATTTGAGTGTCTTCAAGGCTAGAGTGAATAGGCTCTTAATCAATTAGTGCGCTTTACCATCAACGATTGCGTCACTGCTTACCATCAGGCGGGATTGCGGTCAAGCGCTAGTTTATAATTTAATAAAAAAAAAATTATAACTATTCTGCTGTAAAGTAATACAGCTAAATTAGGTAAATGTCTGGTGAAGCCGCACGGAGGACGCGTCTGAGCAGTTTTGAGCAAATTTGTTTAAATATGTTGCGGTGTCTACCACACCACATGCGAACAACACGTCATACTGACGTGGTAGGCAACAACATCAGCCGCCGGCATAAGTTACCACCCACCAGACAAAGTCTTGCCGCCAAGCGATTCGTCGTGTTCCGGCATGATGTCTGGTGAAGCCGTACGGAGGACGGGTCTGAGCAGTTGTGTTGCGATGTGTGCCGGGTACGATGCGCCAAATGTTGTTCTGTCGGGAGTTTAGTCGTGGAGGGTCTCCAGACCAATCTCCCTCTGGCGCAGCATCGTTGGTCGTGTTGTCGAGTTTAACATTGCATCACCTCGCTCAACTGCCGTCTTCATTCCTATTCACTAAATTTTTTTCAGTGAATAGGTTTAATAAACTAGCGCGCTTAACCATCAACGATTGCATCACTGCTTACCATCAGGCGGGATTGCGGTCAAGCACTAGTTTATAATTATTAAACAAAAAATGTTTTGGCTACCTACCCTCTAAAACCCTAAAAAAATAAATATTATTTCGCAAAAAGAGGTAACTTAAAACGTGCGGTATTCCATACAGGCGCGGGCGAAGAGGGGCAGGGCATGCGGTACGCGGTCGCATCGCTATTTGCTCAGAATTGTACCGTCAAAAATAATGTTGTTACATTTTAAAAATTACCAAATTTTGGGGTATTTGGAAGTAATTCGGGAGAAAAAAAGATTATTTCAAAATTCACTATAAGTCAAAACTACACAAACAACGACACAGCCATTTATCAAATCAAATTAAAATATAAAACCAGCATCAAGCGTGTTGACAACGCACAGTCGAGGGTTCCATAGCCGGATTGAATATTTACATTGTTACTATGATGATTATGTAAAATTTCATATGTTATTTGGTCATGTGTTTAGCTAACCTTTACTATCCTTACGGGTCGGACAGGGTTTTCTTAAGATATTGTATACATGGGCGTAGACAGGGAATCTCGCAGGACATGTATGAACTCCTAATTGCTACACAAAGTACTTATAAACGAATACTTATCTCTAACTTTTAAATGAACCATGCGGTAGACACTGACAAAATGTACGATCTAATTGCCAAAAAATCGCTTACGACTATAGCGCACAAATACTCTAAAAAATTGACTTGACCCAATAGGCCTGACTTGCCCCCCTCTTAGCCCTGATTTGCCAGATGCTGGACACCTTGTACAGGGTGTATCTGACATCGTAACGCAAACTTCGCGAAAAGGCTACACCGCATGCCACTAACAAAATTATGATAGTCATTTATGTCGTTAATGAGCTGTTACAGATATAACAGTGTTTTAAAAAAAGTGTCGGCTTGGCCTTTGAACGTTGCAAGCGTGCCGCCGTGCGTGTTTGTAGGTATGACGTTGACCCCTGATGCGAACTCTATTAAATCAGCTAATAGGATAGTTTTTCTAGTATTGTTAACATTGCGCTTTTTTGTATAGTTAAAGAATTAATTAATTTTTACTTTAAAATCTTATTGGGTTATAAAAGTATAGCAATTATGAACGGTCTAAAGTGAAAACACTGCATATTATTTTTTTTTTATTTGGAAAAAGCCGACGCAAAATTCCACCACGGGGGGGTTCAGAATCATGTACTGAATCCATGGTACTCGTTTGTGCGTCGATGTCAGATACACCCTTTATAGACTTTAGCATTTTGAAATGGCATGATAATCACAAGCAGTAAATCTTTATAATTAGAGTATTAATTAGGATGTACCAATTATGTACACGCATGTATAAAAAGACAAGATACAAAGACCAGAAAATAGTTACAGAGGTGTTGCTTATTTCATAAAAAAAAAATCCAGCATATCTGTGATGTGACTGGACTGTACATACAGAAATGTAGACAGCGTGTGATATAGTACAATATGTAAAGAAAACCCTGTCCGATCCGTGAAGGTATTGTTAGGTATCTATAACTAATTCTAATAATGCCAATAAAGCCGAGCTAAAAATTAAAAAAAATCCCCCTAAAAAAATAAATATTATTTTGAAAACGCGAGGTAACTTAATGCATGTGTGACAAGCAACCCCTTCCGCGGGCGGCGGGGGGCAGGGCACGCGGCACCTGTGACGTGGTCGCGTCGCTATTCGCTTATAATAATACCGGTGTTGTCACTTTTTTAAAAATTACCAAATTTCGGGGAAATTGGAATTAATTCCCGGGAAAAAAGGATTATTTCAAAATTCATTAGTATTGTTAGTGTTACTATGATGATTATGTAAAATTTTATATTATATTTGGTCATATGTTTACCTAACCTTTATTATCCTTATGGATCGGACAGGTTTTTCTTTACATATTGTATATTATAAGAATATATTTATATCATCATCAACATTTTTTTTATCGTCCCACTGCTGGGCACAGGTCTCCTCTCATACAGAGAAGGATTGAGCGTAATCACCACGCTTGCTCAATGCGGGTTGGCGATTTCAGATTTAAAATCCAGGTTTCCTCAAGATGTTTTCCTTCACCTTCAGTAATTGGTGTCCAAGATATACTTAGAAAGTATATATAACTTTAGAAAAGTTACATTGGTACTTGCCTGACCTGGAATTGAACCCGCGCACTCATACTTGAGAGGCTGGTGTTTTAACCACTAGGCCACCACGACTATATTTACATACATACAAATAAATATGTATCATACAAATAATTATAACATAATCAAAATATGATATAAATTGGAAAGATAGCATTCGTTTAAGTACTCTTCTTTTAAAAACGTTAAAGAAATCAGTATACCTACATTAATAGCGAAATGTAATCTATAAAATAGAACTCACCTCATTTTCATTGCGTCTCTCTCACTTCTAGTTTGTGGGAACTTCATGTATCTCTGAACTATGCTGCAGTGATTGAGGGCTGTGGTTACTTCTGTGATGTAACGGGTCAACTTATGACTTTTTATCATGTCGAACGCTTTAGCGGTGGAACTTTGCAAACTGCCCCAGGCAAAGAAATTTAACACGACTAGGATCTGAAAGCAATAACATAACATCACACATGTGTTCCCTAAAAGGTTAAGCAGAGAGAGAGAGAGAGAGAGAAAGTGCTCTTATATTCCTAAAGCTACCTTAAATTGTCAAATTTTCCCAACGAATCTTGAACCTCAATGCTTTTGTATAAAGTTGAAAATCGATTACTTGCAGTTAACAGATTGTACCTACCACAATCCCTGACAGACCTATTAAAAAAAAATTGATCCAAGTAATGGGGGCTTATTACCATCAAGCATGCATAAACAGGACTATCCTCAGGGGTAGCCTTTTTTTTTTACTGGATTGACGATTTTTTTTTTTTTTTTTTTAATAATTATAAACTAGTGCTTGACTGCAATCCCGCCTGATGGTAAGCAGTGATGCAATCGTTGACGGTAAAGCGCACTAGTTTATTAAGCCTATTCACTTAAAAAACTAAGGAATAGGAAGGATGACGGCAGTTGAGCGAGGTGATGCAATGTTAAACCTAAGACCAACACGACCCAACGAAGCTGCGCTAGAGGGAGATTGATCTCGAGACTCTCCACGACCAAACTCCCGACACAACAACATTTGGCGCATCGTACCCGCCACACATCGCAACACAACTGCTCAGACCCGTCCTCCGTACGGCTTCACCAGACACCATGCCAGAACACGACGAATCGCTTGGCGGCAAGACTTTGTCTGGTGGGTGGTAACTTCTGCCGGCAGCCAATGTTATGGCCTACCACCGAGAGAATACAACTTTATTTTTGTTTATACAAAAATTGTTTATACAACATTATTTTTGTTTAAAAACACGTGTCCAGTATTTTTAAGTAAAGAATCTATGTACAAAATGTCAAGAAGATATCTTGAAAAACTACAAGTTATTAGCTTGTCCTACAAATATGGTCCACGCTCCGCTAAGGCGGTCGAGCGGGGCATTGACTTCTAGCGTCTCCCTATTGCAACAGTTTCTAAATGTACCTATTTGTGAAAAAATATAACATGGTGTAAAAATGATTGGAATCGATTCAGTTGCTTATTCTCATCATCATCATCCCAGCGTTAATCCCAGTCGCATCCGAAGCCTTTTCAGCTTTAGAGTCTGGGGTCCGCTTTACCAGTCAAACTGCTTATATAGCTAAACTTCGACATTTTCCGTGAAGCGACTGCCGTCTGACCTTCACAACCCGAAGGCGACATCGAAGCATTGCAGTTAGACCAATTGTTGGACTTTTGAGGGCTCCAACAACCCGTAACGACTGCCACTAGATGTTCGTATGGCAACCGGGACCAACGGCTTAACGTGCTTTCCGAGGCACGACCAGACCAGTGCAAATATTCATATTCATGCATACAAATATTTGCACTGTGCGGGGATCGAACCCGCGCCACCTTGCGCAGCGGCCGCGTCCATTCAGTTGCTTATTCTGAACAAACTATATTCAGGTTTCACGTAAACAAAAAATAAAGTGTTGGAAATATAATAAAGCTAGTGCATACAACCTTCATACTAGGATCCATTCCATACTTCCCCTTTTTTGGGGGTAGCAAAGGAGCTAGTTCTACACACAGGTTCTCAAATAGTTCCCGGCTCAGTCTAAATTTGCTTATAAACTCATTGTCAGGAATTGAGTTCATAAAGTATCTTCCTCGTAGGTAACGACGCCGTCGCGCCTGATTACATTTTCTTTTTTGATATTGATCCAGTAAGTCTGTAAAGTTCTGCTGAAATTCCATCTCGTATCGGTGCAAAAGATTCTCAGTATATTTGATGTAATTCAGGGCAAAGTCTACAACAAAATATTAGTTCTTTTTAGATTACGCTTTACTCGAATCGTTGCTAAGTTGTTTTAATTACCGCATGGTTTAAATTGAGCCAAAGCTCAATTAGGATTTTTCCAAGGTATAAAAGTAAAAAAATAATTAGTCCGTCTTATAGATAATAAAAAACATTAAGACCCGTATTTTTTATTTTGCCGAAATTACCAAAACCTACTGAGATATAGCGTATTAAAGTTACGGAGTGGGGGCTAATTACGTGACGTCATGCGCCATTTCAAATCAATATACCTTCCTAAGTATTAAAGTGAAAGAAAAAAATAAAAAATACGTGTTCAATATATTTTATAAATCTATCTGATGGTCATTAAATAATTTTTTAGGATACAACCCAATTTCACCTGTGTACGGACGACGGCAAGCTACCCGAAACTGTTAAATGTTCCCAATAAACATTGAGCCCTAATGCTTTAGAGATTAAGCTGGAAATGTTACGTTTGAGTTTACGAAGTTTAGGATGATATTAAAAACGTTGCTAGGGTTTTTGGTTTAAGGGAAAATGCTCAGTTTCTTGTTTGGTTTAACAAAAATATCTATTAAAGTTAGCCCAAAGTAAATTTTATGTTGACAATAGGGTATCTTGATTTTTTATACTATGCACCATATAACGTATTTTTACTTTTACGTATCAAATGAATGTATGAATGCAACCAACTCACCGTGGAAACTTACGGTGAATTACGACACACGAAAGGGACAGTATAGCATACACTGGACCCTATCACAATACTACAAAAATAAAAATTAAAGTTTTTTTTAATGTTTGTTGAACTACCACCATACCTCCCTCAAAAATATAATTTTTCACGTGACTTTAACTCTTTAAGCGCCGACACCGTAATATTACGGGCTCTGAAACCTGTGCCCTAATCGCCACACTCGTATAATTACGTTATTTTATTTTAAAAAAACTCATAGTGCACAACTTCTATTTAAAATGTGTCAATTATAAGAAGTAGAGTATAATCGCTATTACTATAGACATTTTCTATATTTTGAATGATAAATATTGTGAATTTTGAGATTTAAATACATCGTGATCACTGGTACTTACATGTATCGCCAAACACGTAGCTAATTTTACGAGTACTTGGGATGAGACAAATTCGTAAAATGCTTTGTAGGTTGTCTAAGAATAAAGAAGAAATTACTGTCACTATTTGCAATGAAAGTGGGTACTTTCATTACAAAATAACCATAGTGTTACTATGATACAAGCATAGACATATACTAATGGACACGCCTTACGCGTATAATCTGCAGTAATTAGTAGTTTTTGGTTTCAAAAGAGTTTTTTTGTTTATAGATAATTATAAACTAGTGCTTGACTGCAATCCCGCCTGATGGTAAGGAGTGATGCAATCGTTGATGGTAATGCCCACTAGTTTATTAAGCCCATTCACTTAAAAAATCTTAGTGAATAGGAAGTAAGACGGCAGTTGAGCATGGTGGTGCAATGTTAAACCCAACAACACGACCAATGATGCTGCGCCAGAGGGAGTTTGATGTGGAGACTCTCCACGACCAAACTCCCGACACAGCAACATTTGGCGCATCGTACCCGGCACACATCCCAACACAATTGCCCAGACCCGTCCTCCGCACGGCTTCACCAGATATTATGCCGGAACACGACGAATCGCTTGGCGGCAAGTCTTTGTCTGGTGGGTGGTAACTTCTGCCGGCAGCCGATGTTATGGCCTACCACCGAGAGAGTGAGAGAGATGGGCTGTGCTTTCGTTCTAGCACTATCTCTTTCCTCATAGATGATTTTGAGACAGATAAAGATAGAAGAAACTTCGTTTCCTCTCATTCTTTCAGAGTGCCACAATTCTCATCTCTAAGGCATGTCCATTAGTATATCGAGGCTAGAAAGCGATTTTGTTGTATCTGGAAAAAGGCAATTTTGTTTTATTGCATAATTTAATTCAGAAAGTAAATCAATACGAACGAGGAGGGCTAAGGAAAAGCAGGAAGCTAATAAAATTCTAATGCTACTGCACCTTTGCAGAAAAAGAAATCGATGATCTGAAATCAACTTTGCCGTTCAAGAAGAAAGGGAGGAAACTAAGTTTTGTCTATCTTTATCTCTCTCAAAATCATCTACGAAGAAAAAGATAGTGCTAGACTGAAAGCATAGGCTATCTCTCTCACTCTCTTAAAACAAAAAAAAAAAATGCAGATTATACGCGCACGGCATGTCCATTAGTATATGTCTATGCTGACCACCATATTTATTAGTAGGTAGTTGTAAAAAACTTCTCTAGAATATCGAACTTTGGTAAATCAAAATCGCAACGTACAGACAACAGCACATCAATCTACTACAACCTGTCAGATTTTCAACTTTATCTCTGAAGCATTAAGGCTCAAGGTTGATTGGGAATATCTGACAGTTTTGGGGTAGCTTGACCTGCTGTCGTCCATACCGTACCCCCGTTCCTCCCCTCCCCTCGCAATAAATCAATACGAACGTGGAGGGTTAAGGAAAAGCAGGAAGCTAATAAAATTCTAATGCTACTGCACCTTTGCAGAAAAAGAAATGGATGATCTGAAACCAACTTTGCCGTTAAAGAAGAGATTAGAGAAGCGAGTCAAGGAAGAAGATGACGACTACCCAAAGAAAGAAAACTCTGAGGAAAAGGTGAGTTTTTGTGGCACTTCCTCTAGATCGCGCATACTGTGTAGCGGTCTGACGTTCTGCGTTCATGTTTTTTTTTTTAATATTGGTACAGCAAGCAGTCCCAGGATACTGACGGAGACATCTTTCCACACAGGGTTCGAATACAATGCTGCCGGATTTTGATGTTGTCTGGGAGATACAGATGACGTAGTGGGGATACTCAGAACGTACTGGGAGGGACAATGATGATGTAGTGGGGTATACTTATGATGTAGTGGGGTTAACTGAAGAAGTAGTAAGTAGGGGGGTACTTGGATACTTCTACCATAGAATAAAGAGGGGAAGTAGGTTATCTGCGACCCATTCCGCGATTTAATTGCCTACTGTCTTAGGGTTGACGACTGTCCGCGCTTCGTCGGTTACGGTTGTCGCCCAAACCGCTAACAAATATTTATAGACTAAGAGCTTATGTTTAAATTATTTGCTTAGTATTTAGTTTACATATACTAGTCAGTTTTTTTTTTTGTTATTTTTATTTTTAGTTTTGTACACATAAAGAACCATATTTATTTTTATTTTTAATTAATACAAATATAAATAATACAAACATAACATCTATTGAATCACACATTTAATACAAAATTACAAATTAGCTACAGAAAAATACCTACTTTCTTCGGTTTCGACTATTACGAAACGCGTTGTTATTAAACTTTAATGTGTAATATATCCGTATCCTTGTAAATAACTTTTAGAAATATAATTTGAAAAATATAAGTCTTTTATTTGTTCATAAATAGACATACCAACTTTGCAGTTTATGTGATCATTTTTTAAAAGCTAATGTGCCGAAAAGCCGTGACGCGCGAACCTCGTTCAGTGCTAGCCGCGACTAGCGCAGTCATAGGCACTCTAATATTGTATTTAGGTGTGCGTGCGGCGACGCATAGATACTATGGCGCACACATACAAGCCGCGCGCGGTCCGTTTGTATGAAGATAACGTACTTCCCTCTCTTTATTCTATGCTTCTACTATTTAATATGAATTATGTAGTAAGAAATACGCTGATGATTTAGTAAGAGGTTACTACATCATGTAATGGAGGTTGATGCTTGAAATAAACTGATGTTAGTAAATAGTGGGGGATAGCGATGTTGTAGAGGGAGATATTTGTTCTGTATAGGGAAGGCCCTATACAGCACAAATATCTTTATAACCATTCTTTATGGATCACTAAACCCTCAGGGGGGCTTAGTGATCCATAAAGAATGGTGCTTGTGTATGATATACAAAGTGGTGCTGACAATACGACAATAAATGAAAACACAAACAATACTGGTTCATAGGAATAATCCTAAACCATAGGAAAAAACCTAACATCAAAAATAAAAATAAAAAATGAAAATTTCAAACAAACTAAATCGCATAATATTGCATACGGAATAGAACATCCTTTAAAAATGTGGGTTCACTGACCTCCGATCGGCGACAGCGCGGTCCTGTATCGACTTGCTTTTTTCGCGCCATTATTATTACAGTTTGCTACCGCAGGATGCGGCGGTCATTGACCTGTAAGCGCTTCCTTATCAACATGTACATCATGTAGGAAATGTGAAAAATTTAAAAATAATTTCCTGTGACTAAACTAATGGACATATTTATATGATTTTTTATGGGTAGACTGAGAAAGTGTTGAGGTACACGGTGTTTAATTTATTGTCGTATTGTCAGCACCACTATACAGAGTGGTGCATGATGGTACAAAATGGTGATTTTAAATAGTAGTGGTTTTAATACTTCACTTATGAAAAAGATACCTTTTTCATCATCTTTACTTCGCCTTTCGTCGTTTTGAATAGTATTGTCCTTTGTTCCAGAATGACACTGAAGAAAATGAACAGCAAGTGGATAATTCTCAGTCCAAGAGTAAGTAGAATTCACTACACCAAACCCTAAAACCATTGAGAATCATGTCGATGTTCCCATGACCAGCCACTTTCGTAAGAAAGTGGCTGGTTAACTCATTGAAAGCAGTGACGACGAGTTGTACGATTTTCTTTTTAATTCTTTCGAGTTTATAAGTTTGCAAGAAATGTGCGTAAAAGGGTTGCTGTTGTTGCTAAGCTCACATACACAAATAAAGCATTTATTAAGCCTACACCTTTAGGCCTAGGCCGCACTACGGTTAAAGCGCGGCGATTTTTTCCCGCGACTGATTTTTTGCTACAAAATGCTCGCGGGAAAAACCGCAGGTGCGGCCGCTTGCATTAGTCTTCTAGAGATACAAATTTACGCGATTAAAAACCGCCGCGGTTTAACCGTAGTGCGGCCTCAGCCTTACGATCAACTATCGTGATGGAACCAGCACAGTCCACCCCTGTATTTAAAAATGAAAACTGAAGCTACTCTGACAGATTACCCATGATGGGTTGAATAGAATTGGTTTGTATCCTGAAAAATAATTTAATGTCCATCAGACAGATTTATAAAAAATATTGAACACGTATTTTTATTTTTTCTTTCAATCAAATACTTAAGAAGATATATTGATTTGAAATGTCGCATGGTGGGGGCTAATTACGTCACACCGTGGTATATTTTGTACCTCGGCGTGACGTAATTAGCCCCCACTCCGTAACTTTAATACGCTATATCTCAGTAGTTTTTGATTAAAAAAAAATGTGGTCGCAGAGTGATGTTATATAGCCTAAAGCCTTCCTGGATAAATGGGCCATCCAAAGAAAAAATAATTTTTCAATTCGAACCAGTAGTTCCTGAGATTAGCGCGTTCAAACAAACTCTTCAGCTTTATATATTAGTATAGATTAATGAAACGTGGTAACTGACCGGTAGTCATCATCATCATCTCAGCGTATAATCCCGGCTGCATCCGCGGCTTTCACGTTGGAGCCCGGGGTCCGCTATCTATCTAGGTAACTGACCGGCAGTGTGGTATGTGAATCAAATACCTACATAAAAAACGGTGTTAAGTCCAATGTACATATTAATAACTAGAGGCCGCCAGCGACTTCGTTCGCGTGGAGTTAGTTATGCTCCGCTCCTATAGGTCGCAGCGTGATGTTATATAGCCTAAAGCCTTCCTGGATTAATGGACTATCCAGTATCCAACGCAAAAAGAATTTTTCATATCGGACCAGTAGTTCCTCAGATTAGCGCGTTCAAACAAACTCTTCAGCTTTATATATTAGTACTAACTGACCCGGCGAACTTCGTTCCGCCTTAAAGGCACATGACTACTTTTTAAATTAGGATAATTTTAAATAAATAAATATTATTATTCAATGATTCTTTATTTGGGAGCACAATCCTGGCGGTTCTCCGGAAATCTTTAATGTGCTACAATACTCGCAAACAACATCCATTGGCCCAATGCGAACGCCATTGCGCTATATTATATGCGTATTGAAACGCTGCCTGATTCAAATCAGTATTTGATGAACTTCTTCTTGTGCTTCGTAAATTATCTAGTGCTTGATCTCTGAGGTTTGCTCGACGATTTCGCATTGCCAACCGAGCCGTTTCACGGGCTGCCTCCCTTTGCTCTGGTGAGTGAGAAGCACGAAGTCGAGCCATACTAAGGCTCAGGCTACAGGCGCTCTTCAAGTGCAATTTCTTGCTCTTCTTCAGTTCTTTTTTTTTGTTTTGGATGGGAAATCATCAAATGACCTCTCCCACTCTGGGCGGAGCGGAAGAGCGTGTCAGACTTTTATTGACTAAAATCCACCCGTGTTCCTTCACTTGCCTATGCAACGACCAGTGCCATGGTTTCTTTTTTAACCAACCCGCAACCCTGTGGACCAGTCCTCGTGGACCCCGTCAAGGTGTGCTGACATCTTTTTGAGGCGCGTGTGAAACACAACGCGCCGTCAACCCGGGCCTGGTTCTTACCAGGAGGCTAGGCTGCCTATCGCTCGCCGCCCGCAACCCGCGCCTACGGTGGTCGGGAGTCCGATGTTGCCTCCTGACCAGGGCGCTTCCTGCGGCGGTTTCAGGCATGAGGGTAGTGGGATTTCCGCTCCCTCACGCGCTCCGCCTCCTCCTTTGCCAGCATCACTGCTTCACAGAAGGAGGTGAAAGCTTGCCATGCACTCTTGCTCCGGACGATGGCCCGGACCAGGGTCGGACGCGAGAGATCGCAGCCGATCGCCACCACGAGGACACGGCTGTGCTTTACCCAAGCCGGGCAGACCTCCACCATTTGCTCCACCGTGTCCTCAGGGCGATGCACACAGTGGTCACCCTGGCGTATCCTCCCGCCTTATACGGAACAGGAACCTCCCGAAACAGCCGTGTCCGGTGAGGACCTACGTCAGTCGTAAGGTGAGGACGCCGTGGCGCCTCTCTAGCTACTCCTCAAAGAGAGGACTTTGATGTTTGTGGCGTGCTCAGTGCTGGATTGCGACAACCACACTTTCCATGTCTCTGTCTGCTGTACTGCGATTTTTCGCGGAACGTAGTTATGCCTCCTCTCGTCACTCCCACATGTGGGCGAGGGATAGTGTTTCTCCACAATTTAATGGATGTTATTATACATATAAAAGTTTCTTTTTATTTACTCTATCTATTAAAAAAAAACCTCATCAAAATCTGTTTCGCAGTTTTAAAGATTTAATCATACAAAAGGACATAGGGAAAGAGAAAGTAACTTTGTTTTATAGTATGTAGTGAAGTGTTAAATGGCACAGCAATACAATATTAGAAATTTTGAAGTTGAAGTTTGCTTTGGGGCTTTTATTAAAAAAATTACACCAGAAAGTATTTAGAGAGATAGAGAGACTATTTATATTCCTTGCTTTAAATGAATGCATCAACATTCAACCGGTAAGACTTTTTTTTAATATGCTGAGTAGTGCAACAGTGTGTTTGTACTATTTTTAGCAAATGAACCGCTAACTTATATTTTGATTGAGTTGTTTTGTTATTCCATGTCAGTTGCGTTTGTTATACCATGTCTTATGTCACGTCACACGGGAACGACGGGAACAACGGGAACGGGATAAAAAGTATCCTATGTGATATGTCCTTCTCCCAGTTCTTATCTACCTCCCTAACAATTTTGAGCCATACTGGTTAAGCAGTTCTTGAGTTATAAATAGAGTTACTAACACGACTTTCATTTATATACATAGACTTCATTCAAATCGAACCAGCCCTTTAGGAGGAATTCAGTGACGTACACACGTACAGCAGATTTAGGAATATACCCATAGAAAGCATTGTCATCTGCATTTGTAACAAAGATATCATGCCTCTCTCTACCCTAGAGCTCTTGTTTCAGTCTCTTTAAGTTAAATAAAAAATCTTAAACATTTATTTATTTCTATTTATTTTTTCTCTTTTAGTTCTTAAGTACAATTTTAGTTAAATAAAAAAAAAAAAAAAAAAAATTTTATTTTTTCCGCTTTTAGTTTTTATGTACAATTTTCTTTTTAAGTAACTACAAAAATTAAAAAAAACTATAAACTTTTCAAAAACAAATAAAAAAAATCTCGTGATTGGCCGGGTTTGAACCGAGGAACACCAGCCATCGCGAGTAGACCATACCATTATCGCCTACGCTACAGCCGCTATGTCAAGCCACACGAAATTAGCGCCCATATTATGAGTGAAATATTGCGAAAGAGAAAACTTGAAAACATGCGCTTCCCCAGACATAAGACTGAGCTAGATCGATTTCTCGTCCCCGAAAACCTCCACATATTAAATTTCAGCGAAATCGTTAGGGCCGTTTCCGAGATCACATGCTTCTTCAAGCGATCAGCGCCATCTGCCGGGCTGATTTGTGAATCTAAACTATCCAGGTCACCACTCAAACGCATACAGAAAAATTCATTAAAATCGGTCAAGCCGTTTAGGAGGAGTTCAATGACATACACACGTACAGCAGAATTATATATATAAAGATAGATATCGTCACCCTGTCACCCAACACTCATCAGGTAGTATACAGTATGTTATCTAACAGAGGGCGTTCCCGTTAACCCGAAATAGTATAGCATACATACATGCTAAAAAAAATATTTCCATTCGAAAACAAAATGTTTTAAAATTTTTTCAATATGAAAATATTCAATAAAAATTTTAAATGGACATGTAAAAGAAACACACTGTACACGCGAACATGAAAGACGGCAACGTCGCAATTTATTTATGAATGACGAGCCGCGTATGCGGCGGCGATCTAAGATCTAATTGATTGATGTGTGTTGGTTGATGTGTGTTGGGCAATGCAACGTTAGGAGCACTAAATAATACTATTCCGCGCTACTATTTTGATTTAAAACAGGAGGTTTCAAATTTATTTTCAATTATAATTTCTTTTTATTCGGATTATTTTATGCTTATTTTTCTATGCTGATATTTTTAATTTAATCTATTAATGATATATATTAACGAGTTTAAGGGAACGCCCTCTGTTATATAACATACTGTATAACGCCAATTAAGGATTTATAAGGTTAGTTTTAATAATTACCTAGTGTATTTTGTGTTCGTTATAAATAACCCTACCATTTGTATTGTAATGGTTTTGTTGGCCTTATTTGTGTATTCGTAGCAATTAATTTGGATAACACACTTAAATAACTGTAGTAATATTGTTATATTACCTACATTATATCGATTTAATTTCACAGTCTTTGCCAAAGTAATTACTTATCACGTTATGAATTTTTGCATAGGAAGTGGGTTCTTAGAAGCAAAATAATTTTAGAGTGTTAGATATTGATAGTTAACCTGTTATGTTAAGTGCACTGTTAATGTAATTACCTTATTATTTTAGTTATTGTGCTGTTGTATGTACTTGTACAAGTCATTGTTAGTTTATAGCCTAGAGCACAGGCGTTGAGTAGCCAGCCTTTCGGTGTTCTATAGGATGCATTTTGGGGAGTGTGCGAGGGAATTGCATGATTTAATTCCCCCATCTCCGTTCCACCATCGGACGACCCGTCGTACGGCTGGTTTCCACCCTTACTTTGTTAACACCACTACGATCCGGACGAAGCGTTTCGCCTCCTCCTTTATACCGCGTACATCGCGGGGCTGGAACAATTTGCCAGCGGCGGTGTTTCCGTCGGACTACAATTTGAGTGTCTCCAAGGTTAGAGTGAATAGGCTCTTAATAAACTAGTGCGCTTTACCATCAACGATTGCGTCACTGCTTACCATAAGGCGGGATTGCGGTCAAGCGCTAGTTTATAATTTTTTAAAAAAAATATTAAGTTTTGTAAAAGAACCAAACTATTTGCATTGTTTAATGAGGGTAGTTCTAAATAGTGCCCGTGTTCATATAGGTATCATCTTTAGGTTGAATCGTAAGACATTCTTACATACGATTACTTACCAGATTTACGCTCGAATCCCAGAATGACCGAGAAATAGGAGTTAATAAAGAAGCGAGGTAGCTTCAAAAGCAGATTAACAGCTTTTGTCACTTATCTGGACTCGCTGGATGATAAAACGGTATCTAGTTACAATAATACGTAATTACAGCTGCGTATATGCAAGATGCATCCTTCTCTGTATGAGATGAGACATGTGCCCAGCAGTGGGACGATAAAAAAATGATGATGATGATGATAGGCAAGATGGAGTTGTTATACCAACAGGAGTGTATTGCTAAGTTTTCAGAGCGTTCTGATTTTGAGTCCCTATATTTCAAATCAATGGCTAAGGCTTAGGTATTTTTAAATAACTTTAACAAAATCATGAATCTGTTTGTAGTGATAAAAGTAATTTTGGTGGTAGTTATAACTTATAAGCCAGTTAAGTTACCCACAATCCAATTGCCAAAGTTAAGTGGATCTTATAATAACTGGTTGGAGTTTCACGGCACCTTTGAGGTTTGAGATATCTTTATTTCCCATAAGAAGTAATTCACTTGACACTTACATGAGAATTTTTTAAATACTAAATTAAATAATATTTAAGACGTGCAGTAACAGTTTAGAAAAAAGACACTATACAAAAATATGTAGGGTAGATTGCTTGGAGCACGCACAGCTAGATGTGGCATCTACTAAGGTGCGCTCGCTTGATTGAATATATGCAATTTTAAATGCTTTTTAAAAATTGACATAGATTTTGTGCTTTTTGTTTTTTTTATAATTTATTGTACAAATTTACGAGTCTCATTCAAATGACGTTATAGACGAGATCAACACCACTACCACTACCTTTGAACGTATTTGAAGGGATCCGCTGCCGTGGTAATCCATTCGATCGAGTTTAAGCATAGAATAAAGAGAGGGAAGTACGTTATCTTCATACAAACGGACCGCGCGCGGCTTGTATGTGTGCGCCATAGTATCTATGCGTCGCTGCACGCACACCTAAACACAATATTAGAGTGCCTATGACTGCGCTAGTCGCGGCTAGCACGGAACGAGGTTCGCGCGTCACGGCTTTTCGGCACATTAGCTTTTAAAAATGATCACATAAACTGCAAAGTTGGTATGTCTATTTATGAACAAATAAAAGACTTATATTTTTCAAATTATATTTCTAAAAGTTATTTACAAGGATACGGATATATTACACATTAAAGTTTAATAACAACGCGTTTCGTAATAGTCGAAACCGAAGAAAGTAGGTATTTTTCTGTAGCTAATTTGTAATTTTGTATTAATGTGTGATTCAATAGATGTTATGTTTGTATTATTTATATTTGTATTAATTAAAAATAAAAATAAATATGGTTCTTTATGTGTACAAAACTAAAAATAAAAATTACAAAAAAAAAAAAAACTGACTAGTATATGTAAACTAAATACTAAGCAAATAATTTAAACATAAGCTCTTAGTTGTCGCCCAAACCGCTAACAAATATTTATAGACAAATATTTGTTAGCGGTTTGGGCGACAACCGTAACCGACGAAGCGCGGACAGTCGTCAACCCTAAGACAGTAGGCAATTAAATCGCGGATTGGGTCGCAGATAACCTACTTCCCCTCTTTATTCTATGGTTTAAGGCTACTAATTACACTGTGGCATGGAAAATATTATGCGAGCGGTATGATAATAAGCTAATATTAATTCACAACCATGTTTCGGCTTTTTTCAACTCTGAAATCCTCTGTCACTTTAAAGAATTTAATTGATCAAATAAATAAACACTTAGGATTAAGTATTGGGATACCATTTTAATTTACATTGTTACTCACAAGTTGGATAGCAGAACGTTCCGTAAGTGGGAAAAGTATAGACGACAGCACGTCAAGCTACTACAATCTGTCAGATTTTTTTATTGTATTTTCAACTTTATCTCTTAAGCATTAAGACTCAAGGTTGATTGGGAATATATGGCAATTTCGGGTAGTTTGACCTGCTGTCGTCCGTACAAAGGTCGTATTGACAAAGATAATAAGATTGCCTTCAATAGGTTTCTTAAATTCATATGTGAGCGCCCTGAGTTAATTGAAACTTTTGAATTGTCTCGTAATAACCAGCCTCAATCCGCTAATCAGTCAGGGGCTAAGCTGAAGTCTATGGTTACCGTCCAAACTGGTAATTCCAGTTCAGAGTCAAGTACAAAGGTCTGTCCCAAATGTAAAGGCGACCAAAAATTGAGCGATTGTTCACAGTTTCTCGCACTAACTAAGTACGTATTATGTAAATTGTTGCCAAATTTTAAAGTGTGTTTTAACTGTTTTCGTTCTGGTCGTTTTGCGAATCATTGTAAAAGGGTAGTTGCAAGCTGTCTAAACGTAAACATAATACCCTCATCCATTTTTTTAATATTTATAATTTCTATATAAATAATATAAACGTAAATATAATACCCTCATTCATGTCGCTAATTTTAAACCGGTTGCAAATAGTCATAACATTTCAAATAATTAGTGTGATAACTTATCGTCAACATCGTCTTCGACGACTTCTACATCTGAGATGAAGAATGTCGTATTGTCGGCCAACTAGTGTTGCAAAAAAACCTTTTTTTTTTTTCTAATGTGAAAAAAAACCTTGACTCTGAAACTGTTATGGCATTTACCGTTAAATAATTAATACTTAAGAGTACCTACATAATAGAGTATTAGGTTTATTCTTGAACCTGTGGTACTTTTTTGATAAAATACTAGGAAAATTTCATAACAACAATGGCAACATTCATTGATATACAACAACAATTGAAAAAAATATATTGAGTTGTGATTTATTGTTGGAAGTAGTGAATTATGTATAAATAATATGTTGATTTATTATACAAATTACAAATTGTGTGTGGGGGGGGGTGAATTGCATGATTTAATTCCCCCATCTCCATTCCACCATCGGACGACCCGTCGTTCGGCGAGTTTCCACCCATACTACGATCCGGACGAAGCGTTTCGCCTCCTCCTTTATACCGCGTACATCGAGGGACTGGAACTATTTGCCAGCGGCGGTGTTTCCGTCGGACTACAATTTGGCTGTCTTCAAGGCTAGAGTGAATAGGCTCTTAATAAACTAGTGCGCTTTACCATCAACGATTGCGTCACTGCTTACCATCAGGCGGGATTGCCGTCAGGCGCTAGTTTATAATCTATGTACTTATATGAAAAAAAAAGTATCTAAATTTTAAATACAAACATATGCAGGGTAAGGTTGTTACACCTTTGATGGGTAACCTACCACGGCAGCGCCTTCCAGGAGGGTATCCGTTCGAATGTACCGGTGTAGATTATGCGGGCCCTTATTATGAGCGCTAGTCGCCAAGGTCGTCCTCGCAATTTTTGTCAGTTTTACCACAAAAACTGTGCATTTGGAGATTGTGAGGGACTCGACGACCCATAATCTTACTATATTATAAACTAGCTTTCCGCCCGCGGCTTCGCCCGCGTGGTGTTCGGTTATATCGCGCTTTTTAGTTTTCCCTCGGGAATATCAAATTTTTCCGGGATAAAAGGTAGCCTATGTTCTTTCTCAGGGTCTAAAGATTGTCTGTGCCAAATTGCATCAAAATCGGTTGAGAGGTTTAAGCGGGAAAGCGTAACAGACAGACAGACAGAGTTCTTTATGGATGGGAAAGTCAGTTTGTTTATTTGTTTGTTTGTTCCGCTTTCACGCCGTAACTACAGAACCGATTGCTTTGAAATTTTGCAGACGTAAAGTTAGGAGTCCGGAATAAATGATTTTTATGGGCGGAAATCTAAAAAGCGCGATATAATCGAACTTCACGCGGGCGAAGCCGCGGGCGGAAAGCTAGTTATTTATAAGCCTCGAAGGGTTCAGCCAGTTCACATATATTCCGACAACGGTACCTCATTTGTTGCTGCGTATAACGAGCTACCTACCTAAGTTTTTAAAAAGTAATTCTGATGCTTTGAGTGAAAGCATAGTTAATGATGGAATCAAATTTCATTTTATTCCCGCAAACGTTCCACATTTTGGCGGTCTCTGGGGAGCGGGCGTCAAATCGGTAAAATATCATTTAAAGCGATTAATTACTTTTGAGGAACTTAACATCACGTTAGTCCAAATAGAGACAATATTAAATTCAGTAGTGGTTAAAACACCAGCATATTATGAGTGTGGTGGTTCGATTCCAGGTCAAGCAAGTACCAATGTAACTTTTGTAAGTTATATGTACTTTCTAAGTATATCTTGGACACCAATGACTGATCATAAGGTGAAGAAAAACATCTTGAGGAAACCTGGACTTTAAGTCTGAAATCGCCAACCCGCATTGAGCAAGCGTGGTGATTAACGCTCAATCCTTCGCTGTATGAGAGGAGACTTGTGCCCAGCAGTGGGCCGATAAAAAGGTTGATGGTGATGATGACATGATGATGTTTCTCGGTGGTAGGCCATAACATCGGCTGCTGGCCAAAGTTACCACCAAACAGACAAGATCTTGCCGCCAAGCAATTCGTCGTGTTCCGGCATGATGTCTGGTGAAGCCGTACGGAGAACGGGTCTGAGCAGTTGTTTTGCGATGTGTGCCGGGTACGATGCACCAAAGGTTGTTGTGTCGGGAGTTTGGTCTTGGAGAGTCTCCAGATCAATCTCCCTCTGGCGCAGCATCATTGATCGTGTTGGTCTTACGTTTTACATTGCTCACCTCGCTCAACTGCAGTCATCCTTCCTATTTCTAAGTTTTTTAAGTGAATAGGCTTAATAAACTAGTGCCCTTTACCATCAACGATTGCATCACTGCTTACCATCAGGCGGGATTGCAGTCAAGCACTAGTTTATAATATAAAAATAAAATGTCATCTCACTATTAAAAAATACTCATACGTGCCTTTTTATTTAAATCCCGCTAATTTCTCTACAGTATACTCACATAGTACATAACAAAATCGCTATAAACAAAAGCCAATCGAAACGTTTTTAATACACACTGATTATAATTCTCTTCTACAGCGGAAACCCCCTTAATGTACTCCTACGAAACGTTAAGGAATGTAGAAATTGTGACCATCAATGAAGAAGAACGGCAGAAGGAGTACCAGGAAACGTTGAAGTCTCGTCAACACATGCGCCATGTGTGTGTGCACTGCGCGCTCGGCTTCGTTCTCAAGCAGGCGTTTGATATGCATATGAAGGTTCATTCCCCCGTAAGTATTTCTCATGTTTATTATTCATTTCGTCATCATCATCCCAGCGTAATCCCAGTTGCATCCGAAGCCTTTTCAGCTTTGGAGTCTGGGGTCCGCTTTACCAGTCCAACTGCTGATATAGCTAAACTTCGACATTTTCCGTGAAGCGACTGCCGTCTGACCTCCACAACCCGAAGGCGACATCGAAGCATTGCAGTTAGACCAATTGTTGGACTTTTGAGGGCTCCAACAACCCGTAACGACTGCGACTAGATGTTCGTATGGCAACCGGGACCAACGGCTTAACGTGCTTTCCGAGGCACGACCAGACCAGTGCAAATATTCATATTCATGCATACAAATACTTGCACTGTGCGGGGATCGAACCCGCGCCACCTTGCGCAGCAGCCGCGTCCGCTACCGCTACGCCACGGAGGCTGTCGAATATAATAGTGGAATAGTCCAAATAATAATATCTATTTGGTGATCTATATCCATACTAATATCACAGTATAAAAATCATACAGTAGGTCGACGCCTTTGATCTCGTGTAAAATGCCGACAACGTCTAGACAGTAACGCATCGTCCAGGGTTGTTACAAATAAACAATATTTATGAAATTATTTATTTATTGCAGATCAACATCGATAGCTGTATTATATTTAATTAATTTGCTATTTTTACTAAGGGAACAACTCGAAAGAGATTTAAGTTATTTAGATGGCATTTTCGTAACCAACACCCCAATCGACCTCGGAATTAACACCCATGTCATATTAATATACATTTAAATTGGCGTCCGCCATCTTGGATTTCAGAAAGCATAGCTTTTAACAACAACAAGCACCACAATTATATTTACTTAATTGACACCCATATTCAATTATAAAAAAATTACGTCCGCCATTTTGGGTGTCAAAAAGGACGGCTTCTTCGTTACAAGCACCCCAATTATACTCATAATTGACACTCATATCAAATTATAAAACAAACACGTGTTATTCCTTAACGATAGATACCGAGCTACGAACATCGTTTTGTTCGCAGCTCCGTTGCTGCTTACCCGCGTCTCGCCCCTCACACCCCGCACGATTGCTCTGTCTAGACGTCTTCGTCGGACGACTGTATGATATTTAGACTGTGTTAATAGGCTGAAGAAGAATGATCATATTATTGTCATTGTCAGTTACTTTCTGTCAGTTATTTTCAAGGCTGCATTATTTCTCTATACCAGCAATCAGGCGACCACGAGTGCTTACTCTGCCACTCCCGTCTCAAAACCGCTGACATGTTGTACCGGCATCGCTTACGGCATTACCGCCGTTACCGCTGCCTGCTTTGCCGGACGCGGTTTAAAGATAAAGATACTGCCGCCTGCCACGTCATGAACGATCATGCCGGACAGACCTTCGAGTGTGATCATTGTGGGAGAGGATTCAAGTAAGTACGGTCTAGTATTTTACATACAATATGTAAAGATAACTCTGTCCGACCCAAAAGGATAATAAAGGTTAGGTAAACACTTGACCAAATATAATATAAAATTTTACATAATCATCATAGTAACAATACTAATGAATTTTGAAATAATCCTTTTTTCCGGGGAATTCATTCCAATTTCCCCGAACTTTGGTAATTTTTAAAAAAGTGACAACACTGGTATTATTATAAGCGAATAGCGACGCGACCACGTCACAGGTGCCGCGTGCCCTGCCCCCCGCCGCCCGCGGAATGGGGTTGCATACCGCACATGTGTTAAGTTACCTCTTTTTGCGAAATAATATTTATTTTTTTAGGGGGATATTTTTTTAAGTTTTGCCTGTCTTTGTGGGCATTATTAGAATCAGTTATCGATACCTAAGAACACCTTCACGGATCGGACAGGGTTTTCTTTACATATTGTATATTAAAAAAAAATCTTTGCCCCACACTAACAACTTCTCCTGTATCGTGGGTGTGTTTTACAAACATAAACTTATATACACAAACAGCCAGACCCAGAACAACTACTTCTAGGTCATACAAATATTTGTTCCGTGCAGGAATCGATCCCGCGACACGCAGCGCAGCAGTCAAACATTTAACCACTACGCCATTCATGCCGTGAAAATTTACCCTAATTGCGTAACTCATTATTATTTTCAATTGGAGACATTTTGAAGCATATTGCTAATCCATTGCTCTATATGGCCCAAAATATGCCTGCTTAAACCACGTAAATAATGCAATGTATGTTGTTGAACTGTCAAAATGAAAGCCTTTTGTAAGATTTCCCAGCTGAATGTAAACTGTTTTCATCACGATTGTATCTCTGGTTGTAGAAGACCGCAATACTTGAAGAGGCACGTGGAACAGCACCACACCAAGCCTCACCATCTGGAATGTGGCGTCTGCTTCAGAGTTTTCCACGAGAGGGGCTGGTACCGCTCTCACATCAGGTAAGAACAGTTCCGGTCAGCCTTTGAAAGAATGAGTCAAGTAGATCTTGGTAGAATAACTTTAAGAAGATGTCTGGTAGGTAGACCTTCGTGGATAAGTTTAAGGCCGGCCCCACAGGTCACGATATACTTGCGCAAGTTTAGACTTGTACAAGTCTGCGTAATAACTTGTGATTCAGATACTTGTGCTAATTCGTTCCACACACGGTAATGTATACTTGTGCAAGTCCAATTTTCCGCAAGTATATTGTAGAGACGTGAATGGCCAGCATACAGAACTATGTAACCAGTACAAACAAGAAAAGTTATACGCTTCCGTAATCTTCGTGTTTCTGAATTAGGGTTGCCAGACCGCCGGGAAATCCGGGATTGTCCCGGAATCTGTGACCTTTATTTTTTTTTTTTTGCATTCTTTCCGAGTCTCCTGGATTTTTTGATCTTCTTTCCGAGTGTCCCGGATTTGGAATGAGTTTTTTTTTTTTTTTTTTTTTTACGTTCTTTCCAAATGTGTCCCTGTCGACAACCGTCCCGGAATTAGTAAGTTCCTATCTGGCAACCCTATTCTGAATTAATACGATCGTCGCTTCAAAGAGGTATATATAGATCCTAGTTTTGTACGGATGACAGCAGTCAAAACCAAATACTCTCATTCAACCTTGAGCCTTAATACTTTATCCATAAAATTCAAAATCTAATAAAGTAATTTGACAGACAGTAGTAGCTTAATTTGCTGTCGTCTCTACTCTATCATCTCAGCGTTATTCCCAGTCGCATCCGAAGCTTTCTCAGCTTTGGAGCCTGAGGTCCGCTTTACCAGTCTAACTGCTGATTTTGATTAAACTTCGATATTTTCCGTGAAGCAACTGCCTCTGCATTCCAGTTAGACCAATTGTTGGACTTTTGAGGCCCCAACAACCCGTAACGACTGCCATTAAATGTTCGTGTGGCAACCGGGACCGCTGAACGTGCTTTCCTAGGCACAACCAGACCAGTGCAAATAATAGCACTGTGCGGGGATCGAACCCGCACCTCGCTGCGCCACAGAGGCTGTCTCTACTATCGTGCTTTTTTCGCACTAATCGTATTTCAATTAAAAATAGGACTCATAACGAGGAGGTAAGGGCGAAGACCGTGCATCTGCCAGTTACCTGCGAGATCTGCTCCCGCGACTACAAGAACAAGGCCAGCTTGAAGCGTCACCTTCTCACTCACGACTCGAATATCCACTGTGAGATCTGTGACGAAAAATGCAAGAATCGGATCACTCTGGGACATCACTACTTGAAGGTGCATAATGAGAAATATGTCGGGTGAGTCTCTTGAGACGTAAACCAGTGTTTGTTCCTCCCAGCTTCCTAACTTATATTCCACTTTATTTGTTGTATATGCGATTCGTCGTGTTCCGGCATGATGTCTAGTGAAGCCGTACGGAGGACGGGTCTGAGCAGTTGTGTTGCCGATGTGTGCCGGGTGCGATGTGCCTAATGTTGTTGTGTCGGGTGTGTGGTCGTGGAGGGTCTCCAGATCATCCTCTGGCGCAGCATCGTTGGTCGTGTTGTTGGGTTAAACATTGCATCACTTCGCTCAACTGTCGTCTTCCTTCCTATTCACTCAATTTTTTTGAGTGAATAGGCTAAGCTAGTGCGCTTTACCATCAACGATTGCATCACTGTTTACCATCAGGCGGGATTGCAGTCAAGCACTAGTTTATAACTAATAATAAAAAAAAAAAACCCAATTACTCAAAATACGTGTTCAGTATTTTTATGTAAAGAATCTATGTACAAAATTTCAAAAAGAAATCATGAATAACTACAAAGTTATGAGCTTGTTATCTTACCTGGTTGTCCCAACAAAAATATGGTCGTATACGCGGCGCTCGGGCGGGCGAGCGTTGACCTGTGGCGTCAGCTGTTGCGCGGGCGTGCTCACGCGCCAAGTATTATGATCTACCGTTAACTGAACTGTGCGCTCGATAACCACACTGCAACAATTTCTAAGTGTACTTGGCAATAATATGACATGGTGTAACAATGATTGGAATCGATTCAATTGCTTTTTCTGAACAAACTATATTCAGGTTTTGTATAAAGAAAAATATCGTTGTATAGCGTATAGTTTTGTATAGCGTATAGTTTCACAAAAATAACGTTGTATAGCGTATAGTTTCACAAAAATAACGTTGTATAGCGTATAGTTTTACAAAAATAACGTTGTATAGCGTATAGTTTCACAAAAATAACGTTGTATAGCGTATAGTTTCACAAAAATAACGTTGTATAGCGTATAGTTTCACAAAAATAACGTTGTATAGCGTATAGTTTTACAAAAATAACGTTGTATAGCGTATAGTTTCACAAAAATAACGTTGTATAGCGTATAGTTTCACAAAAATAACGTTGTATAGCGTATAGTTTCACAAAAATAACGTTGCATAGCGTATAGTTTCACAAAAATAACGTTCTATGGCCTATAGTTTCACAACGTATAATACAGGATAAAATTTTATCCAGTGCGCAAACTTTGTCAACTTATAGCTAAATAAGTTTTATAGATAAAAATATTATTACTTTGGTATGTTTTAGTACAAAACAAATAGTTATTGATAACGAAAGATGTTTATTATGAAATCGATGTTATGGTCACCGCACGTGGTCATTCATGTTCGACGGAGTGGGGACGGCGGGAACATCACTACGCGGCTATATGCTAATACTACGATATTGATATGAATAATTGGTGTCTCTCATTTGCTGATTTTAGGGCGGACAAAAACATGATTTTTTATTTTAAACTAATAATGCAGATTTGTTCTGTTATTGATTCTGAGTCACCCATTTGTTTTTGCGCACTCGAAAAAAGGTTTCCCTGTATAGCCAATGTAAGTTTTATACTTAGGTTACATTTATTTATTTAAATTTCTTTTAAAAAAACGTCTCCGCACACTAGAACAGTACTTCTAAATCGTAGGCGCGTTTACAAAAATTTAAACTCACATACACTAGGAGCCAGACCTGTAACAACTCATCATCATCACCATCACAGCGTTAATCCCAGTCGCATCGGAAGCCTTTTCAGCTTTGGAGTCTGGGGTCCGCTTTTACCAGTCCAACTGCTGATATGGCTAAACTTCAATATTTTCCGTGAAGCAACTGCCGTCTGACCTCCACAACCCGAAGGCGGCATCGAAGCATTGCAGTTAGACCAACTGTGGGACTTTTGAGGGCTCCAACAACCTGTAACGACTGCCACTAGATGTTCATATGGCAACCGGGACCAACGGCTTAACGTGCTTTCCGAGGCACGACCAGACCAGTGCAAATATTCATATTCATGCATACAAATACTTGCACTGTGCGGGAATCGAACCCGCGCCACCTTGCACAGCGGCCGCATCCGCTACCGCTATGCCACGGAGGCTGTCGCCAGACCCGTAACAACTACCTGTACCTATCTCTAGTACATACAAATTTAGTTCCGGGCGGGAATCCAACCTGCGACACGCAGCGTAATAGTCGATCGCTTAGCCACTACACGAACTGTTCTTAACCTTGCGATCCAGGGATCCAGGGCAGTAGCCTATGTCCATACCCAGATCATGATTTACCGGTATACCAAATATCACCCAAATCTGTGTCCATAGTCTGTGTTTTATGTACGGAGAACAGCAGGTCAAGCTACCTAAAACTGTCAAATATTCCCAATCAACCTTGAGCCTTAATGCTTTAGTGATAAAGTTGAAAATCGAATAAAGAAATCTGACAGATTGTAGTAGCTTCATGTGCTGCCGTCTGTACAAGGGATTTAGGAATAAATAGGGTATTTGACTAAAAAAAAACTAATTAGCGGGACACGTATTTTTTCTTTTTTCATATAAACAATAAAAACTTTTTTACAAAAAATGACTTCCAAAAACCACTACAAAGTGAAAAATAACTAACTTCGGAAGTCGGTGTCTTTGGTTTTGTATATATTTATTTTTGACACCGACTTCCGAAATTAGTTATTTTTCACTTTGTAGTGGTTTTTGGAAGTCGGTTGTTTTTTTTGTAAAAAAGTTTTTATTTTACACTTTTTAGTTGTTGAAAGTAGGTACTATGTATTCAGTTGCATCCGGTCAGACTGGAAGCTGACGCAACTATAGTTGGGAAACGACGTAATTTTGTTTACTTTAATTTTTACCCGTAATTATTCCCTCAACTGCCTATGATCTTCATCATCAAATTTACTGCAGACCATTATTTTAACCCAATGGGTGCAAAGGTCTCATCAATATAAATGAATTGAGTCCAAATACAAGGTAGCTACTGTAAATCGTTTAGAAGTTCCCTGAACTGACCTTTGTCATCATCATCAGCTCCCTAATGACAGTCACCACCCATCTAGGTGTAAGGTTCTTGTCAATACAAATTATTCAAGCACAAACACAAGGTAGCTGCTGTGAATTGTTGAGGAGTTCCTTCGACTGTCTCCCGGCTCCATCATCAGATCTACTCCAGACGTTTATTAAATTGTAGTGCTTTAAAATACTTAATGAAAATGCTAAGAAATGCACTAGTCGCCTGCAATTTTTGAAAGTTTCCCTTGTTTTCTCTGGTCTTCCACCATCAAACCCTGATATCCTTATCATGGGACCACCTTGGGAACGTCTTCTTTTCAACAGAAAAAGAATTATCAAAATCGGTTCATAAACGATGAAGTTATGCGCGAACAAACATAGAAAAAAAAAAGCATATACTCGTATACGGTCGAATTGGGTAACCTCCTCCTTTTTGAAGTCGGTTAAAAAATGAAGACGACACAGCGTGTTGAAAACTCGTGTGACGTCACTGGACGGTACATTTTTAAGCGACCAGTGACGTCACCAGCCACCACTCCTGATCTTTGATGCCTTTTATAGTTGTCAATTTTTTGTTTATATGAAAAAGAAAAAAATACGTGTTTAGTATTTTTTGGAAATCTGTCTGACGGACTAATTAGTTTTTTTTTTAGTCAAATACCCTATTCAAAACCGTAACCTTACAACTTTCCAGTGCACTAGAACAGACCTGCCCCCACTGTGACCGGATCTGTGCCACGCGCGCGATGCTTAAACGACACATACAACGGATGCACAGCGACAGAACGAAGAAGTAAGTACATAATCTGCTATGGTATTATGTTTAGGGAGCCTCGCTATTACTAATTATTCCCACTGTTGGGACACTAGCCTTCTTTTTCACAGGCGTAGAGTAGCCAGCCTTTCGGTCTTCTATAGAATGCATTTTGGGGAGTGTGGGAGGGAATTGCATGATTTAATTCCCCCATCTCCGTTCCACCGTCGGACGACCCGTCGTACGGCGAGTTTCCACCCTTACGTTGTTAACACCACTACGATCTGGACGAAGCGATTCGCCTCCTCATTTATACCGCGTACATCGAGGGACTGGAACAGTTTGCCAGCGGCGGTGTTTCCGTCGGACTACAATTTGAGTGTGTTCAAGGCTAGAGTGAATAGGCTCTTAATAAACTAGTGCGCTTTATCATGAACGATTGCTTCACGGCTTACCATTAGGCGGGATTGCGATCAAGCGCTAGTTTTTATATGAAAAAATGAAAAAAAAAATATAAAGACTAGCTTCGCACGTGTGCACTGCTACTAAATACATTTTTTTTTATAAATTATAAACCAGCGCTTGACCGCAATCCCGCCTGATGGTAAGCAGCGCGATGCGATCGTTGATGGTAAAGCGCACTAGCTTATTAAAAGCCTATTCACTCTAGCCTTTGAAGACACTCAAATTGTAGTCCGACGGAAATACCGCCGGCATTTTGTTCCAGTCCCTTGATGTACGCGGTATAAAGGAGGAGGCGAAACGCTTCGTCCGATCAGTGGTGTTAACAACGTAAGGGTGGAAACTCGCCGTACGACGGGTCGTCCGATGGTGGAACTGGAGACGGGGGAATTAAATCATGCAATTCCCTCGCACACTCCCCAAAATGCATCCTATAGAACACCGAAAGGCTGGCTACTCTACGCCTATGCTCTAGGCTTTGGAGACCGTCTCGAGTTAAATCAGGGTCACCAATTAGCCTCTTCGCACGCCTCTCCACTGAATCCAAAGTAGCCAGGTGACATTTCGCAGCACCAGCCCAAATGTGGCCGCAGTACTCCACACACGAACGGACCTGTACTTTGTACAACATTAGAAGCTGCCCCGGTGTGAAGTACCACCGGACCTTCGCGATGGCGCCAAGTTTTCTGGCATCCACCTTGGCCTTGAACTCAATGAACTGCCCAAAGTTTAGGTTCGAGGAAATCTTAACTCCCAAAAGGTGAAGGCGGTCGGTGTACTCCAAGGATACATTCTGAAAAGTAGGAGCCAGGGTGAACGGGCTCCTTTTGGCGATGAAAAGGCACGCCTGTGTTTTTGTTCTATTACAAAAAAACTGTTAACGTTGTATGAAAAACATAGCGGCCCGCCGCCCAACCGGCTGGTACCGCCGCAAATGCAACGCCCCACAATTTTTAAATTTGTAATATCTTCGAAACTATTTATTTAAATCATGTGCTGTAAAGGGCGATCTATATCGCCCTTTGTAGATCTATATCTATATTTAAAAAAAATTAGGGGTGGATTACCTTTAACATTAAGGGGGATAAAACATTGCTGTTGTCCGATTCTCAGACCTACCCAATATGCACACAAAATTTCATGAGAATCGGGAAAGCCGTTTCAGAGGAGTTTAACCACAAACACCGCGACACGAGAATTTTATATATTAGAATTAGATTAAGGATTAGTATATACAGCCCCGCTATCTTATTGGATTGCAGATCTGTAGAGTAGTGGGAGGTGAGAGTTTTTACAAATAAATAAATGATCCCCAGGTATCAATGCGATCACTGCCAACGCCTGTACCTCACCAAAGGCGAGGTCCGTTCCCACATTACGTGGTCCCACATGCCGGCGGAGGCCCGCGGGGGCCACGCCTGCCCGTGTGGCCGCATCTTCAGGAGCCCCTCGCTACTGCGTGACCACAAGGCGAGGTTCCATGCGTCTCAGCCACCGCCCAGAGTCCACCAGTGTGAACTTTGCGAAAAGGCTTTTGCGGTAATATAAATAAATAAAAAATAAAAAGCCTTTTATTTCTGAACAGAAGGTGAGAAGTTAATAGTTATGAATTAAAAAAGTTAAAGTAACATAATAAAATAAAAAAAAATAACTTAACAATATATTAAATGAAAAAGTTTTTTTGGTTTTATTCTTCTGCCAGAACCCCTCTGCAGGTGAAGGCCTCCTCCAAGGATGACCAGTCTTCTCTAGATTTGGCTATTTGAGACCAATTTTCACCGGCGACTTTAACAACGTCATCTTCCCATCTTGCACAGGGTCTTCCTCTTCTCCTTTTGCCAAGTGGGCCTTTCCAGGCTGTAACTATTTTGGTCCATCTCTGGTCTTTCAAACGTGCTACATGTCCGGCCCATTTCCATTTTAGAGTCAACGCTTGTTGTAGTCCATCTTTGGCATTTGTTGCTCCTCTTATTTTTGTGTGACGTATTCTTTGAATTTTTTTTGATGTTTAACATACTGCGCTCCATTCCACGTTGACATGTTACTATCTTATTTTTAACGTTATTGCTGAATATCCATGTTTGGCAGCCGTATGTCAAGCAGGGCAAGAGGCAAGAGTTCATGACCTTCGTTTTTATGTTGGTTGGTAAGCTGCCCTTGAAAATTTCTTTTAGGCTCCAGTATTTGTTCCATGTTAGTTGTGTCCTTCGTTCGACTTCTCGTTCGTTATTTTCGCGAGTGAAGCTGATTTGCTTACCTAAGTACAAGTACTGGTCTGTATATGTCAGAGGCGCGCTGCCAACCGATACTGTTCTCCTGACACTGTTTGTCATTACCATAGTTTTAGATAGATTCATCTCTAAACCCACTTTTTTACTGCCTATGTTCAAGGAATCTATCATGAATTGGAGATCTGTCCCAGATTCTGATATAAGAACTAGGTCATCCGCAAATCGTAGGTGGTTTAGGTACTTCGTTCCAATTTTTATGCCGTATCGACTCCAGTCTAGTTGCCCCATTATGGCCTCCAGTGTAGCTATAAACAGCTTTGGGGATATCGGATCTCCTTGCCTTACCCCTCTTTTCACAGGGAACCACGGCCCAATTTTCTCCAGTTTAACTCTACTTCTGCTATTACCGTAGATGTTTTTGAGTACTTGTATATATTCCTTTTCTACGTTCTGTGTTCTTAATGTTTCCCATATACTATCATGTACCAAGGTGTCGAATGCTTTCTGATAGTCTATAAAAGCTAAGTAGAGTGGTCTTCTCATTTCCTGAAATTTTTCTATGAGTAGTTCCAACGTGTGTATGTGGTCTATAGTCGAGAATCCCTTCCTAAAGCCGGCTTGTTCTACAGGTTGACTCTTATCAAGTGTGTTACTTATTCTATGATTGATGATTGAAGAGAATAATTTGTAGATGCATGGAAGTAGACTTATCGGCCTGTAGTTCGCGATGTCTTTGGAGTCACCTTTTTTATAAATCAGAATTATATTAGACTCAGACCACTGGGTAGGTGTCTCTCCTGTTTTCAAAACGAGGTTGAACAAGTCTGTCAATGGTTTGGCGAGCGTTTCTGATGCAATTCTTAAGGTATCATTAGTAATTTTATCTGGTCCAGGACTCTTTTCAGTTTTTAGGTTCTTGAGTGCCGTTATAACTTCAATTATATCGATTTCCGGAACCCTTGCGCAATCTTTCACCTTGCTAGTATGGAAGGAATTTGTGTTATTTATATCTTGCGGATTTTGAACACTGTATAAGTTTTTGTAAAATTCGGTTGCTACTGTAATGATTTCACTTCGGTTGTTTCGTTTCGTTTTATTCCGTCTATCCATGTTTTGTGTGTTCGCAGTTCTTTATATGCTTTCCTTGTACTTCCTGTTAAGTTTATGTGTTTTTCTATGATATTTTGTCTGTGCTTAGTATAATCCATCTTTATATATTTACTTGTTAGTTTGTATAGAGCACTAAGCTCATTTTTTGTAGCTCGACTTTTAGGTTTAATCCTTTGTATTTCTTGTTTTCTTCTTATAAGTTTCAAAGTGCGTTCTGATAGGAGGATTTTATTTGTTTCTTTATTACTGACTTGTGCGTACTGTAGACTTTTGGTTATTGAGTATATTATGTTGTCGTAGTACTGTTGAACTGCCGTATTCTCGTCTATTTCCGGTAGGCTTTCAGATATATTTGTGTTCATAGCGTCTTGGAATTTTGTAATTTCTTCTTCACAGCTTAAATTTTTGATCTGGTTGGTGTTGTATTTACTTCTCGTCTTTCTAGTAGCTGCCAGTGTGATTGTTGCTCTAACCGCCCTATGATCAGGAGGGTAGTTTATGTTTAATACTTCAACATTTTGGAATATCTTTGCACACATCTTTTTTCAAGAAAAACCTAAAAAAAAAAAAAAAATGGACTTGGAGATCACCAGATGGAAAAACACTAAACAGAAATTGACTTTATATCTAAAGCAACTTATCTGCTTATAATTCCTCTAGTATTTAGTTTATTACAAATCTAATTAAAACGTTTGATGCGTCTTAAAGATACGCTTCTAACGAAGTATATTATGTATATACTTGCTATGAAATAAGAAAGAAATAGGCAAAAAAATAGTTTTTTTTTTTTTTGATAAACTAGATAGACTACAAAACCAAGCGCTTAGAATAATTGGAGGCTTTATAAGAAGTTCACCAATCCACGTGATGGAGAGTGAACTGCATATTCCACCATTGTTTTTGAGGAGAAAATATCTCGCATATAAGTTGATTCTGAAGTCATTTTCATGGTCTAATCACATAACCGTAAATATAATTTCAGAATTAGACTTCCTAAGTAATAACAACTATTGGGCAAATAAAAAAAACCTCTACTAGCCACTTCACTTAAAGAATTAGGACAGCTGCAAATTAATGCCTCTGATAGTTTTAAAATGTACTCTCTTGACATTTGGGTATCAGCCTTACAAATTAAAGAGATCATTAAAAGTAATTTAGAATGTGTTACGCACCCAAAAAAAAAATCATAATTATAATGTAGGTATTGATACACGAAGTGGTGTCTGAGATAACATCCAAATATAATGATTGGTGTAAAATCTTCACAGATGGATCAAAAAGTAGAGATGGGTGTGGGGCTGCTTTTTTCTTCCAAAATTTAGGTTATATGGCTGTTTAAAATTAATGCAAATATATGTGTAATGTTGGTGGAACTCATTGCAATATATCAAGCTGTATATTATGCACATACACAAAATTTAAATAAAGTGGTCATACTAACCGACAGTAAGAGTGCTTTACAACATGTGGCTCGATGCGCCTCTGGTTTCAGAGGTGCATCGATAGCCTATGATATTCTAAAACTAATGTATTGCTATAACAAAAATGACATTAGGATTATCTTGCAATGGGTTCCAGCACATATAGGATTACGGGGCAATGAGGAGGCTGATCGACTGTCGAGACAGGCAGTTGAGATAGGAAATGTTACGTCATACGTTCGCGATTACTGGGAATATTTCTTCAGGTTTAAAAATGTATGCTTCGATAACTGAAAAAAGTGGTTTAATGAAATATCCGAAGAAAAGGGCATTTGGTATAAAGTGATACAAAATGAACCCCCTCGCGAACCCTGGTTTGACGATAAATGTATAAGTAAGAATTATATTAAGTTACTGTTAAGGCTTCGTTCTGGCCACTATCCATCAGCAAAATTTGCTTTCCTAATGAAAAAGGCATTGTCCCCTAATTGTGAGATATGTAATAAGATTGAAGATGTGCAACATTTGCTGATGGATTGTGTTAAGAAAAAAGACGAGAGGGAATCATTGGCTAGGGATTTTGATTTGAACATGTGGGATGTTGGTCTTATCCTAAATATTTTGGCGCACCCAAAATCAGAAAGGACTAAACGCATAGTTTCTGTCTTAATTCAGAACTCTAGGCAGTGATTCCATGCGGTAAGTCCCCTCTTTGAGGAGTGGCTAGAGAGGCGCCACGGCGCCCTCACCTTCCGCCTGGCGCAGGTCCTCACCGGACACGGTTGTTTCGGGAGGTTCCTGTTCCGTATAAGGCGGGAGGAAACGCCAGGGTGTCACCATTGTGTGGATCGCCCTGAGGACACGGTGGAGCATACGGTGGAGGTATGCCCGGCTTGGGTAGAACACCGCCGTGTCCTCGTAGCGGCGATCGGCGGTGATCTCTCGCGTCCGACCCTGGTCCAGGCCATGGTCCGGAGCGAGAGTGCATGGCAGGCCGTCACCTCCTTCTGCGAAGCAGTAATGCTGGCAAAGAAGGAGGCGGAGCGCGTGAGGCAACGGGAATCCCAGCGCCCTCACGCCACTAGCCACCGCAGGAGACGCCCTGGTCGGGAGATGACACCAAACTCCCAGCCACCGTAGGCGTGGGCCTGCGGGCGGTGAGCAATGGGCAGCTCGCCGCCCGGTAAGGACCAGGCCCGAGTCGACGGCGCGTCGTGTTTCACGCGCGCCTCAAAGAGATGTCAGCACATCGAGACGGGGTCCACGAAGACCGATGCCTCCTGGGTCAGGGTTGCGGGTTGGTTAAACAAGAAACCGTGGCCCTGGCCGTCCCACAGGCAAGTGAAGAAGCACGGGTGGGTTTTAGTCAGTAAAAGTCTGACACGCCCTTCCGCTCCGCCCAGAGCGGAAGAAGTCATTTGATGATTTCCCATCCTAACAAAAAAAAAAAAGGCAGTGATTCCATCTCTATTATGTTATATTGTGTTGTGTGTGTTAAATGTATATAATAATTGTTTTGTGATATAAACACACTTTATTTTTATTTTTAATTGGTTGTAAACTTAGTATAAGGTACAATGGGGTTGACGTATCTGTGTGGATAAAAACCCCTTATAAATAAAGACAATAAAAGAAAAAATATTTTTTTTTTTGATCAGTCGTCCTGTAAAAAAGCGTTATTTGGAATTGTGGCAGTTTTGAATTGAAGCAGCGACATATGGACTGAAATATAATGTGTAAAGTCGAAAATGTAAAAAAAAACCTTAACAAAGCAAAAACTCCCCCGACCTCTGAGGAGATCAGACGCTTTATTCAGTAGACTTAAGACTACTTACGACTTGACGATATAAGTTTTGTGTAGACTGTACACTGATTTGGAATCCGTAGTATACCAGTTCCGGATACTATCATTTCACGTAATTCGGAGTTATTACAGTCCATTGAGATTTTGCTTGAACAAGACTGCACGAAAATCCATTGATTGTTTATAAGCGATTGCGAGTTTATAATTCACTTTCACATATAGGACTGACGCTTGTCAACAATACCGTAGGTATTTCACATAGAAAGAACTCAGAGTACATTGTTTTACATTTATCTAGGGTATCTAGATTACAGAAGATTAGCTTATCTTTAGAAATAGCAATATACGAACTAGAAGGTAAAATTAAACTAAAAGTATTAGGATTATCTGACCCATGAGGGGTCGGTAATGCTAAATTATGGTACAAAATAAATTCATCATTAGTAACTAAAGGAATTTGTAATACAAATACAAGTTTAATCTTATAATAATAACAAGCGACTTCAGATATGCTTAATATTAAATGGATATTATCTAGACTTAGCGTTACAGGAATTCCAGTGTCTCTAGGTAGGTGCCTGTCGTTATCAACGAGTTCGTAGTATAATTGCGTTGGACTTATTATGTTAGGATGCAGGATGTTTTGACTACACAACAGGATAGCGTTTGTTATGTCTTCAAGCTGAAACGACAATGCTAGTAGAGAACTTTCGAGATTAGCAAGTATGGAATAGAATTTAGTTTCGGATATCAGGATTTTAGAAGTTTCTGTGATATTATTTAATTGTAGTAAGAGTTGGCTTAGAGTATTTTTGAGAGAAACTTCGTTATATTTTAATTTATTAATCGTTTCTTTGTATGATTCTAGAGAAGTAGTAGTAATTAAGATATTTTCTTTCATTGGTTCCGCGAGCTTTTTCTCGTGGTTTTGAAATGAATCAATAGCGGAATCGTATTTTGATGCGTCGTCTTCATCTAGAGTGCCGAAAACATGTTTGAAAACGGTGCCTATTCCGGCGAACCAAGCTGAACGTTTATTACGTTTTGACATTATATGTGTATATTTTAGTTTAGCAGGACCGGGCTCGGGTAAAGGTCCTACTATGTCCAGTGCTATTCTCTGAAACGGTGCTGTGGATGTAGTAGTGATTTCTATTGGGGCCTTATTTAATTTTCTCAGTGCTTTATTTTCTTGACATAGTTTACATTTCTTGACATAGTCTTCTATGTCGCTTCGCATGCCTTTCCAATAGAATTGTTCTCGGATTCTGTTATACATTCGCGTCGAGCCTAAGTGCCCGGCTGTAGGAATATCGTGGTTTTCACGCATGATTTTGGGTCTTTTACTCAGAGTAGGGTATATTGTTTTATTTAGGTAAACGTGGATTTGAATGTTTGTGTTGTGAAAAATATGAGTTAGGATATTGTAGATTTTGGTGTAGGAGTGATTATCAAATGGATTTTAGAAATCGGAGATAGCAACGTCTGTTATTTGTTCGGATTTCAAGATTTCACTTCTAATTCGTTTCAGAGTGTCATAAATAGCATGATAAGGTAACTCGTCAAAGTGGTGAACTTTTGTAAAGATGAAGTAAACAGTTTTGCCGTCGTATTCAGTTTTTAGAAAGTGGTATAATTATTTTTCAGAATTAAGAATTTCGTCTTCGTTGCCGGAATTTAGGAGAATTTCGGGGATGTAGGGATTTGATTCATCTAAGTCTATTGATGTAGGAATTAATATTACCTTGCATGTTGTTTTCAGTAGGCTTTCGTTGTGTTCTTTTAGAATTGTGTTGCAAGTATTATTTTTATTTGACTTTAGGAATTGGGAATAATTGTCTTCATTTGGATTTGATTGCTCATTTGGTGTAGGAATTTGTAACGAGTCGAAGTCAAGGTTAAGGTCAGCACTGTTAGGAGTAGTCTCAAGGTAAGGTAAGTTTGGTCCTAGATCTATGAGATCTGGAGATAGTATTGGCTCATTTCGCGGTATAGGGTTTTATTAGAGTCGGGATTTATTTCTTGGTTTAGTAGGTCGTTATTTTCGAAAGAGAACGGAATGGGAGATTAAAAAATTATAAGAGGATCCTCTAAAGGATCATCGAATTCAGTGTCAAGGTCTAGTAATAGAGGATCAGGGGTTGTCGAAGGTTTACCTTGAATAGGGTTAACTGGATATCGAGACAATGCATCAGCATTAGTATTCATTTTCCCTTTCTTGTATACAATATTATAGTCAAATTAGGGTACTAGCCTAGAGCCAGGATCCTTACAGTTAAATAACCACTGTAGTGGTTTGTGATCAGTGACTATGGTAAATCGATTTCCGTACAGATAGGGTCGGAAGGCTTTAGTTCCAAAGATAATAGCTAAGCATTCTTTTTCAGTAACACTATAGTTACACTCAGCAGCCTTATTGAGTGTTCGAGACGCGTAAGCGATTGGACGGTCCTTTCCGATTGGACCTTGTGATAATATGGCTGAAACAGCGAAGTTAGAAGCGTCACAGGTGAGGATAAAGGGTTTGGTAAAATCGGGATATATTAACACCGGTGACGTCACTAATTTAGTTTTTAGGTTTTCGAAAGCGAGCTGTTGTTCATTGTTCCAATTGAACGGTGTGTCCTTTTTTAGAAGAGATGTTAATGATTTTGCTAGTTTGGAAAAGTCAGGTATGAAACGTCTATAGTAAGATACGAGTCCAAGAAAAGATTTTACATCTTTTCGGCATTTTGGTTTTGGGAATTCAGTGATATATTTGACTTTTCTAGGATTCGGTTGAACGCCGTCTTTGTTGATGAGGTGACCAAGATAAGCCACTTCTTTGCATAGAAACTCGCATTTATCTGGTTGGAGTTTTAAGTTATTGTTCCTGAGCCTATCGAAAACAGCGGACAGATTTTGAATGTGATTTGATAAGTCAGATGAGTACACTACAATGTCGTCTAAATAAACAAAGCATCGTGAGCCTTTAAGTCCACACAAGCATGTGTTCACTACTTTTTGAAAGGTGGAAGGGGCATTTTTCAGCCCGAATAGTATTCTCGAAAATTGGAAATGACCTTGTGGTATAGAAAGGGCGGTTTTAGGAGCGTCTTGCTTGGACATTGGAATCTGATGGAAGCCTGAGGCTAAATCTAAAGTTGTAAAGTATTGACTTTTCCCCAATTGATCTAAAATTTCAGTTATTTGTGGAATAGGATATGTTTCTCCAATAGTAACGTCATTGAGTTTTCTATAATCAATAACGATTCTCCATTTTTGTTGTCCCGAAGCATCCAGCTTTTTGGGCACAACCCAAATGGGTGAGGACCATGGTGAATTAGAAGGTGTTATGATGTTTTCTTCTAGCATTTTGTTAATTTGATTTTCAACTTCTTTTTTATGACACTCAGGAAATCTATAAGATTTAGTTTGAATAGGGATATCTGTATTTGTTCTGATATTGTGTTCGGCGATTGTAGTGTATGTGAGCTTATCGCCAGGGATATGGAAGATATCGGAAAAGTCTGTACAGACTTGTAATAGGGCATTTTATTCCTCTTCATTGAGGTGAGACATCCTAAGATGCTGGAGAACCTTTTTAGTTCTTGTAGAAACGTGTATAAGAGGCAATGATTCTTGAGGTTTTGAACAGGCTTGAGTACCTAAAGGTTCTAGTGTTAGATTAAGGTCAGATTGGAGTATAACGGACTCTTCGGAGATATTGACAACTGTAATGTTAATACGGTTGTTTTCTTTCACGCTCACTACGCAGTTGGCTACTAATAACGAATCAGAGATGTGTTGGTCTATGAGCAGACCTTCCTTTATATTTGGATTACTTACTGTGCATTCAATTACAGTTTCAGTACGAGGTGGAATGTTGTATAATGGTTCAGTGAATTTTAAGTCGATATAATATTCATCTATCTGTAAAGTTCCTCGAAGACAGTCGATTTAGCAACCAAAGTTTTTCAGTAGGTCGTTACCTATGATGCCGTCGAAAGTTAGGCTAATATTTTTGACAACGTGAAAATCATGAATATAAGGTTTGCCATGTTTTTTGAATGTTTGCATTTTAAAGCTGCCTAGGGTTGAAGTTGTTTCTTCTCCAGGATCAATTCCTTTTAGGATTATTATATCATCACTTAACTTTGGGACTTTGGACATAGAATCTAATTTCAGCAGACTTATGCAGGAACCCGTGTCAATTAAGAAGGATGAAGGCTTATCGGCAACCGGAGTATCGATTATTACGTTAGGTAAGTATCTTTTCTCTGTGTTTTGATGTATTTTATAGATTTTCACATTTGTTTTCTGTTTCAGATGTTGTGAGTTATCGGAGGGTGTATTACGATTTGGACTGGGAATAGAATCGGTGGATTTCATGTTTGAGTTTTGCACTTTACAGGATTTGGTAGGAATAGCGGATTCAGTGTGTTCAGTAAGTAATTCAGTAGATTTAGTAGTGGGTTTTTTCTTAGATACAGTGGATTTAGTAAGTGATTCAGAGGATTTGGTAAATGGTTTTTTCATAGATACAGTGGATTTAGTAAACGATTCAGATTTAGGATTTAGTAAATGGATTTTTCATAGATACAGTGGATTTAGTATGTGATTCAGCGGATTTAGTAAGCGATTTAGAGGATTTGGTAAGTGGTTTTTCCATAGATTCAGTGGATTTAGTAAACGATTCAGTGGATTTAGTAAACGGATTTTTCATAGATACAGTGGGTTTAGTGTGCGATTCAGTGGGTTTTGTAATTTGTTTTTTCAAAGAGACAGTGGGTTTAGGATTCGTTTTTTTTTAGATACAGTGGATTTAGTACGCGATTCAGCGAATTGATTCAGGGGATACAGTGAAGATAGAGGCATCGGCTTTCGTATAGTAGGACGAATTTCCTGCGCGATACCGTTCAGGAAATTTTACTCGTTTAAATCATCTTGATTGGTTTCATCTTGATTATCTTCCTCGTTTCTCTTTAAGACGAAAACTTTACGAGCTGGCCTAGAACTTGAAGTTTGTGTAGAATTAGGTTGACGGCCATCGGAAGTGGAAGTAGTAGATTGATTTCTACTGTTGTTGTATTGTCTTTTGCGACAATTTTCAATAGTATGGCCTATGTTTTTGCAGTAGCGACATATCATATCGTTGGTATTTACTTTTGAATGATCAGATTGGTGATTCCGCGGAGTTGGAAAACGCGACGATTGGGAGTCACGGCAATAATTAGTGTTTTTTAATCTGTCATTATTGGAGTGAGTACTGGATGCGGATCTTTTATAGATGCTATATATAATTTTCTCTTCTTCGACTGCGAAACTTATAGCGGAGTTTAGCGAGTCGGGGTTGCGACATCTAACGACTTGTGATATTCGTGGTAAGAGACCTATTATGAAGGTGTGAAGTGCAAGATCTTGCATTGCAGCTACATGACCTGCTAACTCTGTTTTGCGTTTTGTTGGAATGGAAATGTTTATTTCCGTAAGTAATTTCGCTAAACAAGTTTCTATTTTTAATGCAAACTGATTGACTGTTTCAGAAGAGTTTTGTTTACAATCTTGAAGTTCAGTGAGTAGATGAGCATAGTGTTTTCTTTCACCAAATTGATGTTTTAGGAACTCGATGAATTGTTAAAGGACTCGAACTCTTTGACATTACATGTAGTTTCAGCTTTATCTGTTAATTGACTTAGAATATATTTGAATAGGATAGATTTTTGACTTTTAGTAGCTATATCAAAAGCGCTCTCGCAGTTAGTGATAAAGGGATTCAACTTTTCGCTGGAACCATCGAATGGTTTGATGAATTTGAATAGAATACCGAGTTCTATTTTTTCTTCAATTTCGGCTCTTGTATTCCTAGAACCACTGGAACTTTCCTCCTTTGTTTCATGTTTAGAAGCCATGATTTGATTTTACACAATAAAATATAACTTATCTTAATAACAAGAATTCGCCTCTAGCTTATGTTACTTTGTATAAGTGACTCAGTGTTATAGACGCGTAATCGAAACGCGTAGTCTAAACAAAATAATCAGGAGCGTTACAATAAGGTCTTATCGGTAACAATGTATAAACAGTGTAGAATAAAATTATGGTATTAAAATAGTTAGATAGGAATAGTATGGACTCTGAGTTAATAATTCTAGTATTCGTGCTAGGATGTTGTAATGGCCAAAGTAGATGTAGTTGACTTTTAGATCACTCACAGGAACGCCATCATTGTGAGGATATTCAGGAACATCGTGACCGCTTCTCCAGCGGTAAACAGCTGAACAGCAGTTGTAGTAGACCTCTGGACCAGCAGAGGATGAAAGCCGGTCTCGGTTGCGGGATGCAACACTCGAGAGAGGGTGTCGGTTGAGCACTTAGATTTCTTGCACTGACACGACACTGATTTGTTTTTGTAACTTGCTTTAACTTTTAGCACTTTTGAAATAGATTTAAAATATTTATACACTTAATTGATACACTTGATTTCACTGGCACTTCAGTTTTCTTCGAAAACGTATTCGGGTAGGGGATTTTCGTATCATCCCACCGCTGCCACCAATATTATACGAGACTTGGGAATCTTGTTTTTAAAAAAAACTATTATTTAGGCTAGAATAGGATTTAATTAATTATATGGATTTAGATTATAGAAATAGTAGAAATAGTAAGAGTTAGGACCTCCGACCCGTACCGAGATTTAGAACCAACTGACTCGCTGGGCTCATGAATGTAACCCATAGCTGTAACCCATAATGCTGACGTGGCACATCTGAGCGTTGCTAAGCCATTCCACTAACATTGTAAAGGTATAACAGCGCGCCTCCGGTCAAACCGCAAAGGCGGCTCCGGAGGCTGCGCGGCGGACTGGCAAAGGCGGTCGCAAAAGCGGTCGCAAGGGACCGGCTGTGCGTGCCCCGCGTTCCGAAGCCGTGACGCTCACGCTTCAGCGTGGCGCTGCAGAGCGCGGCGTAACGTACCGCACGGTCCTTGCCGAAGCCAAGGCCAAGATCAAGTTGTCGGATCTTGGCCTTCAGTCCGTCACCATAAAATATGCAGTCACGGGTGCGACGCTGTTTGAGGTGGCTGGTGCTGCGAGCGGCAACGCCGAGAAGGCGGACGCTCTGGCCGCCAAGCTGAGGGAGGTCCTCAACCCTGAGGACGTCCGGATCTCCAGGCCAGTTAAAACTGCAGACCTGCGGATAGCTGGTCTGGACGAATCCGTGACTCCTGAGGAGGTGGTGGCGGCCGTTGCCCGAAGTGGAGAGTGTCCGCTGGACAAGGTGCGGGCCGGCGATATTCGCACCGACGCTACCGGACTCGGCGCGGTCTGGGTTCGATGCGCTGTGGCGTCGGCGAATAAAATCGCCGCAAAAATAAACATGACGTGTAAAAGTGATCAGTGATCCTACTGGCTTAATAAACGATTTCATTTCGTTTCATTTCAACAATTCCATTCATGTTAGTTTAATCACTTCTCGTACTCGAGTTGCACCAAACAAACAGCAGTCAGTTCCGCGTTTTGAGCTGATGGGAGCAGTGTTGCTCTCTGAACTCATTTCTGAAGTCGCTGAAGTAATGAAGATAACATCCTCTCAACTACATGCCTGGACTGACTCGTCAGTTGTCTTGGCATGGCTCAGTAAACACCCTAGTCACTGGACAACTTTTGTTGGAAATAGAGTGTCCACAATTCTCTCTCTCGTCGACAACTCACATTGGGCTCATGTCCAATTCGCGCATAACCCCGCCGATTTAGCATCCAGAGGTGTAACGCCACAAGAACTAGTATTGCAAGAGTATTGCAACAATATAGCGGTGCCTGAACCTAATTATGAGGGTTCTAACATTAGTAACCTGAGACGCTGGCATGTTACACAACGCATGTTGCAAGATTTTTGGAGACGTTGGTCATATGAATACTTGGTTCATTTATTACAGCGTTACAAATGGACTAAAAATATCCCAGAACCAAGTATTGGAGATGTAGTTTTAGTCAAGGAGGACAACTTACCTCCTGCCCGTTGGCTTTTGGGCAAAATAGTGCAAAAGCACCCCGGTTTGGATAAAGTTACAAGAGTAGTGACTCTTAAGTGTAAAGGATCGTCGATTAAACGACCAATTTGAAATTGTGTATTTTGCCGATTGCAAAATAATGTAATGTATTTCATAGTTATGTTAATTTAGGTTTAGGAAATACATATTGTTAAAGAATACTTAGATTTTTTTTTTTGCGAATTTACGTAGAATTAAACTATTGTTGAGCAATTTTTAAAATTGCAGTAAATGTTGATTTATATACAGTTCACAAGTTATTATCCTTGAAAGTGTTTATAATAATAATAATAAATTTATTTCAGATTACTCCATATTTGTTAGTACAATTTTGAGCTTATAGACTAGTGTTAGTAACAATATGAAAAAGATACATTTTTATCAATAAATGGCGGATCGAGTGGAGTTCCCGGTGATGGTGGAAAATCGCTATAAGACTGCGTGCAGTCTGATCCAGCGAGCCAGCATCGGAGAGTCCTAGCGGTCCACGAACACGCGCAGGATGGTATTGGGACTGTCGCGCGTGCGTCGTAAGATGGAAGCGCACCGTTTGCGCATGATGGCCGCAAAGCCGTCCGTACCAGCCTTCGCAAACATTGCCGAGGTGCTGCAGTAGCGCGGCAGTCCCATTAGCACCCTGAAAGCATTATTATATTGAATGCGCAGATCGCTGTATGTGCGCTGCGTAAAGTTGACCCACAGACAGCAGGTGTAAAAGAACTGACAGTACGCTTTAAATAGCGCAACTTTGACAGTCCCCGTGCACCGTGCAAACCTGCGGGCCAACATGTTGCATCGGACAGACAGCGACCTGCGTTCCCTCTCTATATCAATACCGTCCTTAAGGTTGTCTGTGACCCAGTGGCCCAAATACTTAAATTGTTCGACTAGTTTTAGCGCTGTACCACATAAAGTGAATTTTGGAACAAATGTGTATCTCTTGTCTTGTCTTGTCTGAAAATCATAATTTCACTTTTGCTTGCATTGTATTTGAGCCCATGAGCCACCGCGTAGGACTCACAAATTTTCAGAAACCTTCGTAAGGCTCCAATCGATGGGCTCAACGGCACCATGTCATCTGCGTAACTAATGTTATTGACGCACACTCCGTCTATATGACACCCAACACCGGTGCTGGTGAGCTCATCGATCAGACGATTGACGTACAGATTAAAGAGCGTAGGTGAGGTCAGTCCCCCCTGCCTCACCCCGCACTCCAGTCTGTACTCCTCTGAGAAAGAACTTGCCCATTTTACATAGTTCTTTTGGTTTTTATACCAATGCATAAACAGTTGCACAACCTGCCCGGGCAGACTAGTGTCATCCCTTAATTTACTCCACAGAATATCGTACGATACAAGATCGGAGGCCCTCGATAAATCAAGATAGCACGCATATACTGGGATCCTTCTGCTCGTGTAATACTGCACAGTCTGCTTGAGGCACAGGATAGCACTCTCGGTGGAATGGCCAGGCCTGAAGCCAAACTGTGCGTCGTTTAATAGGACGTGTTTACCCAGGTGCTGACCAAGCAGACTGTCCAGCACTTTAGCAACCACTGTAACCAGTGAGATCGGTCTATAGTTCTTAACATCTGATGCATCACCAGTTTTATTTTTGATGATAGGCACAACTATAGTACGCATCAGATTATCGGGCAGGTGCGAATGACCCAAATAAAGAGTAAAAAACATGGACAACACTCTGGGTAAGTGTACACCCGCGTACTGCAAGTGCTCAATGCTAAGGCTGTCGTGACCAGGGGATTTACCCCTCACCATGCTTTTAATCACGGCACCTACTTGCTTCGCAGTAAAATAAACACTACGCTCACCACCTTCCTCAACATCGAGCACCTGCTGAGCTGGCCCCAGAGGAGAATCTACCCTGAAATGGTGGGAGAACATAGTGGCGATCTCACTGGGCTTATGCAAACCCGCCACGCTGACGGGAAGACCCGGTTTATGACCCATTTTATTGGTGTTCTTCCAAAACAGACCAAATTTCTTTTTGGAGTGAAGTTCAGCTATAATGTCCATTTTTATCTGTCCTTCATTTTTTGACACCATTTCAATTTTGTTTTAAAAGCGCGCCTAGACTCGCACATATCTTTATAAAGACTGCCAGCCCTGGGCTTACCCCCAGAAAACCATGCCTGGAAACATAACCGGGCCCTCTCATGAGCGCCCCGGACATGCCTATTCCAACCAGTAATATATTTACCTCCACGCCTTTTCACAACATCATAAGTACATAAAGCTGCCTCTGACAGAATAGAAATAATATCGTTATACATGATATCTATTATGATTTTATGACTTTTATCACAACACATTTTATCGGAACAGTTCCTTAGTTCTGAAGGAAAATCTAATTCACGTAGTTTAGAGTGACAAATACTATTAAATTTCGTTATTTGAGTCGTGTCACGTTCACCCCAAACTATTTTATTTACACCCGCAGTAGGTCTACAAATACTAGATTTAATTAAGGTCGTACCCTCACCAAATGACCTTGAGCATTTGCTCCCTCTTCACCGCGCCCCACCTCTACAATACTTCGCAAAATATTACTAGCGCCGTCTGGCGGACGAAGAACTTACAAATACAAGTTAAATTCATAGACCACAGAAGTAACAGACATGGCACTTTTATTTTTGTTTATTGGTGCGCCCAAATACTTTTGGTTATTATAGACTGAAACAAATGTTGAACATACTTCATAATAAAAATTTTGCGTATTTTATTTTTAACCGACTTCCCAAAAGTGTGGTTCTCAATTCGATTTATGTGTGCTCGCTGATAACGTTATCGTTAATGAACCGATTTTGACCATTCTTTTTTTATATGAAAGAGTATGCTGCCTATGTAATCTCATTGTTACCACGTCAGTGTCGATAATGGAAGTTCTAAGAAATTTAGGCCAATTATCGAAAATTGTAAGCACGCTTCGGGTGAAAACTTGATACTCGTATTTATATCGGATGATACTATAAAACCGTGAAGATTTGGGCCTGACCTGATGATGGAGATGACAGAGAATCAAGGGAATCCACATCGGAAGCAACTGTCATGTGTTTGGGCTTACTTAATTTGTATTGATTAGACCTTTACAACTAAATATGTTATGACTGTAACTTCAGGGTTGGAAGTTAGTTTTGTAGATTGAAAGTTAGCTAAGTCAGATGGTCAAAGGGATAGAAAAATAATATAATAAAGGTTAATTTATCATTATTTATTATTTTAAGGGAAAACGTAATCAGGGTCAAATAAATTTCTGCAGACAGGAAACCTATATAAAAAAAAAGATTTGATGTTTTTTTTGGGCTCAGGCAAGACTGAAATTATATTATTATTCTCGTTTAATAAAACAAATACGTAAAATGTAAAAAATAAAACTATCGTATAAAAAAAAACAAATACCTACATATACTATAATATTATTTACACAAAGCTTCCTTTTGCCGAAAAATAATAAACATCTAACTAATACAATATCCGGTCAGACTGGACGCTGACGGCAGCATATTTGGAAAAGGCCTGCAAGCAAACGACGTATTTCGTTTGCTTTAATTCCTATAAGACCACGATGAAAGTATGAGCATTTCTAGAAATAACGCAATGAAATAACACAACTTAAATTCAGTCTCTTGATTTTAATTGACTTTTGCATAAGCACGACGAGTAGGTAGTGTTTGTACTATGTTAAAATACAGTGTTGTAAATTGTTGAGGAATTCCCTCGACTGTCTATGGTCTTCATCATCAGATCTATTGCAGACCTTCATTTAAATTTATATGGGTGTAAAGTTTTCATCAATATAAATGAATTAAGTCCAAACATAAGGTAGCTATTGTAAACCTTTGAGGAGTTCCCTTAACTGGCCTTTGTCTTCATCATCAGAGCTATAATGACAATCACAACTCATTTAGGTGTAGAGTTCTTATCAATATAAATTTATTAAGCACAAACACGAGGCAGCTGATGTGAATCGTTAAGGAGATCCCTCGGCTGTCTCTCGGCTCCATCATCAACTCCGAACTCTACTAAAGTTTAGTGCGTTAAAACACTTAATGAAAAAAACATAGAAATGCCCTAGGCGCCCCTATGCTTTTTTAAATTTCTCCTAGGTTTCCTTAGTCTTCCATCATCAGACCCTAATTTCCTTAACATGAGACTACCTTGAAGATATAATCTTTCTAATTAAAAAAAAAAAAACATGTGGCACTCGGGAACTGCTGCGGTAAAGCTATTGCATAGCATTTTTTATCAACTTATGCAATAGGGTATTTGACTAAAAAAACCTAATTAGTCCGTCAGTCAGATTTCCAAAAAATACTCATCATCATCATCATCATTTCAGCCGAAAGACGTCCACTGCTGGATATAGGCCTCCCCCAATGTTATCCACGACGACCGGTCCTGCGCCTCCCGCATCCAGCGGTTTCCCGCGACCTTCACCAGGTCGTCGGTCCACCTTGTCGGAGGCCTACCCAAAAAATACTAGACACATATTTATTTCTTTTTTCTTAAAAACAAAAAATGAAGACGACACAGTGCTTTGAAAACTCGTGTGACGTCACTGCACGCTACACTTTTTAGCGGCCAGTGACGTCACAAGCCATCACTCCTGATCTTTGATGCCTATTATATTTGTCAATTTTTATTGATTTGATAAAACAAAATATACGAAATGTAAAACTATATACGTTTTACATTTCGTATATTTATAAACCTATCCAATATTTTTCTATAATCTGAATGACGGACTTATTGGTTTTTTTTAGTCAAATACCCTATTATTTATATTATAGTAAACTTATGCGCAAACAAACATAAAAAACTTTTTTACAAAAAAAAACAACCGACTTCTAAAAACCACTACAAAGTGAAAAATAACTAATTTCGGAAGTCGGTGTCTTTGGTTTTTGTATATTAGTTTTTGACACCGACTTCCTAAATTAGTTATTTTTCACTGTGTAGTGGTTTTTAGAAGTCGGTTGTTTTTTTTGTAAAAAAGCTTTTATTTTACACTTTTTAGTTGTGAAAAGTAGGTACTATGTATTCAGTTACATCCGGTCAGACTGGAAGCTGACGCAAATATAGTTGGGAAATGACGTACTTTTGTTTACTTTAATTTTTACCCGTAATTTTGAAGAATTCTCTCGACTGCCTGCGGTCTTCATCATCAGATTTACTGCAGACCATTATTTTTACCCAATGGGTGCAAAGTTCTCATCAATATAAATGAATTATAACCAAACACAAAGTAGCTACTGCAAACTGTTGAGGAGTTCCTGGAACTGGCCTTTGTCTTCATCATCAGAGCTCTTATGACAGTCACAACCCATCTAGGTGTAAAGTTCTTATTAATACTAATTAAAGAAGTCCAAACACAAGGTAGCTGCTGTGAATTGTTTAGGAGTTCCTTCGACTGTCTCCCGGCTCCATCATCAGATCTACTCCAGACCTTTATCAAATTGTAGTGCTTTAAAATACTTAACAAACATACTAAGAAATGCACTAATCGCCGCTACGATATTTGAAAGTGCCCCTTGATTTCTCTGGTCTTCCATCATCAGACCCTGATGTCCTTATCATGGGACCACCTTGGGAACGTCTTCTTTCCAACAAAAAAAGAATTATCAAAATCAGGTCATAAACGACGAAGTTATGCGCGAACAAACATAAAAAAAAGCATATATACGGTCGAATTGAGTAACCTCCTCCTTTTTGAAGTGGGTTAAAAACATATAACCTCCTCCCTTTTGAAACCGGTTAAAAAACCAACACCAAAATGAACATCAATAACAGAGACACTTTATGATAGTATTATACTCTATGCGACATGCGGTACGTGAGCGAGCAAGCAGATACTTTCTCGCTCACGCGCCGCCCGCTATGCTAGCGGACCGCGCGATAACGAACGACACGGGTTCCCCCTTCGAGAGCTTGTGGCATACTGAATCTCAATAGCTCGGGCAAGAGAAATGATGGGGAAAACGCTCAGATTGCTGAATAAAATTTTTGTTTTGGTCGTTTTAAAAAATATTTCTACAATTATGTTCGTCATGAAATTGCCTATCCATTAGTGTAAGAACGCAATCTAAATAATCCTTACTTTTAGAGGATATGCACGTTTTTGATAATTATTTCTCTTATCAGAGGTTTCGTTGTGAAGGAATTATTTAAACATAATGCTTATTTAAAAAAAAAAAAAACTACAATTTTGGAGCCAAGATTATGGAGAAAATTGATGTATTTTTAATAAGTTGATAATTCTTTTGGATAAAGAGTAGATAGCTCCGAAAAACTACATAAAAACGGCCTGCAGTGTGTTTTTCCCCTGGAACCGCCTTAAGTTAAAATTGCATCGTATAGATACAGGCTAGTGATCAGACCAATAGGTATCATATAACACAGAGGCCGCGGACACTGAGTGACGTGCAGCACTAGTCAGAATACAGTGGTCGAGCCAGCGCCGACAGCCATGCGCATCACTGACAAACGTATAACTGTCCGGCGGCATTACCTCTAAATCTACACAAGACCACGATTGTTCCGCAAAAAAAGTTAAGAGTTCAGTAGCAAATGACTCTCCGGGATGCGCGTTGTAGTCACCTAACATAAACACTGACTCCACACTGAGACTGTCAATTATAGCTGTCATTTCACTGAGACACTCTGTGAATTCCACTAAATTATCATTACATTCAGTAGGCATGTATACAGAAAATATCAAAATAGACCGATCACTCAGCTCGATTTTTATCGCGGCGAGACGCACACTATTGCACTTCACTACTGATACCGTCGGAAACGCAGCCTTCCTCCATAGCAGAGCAACTCCACCATGGGGCCTGCCGTGTAAGGCCCCTGCCGCAGTATCTACTGCTGAAGTACCCGTGCAGGCAAAGTCGTTGTCTATGGTGGAATATGTAATTCCACAAGTAGTAATAGTCTTTTTTTTTCACTTCATCTGTTAAGTTATCACATTGTTAATTAGTTTTGTAGCCCCTGACCTCATGGTGGGCGGACAGTTAGTTCTTTTTCCATTTATAATAGTTATGGACATTCTGTCCATGGTGGGCGGGATGTTTGAGCGTAAGTTGTACATCGCACTCGATAGATGGTGTTGTACTTTTTGTACTCTGTTAAGCATTGTTATTAAGCATTATGCGTATTTATAACGTAAATTATTGTAAACATTTTCATTTTTAATGTCTGGACTTTAAAAAAGACGATGATCCCTGAGTTTGTTTCGGCTATTTCTTCTCAGAGGTAGTCAGTTAGGAAACGCCGGCTTCATCTAGTAAAAAAAAAAAAAAAAAACATGACGTGTAAAAGTGATCAGTCATCCTACGTGCTTAATAAACGATTTCATTTCATTTGTATCGATTTCTGAATCACGCTATTATGATGCTCGGACGTTAGACTATACCCCTTGAAGAAAAATAATTTTTTGTACTCGATTAGGAAGCAAATGTAGTTTCATTATCCACTTCCCCGGGAGTTGTATAGTGCCGAACACACTAGATAAATACAGAGGTGCAATATAGAGAGCTTGTATTGAAACAAATGTAGTTTCATTAGCCACTTCCCCGGGAGTTGTATAGTGCCGAACACACTAGATAAATACAGAGGTGCAATATAGAGAGCTTGTATTGAAACAAATGTAGTTTCATTATCCACTTCCCCGGGAGTTGTATAGTGCCGAACACACTAGATAAATACAGAGGTGCAATATAGAGAGCTTGTATTGAAACAAATGTAGTTTCATTATCCACTTCCCCGGGAGTTTTATAGTGCCGAACACACTAAATAAATACAGAGGTGCAATATAGAGAGCTAGTATTGGTTAAATTTTAGAGTTGAAAATGTTAAGTATTTGGGAATACAAATTGATGCTGCATTACGATGGGACAAACAGATTAATGCTTTAACCACCAGAACAATGCGACTTATTCACATTTTCAAGACTCTAAGAGATTCCGCTGACCCAGATACCCTTGGTGTATTATGGCTTGTGTCAATCAGTAATAGGATATTGTATACCGATATGGGGTGGCGCAGCGAAAACTCATTTACTAAGGTTATAACGTGCACAGAGAGCAATACTCAAAGTTATGTTTCGGAAACCATTTCTTTATTCCACTACTCAGCTATACGCAGATTGCAAAACTCTGACTGTACGTCAACTATATATTCTACGGGCCACTCTTAGGAAACACCCTAGTATTCCACTCCCAAATCCTAATAAACGAGTAAATAATCCACCGAGCATTCCCCATAAAACGACCTTCGCGCGAAACCAGTATCACGTTTTAAGTACCCACATATATACAAAATTACACAAAGAACTGAACTTAATGGAGCGAAATAAATATGAATTAAAATCTAAAATAACTTCATGGCTTCTTCTGCAGGACTATGACAAAAGCGAATAACTACTTACGTCTATTGCATAATATAATATTATGAACCCGTTTAGGATCACATCACTCAACTAGCGTACTGGTATTAGCTTAAAAATACACACCCACACACACACCCACACACAAACACACCCCCACACACAAACACAAAAACACACACACGTAATAATAAGTATTAAATTTAAATATCACTGGATAACCAGAGTAACACCGTTCCATCATTGTACTGTTCTATGTAAAGACTCCTTAGCCGAACACGGACAGCCTAGTTTAAGAGACAGAGTTTTATTTCCTTTGTACAGAATCTGGATCAACATAATTATTATAAAAGGAATCTATAATGTAATAGCTATTTAAAAACTATCTTAAGTATAAGCCTGTCTGTATAAACTTTGAAAATAAATAAATATTACTATTATTATTATAGTTAGTAACTAGCGCTTGACTGCAATCCCGCCTGATGGTAAGCAGTGATGCAATCGCTGATGGTAAAGCGCGCTAGTTTATTAATCCCATTAATTTAAGAAACCTTAGTGAATAGGAAGGAAGGCGGCAGTTGAGCGAGGTGGTGCAATGTTAGACCTAACAACACGACCAACGACGCTGCGCCAGAGGGATATTGATGTGGAGAACCTCCACGACCAAACTCCAGGCACAACAACTTTTCACGTATCGTACCCGGCACACATCGCAACACAACTACTCAGACCCGTCCTCCGTACGGCTTCACCAGACATCATGCCGGAACACGACGGCGGCAAGACTTTGTCTGGTGGGTGGTAACTTCTGCCGGCAGCCGATGTTATGGCCTACCACCGAGAAATTACCGCGGCTTTAGTAGCCCGCGTCTTATCCGCGGTGAGAAATGATTGGCGGCGGCTGGATAAATCGTGGCCACCCCCCACCCCCACCCCCTTCCAGCTCACATCCCCCTGCCGCAAGCGCTGGCCGACGTCCGTCACATTTGTCAACGTAAATTATTGTACAGAAATGCACGGCGAGCAGAATCAAATGAGACCCGTGGTCAAGTCGTTTGTCTAACTGATAAGGCACCGCGGGAGAGCTGGGCCGGTACCATGCCGGATCCGGCCGGACCGGGGACCCCACTGACTCCTTCCTTCTTGTACCATGGTGATAATTCATATGACCTTGTAATATGTAATAAGTAATATGACCTTGGATGACATAGATGTCGCTAGGGGGGGGGGCAGTTACAATATTGCTTAATTTTAGCAGGAATTCTCATACGACATTACAAATCTTATAAAGCCACGCACGTAATAACTAGGATTCGAACTCGGTAGCATAAAATTTACCGATACCATTAGCCACTGGACCATTTCGTCATTACCATCATCATCATCATCATAATCAGCCTTTACTCGTCCACTGCTGGACATAGGCTTCTTTCATGGCACGCCAACAAGCTCGATCCTGAGCAGTTCTCCGCCAGCCACTACCAGCCACCTTTTTGATGTCGTCGCTCCATCTAGCCCAAGGGCGTCCCACGCTACGTTTGCCGAGACGCGGTCTCCACTCGAGGACTTGTTTACCCCAACGGTTGTCGGTCCTGCGGCATATGTGACCAGCCCATTGCCACTTCAGCTTGCTAATCCTCTCAGCTATGTCGGTAACTCTGGTCCTCTGTCGGATCACCTCATTTCTGATGCGGTCCTTCAGAGAGACGCCCAACAGCCCGCTCCATAGCTCGCTGAGCGACTTTAAACTTATGGACTAGTCTGACCGTTAGTGTCCACGTCTCGGCTCCGTAAGTCATGACGGGTAGGACGCACTTGTTAAAGCTTTTGGTCTTCAAACATTGGAGTATGGGCGACGAAAATACCCGACGAAGTTTACCAAATGCTGCCCATCCCAGCTGGATCCTTCTATTTGCCTCCTTCTCGAAGTTGTTTTTCCCTAATTGCAACGTTTGCCCGAGGTATACATACTCTGAAACAACTTCGAGCGGCTTTCCATTTACGGCAACCGGTCCCGGAGTGACCCGTTCATTGAACATAATTTTGGTCTTGTCTAAGTTCATCCGGAGACCGATGCGTTGGGAGGAGTCAGCTAAGTTGGCAGCATTTGTTCCAGCTCTTGCCGCGTTTCCGTCATGATGACGATATCGTCCGCAAATCGCAAGTGTGAGATGTACTCGCCATTGATGTTAATGCCCCGACCCTGCTAATCCAGCGTCTTAAACATATCCTCGAGGGCATTGGAGAACAATTTGGGGGAAATAACATCCCCTTGTCTCACTCCTCGCTTAAGGGGGACATCTTTAGTCTGCTGGTTCTGGAATTGGACGGACATTGTGGCGGCATTGTAGAGACATCTCATCAATAGGCCCCGCTAGAGAATTGTGGTGAGGTTGTGCTCGCATATTCGTTGTTTCATCTGCCGGCGTGCCCCTAGTGATCAAATCAAATTACACTGTTGTGGCATTCTTTTGCGCTCACTGATTTTACTTATGTTGCATAATTTCTTCATTAGCTAAGTTCAATGGTAGCTTTAGAACTAAGTGCGCTGTTCGCCCCAACTAAGTAATGTAGCAGCTATTCCTGAAGAAGCAACTGCAACAGCAATATCTTTATCTTAAAATATACGTTTTGCGTGTACCTCCTGGTGAATCCAAAAAGACCAAACCACCTCAGCCACTGGCAACATTTTGAATTATTGCTCAGTTGATATTGGGTAGGCGCTTGTTAGAATACTGGGAGCGATGTGCGCGTCCGCGTTTGCTCCCGTTTTCGCAACATTTTTTGTTGCTGCTCTGCTCCTATTGGTCATAGCGGGATGTTGTATGGCCTGTATCCTTTCTCGGACTCTGGACTCTCTGTGTGCTGGATTTCATTACGATCGGTTCGGTGGTTTTGGCGTGAGGGCCGGACGGACAGACAGATGGACGAACAGAGATGCTTTCGCATTTATGGGCATGGATACAATTACGAAATTTTAAAACAGGATTTTACAATTATGATGTTTGATTTGTCTCTGAATATTTCAAAACTAAAGTTTTCTGTGGCCTGTAATTACGAGCTCACTTGAGCTTCTGATAGAATGTGTGGCTAGATTATTAAATCTTCTAGCTTTTGACGTGACAAGAGAGAACAAGCGGTATTGAACATAGAAAAGAGTGCTATTTCGGATAAATCTAGATGTGGTAGCAATAAAGCTGAAGTAATGAAGTTTAATGTAAGTGATTTAGTGTTAATTGAGACTGAAAAGAGAAATAGAATAGAATAGAATACTCTTTATTATGTACACCATATAGATTACAGAACATAAATAAAAATATTTTACAAAGGGTGACACAATGGGCGGTCTTATCGGTAAGAGCGATCTTTTACAGACAACCTTTGGATGGAATTCTAAGGGGAAGGATAAAGAAAAATTACATGTCTCACAATTAGGGGACAATGCCTTTTTCATTAGGAAAGCAAATTTTGCTGATGGATAGTGGCCAGAACGAAGCCTTAACAGTAACTTAATATAATTCCTACTTATACATTTATCGTCAAACCAGGGTTCGCGAGGGGGTTCATTTTGTATCACTTTATACCAAATGCCCTTTTTTCCGGATATTTCATTAAACCACTTTTTCCAGTTATCGAAGCATACATTTTTAAACCTGAAGAAATATTCCCAGTAATCGCGAACGTATGACGTAACATTTCCTATCTCAACTGCCTGTCTCGACAGTCGATCAGCCTCCTCATTGCCCCGTAATCCTATATGTGCTGGAACCCATTGCAAGATAATCCTAATGCCATTTATGTTATAAAAATAGCAATACATTCGTTTTAGAATATCATAGGCTATCGATGCACCTCTGCAACCAGAGGCGCATCGAGCCACATGTTGTAAAGCACTCTTACTGTCGGTTAGTATGACCACTTTATTTAAATTTTGTGTATGTGCATAATATACAGCTTGATATATTGCAATGAGTTCCACCGACATTACACATATATTTGCATTAATTTTAAACATAGCCTTATAACCTAAATTTTGGAAGAAAAAAGCAGCCCCACACCCATCTTTATTTTTTGATCCATCTGTGAAGATTTTACACCAATCATTATATTTGAATGCTATCTCAGACACCACTTCGTGTATCAATACATTATAATTATGATTTTTTTTGGGGTGCGTAACACATTCTAAATTACTTTTAATGGTCTCTTTAATTTGTAAGGCTGATACCCAAATGTCAAGAGAGTACATTTTAAGACTATCAGAGGCATCAATTTGCAGCTGTCCTAATTCTTTAAGTGAAGTGGCTAGTAGAGGTTTTTTTTATTTGCCCAATAGTTGTTATTACTTAGGAAGTCTAATTCTGAAATTATATTTACGGTTATGTGATTAGACCATGAAAATGACTTCAGAATCAACTTATATGCGAGATATTTTCTCCTCAAAAACAATGGTGGAATATGCAGTTCACTCTCCATCACGTGGATTGGTGAACTTCTTATAAAGCCTCCAATTATTCTAAGCGCTTGGTTTTGTAGTCTATCTAGTTTATCAAAAAAAAAAAAAACTATTTTTTTGCCTATTTCTTTCTTATTTCATAGCAAGTATATACATAATATACTTCGTTAGAAGCGTATTTTTAAGGCGCATCAAATGTTTTAATTAGATTTGTAATAAACTAAATACTAGAGGAATTATAAGCAAGTTCAGCCGTTGGTCTTCCACCTGAACTCACAAATAATAAAGTTGTAAACGGGCATGCGTCTTACATTGTGTGGTCGCAGTGCACCTGAGAGATAACGTCATGAGCTAGTGCGGGCCGGCAGCGCGACGTATCCGATGGGTGCCCGGGCCGCGTCTCTCCTGCACCAGTTAACACCGCGCCGTATTGTGTGCTATAGTGTCGTATCCGATGGATGCCCGTGCCGCGTCTCTCCTGCACCAGATAACACCGCGCCGTATTGTGTGCTATAGTGTCGTATCCGATGGATGCCCGTGCCGCGTCTCTCCTGCACCAGATAACACCGCGCCGTATTGTGTGGTATAGTGTTGTATCCGATGGGTGCCCGTGCCGCGTCTCTCCTGCACCAGATAACACCGCGCCGTATTGTGTGCTATAGTGTCGTATCCGATGGATGCCCGTGCCGCGTCTCTCCTGCACCAGATCTCCTGCACCAGATAACACCGCGCCGTATTGTGTGCTATAGTGTCGTATCCGATGGATGCCCGTGCCGCGTCTCTCCTGCACCAGATAACACCGCGCCGTATTGTGTGCTATAGTGTCGTATCCGATGGATGCCCGTGCCGCGTCTCTCCTGCACCAGATAACACCGCGCCGTATTGTGTGGTATAGTGTTGTATCCTATGGGTGCCCGTGCCGCGTCTCTCCTGCACCAGATAACACCGCGCCGTATTGTGTGCTATAGTGTCGTATCCGATGGATGCCCGTGCCGGGTCTCTCCTGCACCAGATAACACCCCGCCGTATTGTGTGCTATAGTGTTGTATCCGATGGGTGCCCGTGCCGCGTCTCTCCTGCACCAGATAACACCGCGCCCGTATTGATGGGTGCTATGCACCAGTGTCGTATTGTGTGTTAAAGTGTCGTATCCGATGGATGCCCGTGCCGCGTCTCTCCTGCACCAGATAACACCCCGCCGTATTGTGTGCTATAGTGTTGTATCCGATGGGTACCCGTGCCGCGTCTCTCCTGCACCAGATAACGCCGCGCCGTATTGTGTGCTATAGTGTCGTATCCGATGGATGCCCGTGCCGCGTCTCTCCTGCACTAGATAACACCGCGCCGTATTGTGTGGTATAGTGTCGTATCCGATGGGTGCCCGTGCCGCGTCTCTCCTGCACCAGATAACACCCCGCCGTATTGTGTGCTATAGTGTTGTATCCGATGGGTGCCCGTGCCGCGTCTCTACTGCACCAGATAACACTGCGCCGTATTGTGTGGTATAGTGTCGTATCCGATGGGTGCCCGTGCCGGGTCTCTCCTGCACCAGATAACACCCCGCCGTATTGTGTGCTATAGTGTTGTGTCCGATGGGTGCCCGTGCCGCGTCTCTCCTGCACCAGATAACACCGCGCCGTATTGTGTGCTATAGTGTCGAGTTTTGCCGTGCTCGTATAGTACAGCTTTCACAGATTGTAATACTTAATTGTGTGCTACCACATGCTCCAATTTCTGGACTATCGTCTGTTTGTTATATACATAATAATAATAATATTTATTTATTTGCATAAACATGTGTGTACAGTCAAGACCAAAAGTCGAGTTGCAATCTCACAAAACTATGGCCAAGCAATACTAGTTGTAGTTAAGACCTTCTTCTATAATAAAGTTTGATACACACTCATACACTTGCTGCCCGCTTATGATTGTTAGGTACTACTTACTAATTTCAACGTCTACAGTAAGTGTTTCAATGGCCTAACGGTTTTCGCCTTGATAGGCGTTCAAGGTGGTTCGAGTTCAAATCTAATAACTTGCAAAAATATTTTTTAAATGTTTATTGGTGAGTTATGAATGCTGATAACAAAAATATCTAAAAATACCGATCTGCAACTTAAAGATGATACTTTCTTTTAAGATTTTTTCTATATTAGAGTCATTATAAAAAGATGACGGTAGACTTAAAAGAATCTGAATCACTACTTCACAAAAAATATTCCGCTACCTACAATAACTATTATTAGCTACAATAACTCAAATAATATTACTTAGCTGTTGTTGGTTGGTGAACATATAGTTACCAGTTTGTGTTATTAGTTTTACTTTTTTAATCAATATGCAGACATATGCAGCAATATATCTCAAATATCATATGAAACCGGCTTTTGTGTAAGTTGTTTTTATTATTATTTGTGTTAAGGTGCAAACTAATCGCTTGTTAAGTGTATAATAAAATTGTTATTGTTTTAGAGAAATACTGTAAGCCGTTGGAGGTCAAGGTCAAGAGGTTGGAGGACGAAGGTAGCTGTCGAGACAAGTGAAACGAAACGACAATATTTACCGTTGAATAAACTTTTAAATCGTGCGAAGAAGATAGGTTGCATTTGTGGTTTAAAAATAAATTGGCGAGGCTGGTGGAGTCTTATCGAGCTAAACAAAAAAAACTATTTATAACAAAAACAGTGCAGAAGTGTCCTACAGAGTGTTTTAAATATATACCAATAAATATCTAAATAACGGACTCTAAACCATCTCTAAAGTAATTTAGCTAAGTGACAGTAATATGTTCGGTTGGCTTAATGGCTAACAGATGTCGCCTTTTGCAATTTCAATACAAATTACTTTTGGTAAATTATAAAAACAATAATTTCGGAATTCGATAAGAAATAAGTTCGTTTACTTTTGAACTAAGAAAGCGCTTGAAGATTATAATCTCATGCCATCAAACTCCGAAAAAAGTCACTACAAGATGACAGCATTAGTACCATGCTATACACGCAAAAAAATTATAAATGTAATAAGCACTATATACACACATAGATTATTTTATGGTTGCAATAATATTCAGGTTAAGCTTCAATCCCCTTTTCTTTAAGAAAATGAATAATTAAGCTATAACCTCTTTAATCATAATATACGTATAATATTATAATTTTCATATCTAACAACCAAAAATGTTTTTTGTATTTTTTACCATAACAATATCATAAGTTTGTCAAGGATTACTTTTATATAAAATATTACAATGCTGCCGTTTCAACGTTTGTTTCATTTGTTAGTATAAGTATATCTATACCGAATAATATATAACTTTATAATATATTGCATTATAATATGCTTATTGTTTTATTTTTATATATTTTTTTATTATATTACCCCTATAGTAAACTAAAACATATAATAAAACCCTTTTTGGGATAAATATTCAATAAATTTTCCTATTTGTTTAAATATTATTTGCAAACATTTTTACTTTAAAATACAAATCAATTATCATAATTTTAAATTATATGAAACAACAAAAAGAGTTGCCTATAATAAGGATCGAACCCACAATCGCTCGCTTTTGATAGCACCATTGTTAAGTGCGGCCGCTAACTCAACTTCAAATGAAGTAACGAAATTTTGCATTACTTTAAAGAAAGACGAAGACTGCGATAAAAAAATAATGCGGTAGTGTGCGTGGCTGGTTTAGCGCAGGCGACAGTAGTCTTTAAGGTGGAAATGGACTTCTACAGCTGATAGAAACATACAGAAATTATTATTCGTATATGTAGGATGACAAATATAAATTGACTCTACATTTTTGCCATTTGACGAGGTATGCAAATATTAAAAATGCTTAATAAGAATTTACTTTATGAAATAATATTTACATTAAAATTGTTCAATCACATCACAAAAAGAGCAAAGTCATTAATAATAATTTTAAAAATTTTCAAACAACTGACATAGAACTATTAAAAATTATAAAAACGAAAACAAGTATTATGAATTTTGGAAAATTAAACATTGCTAGTGTTCTGGTGTAGATAGGGTTCAGTTTACTTTTTAAGGATCTGGAGTAACTTAAAAGAGGTGTTGCTTCTAACGAATTTATTTAGATACTACTTGGTTACTTGTAATGGCATGCTTTAAAAGATAGATTTTTACACACATACATACACATGCGTACACACATACAAACAGCTCATTATTATTGAAATGGTTCGAACATGCCGCCCACCAAAGGGCTCATAAAGACCTTTACATTTACAAACAAACATAACAAGATATCATCAAGCATCTAAGCACAAGTCATACATACTGCGAAGAAATACAAATAATTTACATTAAACAATGGTATAAATTAACATAGCTTCATTACATATTGGAACATTAATCATACATATTAATTATCAATATCTATTGGCAAAGGACAGAGCTTATTAAAACTTCGCTTAACTATACTGTCACCACTCTTAACACTGTACACTCTAGTGAGTCCATCGTCACCTGGGTGCTTAGCAATAATGCGACTAACGCCCATTTGCCTGGTTGGAGCTGATCATTTTTGATGAGAACAATTTTGCCGACATCAAGCTCGTTGCATTGTTTAAGCCACTTGGGTCTCTGTTGGAGGCTGGTTAGGTATTCTGATTGCCATTTACGCCAGAAATCTCCCATCAACTTCTGCATGTGCTTCCAGCGTGAAAGGTGACTAATTGAAATGTCTCGAAGATCAGGTTGTGGTGTACTTATTGGTGATTCACCAATCAAAAAATGACCTGGTGTTAAGGGTGTCAGGTTATCTGTATCTTCGTCATCTATCGTTCTTAGCGGCCTAGAATTCAGGCACGCTTCGATTTGACAAAGCAAGGTACTCATTTCTTCATATGTTAGATGATGGTTTTCATGTGGTGTTTCATGGACTTCACGCCCGCCTCCCACAAGTCACCAACATGAGGGCAGGGATAAAGTGCCACTGCGTTCCATCCTGTGCAAGAGACTCTGCCATTGAGCCTTCAAGTTCAAATTTTGCCTCCTTCCAAGCTGCTGCCAGCTTTTTATTAGCACCCACGAAATTGCGCCCTTGGTCACTCCATATCTTTGAGCATCTTCCACGTCTGGCGACGAACCTTTTGAAGGCACCAATAAATGATTCGGTTGTGAGATCGCCGACCAATTCGAGGTGAATGGCTTTAGTGGACATGCAAACAAACACTGCGACGTAAGCCTTGTTTGTTCTTACTCCTCGACCTTTGGATGCTAAAACTTGATAGGGTCCGGCGAAATCCACCCCACTGTTCAGAAAAGGTTTGGCTGGAGTTACCCTGACCTTAGGTAAATCACCCATGAGTTGGTTTTTGGCTGCAGCGCTGTGTTTCGAACATATCAAGCATTTACGGATTCTAAACTTGATCATACTTTTTGCTTTGATCAACCAAAATTTTGTTCTTACGTAGGCCATCATCATTTGTACCCCTCCATGTAATGACTTCAGGTGAGCATCTTTCACGATGAGTATTGACAAGTTGCTGTGATTATTCAATATAATCGGATTTTTAGTTTCTTCAGAGATATTTGCGTGGCGCAACCTGCCGCCCACCCTGAGAATATTTTCATTGTCCAGGTATGGTTTTAATAATTTCAATTTACTATTTCCTTTTACTTCCTTTCCTTTGCTTAAACTGAAGATTTCTTCATAAAATGCATCTCTTTGTGAAATTTTAATGCAGGCTTTCAGTGATTCTTCTAGTTCTTCAGTGGTTATGACTGTGTCCTTGTTTTCTAACTTCTTCCCTTTGAGAAATCTTCTGCAATAAGTTATTGATTTTAGAAGTTCTTCTAAGTGATTAAATTGATCAAATTGTTTGTCTAGGCTTTCTTCCTTTTCTTCTAGTTTAAAGTTTGTTTGTATTACTTCTCTTCTTTCTGAAGTTGTCATTAGGTTATTTGGTCTATTGAATGTTATTGTTTTCTGTCTTAGCCATTCTGGGCCCTTCCACCACTGCTCATCTTTCTTCAACTCCAGAATATGTTCTCCTCGTGACGCAACATCAGCAGGATTATCGTTTGTTTGTACATGAATCCAATTGGAACCTGTATTATCCAATATTTCAACAACCCTGTTTCTCACGAAGGTTTGCCATCTTGTTGGGTCTCCCAGTAGCCAAGAAAGCACTATTGTGGAGTCACTCCACATTTTGTCATCAGAAATTCTTAATGCTGTTTTAATTTGTTTGAGCAGTCTAGACAAGAGAAGGGCACCGCATAACTCTAATCTTGGAAGAGACAGTGATTTAACAGGTGCTACTCGCGTCTTTGCAGCTATTATTTGTGTTTGGGTATCTTCATTTTCTTCTTGCACTCTGACATATGCAACAGCTGCGTATGCTTTGGTAGAAGCATCACAAAAACCGTGAACTTCTATGGTAGTTGCCTTATGGTTGGCGATTCCCAGCCATCTCTGTACTTCAATTTCATTAACATCTTGAAGACTATATCTTAGTGCAGTCCATTCATGCTTGACATCAGCGTCTACTTCTTCATCCCAGCTTATTCCTTGCAACCACAGCTTCTGTATCAATAGCTTTGTTGGTAGCATAACTGGAGCTAGCCAACCCAGTGGATCAAATAGCCGTTGCACATCGGCGAGGATCGTGCGTTTGGTGATCTGGTTACTCATAGGTGGCAAGGTTAGACTGTACTGAAGCATGTCTTTACCCATATTCCAGCGTAGGCCCAAGGCGGTAATGGTGCCATGGATGGAGATGTCTAGACTGGCGTGCGTTGTTCGTTTTGCAGGATCAAATTGTCTCAAGAATCAATATCGTTTGAGCACCATTTCTGTAGTGTGAACCCTCCCTTCTGTAGTATAGCTTCTACGTTCTTTGCTATTATGTATTGCATCTTCTACGTCATCATTTGAAGCCATCAAGTCGTCGACGTAGAAGTCTTCTTTGATCATTTTAGCAGCATCAGGGCATACGGTTCCTTCATCATCAGAGATTTGATGTAAAGTTCGGACAGCCAAGTATGGAGCGGATGCTGTACCGAACGTAACGCGTGTGAGTCTGTAGTCTTTGACTGGGTCACTCCTCCATACTATTCTTTGTAGATCTCTGTCTTCTTTCGTCACTAAGACCATTCGATACATGCGTTGTATGTCCGCCACAAAACAAATCTTCTTCATACGCCATCTCATGATGAGGCTTCTCATATCAGTTTGTAGCTGGGGTCCAACTAGAAGTTCGTCATTTAAAGAAACATCATTGTTTCCCTTTTGCGATGCGTTGAAAACTATTCTGACCTTTGTAGTTCCTTTATCTTCTTTTACCACTGCATGATGTGGCAGGTAGACACTTTCCTTGTTCATTTCCAGTATTCATCCATGACCTTTGCATATTCTGTTTTTAGTGTAGGATTCTTCTCTAGTCTTTTCTCTAATTGATTAAGTCTCTTCATAGCTATTTCTCTTGTTCTTCCTTGTGTTGATAACAGCTTGTCGGTTTTAGTCATCTTCTGTTCTTGTGTGAGTGGATTGGTAGATTTGTTCACATTTTCTTTCTTCTTGTGTTAGTGTAGTCTTGGCTTCAGTATCCAACTCCCACATTGATTTTAACATCTTGTCTAAGTCAAGGCTATGGTGCATCACAATGACTTCATTGGTAGTTCCATATTCATTTATGTTTCCAAACAAGATCCACCCTAGGCTGGTATTTTGAGCACATGGAGAACCTGGGGGACCTTTGATTATATCGCTTCTTAGTATTTGGGCACATACTTCTACACCTAGTAGCAGATCTACTCTTCCTTGTTTATTAAAGCCTGGGTCGGCTAATAATAAACCTTCTAAATGGTACCAGGTGTTGGTTGGAATAGTTTGTGATGGTAATTGCGTGGTTATGCATGTTGACATAATATAAGCCTTCACTCTTAACTTGAAACTGTCGTCGTATCTTGATTGCAGCTCGATATAGGCAGCTTGTTTGACAGCAGTTGTGGTCGAGCCAACTCCGTTAACTGTTGCGTGTGCAGGTATTCTCTTGAATCGTAACAGTTGAGCAGCTCTCTCGCTAATGAATGTGGCCTGTGAGCCCTGGTCAATGAGCGCGCGCAGTACTGTCACTCGCCCTGATTCGTCACAAACTGGCACAAGTGCTGTGGCCAATAGTGCTGTACATGTGCTGGCGGTGAAGTGCGATGCAAGCTCAACTTCTTCATTAGCTTCCTTTGGTTTGCTTTGTACTTCATTTTGTTGTTGCTTGTTATCTCATTGATTATTGGTACTTGTTCGTGCATGTTGATGAACAAGAGAATGATGGCGTTTGTGGCATATGCGGCATGACATGTTTAACCGACACTTCTTAGCTGAATATCCTGGCGCCAAACAATTGAAACATAGCTGGTACTTCTTCACATATTCACACCTCTCAGTTGGTTCCATTTTGTTAAAATCTTTACAATGGCATAGCGTATGATTATCCTTACAAAATAGGCAACTTCTTTGTTTAGTCATAGAAGGTACTGTAGAAGAATGGACTGTATATTCTTTACCTCTTGATGGTTTCTCTCTTGACGGCGGAGCAATCAGTGCTAGTGTGCGAAATGTGGTTTGTAGGAATCTCACAAGTTCTTCCCATTTCGGTAATTCTTCTAAATTACCTTTGTACGCAAACTGTTCCCATTCTCGGTGTGAATCTGGGTCCAGCTTTTGCACCGTCACAAATATAATGATCGGATCCCAAGAATCAGTTGACACGTTGAGGTTTCTTAGACTATTAATACACTCACTTGTTGTGTCTAACAATGCCTTTATATTGTTAGCAGATTGAGTAGTAATCTTCTTCTGCATTATCAATTTTCGAATGAGTGAATTCACTATAATCCGTCGAAGTTCCAAGCTTGCTCGTAATTACTTTCTGTTATTTGTATGTGCTTCAATAATATTTCTGCTTCTCCTGTAATGCTACTTTTCAAGTAATGAAGCTTTTGAACCTTGGACAACGTGGAGTTGTTATGCACTAACGATGTGAAAAGATCCCGGAACGGGGTCCAGTCTTCATAATGTCCCGAAAAGGTAGGTAACTGTATTTGAGGCAGTTTAAGATTTCCTTCATAATGCGTGCCGGTATTTTATGCAACGTCACTCAATCTCGGGTTTTGGTTAACCGATAAAATGTCCTTCAAATCACCTTGCAAACATAGGTACAAATCTTCAACCACAAAGTATTCTTCATTTGCGAAATACGGAACGTCTTTCTTCTTTTCCTTAGGTATCACTTTTAATAAGTTATGATGCGCCGTGCTAAACTTCTGCCAATATTCTTCAATGGATTGTAAACGTGCCTCGATGTATCCTTTTGTAAGTCTTTGTTTTGGACATATCTTGAGGTTAGTTTGCGCCTTTCGCAGCAATAATGCAATATCTTCCAACTCTGTCAGCAATTGTTCCACTGCAGTAGACATTTTTCCAAAAAAAGATGCAATATAGGTCACGTATTTACTGAGATAATCCAATCGTAATATTCCGTAGCAGTCGTCTCAATTACTTTGTTCTTATATTGGCACAAATCACTCATAGAAAACCGGTTCCTTATCTAAGGAATGCGCTTCTTTAGTATTCGCACTATTCACTAGACCGCTCAAGTAGATTATTTATCCGGTTCGAAATTCGACCATGTTCTGGTGTGGATAGGGTTCAGTTTAATTTGTAAGGATCTGGAGTAACTTAAAAGAGGTGTTGCTTCTAACGAATTTATTTTGATACTACTTGGTTACTTGTAATGGCATGCTTTAAAAGATAGATTTTTACACACATACATACACATGCGTACACACATACAAACAGCTCATTATTATTGAAATGGTTCGAACAGCTAGGTATATCAAAACTGGTCAATGAATTTTCGTAATACAAAAACCTTAGAGTATGAATTTATTAACAATCCTTATACATACATTTACATTTTATTTACATACATTTAGCTGCAGCTAGATATTGGAATCATTAGGAAATAGGAGCAGTGAAGAAACGGTTTGAAGAAAACATAAAATAAAGTGCTTGTCTTATAAAGTACTAACTTTCCGCCCGCGGCTTCGCCCGCGTGGAGGTCGGTTATATCGCGCTTTATCAATTTCCCTCGGGAACATCATTTTTTTCCTAGCTAGGAGGTAGCCTATGTTCTTTCTCATTGTCTGTGCCAAATTTCATCAAAATCGGTTGAGAGGTTTAGGCGGGAAAGCGTAACAGACAGACAGACAGACAGACAGACAGACAGATAGACAGACAGACAGACAGAGTTACTTTCGCATTTATAACATTAGTATGGATATGCCGCAGTGTTATATTGTATGAAGTTTGTTCTCATCCTTGAGAGCAAGTCGTAACGCGGACTGTCGGTGTTCCCGAGGCGCTCCGGATAATGAGCGGAAACAGATAAAGTTAGCGTCCTAATGACTGCTCTTGAATATTTAAAAGGCGCTATTAACAAGAGGCTCACCCTCCGCACACAATCAGCCGCTGACTTGGAAGCGTCTGTGTGCTCAATACTGAAGCGCCGCAAAGCTGAAAGCCAAATAAAATACGTGGACCTACCTACCGAGACACAATGAATGTTATCGCGGCAACTCTTTTATCCCAAGTATGTATAAACACCGAGGCACAGTCATGGCGGCGGTGCACGGTGGGGGGCGAGGGCATGCGCGCGACATGCGGAAATTACGGCCGGTATTACGACTGGTATGTTCCACGCATGTCGAAGCCACGATAGCGTGGCGCTCACACGCCACACACAAACACAGCTGGCTTACAATAACTGAAACCAATGCTTCAGCTATTCTGTGTCATTCACGTCATCGCAGTTATGTTGTCACACGAAGTCTATCTGGCTACTTTGGATTCAGTGGAGAGGCGTGCGAAGAGGCTGATTGGCGACCCAGACTTAACTCGAAACGGTCTCCAAAGCCTGGAGCACAGGCGTAGAGTAGCCAGCCTTTCGGTCTTCTATAGGATGCATTCTGGTGAGTGTGCAAGGGAATTGCATGATTTAATTCCCCCATCTCCGTTCCACCATCGGACGACTCGTCATACGGCGAGTTTCCACCTTTACGTTGTTAACACCACTGGGACCCGGGCGAAGCGTTTGGCTTCCTCTTTTATACCGCGTACATCGAGGGACTGGAACAATTTGCCAGCGACCGTGTTTCCGTCACATTACAATTTGAGTGTCTTCAAGGCTAGAGTGAATAGGCTGTTAATAAACTAGCGCGCTTTACCATCAATGACCGCATCACTGCTTACCATCAGGCGGGATTGCGGTCAAGCGCTAGTTTATAATTTATATAAAAAAAAGTAATATTAGTATACTGTATTGACTTATTGAGGAGTCTCGGATCTGCTCGCGGATAAATTATTTACAGTGAATTTTTCAGTTAGTTTCCGGATACCATAGGCAAGGTAAAGCGGCCATAACTCAAGTTTGCATAAACAATTGCTCCGCGACTCGTCATCGGTGCGGATTGGTGAGATGGGAGGGGAAGGGGGAACTCACAAGGAACACTACAAGCCGAGATATTAAAATACGAGCGCATAAGTACTTATTAGACCAGAAACGCAGCGTACTGTAATGAGCAGCGAGTTTGTCTGGAGAGTGATCGGTTCACACGCACTGCCTCGCTGTCACAGGTACGAAGCAAGGAGCTCGTTTTAGTTGCCACTGTCAGAGTTGTCATGTAACGACAAGAAAAGACTTTAGAGGGAGACAGTATTTATTAAGTATACAGAAAAGACAAGATGGAAGTATAAAAATGAATAATGTAGATGAATGATTGATGGGTGATGGTGAAGGGCGGCCCCTGGCGGACCGGCGACAGCAACAGACGAGCGGCCCTGGCGGACCGGCGACAGCAACAGACGAGCGGCCCTGGTGGACCGGCGACAGCAACGGACGAGCGGCCCTGGTGGACCGGCGACAGCAACGGACGAGCGGCCCTGGTGGACCGGCGACAGCAACGGACGAGCGGCCCTGGTGGACCGGCGACAGCAACGGACGAGCGGCCCTGGTGGACCGGCGGCAGCTGCAGAGGAGCGGCCCTGGTGGACCGGCGGCAGCTACGGAGGAGCGGCCCTGGTGGACCGTCGTCAGCTACAGAAGAACGGCCCTGGTGGACCGGCGGCAGCTACACGAAGAACGGCCCTGGTGGACCGGCGGCAGCTGGCCCTGGGACCGGCGGCAGCTACAGAGGAGGGACTGCCCCGGCGTCACAAGGCCGGCAGCAGTCGAAGGCTCCGGCGGCAAAGGGCCAGGCAGCTCCAGGCGCACCAGTTATATAGAGACTGGCACAGCAGGAAAAACCCTAGAAGGGCTCTCGAGGCAACGTTTACTGGAGACCTACTTTTAAGAGGCTTGTTTGGAAGCCAGAGCTCGACTGACCACTGCTCTGCGATGATTTCTAAAGAAACCTCGGAGAACGGTTGGAGGTCGAAATTTAAAATATTCGAAAATATGGACGAGGAACGGTAAATAATTTTACCATAAAAGAGTTCGAATAACAATTATAAAATAAAAATAGCAGACCAACAAGAATTTTGATGAGAAGGTTGTCATAGATACATCATCAACAATGTTGTCAAAAAATGTCAAAATAATGAAAATGTTCTGTAACAATGTAAATATAAATGGTATTAAATTAAAAAGTGCAGTGTTTGATAGGAAAAAGTGATACAGTCCTGCATAGGTACGGCTTCCTACGCTAAGGGGTCAATAAGTCGCCGAAACTTAGGCGTAAAGTTGAGGACTGAGTCTGTAAACAGAAAAATGAGTCCTGGTGTAGTGGAATATGATCAAAACAGAGCCTCATAATAATGGAAAGCATATTACGGACCGTGGAAATGAATGATACATATATAAGTATGAATATGAGTATAAATAATAAGTGTAATGTATATCTGAATATGTACATAACATTACAGAGTGTCAGCACGAATACTAGCTAGCAATAATAATAGGGTAAGGTATTAAGGCGGTTCCCAGGGAAAAACACAGCGCAAGCCGTTTTTATGTAGTTTTTCGGAGCTATCTACTCTTTATCCAAAAGAAATATCAACTTACTAAAAATACATAAATTTTCTCCATAATCTTGGCTCCAAAATTGTAGATTTTTTTTTTTATTTTACTAATTATAATGTTTAAATAATTCCTTCACAACGCAACCACTGACAAGAGAAATAATTATCATAAACGTGCATCTCCTCGGAAAGTAAGCATTATTTAGATTGCGTTCTTACACTAATGGATAGGTAATTTCATGACGAACATTATTGTAGAAATATTTTTTTTAAACGACCAAAATCAAAACTTTATTCAACAATCTGAGCGCATTCGCCATCATTTCTGTTGCCCGGGCTATTGAGATTCAGTATGCCACAAGCTCTCGAAGGGGGAACCCGTGTCGTTCGTCATCGCGTGCTCCGCTAGCATAAGCGGGCGGCGCGTGAGCGAGAAAGCATCTGCTTGCTCGCTCACGCGCCGCATGTCGCATAGAGTATAATACTATCTTAGAGTGCCTTTGTTATTGATGTTTATTTTGGTGTTCGTTTTTTTTAACCGATTTCAAAAAGGAGGTTGCTCAATTATATTATGTTTTTTATGTTCAATTTTTAACCGACTTCAAAAAGGAGGAGGTTACTCAATTCGACCGTATATGTTTTTTTTTTTATGTTTGTTCGCGCATAACTTCGTCATTTATAAACCGATTTTGATAATTCTTTTCTGTTGGAAAGAAGACGTTCCCAAGGTGGTCCCATGATAAGGATATCAAGGTTTGATGGTGGAAGTCCAGAGAAAACAAGCGGAACTTTCAAAAATTGGGGGGCGACTAGTGCATTTCTTAGCATTTTCATTAAATATTTTAAAGCACTACAATTTAATAAAGGTCTGGAGAAGATCTGATGATGGAGCCGAGAGACAGTCGAAGGAACTCCTCAACAATTGACAGCAGCTACCTTGTGGTTGGGCTCGATTAATTTGTATTGATAAGAACTTTACACCTAGATGGGTTGCGACTCTCATAAGAGCTCTAATGATGAAGACAAAGGCCAGTTCCGGGAACTCCTCAACGGTTTCCAGTAGCTACTTTGTGGTTGGACATCATTCATTTATATGTATTAATAAGACCTTTACTCCGATTAGGTTAAAATAATAGTCTACAGTAAATGTAATGATGCAGACCATAGGCAGTTGAGGGAATAGGTACTTACGGGTAAAAATTAAAGTAAACAAAAGTACGTCATTTCCCAACTATATTTGCGTCAGCTTCCAGTCTGACCGGATGCAACTGAATACATAGTACTTTTAACAACTAAAAAATGTAAAATAAAAGCTTTTTTAGAAAAAAAACAACCGACTTCCAAAAACCACTATGTAAAGTGAAAAATAACTAATTTCGGAAGTCGGTGTCTAAAACGAATATACAAAACCAAGGACACCAACTTCCGAAATTAGTTATTTTTCACTTTGTAGTGGTTTTTGAAGTCGGTTGTTTTTTTGTAAAAAGTTTTTATTTTTATGTTTGTTAGCGGATAACTTCGCCTAAAATTTGGTATTTCGATGAATTTTTGGGTATTTCGACATGGGTGTCGTGGTAGGGGTTTTCGGGAGTGCAGATCACGAATATGACGTAATTTTTGAAATCCAAGATGGCCGACACCAATTTTATGATATTTTGACATGGGTGTCGTGAAAGGGGTTTTTGTGGGTACTAATCACGAAAATGACGTCATTTTGAAAATCCAAGATGGCCGACACCAATTTTATGATATTTTGACATGGGTGTCGTGAAAGGGGTTTTTGTGGGTGCTAATCACGAAAATGACGTCATTTTGGAAATCCAAGATGGCCGACACCAATTTTATGATATTTTGACATGGGTGTCGTGAAAGGGGTTTTTGTGGGTGCTAATCACGAAAATGACGTCATTTTATGATATTTTGAAATCCAACGAAAATGACGTCATTTTTGAAATCCAAGATGGCTGACACCAATTTTATGATATTTTGACATGGGTGTCGTGACGGGGGTTTTCGGGGGTGCAGATCACGAAAATGACGTCATTTTTGAAATCCAAGATGGCTGACACCAATTTTATGATATTTTGACATGGGTGTCGTGAAAGGGGTTTTCGCGGGTGCTAATCACGAAAATGACGTCATTTTTGAAATCCAAGGTGGCCGAAATTATATTTCATGATATTTTGACTTGGGTATCGTGACGGGTTTTCGGGGCGCTGATCACGAAAATGACGTCAATTATAAGCTGTGGCATAGCTTCTATTTCTTTATCAAAGTCAAAAATAAAACATCAAATATAGTTTAGTTGCTAAATCGCCACCATTTTTCGCACTCCTTCAATGACGTCACAAAAAAGAACGGACACAAACAATACAATAAAAAAGAAAATACATACCTATACAAATGTATACGTTAATTGGCAAAATAAAAAAAATACTATGTCATAAATAACTAATAAAAAATTTCCTACTAACTACATACTGCGGAACTCGGTGTGCACACCTTTGCGATTTACCCCGCAGCCACGCGCAGGATTGCGTTTTTATCTGCATTTTCATGTACATCTGCAGCCCTGCGCGTGAGCGCAGATTCAATGTATAGTACCATGCGTTTCTCCATACAAAATTTGATACTAGCGAACATCTATCTTATATATAAAATTCTCGTGTCACAGTTTTCGTTCCTATACTCCTCCGAAACGGCTTGACCGATTCTCATGAAATTTGGTGAGCGTATTGAGTAGGTCTGAGAATCGGCCAACATCTGTTTTTCATCCCCCTAAATGTTAGGGGTAGTCCACCCCTATTTCTTTTTTTATTTTTATACAACATTTTTAGTTTCTATTTTTTTACAACATACAAAAATACATACAATCCTAAATTTTCACCGTTCTACGATCAATCCTTCAAAACTGATCAATCGTCATTTAATTAGTTTTATTCCCGAGGGAAATCTAAAAACGCGATATAACCCAATTCCACGCGGGCGAAGCCGCGGGCGGAAAGCTAGTACTAATATATAAAGCTGAAGAGTTTGTTTGTTTGAACGCGCTAATCTCAGGAACTACGGGTCCGATTTGAAAAATTCTTTTTGCGTTGGATAGCTCATTAATCCAGAAAGGCTTAAGGCTATAAAACATCACGCTGCGACTAATAGGAGCAGAGCATTACTAACTCCACGCGAACGAAGTCGCTGGCGGCCGCTAGTATAAAATAGCTTTACCGCGGCAGCCCCGAGTGCCACATGTTTTTGTTTTATTAGAAAGACGATATCTTCAAGGTAGTCTCATGTTTAGGAAATTAGGGTCTGATGATGGAAGACTAGGTAAATCTAGAAGAAATTTAAAAAATCAAAGGGGCGTCTAGGGCTTTTCTAAGTTTTTTCATTAAGTGTTTTAACGCACTACAATTTAGTAAAGTTCGGAGTTGATGATGGAGCCGGGAGACAGCCGAGGGAACTCCTTAACGATTCACATCAGCTGCCTCGTGTTTGTGCTTAATAAATTTATATTGATAAGAACTTTAGACCTAAATGAGGTGTGATTATCATTAAAGCTCTGATGTTGAAGACAAAGGCCAGTTAAGGGAACTCCTTAAAGGTTTACAATAGTTACCTTATGTTTGGACTTATTTCATTTATATTGATGAAAACTTTACACCCATATAAGTAGGTTAAAATGAATGTCTGCAATAGATCTGATGATAGAGCCGAGAGAAATTCGAGGGAACTCCTCAACGATTCACAGCAGCTACCTTGTGTAATTTGTATTGATAAGAGCTTTACACCTAGATGGATTGTTATGATCATTAGGAGTCTGATAATGAAGACGAAGGACAGTCTGTTGAGGGAACTCCTCAAAGGTTTACAGTAGCTGCTTTGTGGTTGGACTTAATTCATTTATATTGATGAGAAATTTGCACCCATATGGGTAAAAATTAAAGTCTGAATTACATCAGATGATGAAAACCATAGACAGTCGAGGGAATTCCTCAACAATTTACAACACTCTACTTTAACATAGTACAAACACTACCTACTCGTCATGCTTATGCAAAAATCAATTAAAATCAAGAGCACTGCTGTGAATCGTTGAGGAGTTCCCTCGAATTTCTCTCGGCTCTATCATCAGATCTATTGCAGACATTCATTTTAACCTACTTATATGGGTGTAAAGTTTTCATCAATATAAATGAAATAAGTCCAAACATAAGGTAACTATTGTAAACCTTTAAGGAGTTCCCTTAACTGGCCTTTGTCTTCAACATCAGAGCTTTAATGATAATCACAACTCATTTAGGTGTAAAGTTCTTATCAATACAAATTTATTAAGCACAAACACGAAACAGCTGATGTGAATCGTTAAGGAGTTCCCTCGGCTGTCTCCCGGCTCCATCATCAACTCCGAACTTTACTAAATTGTAGTGCGTTAAAACACTTAATGAAAAACTTAGAAAAGCCCTAGACGCCCCTTTGATTTTTTAAATTTCTTCTAGATTTACCTAGTCTTCCATCATCAGACCCTAATTTCCTAAACATGAGACTACCTTGAAGATATCGTCTTTCTAATAAAACAAAAACATGTGGCACTCGGGGCTGCCGCGGTAAAGCTATTTTATACTAGCGGCCGCCAGCGTCTTCGTTCGCGTGGAGTTAGTAACGCTCTGCTCCTATTAGTCGCAGCGTGATGTTTTATAGCCTTAAGCCTTTCTGGATTAATGAGCTATCCAACGCAGAAAGAATTTTTCAAATCGGACCCGTAGTTCCTGAGATTAGCGCGTTCAAACAAACAAACTCTTCAGCTTTATATATTAGTACTAGCTTTCCGCCCGCGGCTTCGCCCGCGTGGAATTGGGTTATATCGCGTTTTTTAGATTTCCCTCGGGAATAAAACTAATTAAATGACGATTGATCAGTTTTGAAGGATTGATCGTAGAAGGGTGAAAATTTAGGATTGTATGTATTTTTGTATGTTGTAATAATAAGGTCGTGGTGGCCTAGTGGTTAAAACACCAGCCTCTCAAGTATGAGTGCGCGGGTTCGATTCCAGGTCAGGCAAGTACCAATGTAACTTTTCTAAAGTTATATGTACTTTCTAAGTATATCTTGGATACCACTGACTGAAGGTGAAGGAAAACATCTTGAGGAAACCTGGACTTTTAAGTCTGAAATCGCCAACCCGCATTGAGCAAGCGTGGTGATTACGCTCAATCCTTCTCTGTATGAGAGGAGACTTGTGCCCAGCAGTGGGACGATAAAAAAAAAAAGGTTGTTGATGATGATGATTTGATTGTATGTTGTAAAAAAATAGAAACTAAAAATGTTGTGTAAAAATAAAAAAACAAATAGGGGTGGACTACCCCTAACATTTAGGGGATGAAAAACAGATGTTGGCCGATTCTCAGACCTACTCAATACGCTCACAAAATTTCATGAGAATCGGTCAAGCCGTTTCGGAGGAGTATAGGAACGAAAACTTTGTCACGAGAATTTTATATATACATATAAGATAGATGTTCGCTAGTACCAAATTTTGTATGGAGAAACGCATGATACTATACATTGAATCTGCGCTCACGCGCAGGGCTGCAGATGTACATGAAAATGCAGATAAAAAACGCAATCCTGCGCGTGGCTGCGGGGTAAATCGCAAAGGTGTGCACACCGAGTTCCGCAGTATGTAGTTAGTAGGAAATTTTTTATTAGTTATTTATGACATAGTATTTTTTTTTTATTTTGGCAATTAACGTATACATTTGTATAAGTATGTATTTTCTTTTTTGTAGTTTATTTATTTTTTACCAGTGACGTCATTGAAGGAGTGCGAAAAATGGTGGCGATTTAGCGACTAAACTATTTTTGATGTTTTATTTTTGACTTTGATAAAGAAATAGAAGCTATGCCACAGCTTATAATTGACGTCATTTTAGTGATCAGCGCCCCGAAAACCCGTCACGATACCCAAGTAAAAATATCATGAAATTTAATTTCGGCCAGCTTGGATTTCAAAAATGACGTCATTTTCGTGATTAGCACCCGCGAAAACCCCTTTCACGACACCCATGTCAAAATATAATAAAATTGGTGTCAGCCATCTTGGATTTCAAAAATGACGTCATTTTCGTGATCTGCACCCCCGAAAACCCCCGTCACGACACCCATGTCAAAATATCATAAAATTGGTGTCAACCATCTTGGATTTCAATAATGACGTCATTTTCGTGATCTGCACCCCCGAAAACCTCCGTCACGACACCCATGTCAAAATATCATAAAATTGGTGTCAGCCATCTTGGATTTCAAAAATGACGTCATTTTCGTGATTAGCACCCACAAAAACCCCTTTCACGACACCCATGTCAAAATATCATAAAATTGGTGTCGGCCATCTTGGATTTCCAAAATGACGTCATTTTCGTGATTAGCACCCACAAAAACCCTTTCACGACACCCATGTCAAAATATCATAAAATTGGTGTCGGCCATCTTGGATTTCAAAAATTACGTCATTTTCGTGATCTGCACCCCCAAAAACCCCTATCACGACACCCATGTCGAAATACCCAAAAATTCATCGAAATACCAAATTTTAGGCGAAGTTATCCGCAAACAAACATAAAAATAAAAACTTTTTACAAAAAAACAACCGACTTCAAAAACCACTACAAAGTGAAAAATAACTAATTTCGGAAGTTAATAATATAATTTCACAGTCTTGCCTGGTCCCAAAAAAAAAACATGATTTTTTTTTTTTTAAATGTGTCAGTTCTGCAGAAATTTATTTGACCCTGATTACGTTTTCCCTTAAAATAATAAATAATGATAAATTAAACTTTATTATATTATTTTTCTATCCCTTTGTCCATCTGACTTAGCTAACTTTCAATCTACAAAACTAACTTCCAACCCTGAAGTTACAGTCATAACATATTTAGTTATAAAGGTCTAATCAATACACATTAAATAAGCCCAAACACGTGACAGTTGCTTCCGATGTGGATTCCTTTGATATTCTGTCATCTCCATCATCAGGTCAGGCCCAAATCTTCACGGTTTTATAGTATCATCCGATATAAACACGAGTATCAAGTTGTCACCCGAAGCGTGCCTACAATTTTCGATAATTGGCCTAAATTTCTCAAAATTTCCATTATCGACACTGACGTGGTAACAATGGGATTACATAGGCAGCATATCCCTTCATATAAAAAAAGAATGGTCAAAATAGGTTCATTAACCATAAAGTTATCAGCGACAATAAATCGAACTGAGAACCACCTTTTTCTGAAGTCGGTTAAAAAATAAACACCGCAGAATTTTTATCATGAAGTATCGTCAACATTTGTTTGAGTACATAATAACCAAAAGTATTTGGGCGCACCAATAAACATAAATAAAAGTGCTATGTCTGTTACTTCTGTGGTCTATGTTTCTAACTTGTATTTGTAAGTACTACGTCCGCCAGACGGCGCTAGTAAAATTTTACGAAGTATTGTAGAGGTGGGGCGCGGTGAAGAGGGAGCAAATGCGCAAGGTCATTTGGTGAGGGTACGGTCTTAATTAGTTTGCATGTAACACGCATGACAACCGAGAGCCCGCGCGGTTCCGTTGCGACATACAGGTCTATTACCAATATGTCTGCAATTGTTGTTATTTTATGTTAAACAAATATAAATTTTATTTCAATGGCTCTTAACTGATTTCAGAGTGAGGTTGAGAGTGAGATTTCCTCGAACCTTAACTTTGGGCGGTTCATTGAGTCCAAGGCCAAGGTGGCTGCCAGGAAACTTGGCGTTATCGCAAAGGTCCGGCAGTACTTCACACCTGGGCAGCTTCTAATGTTATACAAAGCACAGGTCCGTTCGTGTGTGGAGTACTGCAGCCACATTTGGGTTGGTGCTGCTAAGTGTCACCTGGCCACTTTGGATTCAGTGGAGAGACGTGCAAAGAGGCTGATTGGTGACCCTGATCTAACTCGAGATGGTCTCCAAAGCCTAGAGCACAGGCGTAGAGTAGCCAGCCTTTCGGTGTTCTATAGGATGCATTTCGGGGAGTGTGCGAGGGAATTGCATGATTTAATTCCCCCATCTCCGTTCCATCATCGGACGACCCGTCGTACGGCTGGTTTCTACCCTTACGGTGTTAACATCACTACGATCCGGACGAAGCGTTTCGCCTCCTCCTTTTTACCGCGTACATCGTGGGACTGGAACAATTTGCCAGCGGCGGTGTTTCCGTCGGACTACAATTTGAGTATCTTCAAGGTAAGAGTGAATGGGCTCTTAATAAACTAGTGCGCTTTACCATCAACGATTGCGTCACTGCTTACCATCAGGCAGGATTGCGGTCAAGCGCTAGTTTATTACCCGACTACGGCAAAGCAAAAGCAGGGTTATGATTTTGTCAGGCTATGTATGTATGTATGTATGTATGTATGTATGTATGTATGTTCATCTGTTCCCTCGTAACTTCTAAACTACTTATCAGAATTCGACAACTGACATATCATAAGAAGCGTCTTAATTGTCCGCTGGTTATAGGCTATATGGGTTTTCACAAAATCTAATGTGGCGCCCTCTAGCGGACAAAACATACAGAGTAAAAAAATAAAGTTAAGACAAATATGCCGTGTTTGGTATCATTTGAAAGCGCTTTACTTGTACATTTTGAATGCAATACAATACTGTTCTGGAGTATACAATATTCACCATGTAGTGATATATTTTCATGTTTGGGAAGGCGTAGTCACACGTTACATATACCTACCTACCGTAGCACCTTGACAACGTGTGACTACGCTTTTCCAAACATGAAAATTTATCTATACATGGTGAATATTGTATACTTCAGAACAGTATTGTAAGACATTATTGTCAATTTACAACGAAGGCATCTTGGTAGAGTCTACTGTGTCCATTTACTTGCAACTACATTAGCAACTTTGTTCAGTTCAGTATTCTGAAAAATCTTATTTCATACTTTTTCAGCGGCGTTTTTTGTCGTAGTTGGGTTTTAGTTTTATTACTTTTAATTATAATATATATATATATATATAAAGAGTGCCTAGCACTACTTAAATGTTAGAAAAATGTTCTATGTTATGGTGTGAATTGAACTTTATTGTATAGGAATTAAGGTTATTTTTCCAAACACCTACCAATATTTGCTTAGATGCATGTTTAACAAATAAATTAATAAACCGCCTACGGTAATGACTTACGCTATACGAGAAGTCCTGCATATCTTAATTCCGCCATCTCCATTCCATCATTGAACGACCCGTCCCGCGTCGTACGGCGAGTATCTATAATACCTATAAGTTGTTGTCAGCACTACGGTCGGGCGAAGTGTTTCGCCTCGTCTTTTATACGGCGTACATCAAGGGACTGGAGCATTTTGCCAGCGGCGGTGTCCATCTCACTACAATTTATATGTCTTCAAGAGAGTGAATAGGCTCCTATTAAACTAGCCTGCTTTACCATCAACGATTGCATCACTACTTACCAACAGGCGGGATTGCCGTCAAGCACTAGTTTATATTTATAAAAATAAATGTTCATAACTAAAAAGTCCAACATAATATAAATAATTTCAAAAATTATAAACGTGACTGCGTTAATAAGTGCACCGACAAAACCAAACTACCTACCTCAAAAAAATTAAACTGAAAATACAAAAACAAGTAGGTACTGTAATCTGGAACTATGAAAAATAACTATCAAGGTAAAACAAAAATAAATCTATAGGTAGTAACTGAAGTGTTAGCCATTCTAGATTTTAATAATACACAGAACATCAAGCTACTACAATGTGTTAGATTTTCAACTTTATCGGTAAAGCATTAAAGCTCAAGGCTGATTGGAAATATTTGGCAGTTTCGGTTAGGTTGACTGCTCACTGTCGTCCTTACATAGCGTGAGTTTAGTTCCATACAACTTAAACGCGTTAAATTGCCTCTCCGACTTCATAACAAGTTACTCTAATTTTACAACTTCTCTAGTTTTTTGCTGAATCACATAGTATGTAATAAAAATATTAAAAATAAAACACAAAAATTCGAAAAATTATATATTTAGTAAGTACATACCTTTATATTAGAGATAAAACCGGCCAAGTGCGTGTCGGACTCACGCACAAAGGGTTCCGTACCATTGCTTTATGAAATTAAAGGATTTAAGTTATTTGTATGAAAGATTACGCGGTAATAAGCGGTTTACGATTTACGAGGTATTAAAAAAAACTACTTACTGGATCTCGTTCAAAATAATTATCGTTGGTAGTTTTTATAGTAATGTATATCAAATGTTTTTTTTTTTAGATTTTTCATTCTCTTATTTTAGAAGTTAGGGGGGGACGGGACGACGACGACCAACTTTTTCTACTTTGAACGCGTCTGTGACGCAAACCCCCAATATTTTTTTTTTTTTTTTTTATTTTTGTGTCCAAATCTTAATGCGGTTCGCAGAATACATTTACCTACCAAGTTTCAACAGTATAGCTCTTATAGTTTCGGAAAAAATGGCTAAATACGGACGGACAGACGGACAGACGGACGGACAGACATGACAAATCTATAAGGGTTCCGTTTTTTGCCATTTGGCAACGGAACCCTAAAAATGAGTATTTTTATCTCGGCCGCTTTAAAGTTGTCTACTGAATTAGAAGCCGCATTTCTTGACCTGTTCTTATGACTTATTTTTGTTTCATTCGCCTTTTTTTCGATTTCTGGCAGTTTGTTGTGTACATTTTATTTTATTTTTACATTTTAAGGAAACTTACTAATAATAATAATAAATCAGATTTGTTGTTGAGACCATTAATATTTTGGTGTAAAATGTTTCTTTCTTTAAACGTCATTAGATTTAGTTGTGAGGCCTAATTCTGTTGCTACATTATTACCACTCAATCTATTTTCGGAACTTGATTCGATCACTACACTAGTGTTACACTGTGCATCTGTTTGAGTAGACTTGTCAATATATGTTTTAGCATTTAGCATACATTGAGATATTTCTCTCCTACTGATGTACAAGTTATAATTGCTTTTATAAGTTATTCTAAGTATCTCCATAAGAAGAAGTTATGACATATGCAGCGGACGCGAATCATATCTGGGCAAATGCACAGAATAAATCATATTAAGGTATGTAGCGTGTCAATACTGAGAACAAATGAAATTCAACTCATAATTTAACTTTTTTTCATTTAGTTGCCGGCTGTAGGGTACTTCGGAAACAATCGCATTAACATTTTGTATACTAAAAGGTTTTTATAGAAAATTTAAATTCATTTGGGTTAGCGTCATTTGTACCACCAAGTATAACAACAAAGTCATCCCTACTTAAATTACATAGAGCTTCTTCATGTGTACGTAAAACTTCACTCAGTTTAGCATTGGCTTTCCAGAAACAGTATACTTTATACTCGTCACCAACTAGTTTCTGCAGATTTTGACGAAGGTTACGTCCTTGTTGGTCTGCTATAATTACGATTACGATATATAGTCGATCGATACGATATAATTACGATCTCATAGTCTTTACGAAGTTCGTAAAGTCAAGCGAGTTCATAACCTTTCGACACCGCTACGGATAAGCGCGTGACTGCGTGACCTGTTTCGTCGCCCGCGCTCCTGTATTGCCTTTCGTAAGTTTACCATTTTGCGAAATAATATTTATTTTTAGGGGTAAGTTATTTTAAGTTTATCCCGATTTTGTATGTATTAGTAGAATCAGTTATCGATACCTAATAATACCTTCACGGATCAGACAGAGTTTTCTTTACATATTGTATAAAAGATCATGAGAGCAGCGAAAGCGATGCACAGAAAACTCCGCCGGGAAAAGCGAGAAAAAGGCACTATGACATGCAATATGTTTACGATTTTTTTTATCTTGAAAAATCTTCTAAATTGAGGTGTTACGTCTACCAATTTGGCACTTTGGCAAATCTACTAATTTTCTTAAATTCAGTTTGGCAACACTGGGCTGCTGGCGCTCCCAACACATCTTTCGTTTGTGGTGGTATAACACGACTCAGACTAGCGCGGCGCTGTGTGCACAGACGCACTCGTGAATATGAATGGCGTGTTACATCATACAGTGATATTAACACAATGAGCGGCGAGCCCCAGCCGCTCGTATATTGTGCGGATAAATAGGCCGCAGTTCCATTTGATGTAACAACGAGGGGCAATTTATAAACACAGCGATGCGACCATGGAGCGCTAACAATGGCGGTGCGGCGTATTAATCAGAAGCACAATGTGGGCCTCAAACAGAATGCGCAATATACCGCGCCTCGGACACCGCGCGGCGGCTCGTACCCATCCTCCGTCAGTCACAATGTGGTCTCATGTAAAACGACAAGAAAACTAAACTAAGAAATTTAAGAAAAGTAAGGAATTCATTTCGAGTATATTTACCGAAAAAGGGTAGTTTAAAAAGAGATGACTGATGGTGGTGTAGGTGGAGAGAGATTGTAGATATGGTTATGTGAGTCACGTGATGGTGCTCGGGCAGCTGGAACAAGATCAAATGTTAGCGAAGACAGGCAACCCCACCTCAAGCTCACTATAAAAGACGCTGCCTACCCGCTCGTGCCTCTCTTTGGGCAACGGACACTCAGACTGCAAACATCGTGTAAACCCTGTGAGACTTATATTTTCTATATTCATTAAGAGCTGCTGGCTACTGTTTGACATATTGTTGTGGGCTCAGTGATTACTATTGTGTTCCTATCTTAATTAATAAGACCTGCTTGTAATTGTAATTCATATGGATAATATACGAACATTGGAACGTCCTGATTTGTTTCTTTAATAAATACCACTTCTGATCGCTAACACAAAGTGGCGGGCTGCTATGCTGGCCTGCCGACATAGACTACGTGGAACAGGCATGTTGGCCCTCATGGAGGAACCTGGGCAGCTTTTTTTTCGGTGTGGAAATCCTCATAGGATGTCCGCCGCCCTGGGGTGGGCGACGGGGTCTGTCAGACTTTTACTGACTAAAACCACCCCGGTATCTCTTATCACGAGCGCACGTGGAGCCGCGGGAGTCTAAATTCTTCCACGGCCCCACCCTCTCGTGCTGGCCTGGTGTGTCCGGGTCTCGTCTCCTGTACGGGGTAGTGGGGTGTTAAACTACCCCGTGCATCACCTCAGAGGCGCGCGCCGACACTCGCACGCGCCTCCGCCTCGGGGTCCATCGAATAGGGGGCGGGGACTTCCCCATGTCCCTCGCCCCTGGACCCATTCATGGGGGGCGGAAGAGGGCGTTATCCGCCCTTCTTCGGCACCCAGTGCGTCTTCTGAGGCCCGGGAAGGGAGTTGAGATCTCCCTCTCCCGTTCCGCAGCTTCCTTCTGCGACATCACGTCCTCGCAGAAGGACACCACCGCGTCCCACGACACTGCGCTACCGACCATCCTCCGCACAACCTGGGCAGCTGGATGAGGGTAACGGGTACGGGTAGGCAAGGGATGGGTCCAGACAGCAATGTTGCTGACATTGCTGTCCGGAGGCACGTGGTCACATAATATTTTTGATACACTGAAATTGAAAGTTATATTGTGTTTAGACGGAATTGTATTACATAGGTGTCATCCAACGTGCGTAAGTCCTTTAGAAGGAATTGTATTACATAGGTGTCATCCAACGTGCGTAAGTCCTTTAGAAGGAATTGTATTACATAGGTGTCATCCAACGTGCGTAAGTCCTTTAGAAGGAATTGTATTACATAGGTGTCATCCAACGTGCGTAAGTCCTTTAGAAGGAATTGTATTACATAGGTGTCATCCAACGTGCGTAAGTCCTTTAGAAGCAATTGTATTACATAGGTGTCATCCAACGTGCGTAAGTCCTTTAGAAGGAATTGTATTACATAGGTGTCATCCAACGTGCGTAAGTCCTTTAGAAGGAATTGTATTACATAGGTGTCATCCAACGTGCGTAAGTCCTTACAGCGCTGAGATGTCACTAAATCTTAATCGAATTTTACGTTAAAGTTGAGAGCTGTGTCTGTAAGCTGAATGTGGATGATGAGATCTGGTGTCGTGAAAGATAATCAGAATAGTGCCTAACAGTATTGAAATGAATGCAAATAAGTGTGAGTGCATTAATAACAGTCGCGGCCGCCCACAGAAATCTTAATAACAAGTCAATAGAAGTGCATACATTTTGCATTATTGATACAAAATTAAACCTTCGAGCTATAGCATAACGCAATATTTTCTAACAACACATAATCGAAGAAGGCGCGGCTTTTTTAACCAATAATAAACGTGCGCGAAAAGCAGAGAAACATATCGCACGCTCATTTTCACTGAGAAAAAGTGCAGTGCATAGGTCGTAATGTTTATGTTCATATCGATAATTTTCCGATGAGCGTTAATTAAAGTGTTTCATTCCTCAACGCACTTTAAGGTGATTTACATATTTATGAGATAAGGGAATGCAATAAACAATTAAGTAGGTGTAGGTTATATTTTTTATTAAAAAATCAATCAATATCCAAGCATTTATCTATATATATAAAACAAAGTTGGGTTTGTTACAACACCTATAACTCGAGAACGGCTGGACCGATTTGGCTGAAAATTGGTAAGGAGGTAGCTAAGAACTGTGAGAAGGACATAGAATACTTTTTATTCCGTTTCCATCGTTCCCGTGGAAATGAATGAGCTTCATTGGTTTCGACCTCTGCTACACTTTTGTGCTACCCTGGTACCTTGCAGCTCCACAAACTAGGCACAATAAAACTTCTTCTATGTATTATGATTTGATCATGATGAATGAGCTTCATTGTTTCGACTTCTCCTACACTTTTGTGCTACCCTGGTACCTTGCACCTCCACAAAGTAGACAAAACAAAACTTCTTTCATTGATTTAATGATGAAGCCAACTCGTCGAGCAAATCTCAGAGATCAACAGCTAGGTAATTTACGAAGCACACGAAGAAATTCATCATTTCTATTACAAGGTGCTACAATCATCATCATCATCAAATGGCAAATAAAGAATCATGGAATAATTACATTTTATTATTAAAAATGATCCTAATTTAAAAAGTAAAAATTGTGATCATGTGATATTAGCTATAAGATAGCCTTTAAGGCGGAACAAAGTTCGCCGGGTCAGCTAGTTTCAAATAAAGAAATTCCTTCTTCCTTAAGCAGATATCCATTTATCTTTAATATCTAGATCTTTTGGAAACCTGTAATAATATCAATATCATTGGATTAAGTAAACAGATGCATAAATAATATAAAAACGTATCGATTCAATCCAACTTAATCCATTATCCTTACAATATAATAATAATAACCATAATTCTTATTAAAATACAATCATCTCATATATATTTAACGTTAACTCATATAATTTCATTATTTCATTCGCATTTCGGTAAAGCTAATAAAAAGTAAACGTAATAAATAATCGATACAAAATAATAGTGACACATCACTAACTCATGCGGCATGTTCCTGGAATTTACGTAAACGGCGATATTGTTAATTTCGTATGACTGTAATTTCATTACTGCTTTTAGCAGTTTTCCTATTAAACATGAACAAGCTAAGTATCAATATTGATGTGAAAAAAAATCGTTTTCAATGATAATCGTAGTAGGGGTGGTGAAAATATTTAAATTGTCTATATATATTAAAAACGACATTATTTCATAAATTAAGTACTTACATATGAAATATTATCCCTTTATAACAAGTTACAGTTACAAGTTTTGGAAGAGTTAAAAATAGGAACCAACTCATGAGTCTGAAATTAAAATACAAGTCGCGGAACGCACTTGTCAATGGTTCAGGAAAAGACAATTGGGAGGGGTCGATCGCTTGGCTACAGAAGTTTCGAGAAGAACGATCGAAGTCTTGCTCGGATGGTGGCTGGTTTGCTGGCGTTGCTGGTACGCAAGGTTGGCGTGTTTGCGCCATAACCCATGGGGTTAAACGTTTAGCGATTTGGCTGATAATTCTGTGAGTATTCATTTCTCTATACCCGGAATATTTCTCCCCGTGTTTTCTTGTTCTATAGTGCTGACTTAGGTCAAATGTTGTTCTAGATTTGGCTCTTTTTGGCGGGCCTAGGGCGGGAACCCGTGTGGAGGCGTCACCGCGTCACGTCCTGACTTGCCTCAGGTAGCCTTGATTCCGATTGGATCAGGCTTGTTTGGAGTAGAAGTGTGCTGAACCCTGGTGGTACAGCACATCCAATTCTCTTTCGACGACGACTAGACAGGTATAAACTGTCATAATTTCTTTGCTCTGGGTGTTCCCGAAATACCTAATCCCGCAGGCCGCGTTCAACCGTGCATTAATCTGACACCCGTCAGTTAGTGAAGCCAAGGTTCTTTGTACCGTAAACCAGAAGCAGAGCTAATCCGAAACGTGACTCCCTGTCCTTATTTATGTGTTTTGATGTATTTAGTGAGTAAGAGTGAGTTTACAACAGGTTGCATTTAAATAGGCTCTACTTATCAAGTCTTGTTGATATTGTTGTGCATAACCTGAGATACTTTTGTATCGACTGAGCCGTGATCACAACGGTTAACCTCACGAATCCTTCATCAAGCGACCCTGAGCTTGCTGAATTGTCTCATGTGGATTCCCTGTCCCACTCCGACCCGAGACGGAGTGAGTCAGGAAATCGACTAGGTAAGTTAGGAGATTGTTTTGTCATATATTTATGACACAGGGTAATTATAAAATAAATTTGTAATTGTATCCATTTATTGTTTTATTTAATGCTCCTAGCTACCAAGTATTTACATAATTAAATTTACTGTAACTGCTGGGTAAGGGTGGAGTTAGCCACCCTGCGCAACGCAATATATGTACATAAACTAACAGTTTAGGAAGCGCCCGCCTCGCCCACGTGTGCACTAGCTAGCGGCTTGCGGAGCACCCGCGAGATACATGTCTGTACACAAACTAACAGTCTACGAAGCGCCCGCCTCGCTCACGTGTGCACTAGCTAGCGGCCTGCGGAGCACCCGCGACACACATGTACATATGTACACAAACTAACAGTCTACGAAGCGCCCGCCTCGCTCACGTGTGCACTAGCTAGCGGCCTGCGGAGTACCCGCGACACACATGTACATATGTACACAAACTAACAGTCTACGAATGTACACAAACTAACAGTCTACGAAGCGCCCGCCTCGCTCACGTGTGCACTAGCTAGCGGCCTGCGGAGCACCCGCGACACACATGTATGTACACAAACTAACAGTCTACGAAGCGCCCGCCTCGCTCACGTGTGCACTAGCTAGCGGCCTGCGGAGTACCCGCGACACACATGTATGTACACAAACTAACAGTCTACGAAGCGCCCGCCTCGCTCACGTGTGCACTAGCTAGCGGCCTGCGGAGCACCCGCGACACACATGCGGCCTGCCCACGTGTGCACTAGCTAGCGGCCTGCGGAGTACCCGCGACACATGTATGTACACAAACTGACAGTCTACGAAGCGCCCGCCTCGCCCACGTGTGCACTAGCTAGCGGCCTGCGGAGTACCCGCGACACACATGTATGTACACAAACTAACAGTCTACGAAGCGCCCGCCTCGCCCACGTGTGCACTAGCTAGCGGCCTGCGGAGTACCCGCGACACACATGTATGTACACAAACTGACAGTCTACGAAGCGCCCGCCTCGCCCACGTGTGCACTAGCTAGCGGCCTGCGGAGTACCCGCGACACACATGTATGTACACAAACTAACAGTCTACGAAGCGCCCGCCTCGCCCACGTGTGCACTAGCTAGCGGCCTGCGGAGTACCCGCGACACACATGTATGTACACAAACTAACAGTCTACGAAGCGCCCGCCTCGCCCACGTGTGCACTAGCTAGCGGCCTGCGGAGCACCCGCGACACACATGTATGTACACAAACTAACAGTCTACGAAGCGCCCGCCTCGCCCACGTGTGCACTAGCTAGCGGCCTGCGGAGTACCCGCGACACACATGTATGTACACAAACTGACAGTCTACGAAGCGCCCGCCTCGCCCACGTGTGCACTAGCTAGCGGCCTGCGGAGCACCCGCGACACACATGTATGTACACAAACTAACAGTCTACGAAGCGCCCGCCTCGCCCACGTGTGCACTAGCTAGCGGCCTGCGGAGTACCCGCGACACACATGTATATACACAAACTGACAGTCTACGAAGCGCCCGCCTCGCTCACGTGTGCACTAACTAGCGGCCTGCTAGCGGTCAGCTCGCATTGTATCCGCGAACCAGTACTTACAACACAACAAAACATGCAGATGGTGCCCCTCGCCCGAGATATTAATTATAAGTTGTGTTTGCTTACATGAGCTGGTTGGCCTGAATACAATATCTTATCATATTGTTACGGGCTAGGGGTACTTAAACGCCGGTTAAGGGTTACGAAGTTTATTGGCAACGAAGGTACAGTCGATTGTAGGCAATGACAAGTAGAATGTCGCTGACGTTGCACCGAAGTCTTCCCTTATGTCCACGAAGTCGGTGTTGTAAACGCACAATAACACTACAGATGATACTTCACGTAGTACTCGAAGTTCTTGTTATAATTGTCGCAGTAGGTCTTCTTGAAGATCGCTTCTTAACTGTCGCTTGTTCTCGTATCGCTAGTCGAATTCAGACTGATTGTGCGCCGGCGTCACGGCGCTATATATAGGTCAGCTGATCGAACATTCCAGATTCGTCTAGACGTAATAATAATACCGCATAACTTCGATGTCATTTAGTAAGTACCTACGGTAATTTCCGGGAACGGGTTTCTAGAAATTTCGATGTCGACACTTTGTTGACAAAACTGTTGAGACCTGTACCATTCGATAAGCCATCCTAAGTCTAGCAATGCGTCCGGTGTGGGCGCGGTCGCTAAGGAAGCGACCAGCCTGGTGCCTGACCGCGTCCCAGAGGGTCATGGCCGTTCGGCTGATACGGGATACCGTACGGTCTCCGCTGAGGCGGCGAGCCTTCTTGCCGGATTGGCGCCATGGGATCTGGAGGCCAAAGTCCTCGCCCACATGTGGGAGTGACGAGAGGAGGCAAAACGCCGGGGCATAACTCCGCTGCCGCGAGATATTGCGGTACGGCGGAAAGAGCTCCGGCGGGATCTCATGGCAACATGGAGAGTGCGATTGTCGCAACCCAGTGCTGGGCACACCACAATAGCGGCGGTAAGTCCCCTCTTTGAGGAGTGGCTAGAGAGGCGCCACGGCGCCCTCACCTTCCGCCTGGCGCAGGTCATCACCGGACACGGTTGTTTTGGGAGGTTCCTGTTCCGTATAAGGCGGGAGGAAACGCCAGGGTGTCACCATTGTGTGGATCGCCCTGAGGACACGGTGGAGCATACGGTGGAGGTCTGCCCGGCTTGGGTAGAGCACCGCCGTGTCCTCGTAGCGGCGATCGGCGGTGATCTCTCGCGTCCGACCCTGGTCCAGGCCATGGTCCGGAGCGAGAGTGCATGGCAGGCCGTCACCTCCTTCTGCGAAGCAGTAATGCTGGCAAAGGAGGAGGCGGAGCGCGTGAGGCAACGGGAATCCCAGCGCCCTCACGCCACTAGCCACCGCAGGAGACGCCCTGGTCGGGAGATGACACCACCGGTGGTAGGCAACAACATCAGCCGCCGACATAAGTTACCACCCACCAGACAAAGTCTTGCCGCCAAGCGATTCGTCGTGTTCCGGCATGATGTCTGGTGAAGCCGTACGGAAGACGGGTCTGAGCAGTTGGGTTGCGATGTGACCGGGTACGATGTGCCTAATGTTGTTGTGTCGGGAGTTTGGTCGTGGAGGGTCTCCAGATCATCCTCTGGCGCAGCATCGTTGGTCGTGTTGTTGGGTTAAACATTGCATCACCTCGCTCAACTGCCGTCTTCCTTCCTATTCACTCAGTTTTTTTGAGTGAATAGGCTTAATAAGCTAGTGCGCTTTACCATCAACGATTGCATCACTGCTTACCATCAGGCGGGATTGCAGTCAAGCACTAGTTTATACTTATTAAAAAAAAAAAAAAACTCCCAGCCACCGTAGGCGCGGGCCTGCGGGCGGTGAGCAATGGGCAGCTCGCCGCCCGGTAAGGACCAGGCCCGAGTCAATGGCGCGTCGTGTTTCACGCGCGCCTCAAAGAAATGTCAGCACATCGTGACGGGGTCCACGAAGACCGATGCCTCCTGGGTCAGGGTTGCGGGTTGGTTAAACAAGAAACCGTGGCCCTGGCCGTCCCACAGGCAAGTGAAGAAACACGGGTGGGTTTTAGTCAGTAAAAGTCTGACACGCCCTTCCGCTCCGCCCAGAGCGGAAGAAGTCATTTGATGATTTCCCATCCTAACAAAAAAAAAAAAAAAAAGTCTAGCAATGCGTTTTTATATTGTACCTATAAAATGTCTAGAACTGGGGAAATAGGGCTTAAAAGTGACACACTGCATGTCACGCGATATTGAACCTTATGCCATCGACATAAGGTCCATTCGTAACATTGCCCCCTTCTTAGTCATGCTCGTTCCGAGCATGATTTGATCCATAATAGCGAGCTAGGCGGTCTACGTGTACGATTTTCAGTTTCCCTCTAGGTCCGTTTTTAATCCGGTAGATGACATCGTTTATTCTGGTTAATATTGTGTACGGACCCTCCCATTTGGCTTGGAATTTTGGACTCTTTCCTTTTCTTCTTATGGATTCGAAGAGGGATCTTTGGTATGGTTACATAATCATGTAACCATACCAAAGATCCCTCTTCGAATCCGGGCACGTTAGCTTTACGGTCGTATCGGATCTTCATTTTCTCACTGGTTTTCAGACCATTCTCTCTCACTAGCTCATGTATTCCATCTAATTTACGCCGCAGGTCGGCCACATAGTCGACGGCTAGGATAGGAGTATCGGGAGGTGTTCCGGTTAGTGCATCTATGGGTAGTCTAATTTCTCGGCCGAAGTTGACTTTCGCCGGTGTGCAATTTGTGTTATCATGTGTTGCAGAGCGGTATGACATTAAGAAGAGTGGAATGTATTGGTTCCAATCCCTCTGGTGTTCTTCCACTACTTTGGCCAAATGATTCTCCAACGTCTGATTGAATCTTTCGACCATTCCATCTGACTGTGGGTGATATGGTGTTGTACGAGTCTTGTGTATCCCGAGCAGTTGGCAAACCTCTTAAATTATTGAAGACTCGAAGTTTCTACCCTGGTCAGAGTGTAACTCCAAAGGAATGCCAAATCGACAAAACACCTCGTGAACTAGCTTTTTGGCGACTGTAAAAGCTTCTTAGTTAGGTACTGCAAAGGCTTCCGGCCATTTGCTGAAATAGTCTTGCATGACGATGATATACCTATTCCCTTCTTCAGTAACAGGGAATGGCCCAGCTATATAGAGAGCAACTCTTTCCCATGGTGCACCAACATTGTACACTTTAAGTCGACCTCTGGCTCTCGTTTGCGGTCCTTTTACTGAGGAGCAGGCTACACATTTTCTACACCAGTCCTCTACGTCTTCGCGGCAATGCACCCAATAGAATCTTTTCCTCACCTTCTCCAGGGTTTTCTTTACTCCTAGATGTCCTCCGGATACTCCGTCGTGCACCTGTCTTAGCACTGACGCGACTTTATTGCAGGGAACAACTATCTGTAAGGTGACCTCCTGTCCGCTGGGTGATTCCCATTTCCTCTTGAGAACTCCATTATCAATTATCAGGCTGTCCCACTGAGCCCAGTAACTTTTTACTATTGGGCTAAGCGCTGATATTTCACTCCAAGTGGGCCTTGGCTACGTTTCTTCCATTCGATTACAGTCTTCAAGTCACCATCTTCCTTTTGTGCGTCTTCCAATGATTGATTATCCCTGTCTTCGTCCAAAGCGTTCACCTGGATAATCCTTACGTTCTCTTTCTTTTCCTGTTTGGCACAAAGTCGGCAAGATTCTTCACAAGGTCGTCTAGACAAAGCATCAGCATTATTGTGTGACTTGCCTTTTCGATGTTCAGTGACAAAGTCAAATTCTTGCAGCTGCTCTATCCACCTTGCTACTTGTCCCTCTGGGTCTTTGAACTGGAGGAGCCACTGTAAGGCAGCGTGATCGGTATGAAGTGTAAACTGCCTCCCAATCAAATATTTCTTGAAGTGTTGTAAGGTCTTAACAACGGCTAGAAGTTCTCGGCGGGTAACACAGTAATTTCTTTCTGGCTTGGAAAGGCATTTGCTGAAATATGCGATAACGACCTGCCTATCTCCTTGTATTTGGGAGAGAACTCCTCCAATACCAACATTGCTGGCATCTGTGTCTACCAAAAATAGGCCTTCCCTACTAGGGTAACCTAGTACAGGAGCCTCACACAAGTAAGTTATCAGTAGCACAAATGCCTGTTCGCAGTCAGAGTTCCATTCAAATTGACACTTTTCCTCTGTTAAACGATGCAACGGTTTCGCTAACTCGGAGAAGTTCTTCACAAACCGACCCAAGAAAGAGCGTAGCTCAGTTTTATTACAAGGGGTAGGCCACTTCGACACGGCTTTTATTTTTTCAGGGTCTGTTCGAATTCCTTGCGACGAAATAATGTGTCCCAAGTATCCAACCTCTTTCTGGAATAGTGTACACTTACTAGGACTGAGTTTTAAATTAGCTTCACGTAGTTTCTGGGAAACTTTCTTCAAATTGCGTAGGTGCTCTTCGAAGTTTCGTCCCATAATGATGATGTCATCCAAATAGACCAGGCATGCATCACCAAGCAACCCCACCAAAATGCGCTCCATTAGGCGCTCGAATGTAGCTGGAGCATTGCACAGTCCAAAAGGCATGACATTGAATTGCCAGAGACCGTTCCCAGGACCAGTGGTGAAAGCGGTCTTTTCTTTATCCTGCTGACAGATTTCCACCTGCCAGTACCCACTTTTGAGGTCAATTGTAGAGAACCATTTCATGCCACTTAGCAAGTCCAAAGTGTCATCTATACGTGGCAGAGGATAACTATCCTTTTTCATGGCATCATTCAACATCCTGTAGTCAACGCAAAATCTTGTACTGCCATCCTTTTTCTTGACTAGGACAACTGGAGATGACGAAGGGCTGGTGGATGCTTCTATAATCCGGTTTTTCTCCATATCTCTTAACATTTCCGTGACTTCCTGTTCTCTTGCAAAGGGAATACGACGTGGTCTCTGTCTTATCGGCTGTGTATCACCCGTATCTATATGGTGTTTGACGAGCCCGGTCCTTCCCACGTCACCGTCGGTCTTCGAGAAGATGTCATGGAAGTTATGCAACAGTTGCTTAACTTTGTGACATTCGAACTTGTTTAAATTGCCCGTACAATTTTCGAGTAGTGTCGTTACATGTTCCTGCTACTTCTTATCACGTTCCTTTTCGTGCGCCTCTGTTTTTCTCAAAGATGCTACACTATCGCACACCCCCACCATGAAATTCTTTTCAAGAGTTATTTCTTTGTTACTAACATTGATTATGCGTATTTTTGGTTTGTCGGAAATCATCATCAGTGTCCTTGCTGTTATCCAATCTGGGTGATCTCCAGAATCTTCTACTATAATGCAACGTTTACGGCATCCTATTGGTGTAAATCTAATATCTACTAAGGTTTCTGATCTTGGGGGTAATACCGTTTTCCTTAAACAGTACACTGACCGTCGTCTTGCACCTTGAAGAAATATTTCTTGTTCTGGAAAACTTAACATTCCTTTTGCTACATTAAGGACGCATTGTTGTTTCTTCAAAAAGTCCATTCCTATTATGCAGTCATCTGTAATATTCGCTACTAAAACAGGATGCGAAAATGTCTTATCACCCATTTCCAAGGTCACATTCGTTTCACCAAGGACGAGTACTGGTTGCCCGGTGGCGGTTTGTAATTGGCATTGTGAAGATCCTCTTTTCCATACTATGGTCCGAGGAAATAGCTCCGGTCGTGCAATGGTTCTTGATGCACCAGTATCCAATGTGAAACTGCAGGATTTACCATTCAGTTCTCCTTCTATAATGAGACTGTTTCCGTCACCCACTTGTGATACTGTTATAATGGGGGCTTCATTTCGACCGACCAGCCAGTACTCGCCCCATAGCCCTGGCTGTTCCTAGTTTAAATCCTCAGCTTCCACCTGTGTCCCAGAAGTGCTTCTTCCCTTAGCCTCCCTGGGACAATTGATCCGAACATGCTCTTTTTCACCGCACTCATAGCATGTTGGCCCTAGTAACCCCGCAGCATTTCCCCACAATAGAATGCCGTACGACATTATGCTTCTGAAATAGCCAACGTACACTAAACGGGTGTCTCAATATCAGTCAAATATTTAACTATTCCGTGTGTGGACCCCATTGAAGCTTAGCATCCAGAGTTATACCCAAGAACACTGTGCTGTCTTCAGATTTCAATTCTTCGCCCTTTATCGACACTTTAGTTTTTACCTGCCTAACGTGAGGTAGAGTAAACTTAATCCATTTGGTTTTTTTCTCGTTTAAGAGCCCGTTCTTCTCCATAGGTACCTACTCTTTGGAACGGGAGACTAGCTTCACCTTACTGACTGACCGACCTTCTGACAATTCAAAAGTGCCTGTAACTGGTTTATTTGAAATAAATGATTTGATTTGAAATCTACGACCATTTGGGAATTTGTTTACTCATTCCTGCCAAGTCGTGTTACAATGACTATTCCCACACGGGTAAACCGTACTACAATGAAACTTTTTAATTTTTTTTTTTTTATGGCTATGGCATCAAAAAATCAACATATTATGCCAAAAATTGCGCGTATTTGCGTCACGAGTCACGACTAATCATCACATGTTATAGGCTGTATGGATGAATGCCTTTGCCTTACATTTGTGGGATTTTAACAACTAAACAACTGGCCTCCTTCCTCCTTCCTCAGGCCTCCTTTTGCGACATCACGACCTCGCAGAAGGAAGTCATCGCCGCCCAGGCCTCCTCGCTTCCCACCATCGCTCTGACGATGGCGGGCAGCGAGAGGTCCCCTCCAACCGCCGTGACAAGATCGCGGCGCGGCACGGCCCATGACGGGCACACCGCGAGGGTGTGTTCCGCCGTGTCCTCCGCCGCGCCACAACCGTGGCACGACGGTGTCTCCTCTCGTCCTATCCGATGCAGGTACCTGCCGAAGCAGCCGTGACCGGAGAGTACCTGCACCAGACGGAAGGAGAGGAACCCGTGACACCTGTCGAGCCAGTCCTCCAGGACCGGCCCGATGGCGTCGAGGGTACGGCGGCCGAAGACGGTGGAGGCGAGGTCCTGCGTCCAATGTTGGACAAGAGCAACCCTCGCCTCCCGCCGGACGGCCTCCCTCACCTCTGGGGCCGGACGCTCGCCCAACGCCCTGCACCCCGCCGTCCACTCGTACACTCTGGCGGGCACCCACGCCTCGAGCTCCCAAGGTGGGGTGCCCGCCAGAGCGCTCGCCGCTGCGAAGCCCACCGTGCGGTAGGCCCGCGATGCCCGCTGGGCGATGGCCCTTTGGGGCGTCCGAAGGGCGGTGAGGTTCTCCCTCCTATAGAGGGAGTCCGCACAAATCGGGGCCCCATAAAGGGCCATACTCCGCAGTATGCCGGCGTATAGATGCCGGCACCGCATGCTGGGCCCTCCCAAGTTTGGCATCAGCCACGAGAGGGCTCCCGCAGCCTTCAGCAGGCGCGACGACAGCCCGCTAAAGTGTGGGCCGAAGCGCCACCTGCTGTCTAAGATGAGGCCCAGAATTTGTGTGCCTGTGAGGCAGATCACAGCAGGAACTCACTTTGTAAGACCTATGATATGTACCTGTGTATCACAAATAAACTATTTGATTTGATTTGATTTCAGATATTTCATCTAGGCCTCAACCCCGACCCTCACCCTCTCCACATAAATGTGGGCATCAGGCGGGGGGCGCTGCCGGGGGCCGTGAAAGAACACAGCCTCCGTTTTGTGCAGCGCCACCCTCAAGCCCAGACGGCGGATCCTTCCCACCACTAAGGATCCGCCCGCCGACGCCAAACTGGCTGCCTCCCGGAAGGTGCTCCCGCAGGAAGTAAGGAGAGTGGCATCTGCATAGCAGATGACACTCGTGCCTTGAAGGAGGGTTCCCTGCAGGAGCCAGTCATAACCGACGTTCCACAGAAGAGGCCCAAGAACGGACCCCTGTGGAACGCCGACTCCGACAGCGTATCGACGGAGCTGGCCAGCCCCGTCTACGAGGAGGACAGCATGGTCCTCCAAGTAGCTGGCCTGGAGGCCCCGCAAGTACAGGGGCACTCCGTGGAACCGGAGCGCTTCCAGGATGGTGGAGTGGGGGATGGAATTGAAGGCGTTGGCAATGTCGAATGACACAGCCAACACTCCATCCCCCACTCCCACAGCCTTTGTCACCTGGCCCTTTAGACGGGCCAGGGCGTCCACTGTCGAACGACCAGCTCGAAATCCGACAAAAAGCCTCCCGATCCAGGTGGGTCAGAGCCCACCTTGGAAACGGGGATCGGCCCGACGAAGAGGGGATGCTGCGGCGCCCCGATACGGGCGATCTCGAATCGCACGTAACGGTGATCCGAGATCGTCTCTCCAGCTCCACCCTCTAGTTTCGGCGGCCAGTGCGGGCGTGGCGAAGGTGAGGTCCACTATGGACCCGCCCTGCCGCAGCACGCACGTCTGGACGCTCCCCCTATTCAAAAGGGAGAGACCAGACGTGGCCGCCCACAATTCGACCGCCCGTCCACGAGCGTCGGTGGCCGGGTTTCCCCAGACCACCGACTTGGCATTCAGGTCTCCCAAAAGACCTGACGTGGCGCCGTCCTCCTGATGACCACCGTCAGGACCCCGAGGAAATCCTCGAAGTCCTGGAGAGGGCGGTTTGGGGTGAAGTAGACCCTCACAAGGGCCAACCCTCCCCATGCAGCGGCCACATATCCCGGTCCCCTCTCTAAGAGCGAGAGGGGAGGGGAGTCCGAGGAAGACCGCGCCACGATTGCCACCGAGCCGTCACTGTCTCCCAGCCAATTGCTGGGAGTAAAGTACGGCTCGGCCACCATTGCCACATCCACCAACCACTCGGCCATTGACTGCACCAGTAAGTCCTGGGCAGCCCGGCAGTGGTTGCCTGCAGGATGCGATGGTCGATACCCATTATTCGACCATCGCACATCATCTCGCTCAACTGCCGTCATCCTTCCTATTCCTAAGTTTTTTAAGTGAATAGGCTTAATAAACTAGTGCACTTTACCATCAACGATTGCATCACTGCTTACCATCAGGCGGGATTGCAGTCAAGCACTAGTTTATAATTATTAAAAAAATAAATAATAATAATATCGATTTTTCGAAATACCAAGGTATGTTATTTAAGTGATTCTATTGAAATATGCTGCAATAGGAATCCATACTAATATTAAAAATGCGAAAATAACTCTGTCTGTCTGTCTATCTGTCTGTTACGCTTTTCCGCTTAAACCTCTCAGCCGATTTTGATGAAATTTGGTACAGACAATCTTTAGACCCTGAGAAAGGTCATAAGGCTAACTTTTATTGAAAAAATTGATATTCCCGAGGGAAATCTAAAAAGCGCGTATAGCCTATAAATAGTTAGCATGTAATAGTCGATAATCATGTAAATAATAGGAGATTTCCAGAGGACCGACCACGCTGGGAGAGAAGCGCGAAACTGCACTATCAATGGGCCTTTCCCAGCTAATGGGGCCAGCGACTAGGGTGCCTGATGTAGCTGGTCATACCGCCAATTGTCTGGACCTTCTGCTGACCACTGATCCGGACAGATGTGTTGTCACAGTTTTCTCACCGGCGGGAACTTCAGACCACTGTCTGGTGAAGTCTGTGTCGTCCTTCTCCCCTCCAGATCACGACTCTCGTGGTGAACGGAGATTGTGGCGATACAAGTCAGCAGATTGGGGTGAGGTGCGCCACTTCTTTGCGTCTTATCCTTGGCAGCAGGTCTGCTTCTCTTCTGATAATCCGTCGAGCTGTGCGGACGCTATAACCGATGTGGTGCGTCAAGCTATGGAGTATTTTATCCCCTTTAGCGACGTGCCCGTCGGTGGCTCAGCTGGCCCATGCTTCAATGCCGATTGTGTCCAAGCTGAACAGCGTAAGCACGGGGCATTTCTGAATATGAGTCTGTTTAGTAAGGCAGCTATCTTAAAATCAGTCATTAAATATTTTGAAGCAGTATTAAAATAATCTAGTCTAAATAATTTAAAATCTCTCTTAAACCTTCCGTTCACTACTTCAACTACCCATCTGCATATGGTGACTGCCGTTGATTTATTAGCTTCTAATGAGGAATGCTGCCATTCACCCTCCGCCAATGTTGATGGTAGGTAAGTTCTATAACCGCATTCATTTAATAAAGGCAAGGCATCTCTAAAGCCCCTATCCAAAAGAAATGCATCACCAGTTTGAAAATAATGCCGTAACATTGAATTATGATTACGAAACTCATTATTAATGATTTCTGCATCTGACGTGGTGGCAGGAGAGGGGCCCACCACATCAACAATATGACCATCTGTCTGAGCGTATGCCATACAATCATAAGCGGTTTTACTAAGTTATTGTACTTGTGTAAACTAGGTACAACTTCTTTTTTGGTACAAATAATTTGACCTTTTTTCAATATAGCATTATGTTCCATCAATTATTATTACAGGTTTATTTTACCCGTTATGTTCTGTCAACAATTTCCTGGCGATTAATATGGTTAAGCCCTAAATGCCTAGATATAAAAAAATCGTACATTAAGTGTCGAGTTTCAGAAACCATCAAGTGTCATAACTTCATAAGTGACCCATAAGTTACTTACAAGTATTTATCCATGTTCTGTTATCTAGTAGTAGTAGTAACCAGTTAAGTAGCTGATAGCAGATTTTACATTGATATAATAATGTAAGTGACATTTCACACTTGATGTTTTCATTTAAGACATTTAAATGCTTAGGCGACGTCGATAAGTGGCGTCATCACATGTATTTGAGATTTTAATTTTTTTCCTCAGAAATGAAGAATTATAAAAACATGAAAAAATAACTATACTAAAAAATAAGTAAATAAATAACACATGATACGAAAATAACAAATGGTATTTTTGTTTTAATGTCATGTCAGTGTTGAAATATATTATTGTCAATTCAGTTGATTGGTAACAGTGTAGGTCATGTGGTACGACTTATTGTTGAGGTCAATCCGCGAAACAATAAAAAAATATGTTCCGATCGATAACACAAAATTGTTGTAATTCTGGTAAATTTAACTACTGAATAACGATTCATACACGTTTCCACAATAAGGCGCCATAAACCATATTGTGTAATACTTCAAGTTAATTCGATAATCACGAAAACACGCACTAAACATCAAAACCATCACAGTGTAGGTACTGACCTTTGAAGTTGTCTTTTAAACTTTTGATTTTACCTATACACAGACTAGATTTTAATTATAAATATAAAATTTACATATTTACCGTGACAAAATAACAAAATTACATTGAAATCGTATTAGCCAATAAGATGGAATCATGAATTGTAATATTATCACGAGAAAATATAAAGACAGCAAGGTCAGAAAATTGTTACTACGACTAATAAAAGAATCGGTGTTAGCTAAACCAACAGAGGTAATCATTGATACTATGCTATTCATAACCAATATTGCAAAACGAAACTCATAAAAGATTCATTACCAGTTAACTGTGCGGTTAACGCAGACTTTTCTGAAAATTACCGTTTGAAATTTAAAAATGAAGTGCAATCAGTGCACTATGGTGGAAATCGCAAGGAATTCAATTTTCGGAAATCGCAAGGAATCAAAATTGTATATTACGGCTGTATGAAGACATAGCTTCATACAGCCGTAATATACAATTTTGATTTCTATATTAGTGCAACGAAACCAACACTAATTTGTACTGCGAGTTCTTGTCTGAGACAAGATAGTCCAGCTGTATGGGCACACATCATACCACTGATCGAAAGAGCTCTCATAGATAATCCTTTCATAGACACTTTACATTTACAGACAGACTCTCCAGTCACATAGTACCGAAATAAATATTTTTTTTTTACATGATTTCTCAGCTTCACCACGAATTTCCACAAGGAACCACAATTACTTGGAAGTACTCTGAGGCCGGACACGGCAAAGGAGCCCCGGACGGTGTAGGAGCTACAATTAAAAGGACTGTGGATTCCTGTGTTAATCACGGTGAAGATGTGGGTACAAATGACAAGTTTTTGCGTTTGATTAAAGAAAATGTAAGAAAGTGTAAGTCTAAGTAAGAGCGTTCAGAATGTTACCAATGTAAAATGTTTGCTTGGCTTTTAGACATCCTGTAAATGAGTTTTTAAATCATACTTTTTAAAATTAATAATAGTGACAGTAATAATGTATATGTTATGGGTATTTGGGCAATATTAGTTTGTATAATTATGTCTTTCTTCATTTATTTGACTTTTTAATACATGCTTAATTAATTAATTATTTAATTTTTAAACAATTTAATTTTACTGCTTGAAAATGTTTGTACGCTGAAAGATAGCAAAATATTTTGGACGTGAATTGTATATAACAATTTGTAACATCAATATTCTTACAAATAAATAAATTTTATTTCTAAAGAGTACCAGTAGTACCAGTAGTACTAGTAGTACCAGTAGTACCAGTAGTACCAGTAGTAGACATATTTTTTAAATATAGGTACAACGTTCTTTTTGTATATGCGAAACCTGAATATAGTTTGTTCAGACTAAGCAACTGAATCGATTCCAATCATTTTTACACCATATTATATTTTTCCCAAATACATTTAGAAATTGTTGCAGTGTGGTTACCGAACGCGGTACGCCGCTTACGGTAGATTATCGCTCGCGCAACAGCTGATGCCAGAGGTCAATGCACCGCCTGCCCGTCCGAACGGAGCGTGGACCATATTTTTGTTGGGACAACCAAGTAGGATAACAAGCTCATAACTTTGTGGTTTTTCATGATATCTTTTTGAAATTTTGTACATAGATTCTTTACTTAAAAATACTGGACACGTGTTTCGGGTTTCGCATATGCAAAAAATAAAGTTGTATATTTTTTATTTTTTCTGATTCTGAATAATATTAGGAACGTATTGTTTTTAACTAATGACCATATTGCTCCACTGCTTACCATCAGGCAGGATTGCGGTCAAGCGCCAGTTTATAATAAATAAAAAAAAAAAATATTCAATAAATTCACTAAAATATTGAATACATTTCGTTTTAATTCCAACCCATTCTTTAGTAGGTACATAGATAAAGTTGGTATTTATCTAAACAATTATATTTCGTAATCGCCATTAACATAAGATCATTACTATTTTTATGAAAATCATTACCATTAGGCAAACGTCATTACCATTCAGTGAAAAAATATTTGGACGCTTGTTACTTCTAAAATCACGATAGCATCTAAGTGCCTCACACTGATCTAAAAAGCTTATCACTTAACCTTTCAGTTTAAGCTAGTTTGCCCGCATCCCTTTTCAAAAAACGTCAAAATAAATCTCGCGGAATAAAATCGGCGGATCCAGATTAATAGATATAGGATATCAATGACAGCCTCCGTGGCGTAGCGGTAGTGGACGCGGCCGCTGCGCAAGGTGGCGCGGTTTCGATCCCCGCACAGTGCAAGTATTTGTATGCATGAATATGAATATTTGCACTGGTCTGGTCGTGCTTCGGAAAGCACGTAAAGCCGTTGGTCCCGGTTGCCATACGATCATCTAGTGGCAGTCGTCACGGGTTGTTGGAGCCCTCAAAAGTCCAACAATTGGTCTAACTGCAATGCTTCGATGTCGCCTTCGGGTTGTGGAGGTCAGACGGTAGTCGCTTCACGGAAAATGCCGAAGTTTAGCCATATCAGCAGTTGGACTGGTAAAGCGACTCCAAAGCACCAAAAAGACAAAGACCCCAAAGCTGAAAAGGCTTCAGATGGACTAACTAGGATTAACGCTGGGATGATGATGATGATATAGGATATCAATGAAATCCTAAATCTATGCTTATGTACTACACTCTGACAGCAGTTGTTTATAATCAAATTAGTAAGTACTTTAGTTGTTTTGAAAACATTAAAATACCGTGGATGGACGCAACGCGGCAACCAACCGCGCAGACCACCCGCGAGCGATGACGTGACCCGCAAGCGAGGTGACCCGCAAGCGACGTGACCCGCGAGCACGACCCGCGCGCCACGCCCGCAAGCCGCGTAATTTAATTTACAAGTTTAATTAATTTTAACCTTTTGAGAGAGTCGCGCAAATGCTGTACATAATAGATGCGGCAGGTAGCGACCCCGCTCGCGACACAACGAATTAACTAACAACACTATTTGTACGGAACCAAATCTAATTACGCAGCCGTCCTTACGCTCACAAAAAGTTAAAGTAATTTAGCACGAGTCGCCGCGCCCGCCGCGCTACCCTCATAACTATTTAATTTGACCGTAGCGGCGCGCGGCGCAGCACCGGGTGCCGCGATCTCCTCTACAAAGTATCTCATTACTATCAAGAGGTTACAGTCTCGTTACATAGCGTGCCTATTAAATACTTTGATCCATATACGGCATCTACTACAATAAATTAAAAAAGAAACGTTGCCCCATGCTAGAATTTATTCATGTATGGTGCGGTGCATTTACAAATATTTATGTAAACCCACATACACAAACAGACAGACAAGTGCCTCTGCTAAAGGTAAGCAGAGGGGAGAGTGACGAAGACAGAACAACGACAAGAAGGCGGTCCGCCGGCTGGCAGAACTACAGCACAGACTACAGTATTACAAAATATTAATACTATAACACTACGACTTACGCCATGTACCTGATTGTGTGCAAAACACTATACTACCTCAGTAAATCACAACACAAACAATCTATAACTAAGATGAATAAAAAAAAGAGATTTAAGAGAGAGAAGATTAATAAATTAAATGTAGCTATCAGTATTTCCTCACCTAACATTATTTAGAGTTTGACATCCATTGATAAAATATTAAACTAAGGTAGATACTTCACTAGCGCACTGAAAATGATGCGTACAAAAGAACGTAAGTCCTGCAAGTCGCTTTAGTCACTCCCAATACTCTCGTGCCGTACGCGCGTGTGTCCTTGGTGGCTATGAAAATCTTTTTCGTATTCAAAATGGCGTTTTATGTACTGCGTAAATGCACGAATTATGGTAGAAAAGCTAACAAAAGTCATGGAATCACATATCATAAGTAAGTATTCTAAAATATTTAGATAAATAATATAGTTTCAATTATTTTGTCAAACATTCTTACTGCTAATGCTTAGGCGGCCATTATAAGTAAAAAAGAGAGAGTTAATTGGATTTCTTGCGTGAGTGATAGAGACGCGTACGCATTAGACATAGATTAGTTGCACAGAAGCGATAATGTTTATGATGACTTTTATACCTACAATTATATTTCTGTTTAATATTATTTATGAAAATCATATTGCAACAGTTAAGTAAAACATTTATAAAATTACGTGTTTATTTTGCGTTGCTAAGTAATAGAGTCAAATGACATGAAATTATAAAATGGGAAAGTGTGAGTCGATATTAAATGAACATGAAGTTTTTTTTTTATATACATTATAAACAAGCGCTTGACCGCAATTCTGCCTGATGGTAAGCAGTGACGCAGTCCTTGATGGTAAAGGGCACTAGTTTATTAAGAGCCTATTCACTCTAGCCTTGAAGACATTCAAATTGTAGTCCGACGGAAACACCGCTGCTGGTAACCTGTTCCAGTCCCTCGATGTACGCGGTATAAAGGAGGAGGCGAAACGCTTCGTCCGGATCGTAGTAGTGTTAATAACATAAGGGTGGAAACTTGCCGTGCGACGGGGGATGGTGGAACGGAGATGGGGGAATTAAATCACGCAATTTCCTCGCACACTCCCAAGTATATAATAATATAAATAAATATTTCCTACGCTCACACCAATTAGCCTAGCATTTAGAATTATATTCACAATGTTTGCATAATGATTTACATTTGAAAAATTAAAATATTATTTGAAATATAGTAAGTATAGATTAAACCGAATTAATTTCACTAATTGCAATGGTTTATAATTGTTTATTTTATTGCATTAGGTTTCCTTTGATCAAAGTCACAAAATATTAAATACATTTTATTCAAGTATTACAAAACTTCAATGACAAGCATTAAAGTTTTGTAATTGAAGTGTAAAACTTGTCATAAAAAAAAATATATGCACCTATTGAGCACCTACTACACTACCACCTACGAAATTATCAGTTACCGTTAACTCTGTTATATCTCCTATCTGTATTTTTTGTTATTCTTTGGCCACCTTGTTGCTGTTTAAATGGAAGCGCAAACGACACACACTAGCCATCTTTTTCTTCTCCATGCTTTAGATTGCGCCCCATCTCACTCACACTCTATCAACGTGTGAAATGTACGCAGAATAAAAAATTTGCATGCGTGTGCTGCTGCTCCGGACGGCACATTTATTTTTATAGTTTGTTAGAACATATCATATCTGTTAATATTATATATCATTGTTGACATCGGTTATTTTTTGTTTTGGATTGAGTTGATAGATACTGACGAAGCAGAGGTAGAAAACATAAAATTATGAGTTTGAAGGAATGTGTATGCAGTTGGCTAGGATAATATAAATCTAGTAAAATTGCTAAGCAGTACAGACGCTATTTGATACGTCCCCTAACTGACGTTCACAAAAAATACTGAGCTGCTGTGTTTCCCGAATGCCTAAGAGCTATTGTTGGTCCCTGTTTACAAATCGGGCACTAAAGATTAGGTGACAAATTACAGACGTACTGCCTTCCATGTCTAAAGTACTAGAAAACATTATTAATAAAAGGCTTTATAAATACTTGGACGAAAAATTGATTTTATCTAAGCGGCAGTTTTGATTTAGGCCTCAAATGTCGACAAACGATGCTGTCCACCATCCGACTGACTATCTAGTACAAGAACTTGACAAAGGTACAAACCACACAGTAGCAATCTTTCTGACTTCACCAAAGCTTTCGACAATGTCTCTGTTCAAATTCTGTTAGGCAAGCTTGAAGCCATAGGTGTCAGAGGTACAGTGTGTGTGTCCAGTTCTGTAGGTGCACTGATATAGATCCGAGTACAGGATTGGTAATGTTATCGGCGACAGTCAAGGAAGCACGTCTTTTGGCGTTCCCCGAGAAATTATTTTATGGCTCACTATTTTTAGGGTTCCGTTCCTAAAAGGTAAATCGGAACCCTAGTCATGGTCTGTCCGTTCGTCCGTCTGTCACCAAGCTGTATCTCATGAACCATAATACACGGACAGTTGAAATTTTCAGAGACTATGTATTTCTATTGCTGCTATAATAACAAATACTAAAAATAAAATATATTTACAACAAACGCGATTTTTTTTGCCGTTTTTAATGATAATGGTAAACCCTTCGTGCGTGAGTCCGACTCGCACTTGGCCGGTTTTAGTTTTTTTAATACACATAAACGGCCTTTGTAATCTTGACTTAATTCAAGGCGCAATCGTTTGTTTCACAGACGATACTGCTCTCTTATTTTCAGCTCACTCAGAAAGAAATGTCTACAAGCTTGCGCAACATGGTTACCTTAAATAACTGGCTTCATTATAATTCTCTAACTCTAAGTGCAAACAAGACAAAATAAATTAAGTTTTTGACTTATGGAGCAGGTGAGTAATGCCTGTTGTTGGAAATTGCAGTAACGATAAAGACACTAAGCACGATTGAAATTGAGATGCTAAACATGTGTGTGAACTAATTAGCCAATTTAACCAAAAGTTGTGTAGCCTGTCCGGCCCCAGCGCTTTCCAATTTAACCAAAAGTTGTGTAGCCTGTCCGGCCCCAGCGCTTTCCAATTTAACCAAAAGTTATGTAGCCTGTTCGGCCCCAGCGCTTTCCAATTTAACCAAAAGTTATGTAACCTGTCCAGCCCCAGCGCTTTCCAATTTAACCAAAAGTTATGTAAACTCTTTAAAAACAGTAATACGGATCATATCTTGTAATTTCCTTTTATATAAATGTAAACCATTCTTTGTGACCACATTTTTGCAATTTCTTCAAAACATTTTTCTCCTTTCTGTCGAATCTGACTTCTAAACTTCAATTAATTTCTTTATGAAAATAATCAGCCAGAGACAATATTAAAATTCAACCTCAACATCCCCTCTGAATTTTATATTGTTTCAAAATAAAATTTTAAACATTTGTATAAAGTCCAAAACATAACTTTGAAACAGTCTGTATATAACTTCAATACACTCCCTAACTATATCAAACTGCCTGTCTTTATCTTAAAACAAACTGCCTATCTATAACAAACCCGCTGTTTATAACTTAAAAACTCCCTATCTATAATTCAACAAAAACCCATAAGTATTATAATTCCCTGCCTATCATTACATTCTACATACTATATATTAACGCTACACCTTAAATATAAATTTTAAATTAATATCCGAGACACTTTAATATTATAATTAATACCTAAATTTCGAGTTAACAACCAAAACATTTATATCTAATATAACGTCTATAAACTATCTTAATTAAACACTATTCCACTAAGTTCACTTCATTATTAATGTTCACATATTATAAGTCATTGATCACTCACTATATGTTTTCTTAAACGTAGAAACTTTGTTTTGTCTAATCCTTTTATCAAAATATCCGCAATGTTAGAATTGGTTGGACAATAAAAAATTTCAATTAAATTTTGATCTATCTTTTCTTTAATAAAGTGATACTTATTTTACATCAATGTGTTTGCTTCTTCTATTTAAAATTCCGTTTTTAATTAAAACAATAGCCGATTGATTGTCAACAAATAGTTGTGTTTTTGGTGTATGCCCTGTGATTTCTTTAATCAGACTTTGGACACACATTAAATCTTTGATACATTCAGCAGCAGAAATATATTCTGCTTCCGTACTGAAGAGAGCAGTGACAGACTGTTTACGGGAGCACCAATGTACAGGATCACCACTATACATAACTACAAAATCAGTTGTACTTTTCCTAATATCTAGGTCACCTGCAAAGTCTGCATCACAGTATGCTGTCAACACTGAACTATTTCCACGTAGGTACTGAATACTGGAAGACATAGAGCTTTTAAGATATCTAAATGTGTTTTTTAGATTTGCGAAATCATTTAAATTATTAAATGACTTCGCAAATATAAAAAACACATTTACGCTTAAAAGCTCTATGTCTTCCGGTATTCAGTACCTACGTGCTTTTTTATATTTGCAAAGACATTTAATAATTTAAATGATTTCGCAAATATAAAAAACACATTTAGATATCTTAAAAGCTCTATGTCTTCAGGAGTGTTCTAATGAACACTCCTGATGTCTACTACAATAGCCAACATGACGTGAAACATCTGGTCTAGTTTTATTTACCAAATATAATAAAGACGCTATCAATTGCCCATAATTATGCACATCACTACTATTACTTTTCCGCTCTTGATGTGCATCAATTAAAATATTTGGAAATGCATTTTCTTTTAAGTCGCTGTATCCAAAATTCTTCATTAATTGTTCAGTATAGGATTTTTGATAAATTTTCAAATAATTTTCTCCAACCTCTATATCAATTCCAATATTTTTTTCGATTTTATCAAATCTTCTAATTTCAAATTCTTTTTCAGGTCCTTTAGTTATCTTATTTAATTCTTTTTCACTATTTCCAATTAGAATTCCATCGTCAACATATATTCCTAAATAAATTTCTTTTTCTTTACTTAAAAACAAACATGGATCTAATTTTAGTTGTTGAAAACCTAGGTTCTTTAAATATTCAATTAACCGCTTATTCCACATTAACGGTGCTTGTTTTAGTCCATAAAGACTTTTCTTGTCTGTATCACAACGGTACTTCCATAAAAATGTCTTCATTTAACTCCCCATATAGAAATGCTGTCTGGTCAATGCTACCTTTGAACATTGATTCAGCATTTTGGCAGCTGACACGCGGCCTACTTCAAATATTGTTAAAATTGCAGATTTCACGTATAGAATACTAAGACGTTTGTACTACATCTGTGTGTGTTGGGAAAAAGTAGTATATAAGCTATAATATTGTGTAAATAAATCTGATTAGAATTTATTCTTGTCTCATTACCCCTCACTGTGGCCAAGACACCCCTAGCCATCTCTGATCAGTCCTGTGAGTCTGCTGGACTGGCAGTGAGTTTACCCTTCACCCTTACCTGTGTACGACCACCCTTAATAGCGGCAGTACATGTGCCTATATGGCAAGTTAACAGAACTTAAACTAAGACCTATAAGCCCTACAGTCCCTACGACCTTAAGTCCTATAAGCCCTACAACCCTGACCTACCAAATAGTTCGTAATATATAAATAAGTGCGGGATGTCTGCACCAAGAGACCTAAGGTAACAGACGGATAGTAGGTAGGATTTCCAGGTAAGGGTGAAGGGTAAACTCACTGCCAGTCCAGCAGACTCACAGGACTGATCAGAGATGGCTAAGGGTGTCTTGGCCACAGCGAAGGGTAATGAGGCCAGAATAAATTCTAATCTGATTTATTTACACAATATTACAGCTTTTAAACTACTTTTGCCCAACACACACAAATGTACAAACATCTTGGTATTCTATACGTGAAATCTGCAATTTCAACAATATTTGAAGTAGGCCGCGCGTCCGCTGCCGAAATGCTGAATCACTGTTCAAAGGTAGCATTGAACATCCTGGCGACTCTCAGGGACAGGACTGAAGTTGGTACAGCTCGACGGTCTCGTAAGGGCCGGCTTGGCCTTGTCCCGCTTGTTGTGGCTGCGCGAGCACGCTGCGTGGTATACCGTATTGCTGCCGTGTACTCGTACGTTGTTGGTGTGTTGTGTTGGTGACGTTGGTTGTCTGTTGGGCAGGCGGTGCAGTATCCCTCCTTGCTGCATGACAATCTCGAAGTCGGTTTATTACCTTTGCAGTTAAATAATATAAGATGCATGCCCAAACTATAATTATTATTGAGGTACAAATGCTAGTTTTATACGAGTGAAATACTATTTGTTTCCATATTCGTGTTATCCAATTGCTTTTTTAGGTTCATCTCTGATGTAATTAGATGATCGAAAATGCCCTTTGAACTGTCTAGTACTTGTTCTTTAGCTATGTCTTTTATGTTTGTTAGTACAATCTGACTGTTTAGAGAGAAGTTTGTTTCTCTAGAATACGATGCTAGTACTGTTATAGTTGTTGTTCTTTTTGCAGCAAGCACGTTGTTAGTAGGTTTAATAATACAATTTTCGGAGATTTGTAGAACGCCGACGTCATGAATTGTAATTTCCTTTCTTTGGCCGTCACAAATAATTGATACTGTAATCGGTTTTATTGAAATAAATAGCCAAGTATTCTGCATGGACAGTTGCTTCCATACAATATCTGTCGAAACGTTGTAGGTTTTTGATTTACATTGGGTCTGGTTGTGATTTTCAGCTCTAAAGAGTTGGTCAACTATGCAATTTTCATTAAATTGTATGTTCTTGACAGCTACAGGAAAGCACACGAACTCTTTATACCTTTTACGCAGGCAGTCTCTAAATTCGTCTTCATATAATTCGAAGTAATGCTCGTTATTGTAATCGAAGCCTATGAATGTCTGTTGAATCATAAACATTTTTGAATGATCCGTCTGTTTTCCTTTCTGGAATCGATATAACGTGTATGAGGGTATATTTTGTTACGCCGTGTATTGGGTAGTAAGCGTACACTCTTATGTTATGTGTGTAGTATTTACATTCATCTTAGTTTGCGTTAGCTGATCCTTGACATATTACTTTGTGTAGATGGTTGTCTGTTTTCAACCCTAGTGTTAGTATCCTCTAATTCATTTACCGGCAAGATAATCAACGTATGAGTTGATCTTTTTTGACACAGACCTGTTGATTTTTGGAGAGTTACAACTCTAACTACACCATCATTTCCTGGGTGCACTTCTTTGATTTTTGCCAATGGCCATTTGCTTGGAATTATGTTGTCGTCTTTTATTAAGACCACAGTTCCAGTTCTAATATATTGGTGTTCTTGTTTCCATTTATATCTCTGCTGAAGTTGGTGTAAATAGTCCTTTGTCCAGCTCTTCCAAAAGTCTTTTTTCATTTTTTGAATATGTTTCCATCTATTTACCAGATCAGTATTAATGTTTGAAATCGGATCTGGAATCCCCACTGCTTCTCGACCAATAAGAAAGTGGCTGGGAGTTAATATTATATTGGTGTTTATATCTTCGCTTTGCGCACACAATGGTCTTGAGTTTAGACACGCTTCAATTTGGTGGAGTAACGTTGTCATTTCTTCGTATGTTAATGTCGAGTCTCCTATTACTCGGCGTAAATGACGTTTCACTGACTTGACGCCAGCTTCCCAGATACCACCAAAATGCGGTGATGAGGGAGGAATAAAATGCCAATGGGTGCCTATGTTTGTCACTGCGTTTTGAAATTGTGCCGATTGCGTTATCTGTAAGATTTCTTGATTTAAAAAGTTGGCTGCTCCTACAAAGTTCGTAGCATTGTCACTGTACATATCGACACCAGAAGTATCAATTAACGTAAGGGACATTTTGGCCAAAATGAGTTATATATACCATTCGATTCAGAATCTTGCGCTCCATCGTTTGGTATATTTGAAATTTCTCTATCGTTAAAAAAATGTCCCTTACAGTACACGTTTTTGAACGTCTAGACGATTTTTTTTAATAAAAAATTAATTTAACGGACGTAAATATTATTACGTGTTAGAAAAGTAACGTAAATAGTTCTGAAAAGCAAACCAGTCCCTTACGTTAAACTTCAATTTAATACAATTCTCACAACATGTCCTTTACGTTGAGGACAATTTTATTATAGCTTCACCATTATTTGTCCCTTACCTTAGTAATTACATAATTTTTCAAGTAAAGTGTTTCTTACGTTAATCATTACTACTACACATTTCAATCAACATTGTCACATAAACTAAACAAAATACGATGTGTATAATTTTACTGTGTATGAAAGCAGAACTCAGAAAGGATATTGCTATACGTGGGGTGAGGCAAATGGTAAAAGAGGAAGCTGTGAAATAGCGACCTGTTTATACAAATATTTGAAAGAAGTAGATAGTAGAAGAGTGTAAAAGCTGTTATTATATTGTGACAATTTCTCAGGGCAAATAAGGCAAAATCAGGTCATCATTTCAATGTTTAAAAGCTTCTAAGAGAACTCTTGAAATCTAAATATCATTCAAATAAATTACCTTTTAGTGGGTTATATGTATGTCAGTCGACAGTATGCATGATAACATTAAAAGGGAAGTTAAGAAGATGATTGTTTGGGCACCTTCTCAATGGCCAAATCTTATGCACAGTGCGAGAAAATGACCGATACCATACAATGTTAGTGTTTTAAATCATAATGATTTTATTAACTTCAACAATCTCGAGAATTCTGTGTTCTCCAAAACTACTGTGAAAAATAAAGATCTACACTTCAAAAATATAAGAATTTGCACTATGAAGAAAGTTAACTTGAACAACATTGAGATAAAGTACACTATGTTAGAGAATGGTACATCTTAAGACATAGAAATATATTGACAGTACGAAGAAAAAGGTAAATGATAAAAGATTTTTTTAAGAAATAAGGATAAAACAGGTACCCTACCCAGATTAGAAATAAAAGGATATAAAATAGATGATTTGCCACCTCTATATGTATAAAGAAAGACTGCCGATTTCCGTGGCAAAAATTAACGATTTAAAAAAGTTGTGTGACAATGCATTAATTCCTAAAAGATTCCATAAGGAATATTTAAGTTTTCCCAGCAAATCTGTAATAAAAGATACGCTAAATCAGACTGATAATGAAGAATCAACTCACGAACATGATGATGAATAAAGGATTGAGTTTGATGATTTGATGACCCACTTTACGAACATGAAGGTTCTTGATTTGTTTTGGGTTTTTATTATGACAGACTTAAAAAATCTTCGAGTTGTGGAGGTCAGAAGGCAGTCGCTTCACGGAAAATATCGAAGTTTAGCCAAAATCAGCAGTTAGACTGGTAAAAGCGGACCCCAGGCTCCAAAGCTGAAGAAAGCTTCAGATGCGACTGGGATTAACGCTGAGATGATGATGAAGAAGAAGACTTAAGGTGCAATGTCATTTAAATAAGTCTAAAATAAAAATTAGTTTTGATCTATGTCTTTATCTTATACTAGCTGTCCCGCGCAGTTGTCACTGCTACAATCCCACGTTCCGGTCACAAACAGATAGTTAAAACATAATATTTGACTATAGTGATAATCTGATAACTCTGCTTCAACTCGTAATGGTAAAAGGATGTCCATAAACAAGAGAAAAAGATTTCTCTAAACGTAAATAAATTTCAATTAATATGTTTACTGAACAATGCAATGTTATAGCCATACATCCAATATAAGTAAACTTATACAGATACCTGTTAAGAAAATGAAACATTACTTATAATGTGTTTATTCGGACGTTTGTAATGTCCCAGGATAGCCAAAATTGCCGAAATAAATCAGAAGATAAAGCAAGTATTATATATTTTGCACTCATGGACTTAATATATAAGAGCTAATGTCAAAATTTACACGATTCTTGTTCTTATTAGTTTATCATACATCATATTTTGTCCAATTAAAAGTTATTTATGTCCTTTACAGTAGATTTGTGTTGTACTTTCCTATTACATTGAAAAATTCAATAACGTTAAGGACAACTAAGCAACTTTTTTTAATGTAAGGGACATGCTATTTTCTAAACCAGTAACTTTACGTAAATCTTTTGTTTATACTTATAAAGAAGAACAAAATCTAAGAAACTTTGTCTTAGACACCTATAAGATCAGGTTAATTGACAAAAAGTTACAGACGAATTTGTAAGAAAAAAATGGTTTTTTGGCTCTCCTGAAAAGTCCTGTTTTGTCCCTTACGTCAATTGATACTTCTGGTGTCGATATGTGATACGTGACCTCTTCATGCCATGAACCTGCGTAGCGCCGCTATAAATGTTTCTGTTGTCAGGTCTCCTACTAACTCTAGATGTATGGCTTTTATTGCTAAGCATACAAAAACTTCTATGTATGATTTATACGACTTGTGACCTCATCCCTTCATAGTTCTTGTTTGTATTGGTCCCGCATAATCCACTCCCGTATGGCTGAACGGGTAAGATTGCATCACTCGTGCCTTTGGTAGTATTCCCATTTTTTGTGACATCGTATTTGCTTTGTATCGTATGCATTTCACACATTTACCAAGTAAACTCTTAACTTTCCTTTTTCCACTAATGATCCAATACCTTTGTCGTAAATATGCTAGAGTCAATTTGTTCCCTCCATGCAACGTTTTTTTGTGAGTATCTTGTATAATCAACAATGTTACAGGATGGTTATAAGGTAATAAGGTCGTAAGGTAGTTCTGAGTTTTGTAATCTGCCTTTGTTTAACATAGTTATCAACTGACTCTGCAATTTCTTAGCTGAACTCTCCTGGGACTCTCCAGACGGGATATCATCTATGTAAAAGTCTTCTAATGTAACTTTACTTGCGATTGGGTAATTATCTTGTTCATCTATCGCCTGCTGTTGTATTATCTTATACGTACCGCCAGATAGGGGGCACTTGTTGTACCATAAGTGACTGTTCTAAGTTCGTATTCAGACTATTCAGTAATACTATCTTTAGGTGAGAACCTCCATAATATTCTTTGGTATGGAAAGTCTAATTCACTGATTTTTATAAAACGGTACATTTTCATGATGTCTGCCATAAAAGCCACCTTATGCTTCCGCCATCTTATAAGTATAGCAGATAAGTCTTGTTGTAATCGTGGATCTTTAAACATATTGTCATTAAGGCTCATTTTCGTGCTACTTTTGCTACTTGCATCAAATACTACCTACACGTAGTTTCGTAGTAAGGTTAGGTAGAATATCATTTTTTAAGAACTGTCGTTCTAATTGTAAAAGTGCAGCGGCTGTTTTACGAGAGTCGCCGTTTAAGTTTAAGTTTGAGTTCTTAAAAGTAAGTTGTACTGTCTGAGTTTCTTATTGTTGTTTCTCTGTAATAGTTTTCACAGATCTGGGCATCCTGCGAAAGTTTGTACTTTTGTGGAAAAATTGTTTAAGTTGTCGTTCATCTTCTGTGCGAGTTACCATGCTTAGTATTTTGACCTCATTATTTGTGTGACTTGGGTAAAATCCGGATAAAATCCACCCAAACTCTGTGTTTTGAGCAATTATCCCGTCACGAAGTCTTTCGAAACCCTGTAGAATTATTTTACTGTATTCTTCGGCACCTAATATTACGTCTATTGGTCCCTTTTTGTAGTACGTTGGATCTGCTATAAGTGTATTACCCAAGCTTTTGTCTTCTAAATGTTGTAAATCATTCTTCGGTAATGCACTCGTTAGTTTTGGTAATACAATAAGCGTTACTGGTAACTTGTAATCGCTAGGGTATCTCGGTTGCAAGGTTATGTCAATTGTATAATTTGACGTTTTTGTTGTTTCATCTCCAATACCTTTTATTTCGGCTTTGATTTTCCGTCGTGGATAAGATAACACTTGTGCTACTTCTTCCGTGCAAATTGATGCTTCGGACCCTTGATCACAGAACACTCTTAACAACTGTGGCATACCATCGTAAGAGGTAGTTCTTACTAAGGCAGTAGCTAACAAGGTAGTATTATTCCCATCAGAATTTGTTACTGATAAGCTTGTTGTTGAAATGTTTTTGAGTTTTTGCCCAACTTGACCTTTTGCAGTAATCTTGCTAGTGGCCGCATTACTATTATTTTCTACCTGTGTCCTAGATTGATGCAACAGTGTGTTGTGTCCCTTACGTTGGCAGATTTCGCATTGTTTATACACCTTACTAACGCATAACTTTTGATCGTCATGATTTAAGCAACGTTTGCACATTCGTTTTCCTACAACAGCGTTGTATCGGTCGTTGACGTTCAACGCTTTGAAACTAGGGCAATCATGAATAATATGTTCTTTGTTTTGACAATACCAACATCGTTTATATTTTTCCGAGTTTGATTTAAGTTTATTATTTGATTGGTGATTGCTAGTATATAGCGATGACCCATCAAAAGAACTGAGGCACTTGAACCGATTTTCTATGAATGTCATCATCTCGTCAAATAGCTGTATTTTATTTCTGTTTTGTAGTTGATCATCGTATTTCAAATTTGTATCTTCGTCCCATTTTCTACTGATTATTCTTATCAACAGGAGGCCCCATGACGATGTATTAATTCGTTGGTTTTTTAAAGCCTCAAGACTTTCGTTTACGGTGTCATGCATATCCCTTAATTGTGCCGCGTTTGCTTTTTTCAATTTAGGTAAATCTAATAATTTGTCAATAAATTTTGTTGTAATTATGCGTTCGTCCTCATATCTCGACGTAAGCAATTTCCAAGCGGTTTCATAATTCACCTCACTACTTGTTAAGTGACGTATTAATCTTGCTGCGTTACCTTTTACGTGTGTTTTGAGATATTGCATTTTTTCTATTGAAGAAATTGATTTATCTTCATGAATATTTTTTGTAAATAAATCTTGAAATGTATTCCACGAGTCGAAGTCCCTCGCGAAAACCGGAATATTCGCGATAGTTTCCCTGAAGATTTTGATGAGATAAATTTTTCATCAGAGTTTCGGAAGATGTTTTCTTCCAATAACTCTATTCATCATCATCAACCTTTTTATCGTTCCACTACTGGGCACAGGTCTCCTTTCATAAAGAGAAGGATTGAGCGTAATCACCACGCTTGCTCAATGCGGGTTGGCGATTTCAGACTTATAAAATTGCAGGTTTCCTCAAGATGTTTTCCTTCACCTTCAGTCATTGGTGTCCAAGATATACTTAGAAAGTACGTACAACTTTAGAAAAGTTACATTGGTACTTACCTGGAATCGAACCCGCGTACTCATACTTGAGAGGCTGGTGTTTTAACCACTAGGCCACCACGACATAACTCTACTACTACAACAACATAACGACATATCTTTATTACTATTTCTAAATCACTCTGAGTATTTTATTTATTTATAGTAGTTCGATGTGAGTATCTTCGATTTCCGTCCACTGTTTTTGCAAATTTTGCAATAGTGTCTGTAAGTGCCAAATCGGCTTGTTTTCGGTACCTAAGTGATTCCTTAGCCTGAGATATTTTCTTTGATATTGTGACATTCGGAATAATTGATTAAATAGTTTTGGGTTACTGACGACGTCCTGGTTTTCGTCATCTTCTTCACATCTGGGTTCGTAAATATTTTGTACGTATTGCAACCTTTCTTCGCATTTTTGAAGGTAATCGATTCCCTCGTCGTAGTATTTCTTTAAAGTACTAAAGTAGTTAGTAGTTAAGTATTTATGAGTTGCTAACACCTCTTGTTCCTGTAGTCGTGAATGGTTTCCTTGAACTCGCTGGAAAATTTCATCTAATGTCCGTTTTCGGTCATTGATGTATTTTTGTGTCTTCCTTGTAGCTGAGTCCTTTTTTAAGTTTGTAGCTATCCTTCTGATCTCGTTGTAATCAGTTTCTTGGCTCTTTATTATTTCGTTGATTTCTGGTATCTCCATAGTGTGCTTCTTTCTTTTTCTCCAAACAGTCCTAAGTACCCTAGTCTAATAGTTAAAACGTGCGCTTGACGTGTCTGCGCCCTCGTTATCTTGTAACATCTCAGTCAACTGGTGAGACCCGCTTGTGGGAAGCCAGTGACCGATACGCAACGAAAGGCTTTCTGACAGAATATCCAAGTACAAAGTACTTCAAATTACCAAGGAACTGGTGTTATGTTGAGTACCCCAGCCCTTAGCTCTATGAAGTGTCAGCCTATCTCCTATAATCCCTACGGGGGTAAGAGGACCGCGTGGTACAATGTTCAATGCTCGAAGGACCAAAATGTACAACCACCCTTATTAGCGGCAGTACATGCGCCTATATGGAAATGTAACAGAACCTAAACTAAGACCTATAAGCCCTACAGTCCCCATGACCCCAAGTCCTATAAGCCCTACTGCTCTGACCTACCATATAATTTGTAATAAATAAATATATAAATAAGTGCGGGATGTCTGCACCAAGAGACCTAAGGTAACAGACGGATAGTAGGTAGGATTTCCAGGTAAGGGTGAAGGGTAAACTCACTAACAGTCCAGCAGACTCACAGGACTGATCAGAGATGACTAAGGGTGTCTTGGCCACAGTGAGGGGTAATGAGACCAGAATAAATTTTAATCTGATTTATTTACACAATATTACAGCTTTTAAACTACTTTTTCCCAACACACACAAATGTACAAACGTCTTGGTATTCTATACGTGAAATCTGCAATTTCCACAATATTTGAAGTAGGCCGCGCGTCCGCTGCCGAAATGCTGAATCACTGTTCAAAGGTAACATTGAACAACCTGGAAATCCTACCTACTATCCATCTGTTACCTTAGGTCTCTTGGTGCAGACATCCCGCACATATATATATATTTATTTATTACAAACTAGGTATATGGTAGGTCAGGGCTGTAGGGCTTATAGGACTTGGGGTCGTAGGGACTGTAGGGCTTATAGGTTTTAGTTTAGGTTCTGTTAACTTGCCATATAGGCGCATGTACTGTCGCTATCAAGGGTGGTTGCACACGGCCAGCGCGTGTCGGGCACGCAGTTTGCGCGACGGCCGGCGCGTGTCGGGCACGCAGGTCGCGCGACGGACGGCGCGTGTCGGGCACGCAGGTTGTGCGACGGGCGGCGCGTGTCGGGCACGCAGGTCGCGCGACGGTCTGGATCCGGGCCGCAGTACCAGCCTCCCTCATATTAGACATTTAAACTAATAGCTATCTTTAGCCTTAGGGTTGGCATAATCCTATATCCAATGGATTTATTATATGTAAATTGAAACAATTTATTCAACAGGATTGTATTGTTAACTTAATCATGACATTACAATCGTTTGGTTTACTTTATATGAAACAAGTAGTTTTGAAAAGCCAAACCTAACCTACCCATTGTAATATTAAGATACGCACATTACACAAATATACAATATTATTTTTGAAAAGCCAAACCTAACCTACCCATTGTAATATTAAGATACGCACATTACACAAATATACAATATTATTTTTGAAAACTCAAACCTAACCTACCCATTGTAATATTAAGATACGCACATTACACAAATATACAATATTATTTTTGAAAAGCCAAACCTAACCTACCCATTGTAATATTAAGATACGCACATTACACAAATATACAATATTATTTTTGAAAAGCCAAACCTAACCTACCCATTGTAATATTAAGATACGCACATTACACAAATATACAATATTATTTTTGAAAAGCCAAACCTAACCTACCCATTGTCATATTAAGATACTGTAACTCTTTTAAAAGAAAGACTGGGGTGTCTTACTCCACCCTACCCGGCAGTTACAGTAAATTTAATTATGTAAATAAATACTTGGTAGCTAGGAGCATTAAATAAAACAATAAATGGTTACAATTACAAATTTATTTTATAATTACCCTGTGTCATAAATATATGACAAAACAAACTCCTAACTTACCTAGACGATTTCCTGACTCACTCCGTCTCGGGTCGGAGTGGGGCAGGGAATCCACATGAGACAATTCAGCAAGCTCAGGGTCGCTTGATGAGGATTCGTGAGGTGAACCGTTGTGATCACGGCTCAGTCGTTACCAAAGTATCTCAGGTTATGCACACAATATCAAGCCAATAGCCTACTTAAATGCAACCTGTCGGAAACCCACTCTCAATCACTAGATTCATCAAAACACAGAAACAAGGACTGGGAGTCCACGCTTCTCACTAACACTTCTAGATTGTGTTACTGGATTACTCTTCTAGACTACACTTCTAGATTACTCCTAGATTACGTTACTGGAGTACTCTTCTAAATTACGTTAGCTCTCCTGCCTAACGCCTCTGGATTACGGTACAAAGACCCTTGGCTTCACTAACTGACGGGTGTCAGATTGATGCACGATTGAACGCGGCCTGCGGGAATAGGTATCTCGGGAACACCAGGGGCAAAATAATCATGACAGCTTATACCTGTCTAGTCGTCGTCGAAAGAGAACTTGATGTGCCGTACCATCAGGGTTCAGCCACATCCACTCCAACAAGCCTGATCCAATGGGAATCAAGGCCACCAAAGATAAATTAACGCGACGCCTCCCAAAACGGGTTCCCACCCTAGGCCCGCCAATAGAGCCAAATCTAGAACAACATTTAACCTAATTTAGTACTACAGAATCACGGAGACACGTGGAGAAAATATTCCGGGTACAGAAATGAATACTCACAGAGAGATGAGCCAGACTTCATGTGCACCGCCCCATGGGGCTTATTGCACCAAACGCCGGCCTTGGGTAACGGCTATTTCCACAAAAGACCTCGCGACACCACGCAAGCTTCGGTCGTACTTCCTTCTGGAAGTTTCTCTCTATTCCGACCGACCGCTCCCAATTGTCTTTTCCTGAACCATAGACTCGTGCGTTCCGCGACTTGTATTTTTAACTCAGACTCATGAGTTGGTTTTTAATTTTTTAATATCTTTATTTTAAGTCCTTCTTTTATATTATATTATTTAACCCGGTCGTTCTTTATTTAAATTTATTTATTATATTAACGACCGTCCTTTCGCGCAACGCCATCTCTCGGCTCGATGTAAAATATGTGACCCGAGTTCAGCCCTAGTCCACGAGATGTCGCCTGCTGCTACATTTTGCTACGTGACAATACGCACATTACACAAATATACAATATTATTTTTTCTCTACACGAAACCTGAATATAGTTTGTTCAGAATAAGCAACTGAATCGATTCCAATCATTTTTACATAATGTTATATTTTTTCCCAAATACATTTAGAAATTGTTGCAAAGTGGTTACCGAGCGCACAGCACAGCTGGCGGTAGATTACAGTGAGACAACCACCACCACCCCCCCCCTCCCCCCTCCCCGCGCCGCTGCAGGTGCGAGCGGTGCGTTGACCTTATTTTTGTTGAGAAAACCAGATAAGATAACAAACCCATATAATTTTCATTCATAATTTTTCATGATATATTTTTATAACTTTGTACATACATCCTTTTCTTAAAATACTGAACACGTGTTTCGGGATACGCAGATACAAAAATAACGTTACATCTATACTAATATATAAATCTGAAGAGTTTGCTTGCTTGTATGTTTGTTTGTTTCAACGCGCTAATCTCGGGAACTACTGATCCGATATGAAAAATTCTTTTTGCGTTGGATAGCCCATTAATCCAGCAAGGCTTTTCCTGATGACTAGTGAAATGTAGGAAATATGTTTTGTGTTTCTGTTTTATTCAGAGAAACTAATGCTAACAATATGACTATACTATAACAACATATTAAGAAAATAAGCGATATTCATAATATAAATACCAGGAACAAACACAATCTTGCTGTACATCACACTCGTCTCCACAGAGTAGGCAACTCGTTCATGGGTCAATGTATACACTTTTACAACAAGCTTCCCATGGACGTTCGAAACTTACCTATTAAACGATTTAAGAACCATATAAAGGCCAAACTTTGCAAAAAGGGGTATTATAAAATCACAGATTATTTAGAAGACAAAAAAGCTTGGGACTGAGCTGCTCGCTGTGTTAAGCATTGTTATTAAGCAATATGCGTAATTATAAGGTAAATTATTGTAAACATTTTCATTTTTAATGTCTGGACTTGAAAAAAGACGATGATCCCTGAGTTTGTTTCGGCTATTTCTTCTCAGAGGTAGTCAGTTAGGAAATGCCGGCTTTATCTAGTTAAAAAAATAAAATAAAAAACAAACATGACGTGTAAAAGTGATCAGTGACCCTACTTGATTAATAAACGATTTCATTTCATTTCATTTCATGACAACTAAAACATGACAACGAATACAAAATAAGCATAATAGAAAAAATATATACCTACAACAAGAAGGCTAATTACTTTGCATCGATCTCGATCGTGCACAAAGGCTTTAGGCTATATAAAATCACGCTGCAACCAATAGGAGCGGAGCATAACTAAACCACGCGAACGAAGTCGCTGGCGGCCGCTAGTGTATAATATACACACACACACACACACATAAGAAAATCCACATACACATATATAAGAAAATCCTGTCCGATCCGCGAAGGTTTTGTTAGGTATCGATAACTGATTGCACTAATGCCTACACAGCCAGGCTAAACTTAAAAAAAAAATATTTCGCAAAAAGAGGTAACTCAGTACATATGCGGTTGGCAATACATGCGTGGGCGAATTGGGGCAGGGCACGCGGCACGCAGTCGCATCGCTATTGGCCCATAGTAATACCACAGTCTAAAAATCATACAGTCGTCCGACGAAGATGTCTAGACAGAGCAATCGTGCGGGGTGTGACGCGGGTAAGCGGCACCCGAGCTGCGAACAAAACGATGTTCGTACCTCGGTATCTATCATTAAGGGCTGACACGTGTTTGTTTTTTTATTTGTTTGTTTTATAATCTGATATGAGTGTCAATTTTGAGTATAATTGGGGTGCTTGTTACGAAAAGCCATCCTTTTGACATCCAAAATGGCGGACGTCATTTTTTTTATAATTTGATATGAGTGTCAATTTTGAGTATAATTGGGGTGCTTGTTACGAAAAAGTCACCCTTTTTGAAATCCAAGATGATGGACGCCAATTCAAATGTATATTAATATGATATGGGTGTTAATTCCGAGGTGGATTGGGGTGCTGGTTACGGAAATGCCATCTAAATAACTTAAATCTGTCTCGAGTTGTTCCCTTAGTAAAAATAGCAAATTAATTAATCATAATACAGCTATCGATGTTGATCTGCAATAAATAAATAATTCCATAAATATTGTTTATTTGTGACAACTCTGGCCTATGCATTACTGTCTAGACGATGTCGGCATTTTACACGAGATCAAAGGCGTCGACCTACTGTATGATTTTTAAACTGTTGTAATACCGTCAAAAATGCTGTTGACACTTTAAAAAAGTAAAAAATTTTGGGGAAGTGAAATGAATTATGATGATTATGTAAAATTTCATACTTTATTTGGTCATGTGTTTACCTAACCTATATCCTTATGGGTCGGACGGGGTTCTCTTTACATATTGTATATAAATAGATAATAACGTTTTGCCTTAGCTGATATTGACACACTAGGACACTTACTTTAGAAGATGTTTACTTGGAGACTGTCATCGGAGAACGAGTGACAAATAAGCCACTCTATTATCGCTCGTAAAAATCAAATCCCGCCATTTCAATAGTAAAATAGCGGGTTCTTGTGATTAACGATTGTTCTAGTTAATTAAAAAATTACGGCCAATCCACTTTGACTGTTGCCAATCAATGAAATATTTTTCTGTTGTACCGACGGTCAATGTTGAATGTTAATAAATCAAAAACATGTGAAATTTATTATAGACGCTAACCCTCAGTTACGGGAGAACTTATTATACAATATGTAAAGAAAACCCTGTCCGATCCGTGAAGGTATTGTTAGGTATCGATAACTGATTCTACTAATGCCCACAAAGACAGGCTAAACTTAAAAAAAATCCCCCTAAAAAAATAAATATTATTTCGTAAAAAGAGGTAACTTAATACATGTGCGGTAAGCAACCCCATTCCGCGGGCGGCGGGGGGCAGGGCACGCAGCACCTGTGATGTGGTCGCGTCGCTATTCGCTTATAATAATACCGGTGTAGTCACTTTTTTAAAAATTACCAAATTTAGGGGAAATTGGAATTAATTCCCGGGAAAAAAGGATTATTTCAAAATTCATTAGTATTGTTACAATGATGATTATGTAAAATTTTATATTTTATTTGGTCATGTGTTTACCTAACCTTTATTATCCTTATGGGTCGGACAGGGTTTTCTTTACATATTGTAGATGCCAACACATATAACATTTAGTCGACGACATACAGATTGTGGGCAATATCCTTCATACTTGACACCTGTTGCTCGGATCTATTCATAATTTCAATATTAAATAGAGCTGATTTAAGCACGTAAAACATGGGTCGTAACTAACGAGCTCCTAAGTAGACGAATACTTAAAAGACCGTGATGTCACACAGTCTGCTACGACGGGGACGTATAGCTTATATTATGTCATGAAAAACCCGCACGGGTAGGAAACAGTCTAGTAACATCAGGTAAGTATAAACACGTTTGTAATATATGTATTTGCGAGCGTTGGTGTAACACGACTGCTAGAGTCTTCTTCCCCACTCGTGTCGGAGATGGTAGATAGTGACCGCACAAAGCGTTTGGGTACCAATTTGAAGGTCAGCTAAGCCACGCGTCATCCTCGACAACACGTGGAAATCCTCGCATGACCGGAGCGCACCATAATTAAGCCTCATAACAAACAGCCCTCGGGTGCAGGGCGCGCGGCGCGCCTGATGAACACGCGATCGATCCGTGGCCCACACCGCGCGCCCCCCGCGCCCGCCGCGCTCTTACGTCACCCGTTCAAAGAAACGTGACGGCATCCGAGATGAGCGTGAGATGAGACGCGCCACTGCACAAGTGATGAAGGCAGAACAGCCAGTCGCCGCGGCGACTACTGACCGGTGCATGACTGTTGTCGTAGACGTGGTGTGATATATCTCAACGCATTATTTATAAGGTATCTAAACGTTATACATAGGACCTGGGACAAGTATTTTAAAAACAAACGCATTGATACACCGGCGCAGCTTGCTTGCGACTTTATAGTTTATTTAAGTGTGCCGTGCGAGTGGTAGTTGCGGTGGCATTGATGCTGTGTGGTGGAGGTGTGGCGGTAGCATGGTGGTGCGCCGCGTGCCGTGGTTGCATTGCAGCACATCGGTACACGCGGAGCACGCAGAGCACCACAAACGCCACACGCACGACACGCGACCGACGTTTACCGATCTTCCTTTACGATTTGTACCACCAGAATTCCGTGCTCTGTTCTCTAAGTTAGGGTTTAGTTTTTGGACTTAGTCCTTCCAGTCAATCCGTGCAATGTCCCGCCAATCTATTTTCCAGTCTTGAAAAATGATATATTCAATAAAAAAATACTCCGGCTATCATCTAGGAGTCCAGTAGTTTTCAACGTAGACCACGATGCGCAAGGTACTCCGCTAAAGTTTTGCTCTGGGTGATTATTCCGCGCGTTCATATCTTGTAATTTACGTCGTTAGACAAGTTAATATTCATTATGGGTGAGCACTAAATTTTTATAAAATATCTGTGGTTTATTATCAAATTAATTAGACTTTTAAACAACTATTAAATATAATTGTAAGCCTCACTATATTCTTTAGATATCAAAGGTTCTTATGGTATCACGGTGGTTAATACGGTGGCTGGGAGTTCGGTGTCGTCTCCCGACCAAGGCGTCTCCTGCGGTGGCTAGTGGCGTGAAGGCGCTGGGATTCCCGCTGCCTCACTCGCTCCGCCTCCTCCTTATAGAAGAAAGTCTCAAATCGTAATCCTTTTATTCAAGTTTTGAGCGACATATAGTACACAGCTAAATAAAGCATAAAATGTAGCAGACAGCTGGACGATCATAATGTACCTACGTTTCATATTGAACTTAATTTTATGTTTCGATACTTTGTCTTGTGAGACCATGCAATCATAAACCTATTCAATAAACATGATGAGGTTGTAAGAAGAGAATGGTTTAAACTTATGAAATACAACTAAACCAACAATCGATTTATTTCGTGCTACATTTCAATCTGGTACTTTCGGTTCTGAATACAAATAGCTGTACTTAGAGAGGGTGATTGTGCCGTGAGCCAATACCTTTGAATGGTCGGCAGGCCGGCGCACAGCATCGTACCGCTATGAGTGCCTGTCCCGTGTCCGTTCATTGGCTCTCGTGTGAATACCCGCCAGATCACTGAGTAGTCAGTAGGCTCGTTCCGCGCGCCACTACAAGCCCCGCGCAAGCAGTCTTCAGAAATTTATCATGCGTATATCAGGCAAAGTAACTCTAAGTTTCTACAGCTAAGTAAAAGTCGCGTGTGTTAGGATAGCAGAGTGTGGGTAATTAAATATTATTCAAGCAAACATTATAGGAGAAACATTATGTATATATTTAATTATAACATTACACACTGGACATATTTAAATAAATAATAATAAATAAATAATTTTAAACAAATCAAGTATCTTGACTTGGCTCACGAGGTTGTCGACATGTGGGAGGTGGATTCAGCAATCATTGTACCGATAGTCGTGTACAGCCAATGGCTTAATAGCCAAGAGCCTCGACCAACACCTCAGGAGGCTCTCGTTAGGCAGCTGGATCTTGATCCAGCCGCAGCCGCAGCAGTACCGCTTTCTGAATCAAGCCCTTGGGCTTGATTCAGAAAGCGGTACTGCTGGACACGGCTCGCATCGTCAGGAAGTTCCTCTCTCTGGAGCCCTGACCGCCGGTAGCTTAGACCCTGTTCCCGATACCGGTGGGCTACTATTTTTACCCGACTACGGCAAAGCAAAAGGAGGGTTATGATTTTGACAGGCTATGTATGTATGTATGTATGTATATATGTATGTATGTATGTATGTATGTATGTTCATCTGTTCCCTCGTAACTTCTAAACTACTTATCAGAATTCGACAAATGATATATCATTAGAAGCGTCTTAATTGTCCGCTGGTTATAGGCTATATGGGGATTCACAAAATCTACTGTGGCGCCCTCTAGCGGACAAAACATACAGAGTAAAAAAAAAAAGTTAAGATAAATATGCCGTGTTTGTTATCATTTGAAAGCGCTTTACTTGTACATTTTGAATATATATATATATAGCTAGCATTTGCGTGTGACTTCACCTGTATTCATGGGCTGGTTGCATATAATTCACATCTTTTCGTTCATAGCTTCTTTACTACTTATCAGAATAAGACCACTGCAGTACCATTAGAAGGTCCTTGATATTCTGTTAGTTATGAGCTACAAAGCTTGTCACCAAATTTAGTATTGCGCCCTCTAGCGGACAAAAAGTTCTATCTTTATATATATAATTCTGCTGTACGTGTGTATGTCATTGAACTCCTCCTAAACGACTTGACCGATTTTAATGAATTTTTCTGTATGCGTTTGAGTGGTGACCTGGATCGTTTAGATTCACAAATCAACCCGGCAGATGGCGCTAATCGCTTGAAGAAGCATGTGATCTCGGAAACGGCCCTAACGATTTCGCTGAAAATTAATATGTGGTGGTTTTCGGGGACGAAAAATCGATCTAGCTCAGTCTTATGTCTGGGGAAGCGCATATTTTCGAGTGTTCTCTTTCGCAATATTTCACGCATAATATGGGCGCTAATTTCGCGCGGCTTGACATAGCGGCTGTGGCGTAGACGTGGCATGGTCTACTCGCGATGGCTGGTGTTCCTCGGCTCAAACCACAAGTTTTCTTTTTGTTTTAGACAAGTGTATAGTTTTTTTTTTAATTTTTGTAATTACTTAAAAAGAAAATTGTACATAGGAACTAAAAGGGGAAAAAATAAAAAAAATATTTTCATTTTTTTAATTAACTAAAATTGTACTTATGAACTAAAAGAGAAAAAAATAAATAGAATAAATTAAGAATAAAGAATAAATAAATATTTAAGATTTTTTATTTAACTTTAAGAGACTGAAACAAGAGCTCTAGCGGTAGAGAGAGGTATGATATCTTTGTTACAAATGTAGATGACAATGCTTTCCATGGGTATATTCCTAAATCTGTTGTACCTGTGTACGTCACTGAATTCCTCCTAAAGGGCTGGTCCGATTTGAATGAAGTCTATGTATTTAAATGAAAGTTGTGTTAGTTACTCTATTTATAACTCAAGAACGCTTAACCAGTATGGCTCAAAATTGGTAGGGAGGGATACTTTTTATCCCGTTCCCGTTGTTCCCGTCGTTCCCGTGTGACGTGACATGGAATAACAAAACAACTCAGTCAAAATATAAGTTAGCGTTTCATTTGTTAAAAATGGTACAAACACACTGCTGCACTACTCAGCATATTAAAAAAATTACCGGTTGAATGCATTTAAAGCAAGGAATATAAATACTTTCTGCCGGTTAATTTTTTTTATAAAAGCCCCAAAGCTTTCTTTTAATAGATAGAGTAATTAAAAAGAAACGTTTATATGTATAATAACATCCATTAAATTGTGTCCATATCCAATCTATAAAATCCCAGTACAGCGGACAGAGCTCCGGCGGGATCTCATGGCGACATGGAAAGTGTGATTGTCGCAATCCAGCACTGAACACGCCACAATAGCGGCGGTAAGTCCTCTCTTTGAGGAGTAGCTAGAGAGGCGCCACGGCGTCCTCACCTTCCGACTGACGTAGGTCCTCACCGGACACGGCTGTTTCGGGAGGTTCCTGTTCCGTATAAGGCGGGAGGAAACGCCAGGGTGACCACTGTGTGAATCGCCCTGAGGACACGGTGGAGCATATGGTAGAGGTCTGCCCGGCTTGGGTAGAGCACAGCCGTGTCCTCGTGGCGGCGATCGGCGGCGATCTCTCGCCTCCGACCCTGGTCCGGGCCATAGTCCGGAGCAAGAGTGCATGATGGCAAGCTTTCACCTCCTTCTGTGAAGCAGTCATCATCATCATCCTAGCGTTAATCCCAGTCGCATCCGAAGCCTTTTCAGCTTTGGAGTCTAGGGTCCGCTTTTACCAGTCCAACTGCTGATATGGCTAAACTTCGACATTTTCCGTGAAGCGACTGCCGTCTGACCACCACAACCCGAAGGCGACATCGAAGCATTGCAGTTAGACCAATTGTTGGACTTTTGAGGGCTCCAACAACCCGTAACGACTGCCACTAGATGTTCGTATGGCAACCGGGACCAACGGCTTAACGTGCTTTCCGAGGCACGACCAGACCAGTGCAAATATTCATATTCATACATACAAATACTTGCACTGTGCGGGGATCGAACCCGCGCCACCTTGCGCAGCGGCCGCGTCCGCTACCGCTACGCCACTGAGGCTGTCCTTCTGTGAAGCAGTGATGCTGGCAAAGGAGGAGGCGTAGCGCGTGAGGGAGCGGAAATCCCACTACTCTCACGCCTCAAACCGCCGCAGGAAGCGCCCTGGTCGGGTGGCAACATCGGACTCCTGACCACCGTAGGCGCGGGCTTACGGGCGGCGAGCGATAGGCAGCTCGCCTCCTGGTAAGAACCAGGCCCGAGTTGACGGCGCGTTGTGTTTCACACGCGCCTCAAAGAGATGTCAGCACACCTTGACGGGGTCTACGAGGACTGGTCCACAGGGTTGCGGGTTAGTTAAAAAAGAAACCATGGCACTGGCCGTTGCACAGGCAAGTGAAGGAACACGGGTGGGTTTTAGTCTAGGTAAAAGTCTGACACGCCCTTCCGCTCCGCCCAGAGCGGGAGAGGTCATTTGATGATTTCCCATCCAAAACAAAAAAAAAAAAGAACTGAAGAAGAGCAAGAAATTGCACTTGAAGAGCGCAGCCTTAGTATGGCTCGACTTCGTGCTTCTCACTCACCAGAGCAAAGGGATGCAGCCCATGAAACGGCTCAGTTGGCAATGCGAAATCGTCGAGCAAACCTCAGAGATCAAGCGCTAGATAATAATTTACGAAGCACAAGAAGAAATTCGTCAAATACTGATTTGAATCGGGCAGCGTTTCTATACGCATATAATATAGCGTAATGACGTTCGCATTAGGCTAATGGATGTTGTTTCCGAGTATTGTAGCACATTAAAGATTTCCGGAGAACCGCCAAGATTGTGCTGCCAAATAAATAATCATTGAATAATAATAATTATTTTTTTAAAATTATACTAATTTAAAAAGTACTCATGTGATATTGCCTTTAAGGCGGAACGAAGTTCGCCGGGTCAGCTAGTGTTAATATAAAATTAAAATAAATATACCGTGTTTGGTATCACGTGAAAGAGCTTCACGAGTGCTTTATGCTTGTACATAATTACAAGAATGCTTTAATGATCTTAAATATAAGCAATAAGAGTAAAGCGCGGGTCACGGGAACTGTGAATCGCTTTATGCAATGTAGAGCAGTGTGAACATTAATAGAATATGTAATGCACTAATGAAAACGACATAAGCTGGGAGTAACTCCACGCGGTGAAGGCGGAAACAGTTTGATAACTGGCTAAAACTCCCATAAAAAGGCTTCTGCACTATATGCCTTCGGGCTTATGTTGTTATATGTGCGTGTAGATGTAATATGTCAAGTACCTAGTTTTTAGTTCATCAGTTTAACTTTTGTTAATAATATGCGCCACAAATACACTTTAACACCAAAATAGTACAAATAAAAAAAATTAAAAAACTAAAACCCAGCTACGACAAAAAACGACGCTGAAAAAGTATAAAACAAGATTTTCAGAATACTGAACTGAACAAAGTTGCTAATATAGTTGCAAGTAAATGGACACAGTAGACTCTTTTAGAAATTTTCATGTTTGGAAAACCGCAGTCACACGTTATGAAAGTGCTACGGTAGGTATATGTAACGTGTGACTACGCCTTTCCAAACATGAAAATTTATCTCTACATAGTGAATATTGCATACTTCAGAATAGTATTGTATGACATTACTACTGTGTCCATTTACTTGCAACTACATTAGCAACTTTGTTCAGTTCAGTATTCTGAATATCTTGTTTTATACTTTTTCAGCGTCGTTTTTTGTCGTAGTTGGGTTTTAGTTTTTTCACTTTTTATTATGTATATTTTTAAATGTTTTTATGTGTTTATATAAATATTTTAAAATATCAATTATATGTATGTTAAATGAATAAACGAATAAATCATTTTATTTCAGGCTTATAAATATATATACAATTATATATACATTTCACCCATAGTGACTACATGTCATGCATAATAAATAACAATAAACATTAAGCATTTTTGGCTGCTTTAAATTTACAGTATACTGTAATTACATTTTTATAACTAAAGGTTACACAAATATTGAAAATTTAAATATTACAAATTATTATAGATTAATTAAATTGAATTAAATGATGTCAGTTTTGTCCCATAGTCGAAAGTCAATATTCAGATTTAATAAAATAAATAAATATATACCGACAAATCACACAGATTGAGCTAGCCCCAAAGTAAGCTCGAGACTTATGTTATGGGATACTAACTCAACGATACTATATTTATAATAGATACATAATATATAGATAAATATCCAAGACACAGGCCAATCAGGAAAATAATTCGGTTCTAGTCACACAGTATTTATAATACAGTTTTTACAGTTCAGCAAGCGTGTCCGAAAGGAAGCTCTTGTCCTTCTTAAAACGAAAAAGAAGTCTCCCACTCTGGTCTCAAAGAACATACCAGACGTGCTACACCGCCACTGCAGGTTGAACATGGCCCGAAACGCATTATTGTACTGTACACGAAGTGAGCTGTAGGCTCTCCTCGTGTACTGGTACCATAGTTGACTGGTGTAGAACGACTGGCAGTAGGCCTCGAAAAGCGTTGCCTTCACTTGCTTGTAACAATGTGCAAATCGCCTTGCAAGCATGTTGCTTCTGCAAGCAATAACCCTTCTCTGCCGTTCCAGATCATTGTCGTCCGTTAACTTTTCATTTAATACCTGTCCAAGATACTTAAAGGTGCTAACAATTTTTAATGTACAGTTATTTAACTTGATAGGTAATAAAGTCTCAGGACCCTTTCCATATTTAAAAATCATAACTTCGGTCTTCTGAACATTATACATCAACCGATGATCAGCTGCATATCGCTCACAAATCCCTAACAATAATCTGAGACCATTGGCAGAGGGGCTGGACAGCACCATATCGTCTGCATAGCTCAGGTTGTTTACGCTTATGCCGCCGACATTGCATCCGACTCCGGAGCGGCTCAGTTCCTCGATCAACTCGTTGACATACAAATTAAATAAAACTGGAGAGGTCACACCCCCCTGTCTTACGCCACAAGTCAGTCTGTAGGGTTTAGAATAAGCACTGCCCCATTTAACTTGGTTAACTTGATTGTCATACCAATATTCCAGTACATTTATAATGTCTCGGGGCACTCTTGTATCGCGCATTTTATCCCATAATATACCATAATTAATAGAATCGAAGGCTCGGCTAAAATCTAAAAAACACGCAAACACTGAGGTTTTTCGCGATACATATTTATGTACAGTATTTTTAAGAGCAAATACAGCTAAATCGGTCGACATAAACCGTCGAAAACTGAACTGTGCATCACTTAGCGGAATGTTATCCTCGTTCAAATGTTGAGAAATAAGTCGCTCAAATATCTTAGAGAGCACTGTTGCTAATGAGGTTGGCCTATAATTAGACAGACTAGACGAGTCTCCAGTTCTATTCTTTATGATAGGTACCACTGTAGTCTTCATAAAGTTATGTGGTAAATAGCTGTGATCAATACAAGCATTAAAAAATGATGCAACCCTATCAAATAATAATGGCCCCGCAAACAGAATGTGCTCAACGCTGAGCCCGTCGTGGCCAGGAGATTTGCCACGTTTCATGTCTTTAACACATTTGGAAACATCGTGCGCCGAGAAATGCAGTCGACTGGTGTCGCGCAACTGACAGTTCGCCTGTGACCTGAGACTCGAGCCACCACGGGCCTTACCCGGCGCATTACATGGTGTAGATGGATTAAACTTCCCAAACATGTCAGCAATTTCCTTATGATCCTGACTTCCTTCCACACATACGGTCATACCAGGTTTAAGTTTTAATTTATTAGTTTCTTTCCAAAATTTAACAAAGTCCTTAAGTGCATGGCTAAGATGTCCATCTTTATTTTATTTTCATTTATTTGGCACCATTTCAACTTATTTTTTAATTCTTTACCCGTCAATAACATATCATCATACAACTTGCCCTGCCTGGGGCACCCGTATAAGTTCCATATTTGAAAACAGGCCCTAGCTGTTTCATGAAGGCCCCTCACGTGATAGTTCCAACCAACTACCTTTTTCTTTTTGAGACTACTTTTACCCACGTACGTTTTCAGAGCAGCTTGAGAGATACAGTCAATAATTTGCTCATAGTAGGTAAATGTGTCAGGTGTCAGGTGACTGGAACCAACACAAGCACGGCCCTTGCACGGAAAGAGCGGCCAATCATACCTATCGATATACCTATCACACAGTTCCGCATATTTACATTTTTGTTCATAACTACGATTGCCCCATATAACCTTATTTATTTTAGTACAACTTTCTTGAACATGCTTTGATACAATACAATCATATTTATAATCATCAGCAATATCAGGAATATAAATTACATAAGACCAGGCACATAAGAATTATGTATAACAAATATCAAGGATACTTAACTGGTAGTATTCACCGTTCGATGGCTCGTTGGAGAATGGCCCCCACCTAGTGCGGCTTTCCGTATCTAAAGACAAAAACAATATTGGAGTACCCTTCATTGAGCCGTTATTTCAGTCTATACAATCGAATCACCTTCGGAACCAACTAAACTTAAACTTAAACAATCCACATTACAATACTTTCCTAAGAATTACGACTCGTCATAGATATATCACATCTCCTTCTTCAGCCTATAGATGTCCACTGCTGGACAAAGGCCCCCCCCCCAAGGCTTTCCACGCTGACCGGTCTTATGCTGCCCGCATCCATCGGCTTCCCGCGACCTTCACCAGGTCATCGGTCCACCTTGTTGGGGGCCTCCCTACTCTGCGTCTTCCAGTACGTGGCCGCCACTCCAGAACCTTACTACCCCATCGGCCATCGGTTCTACGAGCAATGTGCCCTGCCCACTGCCACTTAAGTTTAGCGACTCGCAGAGCTAAGTCGGTGACTTTGGTTCTTCTGCGGATCTCCTCATTTCTGATTTGATCACGCAGAGAAACTCCTAGCAAAGCTCTTTCCATTGCCCTTTGTGTGACTCTGAGCCTTCGCATGAGGCCCATTGTGAGCGACCACGTTTCAGTTCCGTAAGTCATCACTGGCAACACACACTGGTCAAAGACTTTAGTCTTGAGACACTGTGGTATCTTGGACGACGAGAAGATGTAGCGTAGCTTCCCGAACGCTGCCCAGCGAGCTGGATTCGACGAGACACCTCTTTCTCGAAGTTGGACCTACCTAGTTGGACTGTTTGTTCCAGGTATATAATTATACTAGTCAACAACTTCGAGTGCAAAGCAGCCAACTAGAATTGGAGTGGATGCGACATGAGAGTTCGACATGATCTTTGTCTTATTCATGTTCATCTTTAGACCCACTTGTTGGGAAACTCTGCTGAGGTCATTGAGCATTTTGCCTAAATCTTCCAGGGTCTCAGCCATGACCACGATATCATCTGCAAAACGGAGATTAGTGATGTACTCGCCGTTGATGTTGATGCCAAGTCCTTCCCAGTCCAGGAGCTTGAAATGAAATGAAATCGTTTATTAAGCAAGTAGGATCACTGATCACTTTTACACGTCATGTTTATTTTTTATTTTATTTTTTTAACTAGATGAAGCCAGCATTTCCTAACTGACTGCCTCTGAGAAGAAATAGCCGAAACAAACTCAGGGATCATCGTCTTTTTTCAAGTCCAGAGATTATAAATGAAAATGTTTACAATAATTTACCTTATAATTACGCATATTGCTTAATAACAATGCTTAACAGAGCGAGCAGCTCAGTCCCAAGCTTTTTTGTCTTCTAAATAATCTGTGATTTTATAATACCCCTTTTTGCAAAGTTTGGCCTTTATATGGTTCTTATATCGTTTAATGGGTAAGTTTCGAATGTCCATGGGAAGCTTGTTCTAAAAGTGTATACATTGACCCATGAACGAGTTGCCTACTCTGTGGAGACGAGTGCGATATACAGCAAGATTGTGTTTGTTCCTGGTATTTACATTATGAATATCGCTTATTTTCTTAAAATTCGAGATATTTTTATGAACATACATTTATTTATTTATTTATTTATCTTAAAAACTTAAACTATCATTACAGATTTAGAAGCCTAATGCGATAGTTAAGGCTCACAAATTATAAAAAACTACACAACAACTTACTTCACTTAACACAAAATTACAACTAAAACAATACATCCTTATAATTATAACAATACAATAAACACACTAATTGTTGCTTTCATAACTTATTATGTATAAACCTACCTTTGCTAATTCACTAAAGTAACACGAAAAAATGTCCAACCTATTCTGAATTTCGTTAAGACGCTGTGAATAGCAAACTTTTAGGTATTTGAGGGGGTGAAGCAGACGAAGTGGGACACGACTAGCCCCGCCCACTGCGGGGCGCGGGGCGCTCCGCGCGAGTACATCGATGCGTGAGGCGTCGTGCATCGAGAAATACGCACGTTCTATTAAATCTATACCAACCATTCTCTATTCCATCTACATTTAGAAGCGTAATTTCACAACCCGACCGCGAGGTATGGTTGGCTCTGTTCGACACAGTCCCAGTTCGCATTAGACGAGCAGCAGGTTCGAATCCCACATCCGTTCACTTTACCTTGCGATTTTCAAAAATGTATATTTTATACATATTTTCATTTTTTATTATTACTTTTGTTTCCTTTTTTATTTTTATAATGCGCTTTGTCCGTTCTGCTTAAATTTTTTGTGTTATGTCCTTTTTTCATGAAACTGTTAGAAATATATCATTTCTAGAAATTACTATTTATAAATAGCTGTTTAGAGTAACTGTTAAAAAAAAATGCATTTTCGGATATTTAAAAAAATAAAAGATTTTTTCTTCAAAACTGCAACTCTTATCGAAGTCGGGTTTGTACGAGTGCTTAGAATAACACAACACAAAAAGATTGAAATAGATGGAGGCACTTGGAGGAGGCCTATACTGAAAGGGGCCATGAATAATGCAACAAAATGAAATCTAAATTTATTGTATATCTAGATAAAACCAATCACTAGTAGAGGTGTACAGGTGACATCGAACATTTCAAAGTCAAGTAATTCGATGTTTATGGTGCCAAGTAATGAACATGACATCAAAGTTATAATTAAGTCACTAAAAAATACCGGTAGTATAGGCAATGATGGAATTTCTACCAGAGTAATTAAGTGCGTCTCAGACGATATTAGTGGCCATTTGAGCTATATTCTCAATCTGTGTATAACATATGGTACATATCCAACTAACCTTAAAACAACCGTGGTTAAACCAATACCTAAAAAAAGTAACAAAGATTGCATGGAATCTTATAGGCCAATTGCGCTTGTTCCTATAATATCTAAGGTGTTTGAAAAATACATTTATGGGAGTATATATAAATACCTTGAAAAACAAAATATCTTGACAGAGGAACAAAAAGGCTTCCGAAAAAGTAAGACGATCAATATGGCCATCTACGACTTCCTAAATAATGTTTATACGAATGTTGACAAAAGAATACCAGTGTGCTCAATATATTGCGACATGACTCAAGCTTTCGACTATGTGGACCATGATATTTTGCTAAGTAAGCTAGACGCCTATGGCATTAGAGGTAATGTACTAAATTTAATACAATCTTACCTAAATAACAGAAAACAGTACGTTGAAATATCTGAAATAGATTACAAAACTAAATATCAACGAGTCTACAAGTCTGATCATCGAACAATTGAATATGGTGTACCACAGGGCAGTGTTTTAGGGCCTCTGCTATTTATAATATATATAAATGATATGCCAAAAGTTACAAGACACCCTATGTCACTATTTGCTGATGACAGTACTGTAACCATTAACAGCGCACATGTTCAAGATTATAAGGAAGAAATTACAAAGACAATAACCTCCATAGTACGATGGTTAGATAATAATAATCTAAAAATAAATATTGAAAAGACCAAATTGACAATGTTTAGCCAACGTTTAATCACAAATATGACCATATACCATGACAGCCAACGCATAACGCAAGTAAACTCAACTAAATTCTTAGGACTAACAATTGACAGCAAATTAGACTGGAAACCACACACGGAGGAACTAATAAAACGAGTTAGTAGGTCTGTCTATGCTCTTTACAAACTTACCTCAGTGATGAGTGTGGACGCTTTAGTCACAGCGTATCATGGCTTGGTGGGCTCAGTACTAAGATACGGTATAATTTTTTGGGGGAATTCAACCAATAGGGAAATAATTTTCAAAGCTCAAAAAAAATGTATCAGGACAATGTTTGGAATGCAGCCAATAGATACATGTAAACCACTGTTTATTAAATATAAAATATTGACTCTTCCATCCTTGTATATTTTTGAGGTTGCTGTATTTGTAAAGACCAATCCAAACTTGTTTAAAAAGATGACAGAAATTAATAACCGAAGTCGACGGGATAACCATAGTTTATGCATACGAAGATCCCAGACGGCGTTAATGTACAAGAGCGTTTTTTGCATGGCGCCGGTCATATTTAACTGCTTGCCGTCGTCAATTAAAGAATTGAACGTAAGCTTATTTAAGAAACGGCTGAAATCATTACTGGTGACCAAAGCATACTACAGTATTCCGGAATTCTTAACAGACAAAAACCTAATGACAGAATGTTGACATGCTAATAAGTAGATCTAATGTTATTCTTGACATAAGTTTATTTATATTGACATTAGAATTGAATATTGACAACTGTATTGAAAATTAGCATTGGTATTATTAATATTTTGACATCTGTATTATTTTGTGACATTAGTAATTGATTGTATTTTGACATTTTAATTCTATTTTGTTTGATATTATTTTTGACTACCTTTATGTTTACTGTGTGCATTTTGAATTGTCTTTTTTTTTGTAGTATTGATTTTTTATTTATTTGATATTGAATATTGATTTAAATTTAAATTTTGCATGTCGAATCTTTGACAGGATGTATGGCTCAATATGTTTTCTTCACGACCTTATTTTTATATACCTACATTCAAGCAAATAAACGATTATTATATTATTATTATATTATATTATTATATATTATTATTATTGTTTTGAACTATTATCAAATCAACTGTTATTTTTATTGTTTTTCTTTTCTATTCCATCTACATTTAGAAGGGTAATTTCACAACCCAACCGCGAGGCATGGTTGGCTCTGTTCGTCACAGTCCCGGTTCGCATTAGACGAGCACCAGGATCGAATCCCACTTTACCTTGCAATTTTCGAAAATGTACGTTTTTTACATATTTTCATTTTTTATTATTACTTTTGTTTTCTTTTTTATTTTTATAATGCGCTTTGTCCGTTCTGCTTAAATTTTTGTGGTATGTCCTTTTTTCATGAAACTGTTAGAAATATATCATTTCTAGAAATTACTATTTACAAACAGCTGTTTAGAGTAACTATTAAAAAAAATGCATTTTCGGATATTTAAAAAAATAAAACATTTTTTCTTCAAAACTGCAACTCTTATCGAAATCGGGTTTGTACGAGTGAAATAGATGGAGGCACTTGGAGGAGGCCTATACTGAAAGGGGCCATGAATAATGCAACAAAATGAAATCTAAATTTACTGTTTTGAACTATTATCAAATTAACTGTTATTTTTATTGTTTTTTCTTTTGTTAAATTATATTATGAACTAAGAAATTCATGGTTAAATAAAGGCTTATTATTATTATTTATTATTAATTTCTAGAAATTTGTAGAAAGAAAATTATAACGAATTGATTTTAAATATTAGTTTGCATTATAATTGTTACAAAAAGAATATATTTAAAAAGATGGAACAATTAATACAAAAAATACAGAAAATCGGATAAATTAATAATAATTAAAAAAAAAAAAACAATTGCAAATAAGAAATCCAACAAAAAGCATACAACGTAAAGCTGGGGTTTGAACCCGAACACATACAGGTGAAGAAAAATTTGCCGCGAAAAAGTAAAAAGAATAATTACAGAAAAAAATCAAATAAAATATCGGCAAAAATATAACAGTAAATTAAAAAGCATTTATTTCAATTAAAATCTACAAAAAGCATATAATGTAAACCTGGGGTTTGAACCCGGGCAAAAACGAAATATGATTATTCATCAACAAACAGACACGTAAATATAATTATTTTCTGTGCGGGGTAAAGCAAAAAGTGACATAGGTCCGACAAGCACTGCGCCTCAGCGGTCACTGTCGCTAAGCATAGAAGTGAAAGAGAAGGCAATGGACGCCGCGATGGAGCGACGTTTCGTTCACGTTATTTATCATTAAATACATTATTTATTTTAGAATATCTTAGTTAAATCGATAAACAAAACAATGGTTTCATTTACTATTATATTTTACATCGCTCTTCTCAATTTTATCAAGATTTGATGATTAATAATACAGTTACAACTGTTATAAATTCAATTTTAGGGGTTACTTTAGGATTTTTTTCTATCGAGAAAATTAATTCAAAACGTGTTTTGAAAACAATGGTTTCCTGCCACATATAATCAAGATTAACATATAAATTTTTGGCTGCTCTGAAATTTATACATTTGGCTAAAAAATTGTTTTAAGAAGCCTATTTTTACTGAGCACAGCGCCATAATAGTACGAATTGCTCGCGTGAGAGGTGCTTTGGCCAGCAGGTTGGTTCTGGCAATTGGCACAGCCAACAGTGGCGGGCGCCGCCGCCTCCACACGTAGCGATCTGGAACATTAAACCGCAAGCACTGAAGCACTCCCGGATTATGCTCCTTGCCCCGGAGTAACTTTATTAAATAGACGACAAGAGTGAATTGTCGTCGCACTCTCAATTCATTGTACCCGACCATGCCCAGTACAAATAGGGTGGGGTACATCAGCGGGTACAATGGATAAACCCCGTACAGTCTAAAGTACAAGTGACGCGTGAACTTGTTCTGTACACGCTCCAGCATGACAGAGTACTTAGTACTTGGCTTCATGTGGAGACCATATGACAGCACCGTACTCCAAGTGACTCCTGACTAGAGCGTCGTATAATACCCTAATAGTCGTAATATTAGTGAACCCTTGTGACTGCCTAAGAACAAATCCGAGGTTTCTGTACGCTTTCTTACATATCTTAGTGATATTCTCGCAAAACGTAAGATCTGGAGTGAGATATACCCCTAGGTCTCGCACTTGCGTTACTCGCTGCAGTGGTACCGCCTCTGCTTTGTATTCATAGCGGACAGGGTTGCGCGCACGACTAAAGGACATTACCGAGCATTTGGACACGTTGAAGTACAGCTTATTATCATGGCTCCACTTCACCACCCTATCAATGTCACCCTGGAGTCGCTCACAGTCCAACTCATCCCTTACCTCAAGCAGCAACTTGAGGTCATCTGCGAACAATAGACATGAGCTATGTCTGACGACCTCCGGTAAGCTATTTATCATTATGATGAATTCAAGAGGACCCAAATTGCTGCCCTGGCTCACTCCGGACCTGGTAAAGTACGGCTTCGACTCGTACCCATCGTAGTCAACGTACTGTTGACGGTCTCTCATATAGCTAACAAAGAATTGTAGCAAGTGTGGCGTACATCCTATATCTGCCAGCTTTCTTAGTAGGACGTCATTGTCCACGGTGTCAAAAGCTTTTTTTAAAATCAAAGTACGCCGCGTCTACTTGTACTCCAGCGTCGACTGCCGGTATAACCTGTGCCATGAAGTTAAGCAGGTTAGTTGAAGTGCTGCGTCCGGGCCGAAAGCCGTGCTGTGCGTCCGACAGTTGCGCTCGGACTTGCCCCTGTATGCAGTGTTGAATAGCGAGATAAGATTTTCAAATATATATTGTATTAAAGACATCCTCCAAAGCACCAGTGAATAATTTGGGAGATATGACATCTCCTGGTCTCACTCCACGCCGGAGTTGGATCGGTTTCGAGTCCTGATCCTGGAGCCGGACTGACATGGTGGCGTTTTTGTACAAACACTTTATCACCTCAATGTATCGATGGTCAATTTGGCACCGCTGGAGAGACTGTAGCACCGCCCAAGTCTCAATCGAATCGAAGGCCTTCTCATAGTCCACAAACGCCAAGCATAGTGGTTTGTTATACTCCTCCGACTTCTGTATAACTTGCCGCAGCGTATGAATGTGGTCTATGGTGCTAAAGCCTTTTCGGAAGCCTGCTTGTTCGGGAGGCTGGAAGTCGTCAAACCTGCGAGCGAGACGATTTGTGATGACCCTAGAAAACAGCTTGTAGACATGGCTCAGGAGGGATATCGGTCTGTAGTTTTTCAGGAGGGTATTGTCACCTTTTTTGAAAAACAAAACCACTACGCTCCTGTGCCACGCCTTAGGCGTTTCGCCTTTAAGAATGACGGAATTAAATAGCTTCTGAAGCGCTTTAAGAACCGGTTTGCCACCCGCTTTCAGAAGCTCAGCTGTAATTCCATCATCTCCAGCCGCCTTATCGTTCTTGAGCTGTTTCAGGGCCATACCAATCTCGTACAGGCTGACGTCCGAGATATCGTCGGTGTAGTGTCGGGTTAGTCTGGCTCTAGGATCATTAGCCAGGCTTACAACAGGTGCGTGTGTTGATGTGTATAACTCTCCGTAGAATTTCTCGATCTCACCCAAAAGCTCGGGCTTGGAAGTGACGATCCTACCATCCCCAGTCTTCAGCTTCGCAAGTAGATTCTGTCCAACAGACAATTCTCGTGCGAACACTTTGGAGCCTTTGTTCCGCTCGATAGCCTCTTTAATACAATTTGTATTAAATTGGCGTATATCGCGAGTCAGAGACTTTGAGATCTGTCTGTTAAGGCATCTGATGTGCGAAGCGTCATCAGGGGATTTTAAGATCACCTCCCGTCTTTCTTCCATTAGCCGGCGGGTGGGACCGGAGATCTTCTTCTGTCTTTTTGAACGGAGGGTTTTGTAGAACTTAGACCCTTCCGTTTGGAGAGTTTCCACAAACCTGTTGTTGTAGTCGTCCACATCTGCGCATTCACCGAGGCATTCGAAGCGGTTTTGTAGTTCGATCTGAAAGCTCTCGGGGTTTTGGAGTTGTGTTGACGCTGGACGGAGCGTAGACTTCATAAGTCGAGAGCGTTCGAGCCTAATGTTGAGGTTCAAGATGCCTCTAACAATACGGTGATCACTCCCGGTTTTTACCGCATGGATCACGGAGACATCGTTGAACACTTGCCTTCTCGTTGACATTATGAAGTCTATCTCGTTTTTGGTCTGACCATCGGGGCTGAGCCAGGTCCACTTGCGGTGCAATGGCTTCCTGAAAAAAGAATTCATCGCAAAGAGTCCTTCCCTTTCCATGAAATCCATTAGCATCTGACCTCTGGGATTCCGATTTCCAACTCCAAATTGCCCCACTTTCGTCTCGTCCGCCTCTCGCATGCCCAGTTTTGCGTTAAAGTCCCCCATGACAACGGTGTAGTGGGTTTTGGAGGAATGTATGGCTCTACTGACGTCCTCATACATGGCCTCCACCTCATCGTCCGAGTGTTTAGACGTCGGGGCGTAGACCTGTATAACCTTTAACGAATATCGTTTTGTTATTTTCAGTACAAGGTACGCCACCCGAGTCGAAAGGCTCCCGACTTTAACCACGTTGTTCACGAGGGACTTATGGACAATAAACCCGACACCACCCTGGGACAGCTGGTCGCCTTCCCGGAAATAGAGCAGGTTGCCAGACTTCAGGATTATCGAGTCCTCTCCCTCTCTTCGGACTTCAGATAACCCCACAATGTCCCAGCGCAACCGGCCCAGTTCTTCCTCCAGTTCGACAATCTTCTCATCGGTCCGTAGTGTGCGCGTGTTAAATGTTGCCAGGGCCAAAGGTCGTCGTTTGCGATGGTAGCCGGACCTCTGCCGGAGATTCTTAGCACCCCTTGCTCCGCCGTAACCGAGTCCGCTACCGTAGACTGGAATAGCGGAGCTGCCGGGGACTAGGGGCCTGGGCTGTATCGTGTGCATCATTGGGGGGGTTTGCCATAATCCCCACGCTTGGCAGGCGGGCTGGGGATCGCAGTGATTTGATATTACACAGGAGAAGCGCTGCTGCCCGCTTCCCTGGTGATTTCCCTTAGTCGCCTCTTACGACACCCACGGGAGGATATGGGTTGGTACAATTCTAGGCCCGGTACCACACGGGGCGGTGCAATGGTTTCTTGAAAAAAGAATTCATCTCAAAGAGTCCTTTTCCATGAAATCCATTAGCATCTGACCTCGGGGATTACAATTTCCAACTCCAAATTACCCCACTTTCGTCTCGTGCGCCTCTCGTATGCCCAGTTTTGCGTTAAAGTCCCCTATGACAACAGTGTAGTGGGTTTTGGAGGAATGTATGGATCTACTGACGTCCTCATACATGGCCTCCACCTCATCGTCGGAGTGTTTAGACGTCGGAGCGTAGACCTGTATAACCTTTAACGAATATCTTTAGGCTATTCTGAGTACAAGGTACGCCACCCGAGTCGAAAGGCTAGACTTTAACAACGTTGTTCACGAGGGACTTGTGGACAATAAACCTTACGCCACCCTGGGACAGCTGGTCGCCTTCCCGGAAATAGAGCAGGTTGCCAGACTTCAGGATTATCGAGTCCTCTCCCTCTCTTCGGACTTCAGATAACCCAAAGACATTAAAATTGAGATAACCCCACAATGTCCCAGCGCAATCGGCTCAGTTCTTCCTCCAGTTCGACAATCTTCTCATCGGTCCGTAGTGTGCGCGTGTTATATGTTGCCAGGGCCAAAGGTCGTCGTTGGTGATGGTAGCCGGATCTCTGCCGGAGATTCTTAGCACCCCTTGCTTCGCCGGTTGGTGTTATTCTAAGCCCGGCACCAAACGGGGGGTGTTTACCTAACCTTTATTATCCTTATGGGTCGGACAGGGTTTTCTTTACATATTGTATAACTGAGTCAAATCAAAGGACGGCGCGAGGATGTCGACACACATCGTTCTTTCATAAATTTCTTTGTTTATTGTAATATCGTTGAATGATAGTATTTCCCAAGATAAAAAATTAATGACTTACTTAATAAGCACGAAGCGCTTAGTGGACAATTTTGTGTAAAAGTAGGAAAATGAGATCAATCAGGCGAGGAGGCAGCGTTTAATTGGCTCGAAATGAGGCGCTCCTTTTGAATTAAAAGATGTTAATAAAGCGCGCGAAGATAGCCGATAACGGCTCGGGAGCGGCGCGGCAATCAAAAGGGCCCCGACATCTCGCCGCCAGCGACTGCGCGGTGCTGTCATGCACTAAGACTTAGTGACTAAGCCATAGATATAGGAAGTAAAAGATACACATAAACGACTCAATACTGAGTCAAAAAAATATATACACATGTGTGCGTAAATGACAATGTTTGAGTGAAAACTAGTGTTGTCCAGGATGGCTTACGATAAATATTTCATTATCGATTATTTATATAATAAAAACCATTTTCCGCTAGTTTCAGATATTTACAAGTTATTTCAGGCGCAATACTGATTGAAATTGTAGTACAGGAATAAAAGCACTTTATTTTTAATTAATTATTTATTCCGAAATCAAAAATCATCATCATCAACCTATTTATCGTCCCACTGCTGGGCACAGGTCTCCTCTCATACAGATAAGGATTGAGCGTAATCACCACGCTTGCTCAATGCGGGTTGGCGATTTCAGACCCAAAGTCCAAGTTTCCTCAAGATGTTTTCCTTCACCTTCAGTCATTGGTGTCCAAGATATACTTAGAAAGTACATATAACTTTAGAAAAGTTACATTGGTAAGTACTTGCCTGACCTGGAATCGAACCCGCACTCGTACTTGAGAGGCTGGTGTTTTAATCACTAGGCCACCACGACTTCCAATCAAAAAACAAATCAAAAATATTTTATTCAAATTAGGCTGAGAATCAGCACTTGAACGTCAATATTAAACGTCCGCCTTTCGCCACTTCCTAGTGCTTTCGCTGGGAAGAAGTGACGGAACAAACTCCCCAGAAGCACAGCTGTCTGTTTAATAAAAAAAAATACACATGACTTTATACAATACTATGTATAGTAATGAACACAAGAAAATACTACAACAATGAAATTATTGACCATATGGTAACTAACTACACCAAAAAAGCAGTAAAGCAAAAAATTTATTAAAACATCATTAAAATAGAAATGTAAATAAGTAAAAACATGATACTATTATATACAATCAAAATCAAAAGTCATTTATTCAAATTAGGCTGAGAATCAGCACTTTTTGAACGTCAATATTACATAAGAATATAAGATATGTCGTGCCGAGTCGTATATATGTCGTAGTGGCCTAGTGGTTAAAACACCAGACTCTCAAGTATGAGTGCGCGGGTTCGATTCCAGGTCAGGCAAGTACCAATGTAACTTTTCTAAAGTTATATGTACTTTCTAAGTATACCTTGGATACCAATGACTGAAGGTGAAGGAAAACATCTTGAAGAAACCTGGACCTTAAGTCTGAAATCGCCAACCCGCATTGAGCAAGCGTGGTGATTACGCTCAACCCTTCTCTGTATGAGAGAAGACCTGTGCCCAGCAGTGCGATGATAAAAAAGAGGTTGATGATGATGATTGCATAAGACAGTCCCCCAAAACGCCCACCCATCGACAGTCCTTAGTGCTTTCGCTGGGAAGAAGTGGCGGAAAAAGCTCCCAGCAGCACAGCTATCTGTTCATTTAGAAAAAAAACATTAGTTTATACAATACTATGTAGGTACAGTAATACAAGAGAAAAAAAACAACAAAAATGAATTTATTTATCATATGCTTGAGACTTCCTGCTAGGGTTGAGATGTGTGGGGACCACACATATCAAACCTAGCAGGAAGTCTGGCAGTCTGGCTAACTGAAGTTTGGCATCTACTGTGATTCCCAGAAAAACTGCCGAGCCCACAGTTTCACTTCTTTGTCTAAAACGATATAGGGTCGCAAATTTCTAACGTTTGGCAAGGCGAACTTTACACATTTCGTTTTCTTAGTATTTAGTACTAGGTTATTTGACGTAAACCGATCTGTTACTATTGAGAGTGCACTGTTATCTTCGCCAAAATTTTGTCTATTCCTGTCTACTTTAAAAATAAGAGAAGTATCATCTGCAAACAGCACAACGTCACAGATGCCTTTCAAATAAAATGGTAAATCATTAATATATACTAAAAACAAGAATGGACCCAGTATTGAGCCTTGCGGTACACCTAACTGAACTGGTAGCCCGGAAGATTTCACACCATTAATATCTACACACTGGAATTTGGGATACCGCAATGGCGTAGTTTACGCAAAAGTGTATCATGGTGCACACAATCAAAGGCTTTGGAGAGTTCACAAAAAATTCCAATAGGATTTTGCGACCTCTCCCATGCATTAAATATGTGTTTCAATAGACCAATACCCGCATCTGTAGTCGAACGACTCTTTGTGAACCCTAAATATTTCAAGGTTATTGACCTTGAAATATTACAATTCTGTTTATGTGTGTCCGTAATGTTTTTCTATCAAATTTTAACATTTTACTTTCATGTTTTAAGCGAAGATCAAAATAAGTTTCAACAATAGCTTTCATAAATAAATACCTATGGCTATCTAATGGGTCTTGATCCAAAACATGGTATTGCAAATTATAGAATAGAGATTCTGCGGTCCGTAAAATTTTCGGCACACATTTCGCAAAAATGACTTCAGAGATAATTTTTTTCTTCATGTTTTCCCTAAAATAAGTTTTAGCACTACAACACAATTTAATTACATCATTTGATGGGTATGTAAGATAGCCTTTATTTGTTTTTGAAAAATCCTTTTTGATTATCAAACAATTATATAATGTATCGGATGATTTCGATATCAAACTTTGAACGCAATAGTCACACTTAATCTTGTTAGATTTTTTTTTTACCACAAACCCCGATGTATATGAAACAATCATCATAGACATTTGAGAAAGAGAAGCAGTATAATCTATCAGTAAAATTTCATCGCCGAAATCAGTTTCTTCGTTTTCGTTACTGTCTTGCATCAATTCTTTAAAAAAATTATTATAATTTAAAGAATTATTAATTTTAGCTACTGTTGACATAGTGTTAGTAGATAAAACTGCTATTTTCTCTAGTTCTAAGCAATTGCCACTTTCACTTATTTTGATTTTAGTGTGACAAATTAATCTTTTGTACGCTGCAATAAAATTTTAAATTAAGCGATGATGATGACTTGTAAATTTATTGTAGTATAGTTATATTTGGTAAATTTGCTATAAGTAAGTGGTCAATTCGCAGAACTGAAGCAAAATTTACTAGAAATAACTACGACCACTTTCAATATAATTGTTATTATATATTGAAAGAATAAAAACTAAAGAAAATCTTATTAACTATTATTTAGTAAAAAGAAATTAAAAACCGGGCGCTAGTGAGTTGCAGTACTTTCTTCCTTTAGTAATTTCTAGATATAATTTGGTTAAATATGTAGTATGGTAATCCAGTTACGGTGTCTTTAAAACTAAGTTACATTTTATCGATACTTGTGACGTAACCGCTTTGTCAAGCACTAGCGTAAACAAACAATTTTAATTTTTACACAATATTTTCATAAATCCTATTTAAAATTACAAAATATACTTACATACAACAATGGGAATAAGTAATACATTGAAATTACTTCTTTCTCATCGATATAATTGCATAAATTTGACAAAATATGTTTCGGAAACTTATGATGACAAAATCGTATTTACCTGTGAAAAATGTATTGATTCGGGTTATTTCTTTTTGTCACATCACATTCACACACAGAACAAGACACCATAGCTGAGCTTAAATCTTTTTTGTTATTTAATTAAGGGATTTTTAAAATAATCACAAAATACACCACGCCGCAAAGCACTCATTGACTCTAGGGGCCCTTTCTTGTGAAAACAATGTCTCAATTGCAATTTATTTTTGTCTCTTTCTTTCTCCTCTGAAATCAACTGGATCGGGATCTCTCGCTCACACGCATTGTGTATCTTTTGCGTAGCAAAAAAATCCTACATCTATGGACTAAGCAGATGCGGACAGAAGGGCCGCCGCAGTTGGCGGATGAGTGTCTGAGGAAGGTAAAGCTAAAAGTTACGAACGGGCTGGCAATGTGCACCGAACACACCTATTGTTTAATGTACATAATGTAATATTTGATTTTTAACCCACTTCAAAAAGGAGAAGATTTCTCATTTCGACCGTACATATGCTTTTTATACTTGTTCGTTGATAACTTTGACGTTTATTTACCTCTTGGTAATTTATTTTTAAATTGCAGAAAAGGTATTTTGAGATCGGTTCCGCAATAAAGAAATCAATGTTTGATGATGGCAGACCAGAGAAAACGAGGTGAACTTTCAAAAGTCGTAGAGGTAACTAGGCGTTTGTAAGCATCTTCATTAAGTATTTTATAGCACTACAATTCAATAAAGGTCTGGAGTAGATCTAATGATGGAGCCGAGAGACCGTCGAGGAAGCTTCTCAATGATTCACAACATCTACCTTGTGTTGTGTTTGATTAATTTCTATTGATAAGAACTCTACACCTAAATGGTTTGTGACTGTCATTAGAGGTCTGACGAGGTCAACGGTTTGCAATAGCTTTTTTTTATAATTATAAACTAATGCTTGACCGCAATCCCTCCTGACGGTAAGCAGTGATCCAATCGTTGATGGTAAAGCGCGCTAGTTTATTAAGAGCCTAATCACTCTAACCTTAAAGACACTTCAATTGTAGTCAGACGAAAACACCGCCACTGGCAAACTATTCCAGTCCCTCGAAGTACGCGGTGTAAAGGACAAAACAACTCGCCTTACCACGGGTCGCAACCTTATGTTTGATCTTAATTCATTTATATTGATGAGAATTTTACACTCATATGGGTTATAATGTAGGTCTGCAGTAAGTCCATCTGATGATGGAGACCATAGACAGTTGAGGAAACCCCTCAACGATTTATTGCGCTGAAGTTTAACATAGGACAACCACTACTACAATACTCGTCATGCTGATGAGTCAATAGAAGAATGAAAATCAAGAGTCTGAATCTATGTTGAGTAATCGCGTCATCTCTAGCAATGCTCATACATCAATTTGATCGCATAGGAATTGTATAAAATTCGGTTCAGTAATTTTGTTATAAACACGACGCAACTTCGTTTATTTGGATTTTCCCCGTAATATTGGTTTTTAAGCCAATATTACGGGGAAAATCCAAATAAACGAAGTTGCGTCGTGTTTTTCGCCAATTATGTTGGCGTCAGTATCCAGTCTGACTGGATGCAGCTGAACAGTACTTTTCACAACTAGAATGTGTAAATTAAAAATCAACCGACTTTCAAAATAAAACAACCACTACAAAGTTTTTGTCACCGAGTTTTTATATCGTATTTTTTTCTATATGTATTGTATGTACATCATTATTTCTGTATCCCATGCTTGCTACAATATAATCGGTAAGAAAATTCAACATACGTGTATAACTGAAGTGAAAAACTTATCGTGATCAACAAGTGGGACTTTTCCCTTCTGCACTCCGGTTGTTGCACCACGCCGGATACAGTTAGTACCTCGGAACACGCTGCCGGCTCCGGCACACTCGGCAGTGAGGAGCCACTTCTTTCTCACACGTAGTGTGTGACGTTATCATAGAAACACAAGATTATACTTGCACATGAGCACCATCATCACCAGAGATACTTATCCGGAATGTTACCGTTGCGATGTAGAGGTTTATACAACGTCTTTGGTTTTTGTATATTATACTAGCACATGAGCACCATCATCACCAGAGATACTTATCCGGAATGTTACCGTTGCGATGTAGAGGTTTATACAACGTCTTTGGTTTTTGTATATTATACTAGCACATGAGCACCATCATCACCAGAGATACTTATCCGGAATGTTACCGTTGCGATGTAGAGGTTTATACAACGTCTTTGGTTTTTGTATATTATACTAGCACATGAGCACCATCATCACCAGAGATACTTATCCGGAATGTTACCGTTGCGATGTAGAGGTTTATACAACGTCTTTGGTTTTTGTATATTATACTAGCACATGAGCACCCATCATCACCAGAGATACTTATCCGAATGTTACCGTTGCGATGTAGAGGTTTATACAACGTCTTTGGTTTTTGTATATTATACTAGCACATGAGCACCATCATCACCAGAGATACTTATCCGGAATGTTACCGTTGCGATGTAGAGGTTTATACAACGTCTTTGGTTTTTGTATATTATACTAGCACATGAGCACCATCATCACCAGAGATACTTATCCGGAATGTTACCGTTGCGATGTAGAGGTTTATACAACGTCTTTGGTTTTTGTATATTATACTAGCACATGAGCACCATCATCACCAGAGATACTTATCCGGAATGTTACCGTTGCGATGTAGAGGTTTATACAACGTCTTTGGTTTTTGTATATTATACTAGCACATGAGCACCATCATCACCAGAGATACTTATCCGGAATGTTACCGTTGCGATGTAGAGGTTTATACAACGTCTTTGGTTTTTGTATATTCGTTTTTGAGACCGACTACCCTGTTATCTTTCACTTTGTGGTGTATTTTAGAAATCGGTTGTTTTTATTTTACACGTTTTAGTTGTGAAAATTACTGTTCAGCTGCATCCGGTTAGACTGGAGGCTGACTCTAATATAGCTGGGAAAAGGCAAACACACAAAGGTAAACAAACGACGTAATTTTGGTTAATGTAATTTTTACCCGTAATTTTGGTTTAAAAACGAAACCACTGAACTTACTTCTATAAAATTCCTACGAGATCAAAATTAAGGTAAAAGCAATACTAGAAATGACACAATTAGTACTAGAGATGACACAATTAATAATAGAGATGACACAATTAATACTAGAGATGACACAATTACGCAACTTATACATAACTGGCGCGAGTTAACTATGCACCTCGCTCTGGGACGTCATTCGGACGGTACCGTTTGCACAAAATTAGAATAGGCTATTTGACAGTATTCAATTTTTTGTGATTTTTTGCTTTAATTGCATAAAATGAGGGTTCTTTATGTCATTTACATGAGTTTTAATAAAAAATCATAACAATTAATATATCCAAAACACAAAAATATGTTTGGCTTTTTGTATATCGCGCCACACATTGTGAAACGATCCGGATTGGCTAATGTCGCTATGACGTCATACGCGCATCAACGCTTATTTTCGGCAAACTTATAAACTGTTTTTCGGGGGGTTTTAATCGATTTATTTGTACAACCCAATACAGCACACCACTTGTAAACCATTTTATTAGATAACAACAACAAATAATAAATAAAAACAAACACCACTGAAAACCGAAAACCGCTTGTGACGTCACTAAAGCGCGTCGCCATATTGCTATACAATATGTAAAGAAAACCCTGTCCGACCCATAAGGATAATAAAGGTTAGGTAAACACTTGACCAAATGTAATATAAAATTTTACATAATCATCATAGTAACAATACTAATGAATTTTGAAATAATCTTTTTTTCTCGGGAATTAATTCCAATTTCCCCGAAATTTGGTAATTTTTAAAACAGTGACAACACCGGTATTATTATAAGGGAATAGCGACGAGACCACGTCACAGGTGCCGCGTGCCCTGCGCCCCGCCCCCCTCCTTGCGCCCGCGAAAGGGGTTGCATAACGCACATGTATTAAGTTACCTCTTTTTGCGAAATAATATTAATTTTTTTAGGGGGATTTTTTTTAAGTTTAGTCTGTCTTTGTAGGCATTAGTAGAATCAGTTAACGATACCTAACAATACCTTATAGGTATCGGACAGGGTTTTCTTTACATATTGTATACATATATCGTTTTCGCGGCTTATTTGAATTTTGAATTTTTATTTGCATATTTCTTACGAAATACGTATTTAAAATTAAAATCAATACTTTCGGTGAACTTCTTAACCGCAACCAAGTAATTCAAGATAAAAATTATAAATCTGTCAAATAGCCTATTATGTATGTAAAGATTTTTTTTAAATTGTTAATATGAGGTCGTTTTGATGATAAAACGTCAGAATACTAGGTCAGTTTACTCATGACGTTTTGCAAATAAAATTATACATATGGACTAAAATATTTATAATGTTGATGCAACCAACAGGCTTCAAAAACGAGTTGAAAATGTAAAAAAAAACAAGCTTAATTAAAAAAAAAAACTTAACAAAGCAAAAACTCCACAGAAACAGTAATAACAATAGGGGATTAATACTTTATTTAGACAATTATACTTCATATCACTCCCGAAGATGATTACCAATTTACATGCAGCAGTACGTAGTATGGTGCCGTCCTTGTCACACTTTAAAGACTTTTCATAAAGAAAAGAAAAAAAAAATATTCAAATACCCGCTCATCGACCCCACTCCGGTCTCACTGTCATAAGTTCATTACGTTTTTTTGTGCTGTCCGAGTCACACGCATCATTTTGTGCAAAAAATTACCGTTGCGACTAAGTTGTTTCCAGATTGTCCAATCTGATTTTGCGTAATCATGGTGAAGAAAAGTTCACGTTCGAAAGATATTGATGATTATAGTGGTTTATTTAAGAAATTAAAGAAATTAGGGAAAAAGTGAAACATAGATCTAGATTGCCTTCAACGTCATCCTAAAGTGATCAGGTTAAGCGTGATACTCACCAAGAGGAAGTTATTGAAAGTAAGTAGCCTAATCTGTAGTTGCTAATATAGATGTCTAGTAGGTACCTACAATGCGCAAGCGCCTGCCGCCACGCGCCGCCCGTCAGGCGCCACTCTGTCGGCCTCGGGTACCGGTACGATCCTGCGTTGCCGCTGTCACAGCACCGCTAAAAATTGTTTTTTATCTACCTTTTTATTAACTTTATATAACAAAAGTTTTATGTAAATCATGAAACAAGTTTTATTGGTACTAAGTATATTTAAACTAGTTATTAGATGGTAATAAGCAAAGATTAATCGAACTATAAAATGTATGTATTTGTAGTCGTATAAGTAGCTAGGTATTAAATGTATGAACGTAACGTAACGTCTATATTAAATCGCGATATTGTTACCTATAAACATCGCTCGGTGTAAACCGCCTATGAGCGTTGACCTACCTATTTTTTGTTTTTTATTTACTTCGTTTATATTGCGCCTAAGTCTTATAAAAGTACTTACCTAATGTGCTCCGCGTAAATCGTGTCTGAGCGTAAAGTACTTGCACACCTTGCTCCGCGTAAATCGCGTGTCTGAGCGTAAAGTACTTGCACACCTTGCTCCGCGTAAATCGCGTCTGAGCGTAAAGTACTTGCATACTTTGCTCCGCGTCAATCGCGTCTGAGCATAAAGTGCCTACTTGTATACCTTGCTCCGCGTAAATCGCGTCCGAGCAAAAAGTACTTGCATACCTTGCTCCGCGTAAATCGCGTCCGAGCATAAATTACTTGCATACCTTGCTTCGCGTAAATCGCGTCTGAGCGTAAAGTACTTATCCCAACTTGCTTCGCATAAGTCGCATCTGAACGGAAAGTGCTTGCATAGCTTGCTCTGCGTAAATCGCGTCTGAGCCTGGATTACCTATTTACATCCGCGTTAATCGCGTTGCATTACTAGAATGGCTACCAATATTGTTATTATAAAGATTTTGCTTGCTATTTGCTATAAAAGAGAGATTCTTGATATGTTAGGAGATGATCCTTCCTTGGATAAAAGTTTTAGTGAAACCTTACATGAAGACATTGCATCCAGGTGCGAGCACACAAGTAAAGAAAAGCCAGCTGATCGAATAAAAGAATATTTGCCTCCAGAAAACTATCCTCACCTAAAAGACCCGGCGTAGAATCTCGAGATCAAAGCTGCGCTTACAGAAACAATTAATAAGAGAGATGTTTACAGCCAAAGTCACCAGAATCAGCTTGGTAGTGGTCTGGCTGCACTCGGAAAAGCGATCAATATAGCTCTAAAAATAAAACAGATTTCCGAGATATCATAAAGCCACTCAGTGATGCAGCTAAACTTTTTGTGATATACACTATAAAGAATCTCTCTCAAGACGGTTTGCCGCTATAAATACTCTAAATAAGCAAACCCGACGTACTATAAGAAATACGCAAATAGACAATTTTTTATATTTGGTTCAGAGTTGGCCGAACACTTGAAATCGTCCAAAACTATATCAAAATCTAGTATGGAACTACGCCCTCGTATGCCAGCAGTGCGACCTGCCATTAAAACACAGCACGCGCTTTAATCTGGTCCATCCATATCAGCGCGTCGAGGGGCTTTAAACGCGAGGGGGGCGTCGCGGACTGCCACCGCCGGGTCGCGAGTGTATCCGCCCCACTAGACGGCCCGACAGCCGCTGTCGCGCAACCGCAACCCGATGCACACCAGGAGCCACACACGGTACCGCTCAAGGAGGAACTGACTTCAAAACCAGAGGTACACTCATCAATTGTCGGCAGATTGCAGTTTTATTATAATTATTGGTGTACTATTACGAATGACTCCAATATTCTGTCTTGGGGTCAAGGTTATAAAATTCCCTTTAAGGAGGAACCCGTACAAAAAAATAATACCTAAAAATGACCGATTTTCTTCTTGTGAATCTAAAATAATCCAAGAATCTGTACTTAAACATCTTGATCCAAAATATATTTCATTGTGGAACCCCTGTGATGATCAGTTTTTTGTCGCCCATATTCACAGTTCTAAAACCGAATGGTGAACATCATTTTATACTAAATTTAAAGGAACTAAATAAATTCATCAAAATGGAGCATTACCGTACTGCACTAAAGCTCCTAGACCAAAAGTAATTTATGGCTACATTTGATTTAAAGGATGCTTAGGCTCACTTTTTGATAACAATTAATAATGAAGAACGTAAAAAAGCTACGCTTTTATTGGAATTCACAACTTTATGAGTTTAATGTTATACCATTTGAGCTTTGCACTGCTCCACTTGTTTTCACAAAGCTACTAAAACCTGAATTACAATCTCTACGTTCGGACGGCTAAATGTCGGTTAATTACCTATACGATTTTTTATGTATTGGCTCTAACAGTGAGTGCGTTGGAATGTTACTGCTACAAGAGAAATATTAGAATCATTTGGACTCCTAATAAATAATTTAAAAAAGGACCAGTTGACACGAAAATTCGCATTAATAACGCAGTCAGGTCTTTTTCACAAACGAAAATGTCAATTATCAGAATAAGACAACTTCTAGGACTTTTGACATCAGCATGCGCAGCCGTACAGTACGGTTGGGTGTATACTAGGCAAAAAGAACGCGACAAATTCTTAGCTTTATACTATTCTGATAATTATAATAAGCGTACGGTTTTGCCTAGCTGTCTACAGCCAGATTTTAAATGGTGGAGTGACAATATTGAAACAAGCTATTCATCTATTCAAAGTAATGATTATTTACTAGAAATATTTTGCGATGCATCTCGTACAGATTGGCGAGTACCATGTAACAGCGAAATACCTGGTGGTAATTTGAGTGCAAGAGAGATTAAAAATCATATTAACTTCTTAGAACTAAAAGCTGCCTTTTATGCGATAAAAATGTTTGGCTCTCATTTAAGTAATTGCAATTTCCTTCTCAAAATAGATAATACAACATCCATTGCTTACATTAATAAATTGGGAGGAATACAACACACTCGCTTAAACGATCTTACACGACATATGGAAGTGTTTTGAAAAGTGTAGAATTTTCATATTTGCGATATATTCAATCTAGCGATAATGTTGATGCAGATCGCGCTTCACACTAATAGGCCATCGATACCGAGTGGCAACTAGCTGACTACGCGTTTTCTGAAATTTGAGCTAAGTTTAGCGAAGAGATCAAAATGGAGGGTCCATTTTGATCTCTTCGCAAGCATACAGAATCTTATGTGTGACAGGTATGCTTCGTGGAAGATTGATCCGCAGTCAGAAGAAGTTTATGCATTTACGTTTAAATGGACAAACATAATATAATTTTACGCATTTTCACCATTTTGCCTTATTACAAAAGTTCCTCACAAATTCGTAAATGATAAAGCCGAAGGCATTATTGTGTTTTCCTACTGGCCCTCACAGCCGTGGATTCCGCTATATCGAAAACTACTTGTGTCACAAGAAATATTTTTTGAGCCGAATACTAAGCTAATGCATTCTCCTTTCAGAGAAGCACACTCACTGTATAAGCCTTACCCTGGTGGCAGCTATATTATCCGGCAGTCGTTGATTGAACGTGGCGTACCAGTATCGTCACTAGATTTACTCATGGCTTCGCTAGCCCAAAATACACTATCTCTGTATAATTCCTCATTAAAATTTTGGTTGGAGTTTGATCAACAAAACACATTGCAGTTTCTGGATTGACGGTATGTCTGGCAATAGAACATTTTTGTCAGATAGGCATAATGCTGGGGCTAGCTATAGTACTTTAAATACCACGAGATCCACTTTAACGTTGGTTCAGGGTAATTCAATAATGAAAACTGATTATGTGAATAGATTATTGAAAGGTTCTTTTAGACTAAATCCTCCTACTCCTAAATATGATACAACATGGGATAGCTCTGTGGTTTTAAATTATTTAAGTGATTATTATCCGTATGATAATGTGAGCCTTAATGCTTTATCATATAAAACTGTCGCTTTGATTGCCATTGTGTCAACTCAGAGAATTTCAACTCTTAGCTTAATCAAAAATAATAATATTACTGAAAGTAATGATTCAATTGTATTAAAAAAAGAATACTGACTTAATTATATCGTCAAGACCCTGCGCTTACCAACCCCTGATCAGACTGCCTTTTTTTAAAGAGAACCGTAATATATGTCCAGCCATCGCATCGAAAGCATACTTAGATAAAACAAGATCTATTAGAAACACTGAGACAAATAATTTATTCATAAGTTTTCGTAAGCTTCACAGGAAAATTGGCCTTCAAACTTTATCCCACAGGGTAAAGGATACTCTCCAAAGAAGCGCTGTGGACGTGTCAATGTTGGTGCACATAGCACAAGGCACGCGGCGTACATCAGTTCAGTCTGCAGGCGGTTCGAAGGGCTGTGGGCTGGAGTAATATCTCTAATATTTTTCAAACGTATTATAATAGAGAAACTATTGAATTGATAGGAAATCGCCTCCCAAATTCATTGTTTACTTAATTGTATGAATCTTTATCCTTATTTACTGTTAACACAAAAACTGCAGTTTGCTAATAAATATTGCAAATCAATTGTTTATAAATTTGTTTAATCATTACCATTTCGAAACAAAAAAGAAAAATCTGTATAAATTTTATATTACACTCTAAACACCTGCATGTAAATTGGTAATCATCTTCGGGAGTGATATGAAGTATAATTTAGAATTAAACGAACTTACCTTGTGAAGTTCGATTCTAATTATACGAAGATCACGAACCGAAGATGATTACCACAACCCTCCCGGCCCTAAAGCCCAATATTTTTCTTATTTGGTTAGACTAGCCCTAAAACGTAATGAACATAGGACAGTGAGACCGGAGTGGGGTCGATGAGCGGGTATTTGAATATTTTTTTTCTTTTCTTTATGAAAAGTCTTTAAAGTGTGACAAGGACGGCACCATACTACGTACTGCTGCATGTAAATTGGTAATCATCTTCGGTTCGTGATCTTCGTATAATTAGAATCGAACTTCACAAGGTAAGTTCGTTTAATTCTAAATTATTGTAACAAAGATGCTATCGCTACTATAAAATCGCCTAGCTCCATAAAGAATAGAGGTAAACAAACCAATTTAGGGTTATCACAACTCACGTTTTACAAATCTCCTATTATTTATATGATTATCGACTTTTACAAGCTAGCTATTTATTAAAAATTCCTAATGTAGCATATTTCAATAGAATCACTAAAATAACATGCATAATAACTTGGTATTTCGAAGAACCATTAAAAAAACGACATTAATTTTACGTGATAGCCCTACAAAAAAAAAAGATGGATGATATCCAGGTATTAAACACATTTTTTGGAATTCAATCAATGAATAAAGTGAAGGCATTTGTTAATACAATTTTGCGTATTTTAGTTACTTTCAAATCAACTGAATAACACATGCATTGTAATACTTTCAAGTATGGACTAATTATAATATACAGTGTGTTAATTAACAGAGGGAGTTCCCTTAAACTCGTTAATATATATCATTAATAGATTAAAATAAAAATATCAGCATAGAAAAATAAGCATAAAAAAATCCGAAAAAAAAAATCTAATTGGAAATAAATTTGAAACTTCCTGTTTTAAATCAAAATAGTAGTCGTCATGTATAAATAAATTGCGACGTTGCCGTCTTTCATGTTCGCGTGTACAGTGTGTTTCTTTTACATGTCAATTTAAAATTTTTATTGAATATTTTCTTATTGGAGAAAATTTTAAAACATTTTGTTTTCGAATGGAAATATTTTTTTTAGCATGTATGTATGCTATACTACTTCGGGTTAACGGGAACGCCCTCTGTTAGTTAACATACTGTATATGTTTCAAAAAATTAAACCTATTACGAAATTAGCTTACATGTGTGTCATATTTCATTCAAATCGGTTAAGCGTTCTATGCAAATCATAAATATCTAAACATAAATAAACTGTTTAGATTAGTAGGAAGTAGGATTATTACTTTTATGAAAATCATCTATGTAGAAAAGGTTGTTAACATCTGTCTTTTAGGCGTAAACTACTCGTTGCCTAGCAACGGTTTATTTACCTCTATTCTTTATCGAATTTGGCTCAAATTCGCTACCAAGCGCTTACGGAGAATGCGGTGCGTCGCGCGGGGAGCGGGAGAGGGGTTGCGTTTCAGCGTGGTGCACAGTTAACTCGCGCAAGTTACATTCAGTCTCTTGATGTTAAATAAATTGTAGTAAGCGTGACGATGAGGAGTTCCCTCGACCGCCTGTGGTCTTCATCATCTGATTTACTGCGGATCATTATTTTAACCCATATAGGTATACAGTTCTCATCAATATAAATCAATTAAGTTCAAACACAAAGTAGCTACTGTAAACCGTTGAGGAGTTCCCTTAACTGTCCTTCGTCTTCATCATAAGACCCCCAATGACAATCACAATTTATCTAGGTGTGAAGCTCTTATCAATACAAATTAATCAAGCACAAACACAAGGTTACTGCTGTGAATCGTTGAGGAGTTCCCACGACTGTTTCCCAGCTCCATCATCAGCTGATCTACTCCAGACCTTGCTTTAAAATAATTAATGAAAATACTAAGAAATGCACTACACCTGCGATTTTTGAAACTTCCCTTGATTTCTTTGGTCTTCCATCATCAGATCCTGACCTGGTGGCTATTGGAAAACCTGGAAAGTATAGCCTTTCAAACAAAAAAACAATTGTGCAAACCGGTTTAGGTTAGGTTATATTGTGATTGTCATTGGGGGTCTTATGATGAAGACGAAGGGCAGATAGGAGAACTCCTCAACGGTTTGCAGTAGCTACTTTGTGTTTGAACTGAATTCATTTATATTGATGAGAACTTTACACCTAGATGGGTTGTGACCTTGTTTGTGACTGTCATTAATGCTCTGATGATGAACACAAAGGCTAGTCAGTTCAGTGAACTCTTCAACGGTTTACAGTAGTTTTCTTGTGTTTGTACCTAATTAGTTTATATTCATGAGAACTTTGCATCCATATGGGTTCTAATGAAGGTCTGCAGTAGATTTGATGATGGAGCCGAGAGATAGTCGATAGAACTCCTCAACGTTTGACAGCAGCTACTCTGTGTTTGTGCTTGATTAATTTGTATTGATAATAGCTTTACACGTAGATAAATTGTGATTATCATTTGGGATCTTATGATGAAGACAAAACATAGTTAAAGGTACTCCAAAAGGTTTACAGTAGCTACTTTGTGTTTGGACTTAATTCATTTGTATTGATGAGAACTTTGTACCTATATGGGTTAAAATTATGGTCTGCAGTAACCTTTGGATAAGACAAGATAGAAGAAATTTTCATCATCCAGTAAGCTAGCTATCACTAACTAAGTGAAAGCAGAGTTTCGCATTTATGACAATCATTATCATCAAAATAGAACCGGTACTACCCATTAACTCAGAGAGCTGAGATTTGGTACAGATGTAAGCTTAAATTTTCACTTATAGGGAAAACTATAAAAAAATTACCCTGATTAGATATCACAAGAGCCCAACCAAACCATTAGAGATCGACATACTGCCTTTACAAAAAAAAAAAAAAAACAACCTGGGGGCCGCTTCATTTGATGTCAAAAAACGAAGGTCTGAAGTATCTGATGAATAACCCTCCGCTGATGTCAGCTGTATTAGAGATATGGTAATGCCCCCTTCTACTATTGCTACATAAAAAAAAAAAACTTTCATTGCAATAATCCAGCGTAGTGGGGCACATCTTCTAATTTAATCTAGCTTATAGCGTCCCACTGCTGAGCGAATGCCTCCCCTTCTGCTTTGATAGAAACTCTGGATAAGACTAGACTGGCTTTTATACTTTTTAGTTTACAAGAAGAAATAGTCGAACGATTGTCTATTCAAATCGAACATAATATTACACTAACTAAATTAGCAAATTACACTAAAATAAATTTCACTCAAAATTTGGTCAAAATATAATCTATTGGACTAACGAGTGGCGGTGATACCCGCTTAAGGACAGACTTAAAAACTCTCGTACTATTTATTTTAGGTGAAGTGTCTATGATATCTAATTAACCTACATAAATCTTTGTTTATGCAAAGTGTGTGATTCTTCTGATCTAGAAGATGGTTGGTTTGGAAACAAACATATTTTAGTGCCTGGGGATCTTTTGCAACTCCAACTATTAGTGTAATTACGTAAAACGCCTTGCAATGGGTTTCATTTTGATAGATCAACAATATTCATTGCGTTATTTACGTTTTTGAGAACTCATTTTTTGAACATATGGAGTAACGGATTAGCAAAATGCCACAAAATGATTCCAATTAATATTAACGGTGTGTTACGCAATTAGGGTGCCGTCAGAGAAAAGTCAACGTTTGAAAAACTAATCCCTTCACAACTTAATAAACTTATAGGCTCCTTAGGTATTCCAAACTTATGAACTGAATTTTTTAGTAACAACAAACTTACTTTAAATGTTAGACCGCTTGATGATTCTACGTGTGTAGAAATGTCAAAAAGAACCAGAATAGGATTGACAACCCAATCAGACAGAGATATACTGCCTTGCCGATTGATACCTTCGCTCTCGCATTCCAATGAAGGAATGTTTAATTGAAATAGCACAATGTTTGAGGGACTTACCATATGGTGCTGTTTGTTTACTACCGTCGTGTGTATGATAAAAACAGTTCCGCACCCCGAGACAAAGTTAGGTAGTTGCTAAAGATTTCTCGGATTGTTCAAAATGTATGATAACAAATGCCCGGGCTTGTTAACAAATATATGAAGTTGATGCAAGCCGACGATGACTGCTGGACTGGAAGAAACTATAATCATTTAAACAGTGAGTTAATATAATGCTTAGGAGAAACATTGATGTTTGGTTTAAAATTCGCTAATAATTTGATTCACGAATTATTGCTTATTATGTAAGTCATTATTTGTGATCATTCGACGGGCATACTTGTACAGAGAACAATTCCCTATCTGTGTGGCGTATGCCCTAACAATTCATAGGAGCCAAGTGCTAACTCTAAAAAAGGACATTGGCACCTCCATGTTCTCTTGTGGCCAAGCTTATATGGCGCCTTTTTTTCTAAAACGAAAAAAATTGTGTCAAATAATGAAATCAATACAATACGCTTCTACAAAAAAAAGTGAAATCTCACCAAAACATTCTGTAAAAAATTGCCAAGCCTCGCTGGAGCTGCTTGTTTATCTCTAAAAAGTAATGAAATCTAGACAAAGTCGTGCCAAGTTTAAGGCTCCTTATTGCGATTTCTTCAATATTATTATAGTTAATATTGTGTGACTTGGCCGTTGAACCAATCTGTCGCCAGAACCGCTACCCATTGACGATGGAAAATTGCCACTTGGGAAACATTGTTTTAATAACCAGAGCTTGATAAAGCTGCGCATTTCAATAATACTTATGTATATACGAGCCGGAAACGAACAATAAAGAAAATATTTCCAGTACAGTTCCCATTATTTTAGATCCTTTCACGCACATTTGCAATCTGAGTTTGTCGTCAGGAGTTTTCCCAGAACATTGGAAAATAGCTCTAATCTCTCCAATTCACAAGGCCGGTCCTAAAAACTCCCCAGATAGTTACAGACATATATCGCTGCTTTGCATTTTCTCAAAAGTACTGGAGAAACTAATGAATAACCGTTTAGTGAATTATCTAGAAAATCACTCACTTCTCTCAGAAAGACAATTTGTCTAGAAAAGGAAAATCGACTACCGATGTGGTCGAACTGCTTACAAACATAATATGTAAACATATCGATAGTGGTGACCACTGTCTTGAAATATTCTTAGACCTCGCTAAAGCATTCGACACCTTCTCTATTCCTATCCTTCTGGGAAAGCTCCAAAGACTAGGTATAAGAGGAAAAACACTTGACTGGCTTCAAAGCTACCTGAACAACAAGTGGCAATGTATCAGAATTGACAATGTACTCAGTGACGAACAGGAAATCAGCTTTGGAGTCCAGCAGGGGAGTATTCTTGGCCCAACTCTCTTATAATCTCTATTTTATTTTCAGACTCTGATCCGTTTCCTATAACATGTTATTTCATTTTCGGCGCTGTTTGCTTTAAGGAATCTTCATAGTAACCGGTTTTTACATTTTTAACGACCCTGAAGTTTTAAAATTGTTTGCTGAACTTTTCCATATTCTGTCTTTCCAATTTTTGTATGGCACTATCTTTTTTTGTTAATTTACATTCTCTTTTACCCTTTTCTCTGTTTTCTCTTTGTTATCATTTAAGGCTTCATTCTTCTCTTTCTCCAGGTCTGCTTCCTTTTCTTCTTCCAGGACTTGCTTTTGGGATATCGCAAATTTCCTTGGTATTCCCAATTACTTGGCACAATAAATATTTTTTTCACTCCTTTTTCTGTAGTTTGCACTATTTTGTATGGCATTATGAATCTGAAAATAATCCAAATATAAATTAAAGTACACAATTGACGGGTTTGCTAATAGCTAATATATATGTATATCCTACATGCCTGACTAACTTATTGTCTTAGAGTTATCAAAACAATGATACGCAACAGTGACTGGGTTACACTGCTCAAGTGTTCAAGCGACTGAAACAAGAGTAGCCTTTTTGAAGCGCCCCTTGCCCTGCACCACACGGTGCCCGCGCGGCAATAATTATGATTGGGGATTCCCCTGCAAAGTATTCTTCTACCTACTGACTTTAGCGAAATATTCAAATTTAAAACAATTGATTTATCAAAATTAACATGCTTATAACGTATTTTATTTATTTTTAATAACTTGTAGATGATGAGTAAGTAAATAGGTACCTACTTGATAACGTTTTGATCTAATAATTGCAGTACCCTACTAAGCCGTATATTAAACTTTATAAATGATGTGTTATAGAATAATATAAAGATCAGAACATTTTTACTACGTACTCGTATAACAAGCTCTAATTGTTTTGTCTGATTAAATTACGATTAACGGCACTATATGCAATCATTAAATGCTTATAGCATTAATGTTACCTGTCGCCATATTGCCTTACTGTTTACATTTTTTACGATTGTAGTTAGTCAACAAAATTTGAATAAATTGCGTTAATTATAATGAATTATGTTTACAAATGCCCTCCAGAGTTAATTATGTGTGTAAAAACCATGTTTAAAGCTAAGATTTAACAAAACGTATTATATCCTAGGTTATGTTTGTGAAAATAAAATGAAAAAAAGGCTTCTCTGAGAAGGCGCGCTTGTTTTTTACCATAAACATATATATATCTTTCTACGGTAAATTGATATTCGCAGATCAATTACAAGTTTACAGCCAAAAGAGAATGAATCAAATTCATACTTACCCATAAAATTATTTTATCACTTCACAATCTGCATTAATTGCACAACAACACTTATTTAAATAGATATGTTTAATAAAATGAATTGTAAAATATATATTTGCAAAGGAAATAAAAAAGTAAGCACCGTTACAGCATGTTGTTCCGTAATAGTCAGTTTACAAGCTTTATATCAATCGTAATGATGTCGCGAAAAGTGCTATAAGCATCGTGATATGCTGTTTCTCGACTTCAATAATTATATTATACAACAGTTGTATTGCTATTAAACAGCCAAATTAAAGTTTAAAGCTGTATAATTTGGGGCCCAAATTAGACTTATAATAGCCATACAAAAGAAATACAGCTGATATGCGATATACTTGTAATGCTTTTCTCATGACTTCGTGCTATTATAAGTTTAATAAAATGTTACTTTGTGTTGCTTGGGATCCTTCTCTGTATGAGAGGAGACCTGTGCCCAGCAGTGGGACGATAAAAGGTTGATGATGAAATGTCTAACAATAAGGTGGACCGATGACCTGGTGAAGGTCGCGAGAAGCCGATGGATGCGGGCAGCACAAGACCGGTCATCGTGGAAAGCCTCGGGGGAGGCCTTTGTTCAGCAGTGGACATCTATAGGCTGAAGAAGAAGAAATGTCTAAGTCTATTGATTGCCGAACATCACTATTGTAGCGGGTCACCCTTATTCATATCAGTGACACTTGCCCTTGTCATTTTTCTGACTCGAATTAAAAATCCCACTATAGGAGGGGTTTGGGGTAAAGTCATGATGTGGCCACTATGCTACAATATTTCAATGTTCTTTATAAATTATTCACTGAATGCACTTTTTACTACTTATATCACGCGCTTTTATTTAGTAAACAACACTATAAATAATTTTAAAAGTCCAATGAAAAATGAGCGTGACACTCTGCTTGACTTTCCCGCCAAAAAACCTGACCAAAGAACTAAAAAATGTTTTTTTTTCAACTGTCATTGGCGATATCCGCCATTATTGTGAAATCAAATTTTCAAAAAATTTCTATAATTCGTTACACGTGTTATTGGCAAAATTGTGGTAACTATTCCACAGGGGCCATTGATCAAGAGTTGAAGTAGTATTCAATACTTGATCGTAAAGAAGAAGGAGAAGAAGTAAAAATATGGAATAATGGCAATACAGACGTCATTCGCTCATAAATTTCATTTTGTTTTACTCGTAATATTGGCTAAACTTTATCACAAAGTATTTTGTATTTTGAAATGAATATTAAAAATACAAAATATATCTCGAAAGGTATTTCAAATAAAATACAAAATGCTTTTTACTAAAAAGCATTTAAATACAAAATAGCTATTTTGCATTTTGTATTTGCATTTTAAATAGAAGTATTTCAAATAAATCGCATCTCTGCATATACCTACCTACCGTAGCACCTTGACAACGTGTGACTACGCCTTTCCAAACATGAAAATTTATTTCTACATAGTGAATATTGCATACTTCAGAATAGTTTTGTATGACATTATTGTCAATTTGCAACGAAGGCATCTTGGTAGAGTCTACTGTGTCCATTTACTTGCAACTACATTAGCAACTTTGTTCAGTTCAGTATTCTGAAAATCTTGTTTTATACTTTTTCAGCGTCGTTTTTGTCGTAGTTGGGTTTTAGTTTTTACTTTTTATTATTGATGGGATATATACAATATGTAAAGAGAACCCTGTCCGATCCGTGAAGGTATTGTTAGGTATCGATAAATGATTCTACTAATGCCTACAAAGCCGGACTAAAGTTAAAAAAAAAGTGCCCCTAAAAAAATACATATTATTTCGCAAAAAGACGTAACCTAAAACATGTCCGGTAGGCCATTCAGGCGCGGGCGAAGAGGGGCAGGGCACGCGGCACGCGGTCGCATCGCTATTCGCTCAGAATTATACCGTCAAAAACAATGTTGTCACTTTTTAAAAATCACCAAATTTTGGGGAAGTTGGATTAAATTTGCGGGAAAAAAAAATAATTTCAAAATTCACTAGTATTGTTACTATGATGATTATGTAAAATTTCATATGTTATTTGGTCATGTGTTTACCTAACCTTTACTATACTTACGGGTCGGACAGGGTTTTCTTAACATATTGTATATCGCAAGGAACAGGTTCCCAACATCCAATTCGCCATTTATATATGGATGTCCCATGTAAACGACACTGAGGTGGTCCATCGACCCTGCAGCCCCAGGTACCGGATATATGTGAACTAATCCAGGCAGAGCTTGTGTAGACTGATGGAGCCACAGTGCTCACAACTCGCATATCGCACCATAAGTGTCGATCTCTGTAAATATTAATGTAAACATCCCGCGCTCAATAGATAGGTACAACCTAAATTGACCTAAACTAATATTGGTGCTCTTTGCAAATTAAATGGATTTGTTGACCGGCGAGCGAGTGGCGCGCGGGCGGTCGAGTGGCTGGTACGTCAGCGTGTACCCTGTTAGTTAGTCACAAATAGACCGCTTGTCAGTCGGGGGGAGGGGGGGGGAGGGGCTGAATTATAAATTAGAGGCGCGAGGGTGCGAGCTGCGGGCGGACGGGGGCTTGGGGATGTTTGCTAAGATAATTGACTGGTTTTGCTCAGCGGGCGCGACGTAATGATAAATGATTTATTTTCTGTAAGTAGATTTGCATAAACACTATTACAAGTAAATCATATTTTTAACTAACTCAGAGGTCACAGTCTCTTTTAAAGTCCAAACATAATCCTGGTCAGATCATATGTATGACCGACTTCGAGATGGTCTTTTGATGTATAAAACCACACGTATTGAGAGGACCCGTCCAGTCAGTGCGTGTATTAGATTATACCTACTGATTTCTAAAAGAGATTGAGTTGCACAACAATCATAGAATCACATTGTATACAATATGTTAAGAAAACCCTGTCCGACCCATAAGGATAATAAAGGTTAGGCAATCACATGACCAAATAAAATTTGAAATTTTGCATAATCATCATAGTAACAATACCTACTAATCAATTTTGAAACTATCTTTTTTCCCCGCAAATTTACGCTAACTTCCCCAAAATTTGGTGTTTTTAAAAAAATGACAACACCATTTTAGGCGGTATAATTGTCGGCTTTCCTTTTATTGTTTTGTTAGATTATTTATTTCTTTGGCGGCGTCGCGCGTGAGCTTTGTCGGCAGCGTAAAAGAAATAACTAGTGATGCACTAATTTTTGCGCAATAACGTTTTTTTATCGCTATTAATCGAAACTTGTATCTGGTTGAATGATTTGTTAAAAACACAGATTACCCAATGGTAAAAGTACTTTTGTTTGTTTATCGATTAATTACTAATAACATTATTATAACACAAGTATTAGTAAACAGAAACGAGAAGGACTTATGAAACACAATTTTAATAAAATTTTACAAATATTTTAACGGTCAATATCATCGATTTTGAGACAGAAACTGAAATTAAAAATTTGGCATGATTTTCATTTACAGCAGTGTACCTAACTAATTTAAGTTTTGTAAAAGTTCTAAACAATTCCATGCGATGTTGAATCTAGAATGAGAATGAGAAACTACAATACTAAATCGATAACAAAAATAGACGAGTAAATTGTTTCCATCGAAAATCAATATTTTGATTACTTACACATCCCTATTTAAGTACTCAAAGGATGCCGCGAGGTCAGCCCCGTAGGTACAATTCTAAAAAATAAAAATCATTTTTACTTTAAATTATCAGTAGCGCGTAAACATCGCTGTCGTGAAGACTATTCGTGTATTGTGTGATCATGTCGTTTCCTAATGTAGAGTAATGTAACATGCTGATGGAAGGTAGCAACTGCTGTTTTGTGATCAGGTGATTGTGGTCAATGTGGTCAATGTGGTTCCAGTATGACAGTGCGTCACCATATCTTTGTCCTGTACGTGAGAACCTCCATTATCAGTTCGGCGAGCAGTGGATTGGTAAGGGTGGACCAACTGTGGCCAGCGCGGATTTGACACCACTTGATTTTTATTTATGTGCAATGTGCATGTCCGTGCTAATCTCGTGCGACGGTGCCAGCTGGGCCTGTATCGTTATTAGTGAACGAAATTGGAACAACATCTCCGCCACAGCCATTAAGCTCATCGAATGAAATGATACATTTGGAGAGTCAGACGACCTTCCTACTTAAAAAAAAAGTTCTTTTCACGAGCTGCCTAAGTATCATTATTTCTTTCGAGACTCGATAAACGTGAATAAATTACCTATACCTACATGCATGAGGTCAACTGAGGTTATGAACTGTGCCTGTGTTGCCATGAAATTACCTATTTATTTTATTTAAGTTATTTATTTTTTAGGGGGAATTTTTTTTTTAAGTTTATCCAGGTTTTGTAGGCATTAGTAGAATCAGTTATCGATACCTAACAATACCTTCACGGGTCGGACAGGGTTTTCTTAACATATTGTATATTGATTTAAATACTTATTTGTAATAAAAAAATCAAAGTCAGTAAGCGAGGTGACAGATGTTTTTGACATAATATGTATGGTTACATTACATTTTCAACAATACTTTTACTAAGAATGAGTTACCTATATAGTTGAAAACAAAAGTATGAGACTATATTGTGATCCCTAAACTTATTACATTATGTTTTGCTAACAATATTTCAGAACGAATCTATGGCTCATAGCTAACTGAAATTACACAATTATTTAACTTATTATTGTTATATAAAATGGCAACGTGATAATGAAAGGTACTTGAAATATTTGTTACGATTTTATATCATAATTTAAATATTGTTACGAATGGACCTTATGTCGATGGCATAAGGTTCAATATCGCGTGACATGCAGTGTGTCACTTTTAAGCCCTATTTCCCTAGATCTAGACATTTTCTAGGTACAATAATAAAACGCATTGCTAGACTTAGGACGGCCTATCGAATGGTACAGGCCTCAACAGTTTTGTCAACAAAGTGTCGACATCGAAATTTCTAGGAACCCATTTCCGGGAATTACCGTAGGTACTTCCGAGTGACCTCGAAGTTATGTGCTATTATTATTACGTCTAGAGGAATCTGGAATGTTCGATCAGCTGGCCTATATATAGCGCCTTGACGCCGGCGCAGAGTCAGTCTACGCTCGACTAGCGATACGAAAACAGCGACAGTTAAGAAGCGATCTCAAAGATCGCTTCTTAACTGTCCCTGTTACCTAGTACCTACAGCGACAACTGTAACGAGAACTGTGAGCACTACGTGAAGTAACATCTGAAGAGTTATTGTGCGTTTACGACACGGACTTCGTGAACGTAAGAGAAGACTTCGGTGCGACATCAGCTACGTTCTACTTGTCATTGCCTACGATCGACTGTACCTTCGTTGCCAATAAACTTCGTAACCCTTAACCGGCGTTTTAGTACCCCTAGCCCGTAACAATATGTAATTAGTTATTTAGAATGATTGTCTGAACTCTGAGAGGATGCCCATATCGTATCTAGCTTTATATTCAGCTTATAAATGAATAACTAATTGATAAAGTACCTCAATGAAATTCAAAACAGTTTTATTACATTTTGAAGACTTAATCATGGCTAAGCTAAAAATTATTTGCCAAAACGTTTGCCCTTTGCTGATTGGTTTAAAATAGTGGAGTTATTTATTTACTTTACAATGTTATTAAAATTAATATATTTCAAGGACATTAATGAATGGGCACGCCACAATAGCAGCGGTAAGTCCCCTCTTTGAGGAGTGGCTAGAGAGGTGCCACGGCGGCCTCACCTTCCGCCTGACGCAGGTCCTCACCGGACACGGTTGTTTTACGAGGTTCCTGTTCTAGATAAGGCGGAAGGAAACGCCAGGGTGTCACCTTTGTGTGGATCGCCCTGAGGACACGGTAAAGCATACGGTGGGGGTCTACCCGGCTGGGGTAGAGCACCGCCGTGTCCTCGTAGCGGCGATCTCTCGTCCTTAGCGGGAGTGCATGGCAGGCCGTCACCTCCTTCTACGAAGCAGTGATGCTGGCTAAGGAGGAGGCGGAGCGCGTAAGGATGCGGGAATCCCAGCGCCAAAAAAAACAAAATCAAAGCATTTATTTCAAATAAACCAGTACAGGCACTTTTGAATTATCAGAAGGTCTGTCAGTCAGTAAGATGAAGCTAGTCGCCCATTCCAAAGAGTAGGTACCTACCTATGGAGACGAACGGGCAAGAAACTCCATCGACACCCTTTTAAAATTATCAAGCTATTGGTACAAATATTTGATTACATCATTCATGTTGAAATCAACCGTGTGATAACGATGCCGAAATATATTGTACGCTGAGAGCGTCCATTATGGAAATCACAAAAAACAACAATTTAGAAATTAAAATAGTAGTAAATTAATAAGTACATTGTGCTCACACGTGTGCCATGCAATTATACAATACTAAGAAATTGAATCTACACAATGCAAAGATAGTTTTGTCCAAGGTTCAGCAACTCCAACAGTGTTCCCGAATACTAAGTTTAGCTCCTGTACCAGTGCCAAACACCCCTGTCAGCGATGCAATTCCGTAACATACAATATGCTTGGCTACACAGTGTGTAATACTGGCTTTGAGTAAAAAACTTAAACAATTACATATTAAAACTACAAGAGGAAAAAATCAAGGAACAATCAGTGTCTATACACTGATTGTTCCTTGATTTTTTCCTTGATTTCTATAAATCGGATGCAGCTCGAGCCCAAGCCTTTTTGTCCTCAATATAATTCTTAACACAATAAAATGCTTCTGCTTGCTTCTTTCTGTTTTCTACTATTCTTTGAATGTCAGTGATCGTTATCAGTGTTTAAAGATGAGTCAAGTCAGAACACAAGGTTTGAATTATTAAAAGCATTGGTTTTGGAATTCCACAAAGCATTATTTTGGGCCCCAAGTTATTTTCAAATGAACTCTGCATCCCAACATTACAAAAAGGAGTCTTATTGTCGTATGACATCACTCTGGCTTTTCAGCTAAATAAAGGGCTGGATGGATATACTGAAAATGGTTTTAGCATTGTTTTTTATTACCCCCATAATAATATACAATCTTTAAATGCGGAATAAATAACTCATTTTATTTTATGTACCTACTAACACACCGCTTACCAACCTAAATATTTAGACACACAATTGTAGCACGTAAGCTCGGCAGCTTCAGCTGTCATTGCATGTTTTTGGCTGATTTGCCATTGGCCAATTTGCCATTTATGCCAAATTGGCAATTTGGCATAAATGGCCAAATTGCCAATTTGGCTACAGCTGACCATTTGAAATACCGAGGGGTCACTATTGACCCCAATAATTTCCGTAAACATATCGAATTACTCTGTACCAGAAGCTGGACAAGAAACTAGCGCTTGACCGTAATCCCGCCTGATGGTATGCAGTGACGCCATCGTTGATGGTAAAGCGCACTAGTTTATTAAGAGCCTATTCACTAGTCCGACGGAAACACCGCCGCTGACAACTTGTTCCAGTCCCGCGATGTACGCGGTCTATAAGAGGACGCGAAACGCTTCGTCCGGATCGTGGTGGTGTTAACAACGTAAGGGTGGAAACTAGCCTTACGACGGGTCGTCCGATGGTGGAACGGAGACGTGGGAATTAAATCATGCAATTCCCTCGCACACTCCTCAAAATGCATTCCATAGAACACCAAAAGGCTGGCTACTCTACGCCTATGCTCTAGGCTTTGGAGACCATCTCGAGTTAAATCAGGGTCACCAATCAGCCTCTTCGCACGCCTCTCCACCGAATCCAGAGTGGCCAGGTGACACTCGCGGAAGTCACGACAAAATAGCAGTAAGTATTAAACTGGCTTATAATGAGACATCGTAAAGAGTTGTAGAAGTTCCACACACGACCCGGCCGACAGCTGTCGTGTATCGGGATAATGTATGCAGGGCAGGGGAGGGGTCGTGGGCGCGAGGGGGAGGAGGCGGACAAGTGCTTATTGAATCGCCATAGAATAAAGAGGGGAAGTAGGTTATCTGCGACCCAATCCGCGATTTAATTGCCTACTGTCTTAGGGTTGACGACTGTCCGCGCTTCGTCGGTTACGGTTGTCGCCCAAACCGCTAACAAATATTTATAGACTAAGAGCTTATGTTTAAATTATTTGCTTAGTATTTAGTTTACATATACTAGTCAGTTTTTTTTTTGTAATTTTTATTTTTAGTTTTGTACACATAAAGAACCATATTTATTTTTATTTTTAATTAATACAAATATAAATAATACAAACATAACATCTATTGAATCACACATTTAATACAAAATTACAAATTAGCTACAGAAAAATACCTACTTTCTTCGGTTTCGACTATTACGAAACGCGTTGTTATTAAAATTTAATGTGTAATATATCCGTATCCTTGTAAATAACTTTTAGAAATATAATTTGAAAAATATAAGTCTTTTATTTGTTCATAAATAGACATACCAACTTTGCAGTTTAAGTGATCATTTTTTAAAAGCTAATGTGCCGAAAAGCCGTGACGCGCGAACCTCGTTCCGTGCTAGCCGCGACTAGCGCAGTCATAGGCACTCTAATATTGTGTTTAGGTGTGCGTGCGGCGACGCATAGATACTATGGCGCACACATACAAGCCGCGCGCGGTCCGTTTGTATGAAGATAACGTACTTCCCTCTCTTTATTCTATGGAATCGCGGTCCACGCGCCGCGCGTCTGTGCAACCCGCGTATGTATTTATCATACGGAGCCAGAAAATCTTTCCTCGACGCCCTTCTTCTTTCAACTTTATTTTGTGAATTATACATACGTACATTATGCAGGACCGGTGTATAGTCAAAACGAAGTTTACATCGAATGTTTCATCATCAACCTTTTTATCGTCCCACTGCTGGGCACAGGTCTCCTCTCATACAGAGAAGGATTGAGCGTAATCACCACGCACCAAGGTTGGCGATTTCAGACTTAAAGTCCAGGTTTCCTCAAGATGTTTTCCTTCACCTTCAGTCATTGGTGTCCAAGATACTTAGAAAGTACATATAACTTTAGAAAAGTTGCATTAGTACTTGCCTGACCCGGAATCGAACCCGCGCACTCATACTTGAGAGGCTGGTGTTTTAACCACTAGGCCACCACGACTGTTTACATAGTGTTAATTTGTGACCTCGGGTTTATTTATGTTCATTATTATAACATTACCTACGTAACTTGAAGGTGTACTGCGTGTACTTTGAATTATGTTATTACTAGTTCCGCTAATACTTTGAAATATTAATATATTTGTACCTAAGTACGCCTTTCCGATTTTTTTTTTTTAATCTTTCAATTGACTAACATATTTTTGGCTCTCATCTTATGGTACACCTGGTTACTAAGTTCAAACATTCATATTTTAAAATGTTTGTCTAAAATCGGTCACAACATTGGACATCGGATCAGTGGGTGAAATAAATCATTGTACCACGACCAGACTACCGGAGCACGGCATGGCCTAGCTATACGGCGTCGGCCAATTTGACAGGCTCCGCAGACCGCCGGCCGTTCGGTCCGGTGGCCGGATAATGTTTTGTTGAATAAAACATTACATAATTCAATCCAGCTCACGTAATGAATGTCAATCGCAGTGAGGATTCGTTTGCTAGAGGTGCGCCTCGAAAACACCGTGCAAATATTATCGTATGCGAGGAGCGTCCACCGCGACCCTCTTCGATGTCGATATGTGGTGCCACACTAACACCTAACTCTTCAATAATTCATCAAGCTTTGCTGGCTATTAGTTATAAAACCTTTCATAGAGATAGGCCTCAGTTTTCCATTCATAAATTCTATTAAATGGGAGGAGTCTTGTGCGCTCGATGTTAATTGGGTGCTATCAGGCGCAATATTGAAGCAGCATCAGACCTAACAAAAGGATTAATGACGCTCCGCTGAGAGTTAACCAAGTTGCGAGTGACGCGCATTAGTTCGACACGCGGCGACTCATCAGAGCGCATACTAGATACTACACCACATACGACACAATAATAGTATACGCGATTATACTATCTATAATATATAATCGCATAGACTATTATTGTGCTGATCTGATGAACCTTTCCCTTTTCTCGCCCTGTCCAGTGCACAGTGTCGCAGTGTCCAGTTAATCGTCAGTAGACGCGGGCCACTGTACAGGTACCCGCAGAGGGCCTACTTACAATAAAACTCCAGGGTTTCACTGAAAATCTGCAATTTTATGGATTCGAAATGAATTTGGCGTACATATTATTTGAATAATCAGCTGTCACCGCGTCGCAATCGTCCACATACTATTGTCACAAGCTGTCACCGCGGTACACTCGCCCACGCACAATTGTAACAGGCTATCGCCGCGGCACACTCGCCCACGCACAATTGTAACAAGCAATCGCCGCGGCACCAAATTTAAATGAAAAAAATTTTCATGTTTGGAAAGGCGTAGTCACACGTTACATATACCTACCTACCGTAGCACCTTGACAACGTGTGACTACGCCTTTCCAAACATGAAAATTTATTTCTACATAGTGAATATTGCATACTTCAGAATAGTATTGTATGACATTATTGTCAATTTGCAACGAAGGCATCTTGGTAGAGTCTGCTGTGTCCGTTTACTTGCAACTACATTAGCAACTTTGTTCGGTTCAGTATTCTGAAAATCTTGTTTTATACTTTTTCAGCGTCGTTTTTTGTCGTAGTTGGGTTTTAGTTTTTACTTTTTATTCCTTTTTTTTCCTACCTTTGTAACAGGCTATCGTCGAGGCACACTCGCCCACGCACAATTGTAACAGGCTATCGCCGCGGTACACTCGCCCACGCACAATTGTAACAGGCTATCGCCACGGCACACTCGCCCACGCACAATTGTAACAGGCTATCGCCGCGGCACACTCGCCCACAAACTATACTTTGACGTTCTCCATGGCGCAGCGGTCAATACCCCCGCCTGCGACGTGGAGGCCCGGGTTCGATCCCCGGCCAGGTCATGATGGAAAAACGATCTTTTCCTGATTGGCATGGGTCTTGGATGTTTATCTATATATGTATTTACTAGGTGTGCCCCGCCGTTTCACCTGCGTAAGCTTCGAACCGAAAGAGCTCAGTAGATATAAAATAAGCGCATATAAAAATAATGGGAGCAATATGTACGTCCGCGTTTGCTCCCGTTTTCGCAACATTTTTTGTTCCTGCTCTGCTCCTATTGGTCATAGCGAGATGTTTTACAGCCTATGTCCTTCCTCAGGCTCTAGACTATCTGTCTACCAAATTTCATTATAATCGGGTCAGTAGTTTTGGCGTGAAAGCCAGACAGACAGACAGATAGAGATAGTTTCGCAGTTATAATATTAGTATGGATTAACCGACTTCAAAAAGGAGGAGGTTGCTCAATTCGACCGTATATACAATATGTAAAGAAAACCCTGTCCGACCCATAAGGATAATAAAGGTTAGGTAAACACATGACCAAATCCATACTAATATTATAAATGCGAAAGTAACCTGTCAGTCTGTCTGTCTGTTACGCTTTCCCGCTTAAACCTCTCAACCGATTTTGATGAACTTTGGCACAGATAATCTTTAGGCCCTGAGAAAGAACATAGGCTACCTCTTATCCCGGAAAAATTTGATGTTCCCGAGGGAAATCTAAAAAGCGCGATATTACCGAACTACACGCGGGCGAAGCCGCGGGCGGAAAGCTAGTATAATATAAAATTTTACGTAATCATCATAGTAACAATTCTAATGAATTTTTAAATAAGTCATCTTTTTTCCCGCGAATTAATTCCAAGCCGATGGATGCGGGCGGCACAAGACCGGTCAGCGTGGAAAGCCTTGGGAGAGGTCTTTGTCCAGCAGTGGACATCTATAGACTGAAGAAGAAGAATTCCAACTTCCCCGAAAATTGGTAATTTTTAAAAAAGTGAGAACACTTTTTTGGCGGTATTATTATTTGCGATGCGACCACGTACCGCGTGCCCTACCCCCCGTCGCCCGCGGAAGGATTGCCTATAGCTCATATATTAAGTTAACTCTTTTTGCGAAATAATATTTATTTTTAGGGGTATTTTTTTTAAGTTTGGCCCGGCTTTGAATCCATTAGTAGAATCAGTTATCGATACCTAACAATACCATCATGGATCGGACAGGGTTTTCTTTACATATTGTATATGCTTTTTTTATGTTTATTCGCGCAACTTTGTCGTTTATGAACCGATTTTGATAATTCTTTTTCTGTTGGAAAGAAAACATTTCCAAGATAAGGATATTAAGGTTTGATGGTGGAAGACCAGAGAAATCAAAGAAAACTTGTAAAAAAAATTGTAGGGACGGCTACTGCATTTGTATGTATTTTCGTCATTTAGTGGTATTTTAAAGCACTACAATTTGATAAGAGTCTGGAGTGGATCTTATGATGGAACAGGGAGACAGATGATGGAACTCCTCAATGATTCACAGCAGCAACCTTGTGTTTGTGCTTGATTAATTTGTATTGATCAGAACCTTACGTCTAGATAGATAGGTTGTAACTGTCATTAGGGAGCTGATGATGAAGACAAAGACCAGTTCAGGGAACTCCTTAACAATTTACAGTAAGTAATTACCTACCTTGTTTTTGGAATCTGGGGAAAATGTGGGTTATAAAGAAAGTCTGCAGTAGATCCGATAATAAAAACCATAGACAGTCGAGGGAAGTCCTCAACAATATACAGCATTGAAGTTTAACGTAGGACAACCACTGCTACTCGCCATGCTGATGCGACAATTGAAAAAAAATTAAGAGGGTAAAATTATGTCGCGTAATCATGTCATCTCTAGCAATGCTCATACATTCAGTCCGGTCCCAGAGAAATTTTATAAAAATCGGTTCAGTAGTCTGGTATTTAAACAATTCAATATAATAAAAAGTAAAAACTAAAACCCAACTACGACAAAAACGACGCTGAAAAAGTATAAAACAAGATTTTCAGAATACTGAACTGAACAAAGTTGCTAATGTAGTTGCAAGTAAATGGACACAGTAGACTCTACCAAGATGCCTTCGTTGCAAATTGACAATAATGTCATACAATACTATTCTGAAGTATGCAATATTCACTATGTAGAAATAAATTTTCATGTTTGGGAAGGCGTAGTCACACGTTGTCAAGGTGCTACGGTAGGTAGGTATATGTAACGTGTGACCACGCCTTTCCAAACATGAAATTTTTTTTCTACATAGTAATCCATTGGTTTAATGTTGATAATTTACTCTTAAACGAGAAAAAAATCAAATGAAATAAGTTTACTCTACCTCACGTTTAGCAGGTGAAAAGTAAAGTGTTGATAAAGGGCGAAGAATTGAAATCTGAAGACAGCACAGTATTCTTGGGTATAACTCTGGATGCTAAGCTTCAATGGGGTCCCCATATAGGAAAATTGACAAAAAAACTAAGTGCTGCTGCATACGCAGTTAGAACAATTCGTAATTTGACTGATATTGAGACGGCCCGTTTATTGTACCTACTTTGGCTATTTCCATAGCGTAATGTCGTACGGCATTCTGTTGTGGGGAAATGCCGCTGATATTCAAACAATATTTATTTTGCAGAAACGAGCTGTTCGTGCAATTTATAAATTAAGTCCGAGATACTGTCTCAGAGAAAAATTTAAAAAGATTAATGTACTGGCCGTGCCGTCTCAATATATTGAAAATCTTTTGTATGCTCATAAAAATATAAAATTATTTAAAAAATACAGTGATGTCCATAATATAAATACTAGGAACAGGCAAAAATTTTTTGTACCTACAACAAGGCTCAAGAAAATAGGTGGCTCTTTCAGATGCCAATGTATACATTTTTACAATGGACTTCCAGAGGTGGTTCAAGATCTGAGCCTGAATAAATTCAAATCCTTCATTAAACGTTAGTTGTGTCAGAAAGCATTTTATAGTGTTAAGGACAAAAAGAGGACAAAAAGGCTTGGGCTTGAGCTGCGTCCGATTTCACACATACACTGATTGTTCTTTGATTTTTCCTCTTGTAGTCTTAATATGTAATTGTTTATGTTTTTAATTCAAAGCCTGTATTACACACTATGTAGCCAAGCATATAATTGCACGTTACGGAATTGCATTGCTGACAGGGGCGTTCGGCATTGGTACAGCTACACAGGAGCTAAACTTAGTATTCGGGAACACTGTTGGAGCTGCTGAACCTTGGACAAAACTATCTTAGTATTGTGTAGATTCAATTTCTTAGTATTGTATAATTGCAGGGCACACGTGTGAGCACAATGTATTTGCTGTAAGGCATCTATTTTTTGGGATAGTCTTTTTTATTGACTTGATTGTGCTCTGGCTGTTGAGAGTATGTCATACTCACTCAAATGTCTCGCTGGTGGTCGCGCGTGTGTTGGGTCATTAGGTTCCCTTCAATATGGTTGAGCTAAATGATGCTGATCCATACGTCATGTTCGTGAACGGACGCCGTCGGAGGGGACTGGTCATCTCTTAGCTGCCACAGCGTATTTTAATTTCGGAATTGTTTTTGTGTGTTTTCCATAATGGACGCTCTCAGCGTACAATATATTTCTCACGGAATAGTTAGTGATATTTCTGCATCGTTCTCACACGGTTGATTTTAACATGAATGATGTAATCAAATATTTGTAACAATAGCTTGAAAATTTAAAAGGGTGTCCATGGAGTTTCTTGTCCGTACTTCTCCATAGGTACCTACTCTTTGAAATGGGCGACTAGCTTCATCTTACTGACTGACCGACATTCTGACAATTTAAAAGTGCCTGTAACTGGTTTATTTCAAAAAATTCTTTGATTTTGATTTTAAGTGGAGATAATATTTTGTATTTAATTAGTTATTTAATGGATTTAACTGCAAGTTTTTTTTTTTTTTTTTTGTAAAAACAGTGTTTGTAATATTAAGAAACCTCCCCTTTATCCGTCTCAATGAAAAGTATCGGTTCATAAACTACGAAGTTATCCGCGAACAAACATAAAAACAATAAATTATATACCTACGGTCGAATTGTGTAACCTCCTCCTTTTTAAAGTCGGTTAAAAGGGATTTTTTTAGATATTTTGTTAGTTTTTTTTTTATTAAACTGTATTTTCAATGAAAAAGCCTGTCACTTAATAACTCCAAAACTAGCTAGCTGCTACATAAAAACGGCATATATTTTTTATGTAAAAAATCTCTTGCATCAAGCGTGCTGTTATCCAGTGTTATGAAAAATTCGTGTATTATTTGATTGCATTTATAATACTAAGTTTTATTAGATTTAACATATTTTAGTGTTTTGTATTAAGTAAACACGTGATGCACTACGTGCGCCATCACAATCAAACAAAAATGTAATGAAAAACAATCAAACAAAAATGTAATGAAGGATTACAAGACTGAAATTTCGTCTTATAAAAGAGCGAGCTCTCGATATGTTTGTGCAGTGACAGTCGGTCTTCGGATTCGATTTAGTAAAGAGCTCCTCTACTCCCGACAAAACTGTCGGATTATTTGGTATATATATATATAGCAATGCTGTTAATACAACTCAGTGTGTACTCAGTGCTATACCATAGCGAATATATACGTTTTGTACTTGAGTGTTTTATCTGTTCGATTGACGGTATTATGGTATTATTACTACTTACCCTTTTTTAGGGTTCCGTAGCCAAGTGGCAAAAAACGGAACCCTTATAGATTCGTCATGTCTGTCTGTCAGTCTGTCCGTCCGTATGTCACAGCCATTTTATTCCGAAACTATAGGAGTTATACTGTTCAAACTTGGTAGGTAGATGTATTCTGTGAACCGTATTAAGATTTTGATGCAAAAATAAAAAAAAACTAATAATAAATATTGGGGGCTCCCCATACTTAGAACTGAAACTCAAAAAAAAATATTCATCAAACTCACACGTGTGGGGTATCTATAGATATGTCTCAAAAATGATATTAAGGTTTCTAATATATATTTTTTCTAAACCGAATCGTCTGCGTGATGGACGCTTCCAAAGTGGAAAAAAGTTGGTGCCCCCTCTAACTTCTAAAATAAGAAAATTAAAAATCTAAAAAACCATATTATGTACATTACAATAAAACTACCAACGAAAATTGTTTTGAACGAGATCTAGTAAGTAGTTTTTTTTTTTAATACCTTGTAAATCGTAAACCGCTTATTACCGCGTATAAATCCTTTAATTTCATAAATCAATGGTACGGAACCCTTTGTGCGTGAGTCCGACACGCACTTGTTGTATCTTTTGCGTAACTATTATAAAAACAATTCTGTAATTGTTTGCTCCGTATTGATGCTATATTACCGCTCGGAACTTTTGACATCTTTTAAATATTATTACATTAACTCAATTTACTATAAAATAATCATTTGTCCATACTTGTTACTATAGTTACCTATAGTACTTTAAAATTAAAAATAACCACGCTATGTGAGCTGTGTCAATTCCGTCAAGTCGGGGAGGCAACCAATCTAATGGAAATCTTTCAGCAGTTTAACTATGTTCAAAATATATCGACTGCACGGTTAGCGCAGTGGCGTCGCGGGTTCGATTCCCGCTCGGCACAAATATCTATTTGTATGACCTACAAGTAGTTGTTCCGGGTCTGGCTGTTTGTGTATGTGAGTTTTGCCTGTTGAGCCACCCGCAGGTAAAACGAGCGGAAAAAACGATAGGGGGTATACAGAGCCGGTCGAAACCAAACCTGGTTTCGAATAAACTGGGTCCAGAGAAGGACACGTGCGATAAGGATGGTTTCATCAAGGTAGAAAAGAAGAAGAAGAAGCCTCCTTGTCGGAACCAGTGCGGTACTGCGCTGGCAGGACCAAACATCCTGCTGCGTCCAGCCTGCATCACTCCACGAAGGCTGAGGAGATAGTGGAGTATCTGCGCGTCAAGTCTAAATGCACTGTGACGGTCGAGGTGTTGGAGCCGCGCTACAGCTCGTACTTCAAGTCGTTCGTGGTACTTGTACCGACGCATGATCTCGACAAGTTCCTGAAAGAAGAACTATGGCCGAATGGTGTTGTGTACCGCCGGTTTCGTGGTCGGCTGCGTGACACCGCGACGCCGATGATCCGTGTGCAGTAGTTTTTAGTTAATGTTATATTATATGTATTTATAGTATTTTAAGTTATTATGTTCATATAGTATTTTATATAGGCCTTGATGCCTGAAATAAATGGATAAATAAATAAATAAATATGTTTGTAAACGTACTCACGATACAGGAGAAATTCCCAGTGTGGGGCAACATTTTAAAATAATGTACATTACAGTATACACTGGCGAACAATCAAAAGTAAGAAGGACACTGGTCGAGACGGTGCTTACTTACCCAAACTTCGTTCCACCCACTGGCTCCTACCTGGACATGAATTACCTTGGATAACCTCCGATTTCAGGTTGCTCGAAGCAAGGAAAACCTGGTCAGGTAGAGATTCATAGACGCTTCGGCTTTGGAATGTTTTTTTTTTTTTTTATTAGTTATAAACTAGTGCTTGACTGCAATCCCGCCTGATGGTAAGCAGTGATGCAATCGTTGATGGTAAAGCGCACTAGCTTATTAAGCCTATTCACTCAAAAAACTGAGTGAATAGGAAGGAAGACGGCAGTTGAGCGAGGTGATGCAATGTTTAACCCAACAACACGACCAACGATGCTGCGCCAGAGGATGATCTGGAAACCCTCCACGACCAAACTCCTGACACAACAACATTAGGCACATCGTACCCGGCACACATCGCAACACAACTGCTCAGACCCGTCCACCGTACGGCTTCACCAGACATCATGCCGGAACACGACGGAATGACGGAATGTAATATATTATACTGTCCGCAAACGATGGGACACCCTGGGCGTCCTGTTAGCTGCATGTAACTGGAACTGATGGACGCTGGCTTGAGATGGAGTCAAGATTCAACATCATTTAACTTTTCTCAGTTCGATATGAATTTCTTTGTGGCTCTTACTTGTCTGTGACAGAAATGTACATGTATGTACGTAATGTACGGATATGTACTAATTAACTATTTACAAATACGATATATGTACTATATTTTATATCCGTCGTATTATTTAACGAAGAATTAATTCACGACGGCTTACTGCTGCCAGCAATAACGGTTTTTGTTACTGAGGTTACAAGTAACTCAATAGCTGATATTACTAATTGTTATTGCAATTGTTTGGTGAGAAATCGAACAGTTTGATGCTATAGATACATTATTAAGCCAATCTTGTAGCATTCAATGCCGCCAAAACACAGGCGTGTCTTTTCACCGCCAATAGGAGCCCGTTCACCTTGGCTCCTACTTTTCAGAATGTATCCTTGAAGTGCACCGACCGCCTTCGGCTTTTGGGAGTTGAGATTTCCTCGAACCTAAACTTTGGGCGGTTCATTGAGTCCAAGGCAAAGGTGGCTGCCAGAAAACTTGGCGTCATCGCGAAGGTCCGGCGGTACTTCACACCGGGGCAGCTTCTAATGTTGTACAAAGCACAGGTCCGTTCGTGTGTGGAGTACTGCAGCCACATTTGGGCTGGTGCTGCGAAATGTCACCTGGCTACTTTGGATTCAGTGGAGAGGCATGCAAAGAGGCTAATTGGTGACCTTGAGACGGTCTCCAAAGCCTAGAGCACAGGCGTAGAGTAGCCAGCCTTTCGGTGTTCTATGGGATGCATTTTGGGGAGTGTGCGAGGGAATTGCATGATTTAATTCCCCCATCTCCGTTCCACCATCGGACGACCCGTCGTACGGCGAGTTTCCACCCTTACGTTGTTACCACTACTACGACCCGGACGAAGCGTTTCGCCTCCTCCTTTATATCGCGTACATCAAGCGACTGGAACAACTTGCCGGGGGCGGTGTTTCCGTCGGACTACAATTTGAGTGTCTTCAAGGCTAGAGTGAATAGGCTCTTAATAAACTAGCGCGCTTTAGCAGCAACGATCGCATCGCTGCTTACCATCAGGCGGGATTGCGGTCAAGCGCTGGTTTATATTTTATATAAAAAAAAAACATTTTGTGGTATCTTAGTTAGGCTTGATTTAGGAGTGTTGATTTTTGAATTCACTGATTCTTTTGGAACTATTTCCTGTTGTTTTATGCGTATTCAAACCATATTGTTGAAAAATGTTGTTATTTGGTGGAAGGTTTGTTACAAAAGTAACCTTAAAGATGAACAGAAAATTAAAGTAAACCAAGAAACCCGAAACAAATGGATAATTTTTATTTTATATGAAAATACGATATCACCCTCTTTTATAAACAATTTATGTTATCATACAAGAAAAATATATGACGCGCAATAGCGATCTGTACAACCCCAAGTGCCAAGATAGTATAGACATTCCCTTTTCATGATTATAGGTCAACGGGAAGTAACATGAAGGTTTTTTTACTTACATGGGTACTACAAATTACACCGCACGCTGACATAAAAGACGAACCTATGTAGGTAAGTACCCATGTAAGTAGAGACGCCGGGCACGACGTCACACTTCAGAGCTCTGAAGTGTGACGTCGTGTCCGACGCCTCTACTTACATGGGTACTACAAATTACACCACACGCTAACATAAAAGACGAACCTATGTAGGTAAATACCTACGTAAGTAGAGGCGGTGGGCACGACGTCACACTTCAGAGCTCTGAAGTGTGACGTCGTGCCCGGCGCCTCTACTTACATGGGTACTACAATTAATTTTCACCGCCAAAAGGAGCCCGTTCACCTTGGCTCCTACTTTTCGGAATGTGTCCTTGGAGTGTTCCGACCGCCTTCAGCTTTTGGGGGTTGAGATTTCCTCGGACCTTAACTTTGGGCGGTTCATTGAGTCCAAGGCTAAGGTGGCTGCCAAGAAACTTGGCGTTATCGCAAAGGTCCGGCAGTACTTCACACCTGGGCAGCTTCTAATATTTTTGCAATAACTTTTCTCCTGATTGATATTAATTAAAATTTTCTTTAAGGATTCATCAAATAAAGTGTTTTCGTTTGTCACAGTAACGATAAACCAAGTCACCTTTGCATTAATAAAGAAATTTGCCATTTTCCTAATAAAGGGATATTTGACATTTGAACCACTAACACAAAAGTTCGAAAAAAAGACTGAAATAACAGTTTTCTCTAAAATTTTATTGGGTAACTTAAACAATTAATAATCCGTGTTTCTACCGCGAACACTAACAACACAAGAACATCGGTTTGGCATACTCAAAATGAGTTCATCCAAATCACGCTGTGGAATGGCCGCCCATGTTCGTTGCAACAACAAAAAAAGGTCTTCTTGCGACTGGATACCCTCCATATTCGGCAGAGCTCTTCTCTGTAGCATATCCCATGCATGCTCAATCGGGTTCAAGTCTGGCGACTGAGCAGGCCAGGGCAGGACATTGATGTTAGCTGCGGCGAGAGTCTGTCTTACAACTCTTGCGGTGTGCGGTCGTGCATTATCATGCATTAACTGAAATAAGGGACCGATTTGCACTTGTAGAGGAACGATGACGTCTGATACAATCGTTTCAGCATAAATTTGAGCGTTGAGGTTGCCTCTGATCCAAATCAACTCAGTTCTTCCGCCGATCCAAATACCCGCCCATACCATGATGGTTCCACCACTATAAGGATGGACTTCCTGGCAGGATTTTAATCGCTGTTGGCGTCCAGGGGTTCTCCAGTGTCGTATACGTCTTGTATCCGGTCTCATACCAAAACGAGACTCATCAGAAAAGCACACGAAACGCCATTGTTCTTCTGCCCAATTTCTGTGTTCAAGAGCCCATTGATATCGAATCCTACGATTGTGCATTGCTATAGGTGGTACCCGTAGCGGTCTTCGGGAATGAAGGTTCACTTCATGCAAGCGGTTTCTGACTGTTTGGTCGCTAATTAAGTTCCCTGAAGAGTGATGAAGCCTCACGGCTAACATCATGGCGGTTATTGTTGGAGCTCTTCGAGTTAAGATTTGAATGTATCGGTCTTGTCTCCGTGTGGTGCAGCGATACCGTCCTCCATGGCGCTCAGCCACGGTACCAGTGCTTCGGTAACGTGTCCAAAGTCGACTGATAACACTCTGACTTGTATTCAGAGCTAAAGCCACAGTACGTTGCCGGGAACCAGCTTCTATCATTCCCACGGCTCTGAGCATTTCTTCCCTGCTTAAATGACGTCGCCGCTCCATAATAACGTTGGTTTTAATCAGTAGTAGGGAAACAGTAGCACTAATAATGTCTTCAATGCGTTGTATGTTTTTATAGGAAAATATTGACAGCTGATTTTCATCTTTTACTCGAATTTGATTCACAGTTCCTGATTCAAATTATGAAATGCACCAAAAAGGATCCATATAAATTTATAAAATCATAAATTTATTACAAAGCCACATCTCAATCTCAAGAAATCCGCATAAAAATGCTTGATCCCTAGACACTTTTGATGTGTGTACAAAGCACAGGTCCGTTCGTGTGTGGAGTACTGCAGCCACATTTGGGCTGGTGCTGCCAAGTGTCACCTGGCCACTTTGGATGCAAAGAGGCTGATTGGTGACCCTGATCTAACTCGAGTCGGTCTCCAAAGCCTAGAGCACAGGCGTAGAGTAGCCAGCCTTTCGGTGTTCTATAGGATGCATTTCGGGGAGTGTGCGATGGAATTGCATGATTTAATTCCCCCATCTCCGTTCCACCAGCGGACGACCCGTCGTACGGCTGGTTTCCACCCTTACGTTGTTAACACCACTACGATCCGGACGAAGCGTTTCGCCTCCTCCTTTATACCGCGTACATCGAGGGACTGGAATAGTTTGCCAGCGGCGGTGTTTCCGTCGGACTACAATTTGAGTGTCTTCAAGGCTAGAGTGAATAGGCTCTTAATAAACTAGTGCGCTTTACCATCAACGATTGCGTCACTGCTTACCATCAGGCAGGATTGCGGTCAAGCGCTAGTTTATAATAAAAAAAAAAAAAATTACACCGCACGCTAACGTCAACGCGCCCAAAGCGCGCCGCACAGTGGCACAGTGCGGTCCACCGTGCAGAATATCATCATCAACCTTTTTTTTTATCGTCCCACTAGTGGGCACAGGTCTCATACAGAGAAGGATTGAGCGTAATCATAATATCGCCGGCACCTAACTACTAGTGTACACAGACCTGCGCGGGGAGCGCGATGTCCCGGGGAGGGAGGGGGGTGGCCACTGCGGTTCACGCAAGTAATTGGATCCCACCGGAGGATTATGCTATATCGCTGAACTAAACTACCTAACGAGCTTCTACTTCGTCAACTCACAACCCGCTTCCGATGAGTTGGGTAAACGTAATGCGAACCACTTTGATGAGCTCCGCGTCGCTCTAGGTCGGAGATCGTTAAAACATACGTCACTCCAGATAGATATTAAACTTTTAAATAAGGTGTCAGAACAACATAGGTACTTTGATTACAACTCGGGAGGGTGCATCTTGGAGCAGATACATTATTAGCAGTAAACAGCTCGCATGAGCGCGCCCTACGCGGCGTCTCGGGACGCATGCGATCGCTCGACAACTTCGGAACTAAGAAACGTATCTAATGACCGTAATCAGTTCAGCGGAGTGCGGGGTATTGCGATGTCGGATGATATAACACATATATTACCTACCTACATAATTATTATTTTTAAACTAAATAAAAGGGAGACACATTGCGGTCAACTCATTTCTGGAAAATTTAGTTGTGACACAAGATAACACTTGAGAAATCTATATATATTGTGTGTCAAGTGAGGACTGTTGAATGAAATGTTCAAACGACTATACCTGTTGCATGGACGTCCCATCACACAACGGTACGAGTCGCGAGTCGCGACTAAACAAGGCTTGCTTGCATGTGCCGTCACCACAAGTACAAATGATCAGGCTAATTAACTCCAAATTGTTCTCCAATGCCCTCGAGGATATGTTTAAGACGCTGGATTGGCAGGGTCGGGGCATAAACATCAATGGCGAGTACATCTCACACTTGCGATTTGCGGACGATATCGTCATCATGGCCGAAACGCAGCAAGAGCTGGAACAAATGCTGGCCAGCTTATCTGAGTTCTCCCAAATCATCCGTCTCCGGATGAACTTATATAAGACCAAAATTATGTTCAATGAACGGGTCACTCCGGAACCGGTTGCCCCAATGTTTGAAGACTAAAATCTTCAATCAGTGCGTCCTACCCGTCATGACTTACGGAGCCGAGACGTGGACACTAACGATCAGACTAGTCCATAAATTTAAAGCCGCTCAGCGAGCTATGGAGCGGGCTATGTTGGGCATCTCTCGTGATCCAACAGAGGACCATAGTCACCGACATAGCTAAGAGGATTAGCAAGCTGAAGTGGCAATGGGCTGGTCACATATGCCGCAAGACCGACAACCTATGGGGTAAACGAGTCCTCGAGGGGAGACCGCGTCTCGGCAAACGTAGCGTAGGACGCCCTTGGGCGAGATGGAGTGACGATATCAAAAAGGTGGCTGGTAGTGGCTGGCGGAGAACTGCTCAGGATCGAGCTTGTTGGCGTGCCATGAAGGAGGCCTATGTCCAGCAGTAGACGAATAGAGGCTGATGATGATGATGATGAATTAGCTTGCTGGACAGTCGCAGACAGAATGACGCAGCACGTCCACAGCGGCGGCTAACAACTTTATATAACAAGGTTCCAATGTGAAGCACTCTCAGAGTATAAGGTATTTTTGCTTTCTTCCTGGCTACCTAATGCCGCTTAACCCCCATGTGCTCATGAAGCACACGAGATACATTCGTAGTAACAAGAACACTCACTCACAAAGTTAAGAAAGAAATGGCCCGCTGAGAAGTGCGAGGTGCCTGCGCCGGACAATAGCCTGACGCCGGCAATTAAAAGACCCGCTGAGAAGCGTGAGTACACCTGCGGTTGACACCGGCAGTACAAATGACCTGCTGAGAAGTGCGAGTACCTGCGGACAATAGCCTGACGCCGGCAGTACAAATGACCCGCTGAGAAGTGCGAGTGCCTGCGGACAATAGCCTGACGCCGGCAGTACAAAAGACCCGCTGAGAAGTGCGAGTACCTGCGGACAATAGCCTGACGCCGGCAGTACAAATGACCCGCTAAGAAGTGCGAGTATCTGCAGACAATAGCCTGACGCCGACAGTACAAATGACCCGCTGAGAAGTGCGAGTATCTGCGGACAATAGCCTGACGCCGGCAGTACAAATGACCCGCTGAGAAGTGCGAGTATCTGCGGACAATAAGCCTGACGCCGGCGTTACAAATGACCCGCTGAAGTGCAGTACCTGCGGACAATAGCCTGACGCCGGCAGTACAAATGACCCGCTGAGAAGTGCGAGTATCTGCGGACAATAGCCTGACGCCGGCAGTACAAATGACCCGCTGAGAAGTACGAGTATCTGCGGACAATAGCCTGACGCCGGCAGTACAAATGACCCGCTGAGAAGTGCGAGTACCTGCGGACAATAGCCTGACGCCGGCAGTACAAATGACCCGCTGAGAAGTGCGAGTATCTGCGGACAGTAGCCTGACGCCGGCAGTACAAATGACCCGCTGAGAAGTGCGAGTATCTGCGGACAATAGCCTGACGCCGGCAGTACAAATGACCCGCTGAGAAGTGCGAGTGCCTGCGGACAATAGCCTGACGCCGGCAGTACAAAAGACCCGCTGAGAAGTGCGAGTACCTGCGGACAATAGCCTGACGCCGGCAGTACAAATGACCTGCTGAGAAGTGCGAGTACCTGCGGACAATAGCCTGACGCCGGCAGTACAAATGACCCGCTGAGAAGTGCGAGTATCTGCAGACAATAGTCTGACGCCGGCAGTACTACCAAGTAATGAGGGCAGAGGTGCCTCCGTACACACGGGAAATATTTTGTTGAAGCATCGATGAACGCGGCCCGCGACTTAGTTACTGTAATGCATTTAATTCGTTATTATTTTTTAGTCAATTTAAACAGCATGTGCAAAGCATTAATGTAACGTCGGGGCTGCAGCTGTTGAAACATGACGCACGTATGAGCAAAAGGCCCACGACGGTCACGGTAGTAGAGTAGTGGTCGAGGGGCTACCTGCGATTGTTTCACCTTTTATTTCCTTAACTACATCTTCTAGCTAACCTAGAAACCTCCTTTGTCCACAGCGTCTTGAGATCCCTGAACAATCATAAGAAATAGCTCTGGTTGCGGCGCAGTCACTCGGAGTAATGTTTTGACACGGCTGTGAGTGAAGTGCTTGTGTACGCACGGGGCCGGGGCACATCGCCACACAATACTCCTCGATGATTGTCAGTAACACAACTGCGTTAGACCTCACAGCTCTTTGTGAACTGTGAGTGAAGTGCTTGTGTACGCACGGGGGCCGGGGCACATCGGCACACAATACTCCTCGATGGTTGTCAGTAACACAACTGCGTTAGACCTCACAGCTCTTTGTGAACTGTGAGTGAAGTGCTTGTGTACGCACGGGGGCCGGGGCACATCGCCACACAATACTCCTCGATGGTTGTCAGTAACACAACTGCGTTAGACCTCACAGCTCTTTGTGAACTGTAAGTGAAGTGCTTGTGTACGCACGGGGGCCGGGGCACATCGCCACACAATACTCCTCGGTGGTTGTCAGTAACACAACTGCGTGAGACCTCACAGCTCTTTGTGAACTGTGAGTGAAGTGCTTGTGTACGCACGGGGCCGGGGCACATCGGCACACAATTCTCCTCGATGGTTGTCAGTAACACAACTGCGTGAGACCTCACAGCTCTTTGTGAACTGTGAGTGAAGTGCTTGTGTACGCACGGGGGCCGGGGCACATCGCCACATAATACTCCTCGATGGTTGTCAGTAACACAACTGCGTGAGACCTCACAGCTCTTTGTGAACTGTGAGTGAAGTGCTTGTGTACGCACGGGGGCCGGGGCACATCGCCACATAATACTCCTCGATGGTTCTCAGTAACACAACTGCATGAGACCTCACAGCTCTTTATGAACTGTGAGTGAAGTGCTTGTGTACGCACGGGGGCCGGGGCACATCGCCACACAATACTCCTCGATGGTTGTCAGTAACACAACTGCGTGAGACCTCACAGCTCTTTGTGAACTGCCCACAGGACGCAAGCAGGATTTCTCTGTTAAAATGCCGGTGGGGTATGTGAGAAGAGACATCATCGTGATGACAATTCCTCATCATAATTTATATCTGCTAGATAAATCGTCGTAGAATATAAATAATATATTTAAAGCAGATAATTTTGGAGAATTCCATTATACAACGTTAATTTTACTTTATACGAAACCTGAATACCTACGATATATACATAGTTTGTTCAGAATAAGCAACTGAATGGATTCCAATCATTTTTAAAACATGTTATATTTTTTCCAAATACATTTAGAAATTGTTGCAGTGTCGTTACCGAGCGTACAACACAGCTGACGGTAGCTCATAGTGCTAGGAGCCCCTAAGCTCCGCGCCGCTTCAGACGCGGGCGGACGAGCGGTGCGTTGACCATATTTTTGTTGGGACAACGAAGTAAGATAATAAGCTCAAACCTTTGTGGTTTTCATGATATCTTTTTGAAATTTTGTACAAAGATTCTTATTTAAAAATATTGGACACATGTTCGGGTTTCAAAATACCGTTGTATACTGGCGGACTTTCATGATCTCCGGCAATTCATTAATGGATATTTAGCTAGTTATACACGAATAAAAATAAAATAATGATAATAAAATATTCATAAGAAAAAAATATGAATAAGTAATTTATTCGTGTAATCTTTATTCGTACTGCCAGCCTGTTTCTCAAAAATTTTAATTTAGCCAAACTGCGGAACTGAGAGCAGACTGGCGGCACATTGCTGCTGTTGTGTTCTGCATTTTTAAGTATGTATGTGATAGAGTTTTGCCGAGCATGATCATGTTGTGATTGAATACTTATTGGAAGGGGGCATCAGCTACATGCATTTAGATTGCAGTATTTAAATGGAGGCGATTCTTCCAGACCCGCTACACCTCGCCGCTCGACTCGCGAATGCCCAACTCCGTACACAATACGAAACGACGACGCGACGGAGATCTGAGGGCACGGGAGTGCCCTACTATTTAACCTCATTAATTGTGAATTTATGAAAGTTTTCACAAAAAAAACATTGCCTGTTAGCGACCGTATTATATTTAGTGACTGGGCAACCCCAGGTATTTATAAAAGCAAGGAAAAAATGTATGAATTATATCAGGAAAAAACATTTAACCATGATGAAGCTTTTCAAGATTTTGTTAAAAATTATTCAAAAACTTTTAAAAGAGCCTGTTCCTCAGCAAAAGCCATACACATTAAAAATAAAATAAAATCTTCTGGCAATAAAATCAAAACAACTTGGGGAATTATAAATTCTGAAACTGGAAGAACCAAAGTACAGAACCGCGATTTCCATCTTAAAATTAACGATGAAGATATAAAGGCGGACTTGGAGGTAGCAACTGAGTTTGAGAATTTTTTTACTAGTATTCCAATAATGACAACAAAAACTTTGTCTTCTTCCTCCACTTCTGCATATGCCATACTAAAAGAATGTGTTCCAGAATGTGACAATCACTTTGAATTTACATTTGTGACTGCTAAAGACATTATAGAATCTTTTAAGGATCTTGATGTAAAAAAAACTGCCGATCATTGGGGTTTGTCAGTATACACTGTAGCTTCAATAATAGATGTTATTGCACCTTTCTTAGCAATTGTTTTTAATTCTTGTGTCACATCTGGTGTATTTCCTGATTTGATGAAACTAAGCAAAGCACTGTTCAAATCTGGTAGTACAACTGATCCCACGAATTTTCGGCCAATATCGATATTACCAACTTTGAGCAAAATTTTTGAAAAATTAATTTTGAAACAGTTGTTGAGGCACTTTAACTTACACAATTTATTGCACGTGAAACAATTTGGTTTTACAAAGGGTCGTTCAACTACGGATGCGGGCGTGGCATTGCTAAAGAACATATTTGGGGCCTGGGAGGAATCGCAAGATGCTCTTAGTATTTTTTGTGATTTGTCCAAGGCCTTTGATTGCGTACATCATGATACTCTTATCAGGAAATTGTACCATTATGGTTTGAGGGACAGAGCTCTCGACCTTCTGACTTCTTATCTGAATAATCGAATTCAGAGGGTTGATGTTAATGGCAAGAGATCTGCAGGATCTTTGGTCACCATGGGCGTTCCGCAGGGCTCAATTCTAGGTCCATTCTTGTTTTTAATTTATATTAATGACTTACCTCATCACGTGAGGGATAATCACAACATAGTATTGTTCGCGGATGACACTTCTCTTATTTTTAAAGTCAATTCAAATTTTGACGAAGTTAACAATGCACTCTCTAAAGTTGTCCATTGGTTTAATGTAAATAACCTTCTTTTAAATGAAAAAAAAACTAAAGTCATTAAATTTTCTACGCCAAATGTCAGGCAGCTAAGTACCAATGTTCAACTGAATGGAGTAGAGTTGATCCCTGTCGAGTCGACAGTTTTTCTTGGATTAACTATTGACGCCAAGTTACAATGGGGTCCTCACATTGAGAAGCTGTCAGGTAGACTCAGTTCTGCCGCCTTTGCTGTTAAGAAAATTAGACAGATAACTGATGTGGATACAGCCAGAATTGTTTATTTTAGTTATTTTCATAGTCTTATGACTTATGGGATTCTTCTCTGGGGAACTTCTGCGGACATCAATACCATCTTTGTTTTACAGAAGAGGGCTGTTCGAGCCATTTATAACCTTGGTCCTGGAGAATCTCTTAGAGAAAAGTTCAAAGAGGTGAACATTCTGACTGTAGCTTCACAATATATATTTGAAAATCTTATGTATGTTCATAAAAATATCTCGAATTTTAAGAAGATAAGCGATATTCATAATATAAATACCAGGAACAAACACAATCTTGCTTTACATCACACTCGTCTCCACAGAGTAGGCAACTCGTTCATGGGTCAATGTATACACTTTTACAACAAACTTCCCATGGACGTTCGAAACTTACCCATTAAACGATTTAAGAACCATATAAAGGCCAAACTTTGCAAAAAGGGGTATTATAAAATCACAGATTATTTAGAAGACAAAAAAGCTTGGGATTGAGCTGCTCGCTCTGTTAAGCATTGTTAATTTTTATTAAGCAATATGCATAATTATAAGGTAAATTATTGTAAACATTTTCATTTTTAATGTCTGGACTTGAAAAAAGACGATGATCCCTGAGTTTGTTTCGGCCATTTCTTCTCAGAGGTAGTCAGTTAGTAAATGCCGGCTTCATCTAGTTAAAAAAATAAAATAAAAAATAAACATGACGTGTAAAAGTGATCAGTGATCCTACTTGCTTAATAAACGATTTCATTTCATTTCATTTCCCTCGCCAAGTCGAGCGCGAAGCAAACACTGCCGTACCATCTTTACCCGAACCATTTCGCTGCATTTTCAGGTTCCTAATTAAGAACCTCTGGATAGTACCAGAATGCTGAAATTTTGGTCATCCAGTAAGCTGTATTAACACACTTCAAATCTAAAATTTCAAGTCTGTAGCTCATCCAGTTCTGAAGTTAAGCGAAAGTAAATTTCCGTGTTTTCTACACTCACTCACTCATGATCATCAAAATAGAAGTAGTACTTCCCATAAACTCAGAGAGCTGAAATTTGGTACACAGCCAGGGTTTAATGGTCACATAAAGGGAAAAATATAAAAACTAGAATAATCGAAGATCTGAAGTACCTGATGACCTTGATTAGAAAGCAGAAGAGCCCAACCAAACTAGTAGAGATTGACGTACCACCGTCAATAAAATATTCAACTTGGTGGGCCGCTTCATCAACTGACTTCAAAAAAAGGAGCGGGTTCTCAATTCGTCGTAATCTTTTTTTTTATGTAGGTGTGTTCACCGATTACCCTAAGACGCCTGGATCGATTTTCAAATTTCTTTTTGTTTGAAAGGGTATACTTTCCAGGTGGTCCAATAGTTACCAGGTCAGGATCTGATGATTGAAGACCAGAGAAATCAAGGGTAACTTTCAAAAATCGTAGGGGTGACTAGTGCATTTCTAAGTATTTCCAATAAGTATTAGAAAACACTACAATTTAATAAAGGTACGGAGTAGATCTGATGATGAAGCTGGGAGACAGTCGCGAGAACTCCTCAACGATTCACAGCAGCTACCTTGTGTTTATGTTTGATTAATTTGTATTGATGAGAACTTTACACCTCGATGGGATGTGACTGTCATAAAGGCTCTGATGATGAAGACAAAGGTCAGTCCCGCGTACTCCTCAACGGTTTACAGTAGTTACTTTGTGTTTGGACTTATATCATTTATATTCATGAGGACTTTGCACCCATATGGGTTATAATGAAGGTCTGAAGTAGATTTGATGATGGAGTCGAGAGACAAACGAAGGAAGTCCTCAGCGATTCACAGCAGCTACCCACAAGGTAGCTGTGTTTATTTGTGCCTGATTAATTTGTATTGATAAGAGCTTTATACCTAGATAAATTGGGATTGTCATTAGAGATCTTATGACGAAGACGAAGGGCAGTTAGGGGATTCCCAACGTTTTACAGTAGCTACTTTGTGTTTGGAATTAATTCATTTATATTGATGAGAACTTTGGACCTATATGGGCTAAAATTATGGTCTGCAGTAACCTTTGAATTAGATCAGAAGGAAGAAATGTTCGTCGTTCAGTAATCTATAATCAAATCTACTATTGCTACATAAAAAAAAATGATTGTCATTGCAAAAATCCAGCGTAGTGGGACACATAATATATCTTCTAATTTAATCTAGCTTAGAGCGCCCCACTGCTGGAAATGCCTCCCCTTCTGCTTTGATAAAAACTGTGGATAAGACTAGACTGGCTTTTATACTTTTTAGTTTACACGAAGAAATAGTCGAACGATTACTAACTACTACTAACTTTTCAACTCGAACATAAACATTACACAAATGAAATGAACAAATTACCCTAAAATAAATTTCACTCAAAATTTGGTCAAAATATAATCCACTAGCTTTAGGTAGGTTATATCGCTTTTTAGATTTTCCTTGGGAATATCGATTCTTCCGGGATAAAAACTGCCCTATTATTTTAATCCGGACTTCTATCTTTGTGTCTACAAAATTTAAAAGAAATCGGTTCAGTAGTTACAGCGTGAAAGCGGAACAGACACACTTTTCTTTTTTTTTTCATAAATATAAAGAAATTGGATGCATTTTTGACATATACGCTTCTACAAAAAGAAGTGAAATCCAACCAAAAACATTCTGTAAAAAATGCCAAGCCTCGCTGGAGCTGCTGGTTTATCTCTAAAAAGTAATGAAATCTAGACAAAGCCGTGCCAACTTAAAGGTTCCTTATTGCGATTTCTTCAATATTATTATAGTTAATAGTGTGTGACTTGGCCGTTGAAGGGTATACAAGGCTACAAATTCAGGTGCTCCATGACACCATTGCACCAATCTGTCGCCAGAACCGCTACCCATTGACCATGGAAAATTGCCACTTGGAAAATATTGATTCAGTAACCAGGGTTTAAAAAAGTTGCGCATTTCAAAAATACTTATTTAAAGACGAGCCGGAAACGAACAGCAAAAAAGTCATTTCCAGTACAGATGGACTAATCATTCATAGAAATCCGTCTGTACGTCTATTTTATATTAGATAGGTGGTCGATTTGACGCTCCAAAAAGAACAGAAGTCATCATTGTCAATGATTAATATATGTGTTGCACAATGTCTTAAGTCCAATTACAAATACCAGTATGGGCTATTATTCTCACATAACAAACATAGGTAGTTATAACAGATATAACATTACGTGTTAACAAAATCGCACTAGCTAACGTATAATGTTCAGCGGCCAAGTCACACAATATTAACTATAATAATATTGAAGAAATCGTAATAAGGAACCTTTAACTTGGCACGGCTTTGTCTAGATTTCATTACTTTTTAGAGATAAACCAGCAGCTCCAGCGAGGCTTGGCATTTTTTACAGAATGTTTTTGGTTGGATATATTTTCAATTGTTCGTCTTTGATGCTCCAGAGATTAAAGATATATTGTAAAATGGTTTATCTTTGCTTCAAATTACTTATTTCAACTTTTTTATTTAACTGTAGCTAGCACTCTAGCCTTGAACACACTTTATTGTAATCAGACGTGAACATCGCCGCAGGCAAATCTTACTAATATAAGCTGAAGGGTATGTTTGTTTGTTTAAACGCGCTAATCTCAGGAACTACGTCCGATTTGAAAAATTTTTTTTGCGTTAGATAGCTCATTAATCCAGGAAGGCTTTAGGCTATATAACATCACGCTTCAACCAATAGGAGCAGAGCATATATAAAAAACATATCGAAACCTACGCGGGTGATCCCGCGTGGCACAGCTAGTGTACAGTATTCGGTGGAATAAATATTGTTATTAGTCTGCATTTTTATGCAAAACTCCTATAACATGGTAAATAATATTTCTGTTTCTATAAACCTGAATCCTACATGAATGATCACTGACCGGGTACACACACTAGCATTACGAATTCCGAATACTTCCAGATGACCGTTAACGGACACTAATCAGTATACATACCTACAGTTAGGGTTGCCATTTTTTTTTTTACAAGGAATAAATTATATTCAGGTCTCTGAAGAATATTAAACAGTATTTTAGAAAAATGAACAGTATTTTATTTATTTAATTTTTTACATACATATTTTTTGGAACTCCTCGCACAAATTACTAAATTTAAATCGTTTTTTAATATTTCGTATAAGTATATCACATAATGTGTTTGCATGCTGAAAACAGTACTTTTTATACTTTATTTTTGTTCAACAGTAAAAAGTATAATTTAGTGAAAAAACAGTATAATACTGTTCAAAACAGTCTAGTTGGCAAACCTATACATAAGTGTTCATACGTATGTATACTAATCAGTATACATGAGGAAAACTAATCAGTATAGCATATAGGAGAGCAAACGAGCTATTGACAGTCATGCGGATTACCAATGAAATGATAAAACTAATCAGTATAGCATATAGGAGAGCAAACGAGCTATTGACAATCATGCGGATTACCAATCAAATGATAAAACTAATCAGTATAGCATATAGGAGAGCAAACGAGCTATTGACAATCATGCGGATTACCAATGAAATGATAAAACTAATCAGTATAGCATTTAGGAGAGCAAACGAGCTATTGACAATCATGCGGATTACCAATGAAATGATAAAACTAATCAGTATAGCATATAGGAGAGCAAACGAGCTATTGACAATCATGCGGATTACCAATGAAATGATAAAACTAATCAGTATAGCATATAGGAGAGCAAACGAGCTATTGACAATCATGCGGATTACCAATGAAATGATAAAACTAATCAGTATAGCATTTAGGAGAGCAAACGAGCTATTGACAATCATGCGGATTACCAATGAAATGATAAAACTAATCAGTATAGCATATAGGAGAGCAAACGAGCTATTGACAATCATGCGGATTACCAATGAAATGATAAAACTAATCAGTATAGCATATAGGAGAGCAAACGAGCTATTGACAAACATGTCACTGTACACTACAACACCATTTAAATGACCAAGTAATTAATTATTGTATGCCTGAAGCATCTTACAGTAAAATTATAGAAAAAGTTATAAGTGGTAATTACAGTCCATCCACAACCATTGTTATTTTGATTGGGAGAAGGGGAAATGCAAACAGTGTAAAAATTAAGAAATATTTTGAAAGTCTAGCCTCCTTAAATGTAAATAAAATAGTTTTGTTTGCCTTTCCTTATGGCAATGGCCTGTTACAGACCGAGAACAAAATTAGATATAGATGTAATATGACATTACAAACTTTGACATTATATAATGAAAAATTTGAATTTATTGACTCTAATGTACTTATTAGTCAAAATTATTTTATGACCAAAGATAACTATTATCTTTGTAATTTTTTTAAAGGACAGGTAGCAGAATCGCTATCATACTATATATATAAGTCAGCCAAGTGTTTGGCTAACTATACTGCTTCTATTGAGCAGTTAAGTAATACACTTAGTGGTAATGAGCAGAACTTGGAATATGTTCCAAGCTATTTAAATTACAACTTGAGACAATAGAGTCAACCTCTAGCACTATTTTAAATACCAAGTTAGACTTGTACCCATTATCAAGGGACATTGAGACAACAGAGTTAAACTCTAGCATAAACGTAAACCAAGATGTAATGATATCACACCCATCAAATAATTTTCAAAATAAAATGAGTTACCTTAAAATTGTTTATCAAAATATACAGGGTGTGATAAATAAACAATTAGAATTGGAGTTGTTCATGAACTGTAATTACATTGATATTGTTTGTCTTACTGAACATTGGTTCCATCAGTTCATGTTCAGCTTTAATAACCATCAGATTGCTAGCTCGTTCAGCAGAGTGAATATGATAAGGGGTGGCTCCCTAATAATTGTTCGTAATAATTTCAAATTTAAAGAAAGGACTGATATTGTAAGCCTCTCTGTAGAGCGGGTTATTGAAATTGCTTGCATCGAGCTTGAGCGGTTCATTGTAATAAGTGTCTACAGGCCCCCATGTGCTTCCTATGATATTTTTGAGAAATATATGGAGGAAGTTTTATTAAAGACTTGTCACAGTAACAAAACAGTTGTTGTTTATGGAGACTTCAACATTAATGTTCTAGAGAAATCAGCTACAGTTAATAAATTTATGTCATTATTCAAGTCTTATAACTTGTACGCAAGATTCTTTGAGCCGACTAGAATAACTGCCACGAGTGCCACCTGTTTAGACAACACCTTTACTAACTTAAGACCTTTTGACCATTTAATTATAAACGAGTTAGACTCTGATCACTGTGGCCAGTTAGTTACTTTTACTCAGAAAAGTGAAGTCAGAGCTCAAAGAAAACTTGTGAGTTTTGTTCCTATAAATGAAAATCGTTTAGGACAATTTAAAAATAATTTAATTGTAAAGCTACCGGACTTGCCTTATCACACCAATCCGGATCATGCGTATAGTGTACTATTTAACCTCATTAATTGTGAATTTATGAAAGTTTTCACAAAAAAAAACATTGCCTGTTAGCGACCGTATTATATTTAGTGACTGGGCAACCCCAGGTATTTATAAAAGCAGGGAAAAAATGTATCAATTGTATCAGGAAAAAACATTTAACCATGATGAAGCTTTTCAAGAATTTGTTAAAAATTATTCAAAAACTTTTAAAAGAGCCTGTTCCTCAGCAAAAGCCATACACATTAAAAATAAAATAAAATCTTCTGGCAATAAAATCAAAACAACTTGGGGAATTATAAATTCTGAAACTGGAAGAACCAAAGTACAAAATCGCGATTTCCATCTTAAAATTAATGATGAAGATATAAAGGCGGACTTGGAGGTAGCAACTGAGTTTGAGAATTTTTTTACTAATATTCCAATAATGACAACAAAACTTTGTCTTCTTCCTCCACTTCTGCTTATGCCATACTAAAAGAATGTGTTCCAGAATGTGACAATCACTTTGAATTTACATTTGTGACTGCTAAAGACACTATAGAATCTTTTAAGGATCTTGATGTAAAAAAAACTGCCGATCATTGGGGTTTGTCAGTATACACTGTAGCTTCAATAATAGATGTTATCGCACCTTTCTTAGCAATTGTTTATAATTCTTGTGTCACATCTGGTGTATTTCCTGATTTGATGAAACTAAGCAAAGTAATTCCACTGTTCAAATCTAGTAGTACAACTGATCCCACGAATTTTCGGCCAATATCGATATTACCAACTTTGAGCAAAATTTTTGAAAAATTAATTTTGAAACAGTTGTTGAGGCACTTTAACTTACACAATTTATTGCACGTGAAACAATTTGGTTTTACAAAGGGTCGTTCAACTACAGATGCGGGCGTGGCGTTGCTAAAGAACATATTTGGGGCCTGGGAGGAATCGCAAGATGCTCTTGGTATTTTTGTGATTTGTCCAAGGCCTTTGATTGCGTACATCATGATACTCTTATCAGGAAATTGTACCATTATGGTTTGAGGGACAGAGCTCTCGACCTTCTGACTTCTTATCTGAATAATCGAATTCAGAGGGTTGATGTTAATGGCAAGAGATCTGCAGGGTCTGTGGTCACCATCGGCGTTCCGCAGGGCTCAATTCTAGGTCCATTCTTGTTTTTAATTTATATTAATGACTTACCTCATCACGTGAGGGATAATAACAACATAGTATTGTTCGCGGATGACACTTCTCTTATTTTTAAAGTCAAGCGTCAGCTAACAAATTTTGACGAAGTTAACAGTGCACTCTCTAAAGTTGTCCATTGGTTTAATGTAAATAACCTCCTTTTAAATGAAAAAAAAAAACTAAAGTCATTAAATTTTCTACGCCAAATGTCAGGCAGCTAAGTACCAATGTTCAACTGAATGGAGTAGAGTTGATCCCTGTCGAGTCGACAGTTTTTCTTGGATTAACTATTGACGTCAAGTTACAATGGGGTCCTCACATTGAGAAGCTGTCGGGTAGACTCAGTTCTGCCGCCTTTGCTGTTAAGAAAATTAGACAGATAACTAATATGGATACAACCAGAATTGTTTATTTTTGTTATTTTCATAGTCTTATGACTTATGGGATTCTTCTCTGGGGAACTTGTGCGGACATCAATACCATCTTTGTTTTACAGAAGAGGGCTGTTCGAGCCATTTACAACCTTGGTCCTAGAGATTCTCTTAGAGAAAAGTTCAGAGAGGTGAACATTCTGACTGTAGCTTCACAATATATATTTGTATGTCGTTGTTTGTTGTGTTGTTGTTGTTTGTGTTATATGTTCATAAAAATATCTCGAATTTTAAGAAAATAAGCGATATTCATAATATAAATACCAGGAACAAACACAATCTTGCTGTACATCACACTCGTCTCCACAGAGTAGGCAATTCGTTCATGGGTCAATGTATACACTTTTACAACAAGCTTCCCATGGACATTCGAAACTTACCCATTAAACGATTTAAGAACCATATAAAGGCCAAACTTTGTAAAAAGGGGTATTATAAAATCACAGATTATTTAGAAGACAAAAAAGCTTGGGACTGAGTTGCTCGCTCTGTTAAGCATTGTTATTGAGTAATATGCATAATTATAAGGTAAATTATTGTAAACATTTTCATTTTTAATGTCTGGACTTAAAAAAAGACGATGATCCCTGAGTTTGTTTCGGCTATTTCTTCTCAGAGGTAGTCAGTTTGGAAATGCCGGCTTCATCTAGTTAAAAAAATAAAATAAAAAATAAACATGACGTGTAAAAGTGATCAGTGATCCTACTTGCTTAATAAACGATTTCATTTCATTTCATTGCATGCGGATTACCAATGAAATGATAAAACTAACCAGTATAGCATATAGGAAAGCAAACGAGCAATTGACAAACATGCCGATTAACAATGAAATGATAAAAACGCTGCGAGTCCCTTCTCACTCAATGATTGCTTGCGCCCTGTAATTGCTTTGCACTCAATTTTCACTGGATCTATATAAATATACGTATCATCCGTTAATTTGTCGAGAGGCAGCTCACACCACAGAACAGATAAATTATTATCTGTTTTGTGGTGTGAGCTAAACGCAACACCCACAGGCTCAGAGTTTGACATTTGTCGAGAGGCAGCTCACACCACAGAACAGATAAATTATTATCTGTTCTGTGGTGTGAGCTAAACATAGCTACACCCACAGGCTCAGAGTTTGACATTTAAGCAATTACTAGCTTTCCGCCCGCGGCTTCGCCTACGTGGAATTCCGTTATATCGCGCTTTTTAGATTTCCCTCGGGATAATAATAATAATAATAATAATTTATTTGCAAGAATGTAGGTGTACAATAATAGTATGTTGTTCATAAAAATAAAAGTAGGCCCCTTTACATTCTACCATTAGATGTGGTGTGCAAATATTAAAATTTATCTAATTACAATGTTAAAGTCATCCCATTATATATTACTTATTAATGTCAATTTATAAAATGTCCATGATTTTTATTACAATGTCAAAAATTAAATAAAAACTATAGATATAATTACATCAATAAATACAATAATCCTAATTCAATGTCATCCTTCAATAATATAATTAATGTCACAATTTCTAATAATAATAATAAATACATTACATAAAATAGTCAAACAAAATCTTTTTCCAACAAAAAGTCTGCAACACTATAATAAGCCTTGTCTACTAAAAAATTACGAAGTCTTTTCTTGAACAATGACAAAGTACAATCCTTCCAACTACTAGGTATTTTATTATAAATCAACGGTGCCATGCAGCAGACACCCTTGCGCATCAGAGTTGTTCTAGCACCAGGGATACATAGACTGCTATTGTCACGCCTATTCCTTGGGAATGCATCAGCCATTCGTGTGAAGCGACCTGGGTTTAATTTTACGAACACTGCCATTTCCAAAATATACAAACATGGGAGGGTTAATAATTTATATTGTTTAAAATATGTCACGCAGCTGTCAGTAGTTTTTAATTTAAAAATAGATCGTATGCATCTTTTTTGGGCCTTAAATGCAGTTTCTTTTTCTGTTGAATTGCCCCAAAAGATAACTCCGTATCGCAGATGGCATTCAACAATACCATAGTATGCAGTAAGGCATGCATCCAGATTTACAATCGCAGACAAGGTATATAGAGCATATGCAGATGAACTTAGTTTTTTGCAAAGCAACTCAATGTGTTGTTTCCAGCTAAGTTTTTTATCTATTTCTAGCCCTAGAAATTTAGTACTAACGACCTCGTTAATTTTATTACCGTTATATTGCACATTGAGATTATCTATATCTGTCATACGTTGGTTAAATTGAATTAATTTTGTTTTACTTAAATTTATTTTCAAATTATTTTCTTCTAACCATTTTATAATCAATTTTAACGAATTATTAATGTCACTTTCATATGTATCTACACTTTTCGAAGGTATTGTCAAGGTACTGTCATCTGCATATAAAGTCAAAGGTTGTTCAATCCATTTCGGTAAGTCATTGATATATATTATAAATAATAAAGGACCCAGCACACTACCCTGCGGCACCCCGTAACTCACTCTTCGCACTTCTGATCGAAACATCTCATCATGTTTATTAAATAAATTTATCCTGTTTATTTCGGTTATTTGTCGTCTATTTTGTAAATAAGATTGACATAGTGCTAAAACATTACCCCTTATACAATAAGCTTCTAATTTTTGTACTAGTGTAGGATGTAGGACATAATCAAATGCTTGCGTCATATCACAAAATATGGCGCAGACCGGGTTACGTTTATCAACATTCTTAATAACATTGTATATAAAATCATATATCGCCATATTTATTGTTTTTCTTGGTCTAAATCCTTTTTGTTGGTCACAGAGAATATTATATTTGTCAAAGTATTTTAAAAGCTCTTTGTGAATATACTTTTCAAATATTTTCGAAATAATAGGAATCAGCGAGACTGGCCTGTAATTTTCTACAAGACTTCTATTTTCCTTTTTAAATACTGGTTTAACAATGGCAATTTTCAAAGCCTCTGGGTATACACCAGCACTTATACTGAGATTAAGTATATAACTTAAATGCACACATAATTTCACAGCTACAGATTTAATAATGTTTGTGGAGATGCCATCGTAACCTACGCTGTTGGTGTTTTTCAGTGACATTATTATTTTGAATATATCCTCTGGCACACTTGGTGCCATGAACATCGACTTACATCTTGTATCTATCTTACGTTGTGTGACAGGCTGGGTAGAATCATTAGTTATAGGCTGTATTTTGTCCACAAAGTAATCATTAAAAGTATCACAAATTCGTTTGCCATCTAATATATTACTGTTTTTAACTTTGATGTTTATAATTTGTTGGTTGGGAATGTTGAATTTTCTGCGATTTATTATTTGCCACGTAGTTTTTGCCTTATTTGTGGCTTTTTCTATTCTATGGTTGTTTTGTGCCTTTTGTGTAAGGTTGATAATTTTTTTATATAACTTGGAATACTTAGCCAATTTCATTTTATTTTCTCGGCTAGGGTTTAATCTCGACTGCCACAGAAGGTTTCTTTTCATTCTACTGCACAATTTAACACCCTTTGAAATCCATCTAGGTTTTCTTATCATATTTATTTTGACTCGAATAAACGGGAAACACAAGTCATAAAACAACTTAAAAGTGTCTAAAAATGAATTATAGGCTATATTAGGATCGCTTGTATCATATAACTCTGAGAACGAAATATTTTGTATACAGTGATTAAATTTCGCTATATTTTCTTTATTGTAATCTCTTCTTGTACTAAACCAATACTTAAATTCACACGTCTTTTTAACGGGACATTGAAATAGCTGTGCTGTGTGGTCCGATAGTGCAAACTCTAATATTTCACTCTTACATAATGTACTGAAATTGTGCGCAAAATTGTCTATGCATGTCTGACTGGCCATGCGAGTAGGCTGTCTAAATATTAGTTTTAGATTATAACTTAGTAATAGACACTCAAATGTAGCAGAAAATCTATTTGACTTTAGTAAATCTATGTTAAAGTCTCCTGCTATAACAATATTTTTACAGGATGACTTTGATACAATTTCCAAAAGTCTCTCAAGCTTAATCATAAAATCATTATAATTATTGACATTTGGCACCCTATAAATGCAGACGACAATTATCTTATGGCTTATAAGCTCAATGGCACTACATTCAAAAATACCAGTAGTAGATAATTGAACAAGTTTAGGCAGTTCTTTCCATTTGTGACCATTTTTAACAAGAATACATGTTCCCCCCCTTTTTTTAGATTTTCTACAATAAGATGACGCTAAAGTATAATTGGGTACATACAATTGGCTTTCATAACCTTCCATCATAAAATGTTCAGTGATGCATAATATATCAATACATATGTGTTTATCAGCTAGTTGATCTAGACATACAGATAAATCATTAGATTTTTTTAACAAACTTGCTATATTTTGATGTAAGATATTAATATAATTATTCGAGAAAAAACATCTCCTTAACATTTGGCTCTGATTCGTGAATTGTATTAGTTGTTATAGGGAATAACTCCAAGTCAATTTTGATTCTATTCATTATATTTTTAAATATGAATTGTATTCCTGCTTTATTTAATATACCTGTCTTATGTGAAAACATGTCAAATTCAAATGTCAAGTCATAATTAGTGTCAAAATAGTATGCGCAGTCATGATATTGGAGGTTCGTATAGAGTAGGTCATTAAACATCTCCACTTTATAGTTGTATATTGGCGCTCCTCGTATATACGTAGGAGTGCATACTATAATATTTGTATGGGTTATCTGCGCCAGGCTTTCATTAATAGCTTTTATTGAGTCAATAAAATTATTGCTATATTTAATGTCAGTTTCTCCTATAAAAATTATACAATAGTCATTCATACTGTAGTCCGTTAATTTCGATTTTAAATTAGCTAATAGTTGCTTTATCGTAGAGTTAGGAAATGAATAGTTACAGAATTTAAATACTTTAGAAAAGTTTTCCTCAATTGCTTGTAGTATACCTCTTTGTGTACTATTGCTTAATACACACAGCTTTCTGTGTTTAGCTTCCTTGGGTGATCTCGTTCTTGAAGATTCCTTCTCATGTGCCTGCTCCAAATTATTTATCACCAGCGTGCACATGTTATCTCCATTTTGTGAGTTTCGATCTTTCTGCGTCTTCTCATCCGAATTCTCGACCAACGGTGTGCATGTTATTTCTTCAATGGGTACTTGAATACATTTCTCGGGGGTATTATACTGTAGGCATACGCTTTCTCTATTACTATCATGTAGTTTATTTCTCTTACTTTTCCTACTCGAGGTTTTAGGGGAATTTTCTATGAAATCTAGTTTCTTGTAGACATTTATAATTTTCTGGCATCTTAACAATTCGCATTTCAAGTTTCTGTTTTCTTCATGCAATGAATCAATTTCATTATTAGCAGATTGTAATTCACCTGTTAGTTGATTGATTTCTGCTTTGAGAACTTCACAACATGACTGGCTTACATCCAGGGATGTGCTTGGCAGACTTGTCATTGTTGAGTCAAATATATGGGAATTAGATAAATCAGTCATTGATTTCGATTGCTGTAGATTGGAAGGAACTCTCTTTCTTTGCGTGATATTGCTAAAAGAATCCATTTCCGAAAAGTTAAATTTTATTATTTTATTAAAATTCAAAATTATTTGAAAGTTCCTAATGTCAAATTATATATCGGGAATATCAAATTTTTCAATAAAAGGTAGCCTATGTCTTATTGTCTGTGCCAAATTTCATCAAAATCGGTTAAGTTTCATCGGGAAAGCGTAACAGACAAACAGACAGACAGACAGAGTTACTTTCGCATTTATAATATTAGTATGGAGGGTCCACGAAGAGAATCTACAATTTTATTGCATTGCCTTTATGTTCTCTTCGACATATGTAGTCAATTCTCTGTAGCTACTGTCACAATTGATGTTGTGACTGTTGGCCACATGTGTATATTAATATATAGTTTAAATATAACAAGTTACACGATGTCAAACTCTTACCTGTCAGCCGACCGTAATTAAGAGCAAAAACAACGTCTTAGAAAGCTATCCATTCATATTTTATGGGCATTCCGAGCCCCTAACCCATAGAATAAAACATTTTAAGATTTTGGACAAATTCTGAGAAGGTCGGGGTGCTGCCTGCAGATGTTAGCAATAACTTAGAGCAATTTAAGCCGACGTATTCTGTACAAATTACTGAAAAGGTCGGCCTCCCGAACATGTGCATTTGGGACAATTGACGGACGGCTACATAAAAAATGGTAGAATGACTCCAGCATGGACCTTTTGGTAGCGTGGGATTTTATGAATTTGAAACGGAGAGACGGTGAAAGGGCAGTTGGTTGCTAGCCGCGAAAGACGACGGTTGAGGGTGGATCTTAAACTGCAATAGGACGAGGGCACTAGAGTCCAGGCTAGTTAATTTAGGAGATTTGGGAAGTAGCCTATGTCCTAGTATATCGCGAAGTAGTGAGTGAAATAATTACGTCAGACATAGTTGGGTTAAAGCCCAGATTAGATTAGTATAATATAATATAGAATATTAAGTGAGTGTAAGTGTTGGCGTGATTGGGTGAGTCATTTATTATAATAATTATCCTAGGCTGATGAAGTTACTATAGTTCCTGTAATTAAGTAGACAGATACGTGTCCCTATTTATTATTATAAATGCATTTATAGTATGGACTCAGTACGGGTGATGCAGCAGAGAAGCTACTAATGATAATTTATTCCAGACTGACTCCAGATAAACCATTTATGTGATTGTATTCAATCATTGGAGCCGATTTGTCTTGTTTTATGTGCCCATATCCTGGTCCTTACCTTAGCGGATATTTATCAGCTTCGGTTGGCTATAGGGAAGAATCGTATGTATGGAGACCGCCCTCCGCCTAACTTGACCATGAGCTCTGATGCTCTAGACTCCTGACGAATTACTGACTATCACATATGGAAGGCAGAACCGTAATACACGCAGCTCATTTAAATCTAACTAGGCAAACCGCCTATCTAGAATCAGATTACCAGCCAAACGTTATTGATAATGTCCGCTTCCAAAAAGGTCTTGTCACAGAGCACTTGCGTGAAGATTTGACGCGCACACATTCCCAGGGAGTGGGGTAGGCTTTACCAAGTATCACTAACTGAATCAGTAGGTGTCAAAAGACACTAGGGAACGCATTTCGATAAAATCCAACCCGTCCGCTCTTGATAGGACATATTTCTGAATCGTCACTATTTATCGAAACACGAGTACTATAAGATGCAATGCGTCTTTCGAATGGGGCAGATTAAGGGGATGTGAGGATGACGAGATTCCACCTCTGTGTGCAGCAGGAATAATCGCAATGAGTTCTGCTAAAGACTGAGTCTACGGTACGCTTGTACTAACTTGTGTAATACCTTAGAATTGGGACAATTTATCAAGGGTGTCAATCACATAATATATTTAAGAGTCATAAACTCAGAACTTGTCTTCCTCGACAACAATGAACTTAGCAGTTCATTGTCCTAGGGTGGAGAAAGACACTTATTTAGTGTCTAGGGAACGTGTTCTGTTGGAATCGTAATAGTATCCTCAGAGGTTCTATGCGTTAGGTCTAACAGAACACGTGCAACGAATCATACGTTAATATAACGGTTCCCAGCTTCACTAAAGTGGGTATAATTCGTAGTAGATAAAGTAACGTGATCTAAAATTACTTATAAAGTGCAAGCGTAACGATCCCTCACCCCGCCACATAATAAGATTTATTACAGATGACGGAAACAGCCCGCGTGCAGCATTTTATATAATAGTTCTTAATATATTACATTATATAATTACTATATATACTTTTATAATAGTTCTTAATATATACTTTTCCTCTCGTCTTCTTAGCGTCATATCATATCTTTTTTTTTTTTTTACAAATTATAAACCAGCGCTTGACCGCAATCCTGCCTGATGGTAAGCAGTGACGCAATCATTGATGGTAAAGCGTACTAGTTTATTAAGAGCCTATTCACTCTAGCCTTGAAGACACTCAAATTGTAGTCCGACGGAAACATCTATTATTATAAATTGTATAGTTGTGTGTCCTAACTGTGAATTCCCATATTAACTTCCTATATCCCCCTCCTGTTCCTCTAACTTTTAAAAGCAGGAACAGGGGGATTCATTTATGGGAATTCATTTCTTATATCGGTGGGAGGATAACCAAGTCTGGTGACGAATTCCTACAGTTACACGCGGGGTTGGGGCGTGTGTCCTCTTCCGCAGGGAGAGCCGTATTTCACTGTAATATTATCACAATTAGGAAAAATGAAAATTTTATCAGCCTAGGATAGTTTAGGTACAGTCACAATGTCACCCACTAAATTGAATATTAATGACCATTGACCAAGTACACAGTGAAAGTGCAAAGAGATCAGACTATATCGCTATCGCAGATGGATAAGTCTAATCCGCTGTTATACATAATCTCTTTTGCAAAACGTAACGTTTAACAAAACTACTACAGACGTTAGAAGTACAAAATGCAAAAGGGTTTTGCAGTCACATCTCGCGTTTGATGGAGCTTATATTGCCTGAATAGGTTGCAGTACCTAATTAGTAGGTTTTAGTAAGCTAGAACGGCCGGACCAAAAGCTTTGACAACTCCACAAAAAAAAAGTTAAAAAACTAAAACCCAACTACGACAAAAAACGACGCTGAAAAAGTATAAAACAAGATTTTCAGAATACTGAACTGAACAAAGTTGCTAATGTAGTTGCAAGTATTCTTCGTAAATTTTCATGTTTGGAAAGGCGTAGTCACACGTTGTCAAGGTGCTACGGTAGGTAGGTATATGTAACGTGTGACTACGCCTCTCCAAACATGAAAATTTACGAAGAATACTTGCAACTACATTAGCAACTTTGTTCAGTTCAGTATTCTGAAAATCTTGTTTTATACTTTTTCAGCGTCGTTTTTGTCGTAGTTGGGTTTTAGTTTTTTAACTTTTTTTTATTTGTACTATTTTGGTGTTAAAGTGTATTTGTGGCGCATATTATTAACAAAAGTTAAACTGATGAACTAAAAACTAGGTACTTGACATATTACATCTACACGCACATATAACAACATAAGCCCGAAGGCATATAGCGCAGAGGCCTTTTTATGGGAGATTTAGCCAGTTATAAAACTGTTTTCGCCTTCACCGCGTGGAGTTACTCCCAGCTTATGTCGTTTTCATTAGTGCATTACATATTCTAATAATGTTCACACTGCTCTACATTGCATAGAGCGATTCACAGTTCCCGTGATCCGCGCTTTACTCTTATCGCTCATATTTAACATCATTAAAGCATTCTTGTAATTATGTACAAGCATAAAGCACTCGTGAAGCTCTTTCACGTGATACCAAACACGGTATATTTATTTTAATTTTATATTAACATAGAACTTTTTGTCCGCTAGAGGGCACAATACTAAATTTGGTGACAAGCTTTATAGCTCATAACTAACAGAATATCAAGGCCCTTCTAATGGTAATGCAGTGGTCTTATTCTGATAAGTAGTAAAGAAGCTATGAACGAAAATATGTGAATTATATGCAACCAGCCCATGAATACAGGTAAAGTCACACGCAAATGCTAGTAATATATATATATTCAAAATGTACAAGTAAAGGGCTTTCAAATGATACCAAACACGGCATATTTATCTTAACTTTAGTTTTTTACTCTGTATGTTTTGTCCGCTAGAGGGCGCTACAGTAAATTTTGTGAAACCCCTTAAAGCCTATAACCAGCGGACAATTAAGACGCTTCTAATGATATATCATTTGTCGAATTCTGATAAGTAGTTTAGAAGTTACGAGGGAACAGATGAACATACATACATACATACATACATACATACATACATACATAGCCTGTCAAAATCATAACCCTCCTTTTGCTTTGCCGTAGTCGGGTAAAAATCATACAGTCGTCCGACGAAGACGTCTAGACAGAGCAATCGTGCGGGTTGTGAGGGACGAGACGCGGGTTAGCGGCACCCGAGCTGCAAACAAAACGATGTTCGTAGCTCGGTATCTATCATTAAGGACTAACACGTGTTCGTTTTTTTATTTGTTTGTTTTATAATTTGATATGAGTGTCAATTTTGAGTATAATTGGGGTACTTGTCACGAAAAAGTCATCCTTTTTGACATCCAAAATGGCGGACGTAATTTTTTTTATAATTTGATATGAGTGTCAATTTTGAGTATAATTGGGGTGCTTGTTACGAAAAAGCCCCTTTTTGAAATCCAAGATGGCGACGCCAATTTAAATGTATATTAATATGATATGGGTCATATGGGTGAGTGATGGGTGAGTGATATGGGTTGTATTCCGAGGTGGATTGGGGTGCTGCTTACGAATATGCCATCTAAATAACTTAAATCTGTCTCGAGTTGTTTCCGTAGTAAAAATAGCAAATTAATTAAATATAACACAGCTATCGATGTCGATCTGCAATAATTTCATAAATATTGTTTATTTGTGACAACCCTGGCCGATGCGTTATTGTTTAGACGATGTGGGTATTTTACACGAGATCAAAGGCGTCGACCTACTGTATGTATTTTATACTGTGATATTAAGAAAAGTTAAAATGACGAACTAAAAACTAGGTAGTTAACATACGACATCTCTTTTGACTTATGTATCGGCGCATAGTAATATGTAGAGATGTCCTATTTTACTATTTCGTAGCGCGTATAGCAATGGTTTCCCCGTATGAAGCTTCCAGTATTTCGTAGTAGCGACGCACATTTGCGTCGATGGCAGCGAATGGGTCATGAATTAGTGGATGAGGTCGTTAGTAAGTATAAATAAATTGGATGTTTCATATATTGAGAGGACCTGGGAAGATTTCTTAATCTATGTAATTCTGGTAAAGATCGACTGTCATGTGGATTTTTAAGTAATTTATTATGATCCAAGGCAGTTATAAACAATCACTCTATGGTTTTGATTCTACTGAGAGCGACATAGGCCTGTCCTTTAGCAAACAATGACTTTCCTAGATCGATAACTGCTTTATCTAGAGTACAACCTTGTAATTGATGTACAGTACAACCCCAAGAAAGAATCAGCGGGGGCATTTTACGCTGAATTATCCCAGACCCCCTCAAGCCGTCAAATTCAGTGAGGCAAGGCTCGATTCTGATAAGTCCGTTAATATCTGCTTTTATGGATGCGTCGTCAAATTGTATGACAGCGCTAGGCTGTTCTCCCTGTTCCAACTGATCGCGCCGAAGAGCAGGCCATTCGAAGGTCTTCACCACTCCCATCGCTCCGTTTACCAAATCCTGGTTTACATTCAAATTTCTACGAAGCATTACTCGGGATTATGTACAAGCATAAAGTACTCGTGATGCTCTTTCAAGTGATACCAAATACGGTATATTTATTTTAATTTTATATTATCATAGAACTCTTTGTCCGCTAGAGGGCGCAATACTAAATTTGGTGACAAGCTTTATAGCTCACTACCAGCCGCCAGCGACTTCGTTCGCGTACAATTAATTATGCTCCGCTCCTATTGGTCGCAGCGTGATGTTATATAGCCTAAAGTCTTCCTGGATTAATGGGCTATCCAACGCAAAAAGAATTTTTCAAATCGGACCAGTAGTTCCTGAGATTAGCGCGCACAAACAAACAAACAAACAAAATCATCAGCTTTATATATTAGTATAGATAACCAACAGAATATCAAGGCCCTTCTAATGGTACTGCAGTGGTCTTATTCTGATAAGTAGTAAAGAAGCTATGAACGAAAAGATGTGAATTATATGCATTCAGCCCATGAATACAGCTAAAGTCACAAGCAAATGCTAGTAATATATATATATATTCAAAATGTACAAGTAAAGCGCTTTCAAGTGATACCAAACACGGCATATTTATCTTAACTTAATTTTTGTACTCTGTATGTTTTGTCCGCTAGAGGGCGCCACATTAGATTTTGTGAAACTCCATATAGCCTATAACCAGCGGACAATTAAGACGCTTCTAATGATATGTCATTTGGCGAATTCTGATAAGTACTTTAGAAGTTACGAGGGAACAGATGAACATACATACATACATACATACATACATACATACATACAGACATACATACATACATACATACATACATACATACATACATACATACATACATACATACATAGCCTGTCAAAATCATAACCCTCCTTTTGCTTTGCCGTAGTCGGGTAAAAATGCAGCGCCACCATAAGTATCTTGGGGAAAAAATTTAGTTCCGTGGGTCGGCTGGCCACCGCCGACCCGCGTCCACCTGCGTCGTGCGGTGCAGGAAACCCGCTTGCCGAAGGCAGCAAGAGCCGAGGAGGCTCACGTCTCGACGGGGACCAGAAATCACGAGGGAGCACCTATAAATTTTGGATGAGGCGCCTGAGAAGCCACAACTCAGGTTCGACGGGCCTTTCCGCCAGTATGGAGAACCTGGGGGCCCCCAAAATGCCACGGCACAGAGAAGGCGGGGCCGCGAGGTGGCAGGGAGACCCCCTTCTTGATTGCTACCCGGCCGAAGCCCATCTTGGGCATCGGATAAAGTCATATTTGTGCTTTTGTAAATGAAACCGTTGAGTATAATTATGCTAAAGTTAAAACTATTAGACTGCCACTTAATTGAATTTATTACGATTCATAACCTATGCCTGCTTCCAAAAACAACGTGTTTGGCGTGGATTCAAACCAACATATTGCCTAATGTGGTCGTTTATTCGAATTGAAATCCAATTATTTATCCTCTTGAAGTCATCATAAAAGCCCGGTGCTAAGTAAATGAAAACAAACATTAAATATTATTGTCTATCGTTACTAGTTAGACTACGCATTATAAAAATAATGTTTTTGTAAAAATACAAATTGCTCGTATTTTTAACATTTTCAAAAAGGAGGAGGTTCGCAATGCGTCGGAATCTAATTATGTGTTGTACACATAATTAGATTCATTTATCTGATTCTATTAATATCATAGAATATCAGTATCATAGATTGACCGTATACTTGGCCAGCAATACGACAGACCCCATGTCTGTGCGCATAGGCGGAGACATGGTCGAGCGCACGGACCAGTTTAAATACTTGGGGTCTGTGCTTCACGCGTCCGGCGACATTGATTGCGACGTCAAGGCACGTATTTCCGCAGCTTGGGCGAAATGGCGTGAGGTGACAGGTGTCATTTGTGACCCCAAAATGCCGGTTAAGCGTAAGGGGCAGGTCTATAAAACCATCATTAGACCTGTTCTCCTGTATGGCAGTGAGGCGTGGCCTGTGCTTGAGCGACACAAGCGGGAGCTGCGTGTCACGGAGATGAATATGCTGCGGTGGATGTGTGGAGTTACGCGGAAAGACCGCATCAGGAACTCCCGCATCCGGGGCAGCCTTCGTGTCCGTGACATTGCAGACAAACTGCAGAAGGGTCGCCTACGCTGGTACGGCCACGTCTTACGCAAACCGGCATGTTACGTGGGTAACAAATGTCTTGCCATGGCGCCTCCGCCGGGCCGGAACAAGCGGGGTAGACCAAAGAAGTGTTGGCTTGATGTTGTAAGAGATGACATGCGTGCCAACAAGCTCTTACCACAGGATGCTAAAGATCGTGCGAAATGGAGGAGAATGTGCAGGAAAGCGGACCCCGGGCTCCAACGGGAAAGCCGCGGATGCAACCGGGATAGACGCTGGGATGATGATGATGATGATCTGATATTAATAGATTATTATCGTTCTTTTATGTATACCTACGCGAAACCCGAAACATGTGCCATATTTTTAAGTAAAGAATGTATATACAAAATTTCAAAAAGATATGAAAAACCACAAAGTTAGGGGCTTGTTATCTTACTTGAATTTTCCAATAAAAATATGGTCAACGCATCGCTCGCCCGCCCGCGCTTGCGGTGGCGCAGCGCGGGGGGGACCCTGTCTCACGCGCCTAGTACTATGATCTACCGTCAGCTGTGTTGCGCTCTCAATAACCACACTGCAACAATTTTTAAATGTATTTGGCAAACAATATAACATGATGTCTTCCCACCTAGAATTTTGCCTTTCTCGGTTTCTTTTGCCATCTCTCGGATACCACTCTGTTACCCTCTTGCTCCATTTATATACATACATCCGAGAGATGGCAAAAGAAACCGAGGAAGGCAAAATTCTAGGTGGGAAGACGAGCTTAAGAGGACAGCAGGTCCTAACTGGAGAAGGGTTACCCAGGACAGACAACAATGGAAAATGTTGGAGGAGGCCTTTGCCAGAAGGCACGCCGAAGTTAGGGACATATTGTAAAAATGTTTTTTTGTATACTGTTATTTTCTTTCGGAATAAAGGGCTTTATTATTATTATCCTTTATTTCATAGTATATACATATAAATTACATTTTTAAATATTTCTATATAAAAAATACATAAAAAACATTTAAAAATATAAAAAATAGTAGCCCACCGGTATCGGGAACAGGGTCCAAGCTACCGGCGGTCAGGGCACCAGACAGAGGAACTTCCTGACGATGCGAGCCGTGTCCAGCAGTACCCACGAGGTTCTCATCATGCGAGATGGTTATGTCAACAATCATTGCACGCCGCTCTGATCGATCCACCATCACTATATCAGGCTTATTGGCAACAATAGTCCTGTCAGTGATGATGGATCGATCCCAGTACAATGTGATATAGCCATTTTTGAGAACTGGGTCGGGCGTATACCTGTAGTACGGCACCTCCGATTCCACAAGGTTGTATTTAAGAGCAAGTTGCTGATGAATGATCCTGGCTACAAGGTTGTGTCTATGCAAGTACTCTCCGTTAGCTAGACGAGAACACCCGGAGATAATATGCCTTATTGATTCCGCCGGCCGGTGACATGCCCGACAGATGTCAACTGTGCCGTCTTTCACAATAAATCTCCGGTAATTGTTCGTCATCATAACTTCGTCCATAATTGCAAAGACAAAACCTTCGGTTTCCCCAAAGAGGTCACCGAAACGTAGCCAGGCTACAGACGCTATTCGTTATTATTATTATTATTATTATAACATGATGTAAAAATGATTGGAATGGATTCAGTTGCTTATTCTGAACAAACTGTATTCATACAAACTGCAAAAAAACGTCATTTATCTAAAATAACAAATTAATATTAAGTATGTTCACCGATTGTACTAAGACGCCTGGGCGGTGGGTCCTGGACCGATTTGTACGAACTTTACACCTAGATAGGTTTTGACTGTCATTAGGGCTCTGATAATGAAGACAAAAGACAGGTCAGGGAATTCCTTAGCGGGTTACTGTAGTTCCTCATGTTTGGACTTAATTTATTTATATTGATGAAAACTTTTCACCCATATGTGTTATAATGAAAGCCTGCAGTAGATCTAATGATGGAGCTGAGAAACACTCGAGGGAATTCCTCTACACTTTACAGCATTGAAGTATAACACAGGACAACCACTACCCGTTTCCTTTATTGTCGTCATGCTTATGCAACAATCGATTAACCCTAGAAGCCCAATGATATTTCACTGGCTATAAAGCCCAATCATACGTAAAAATGACGTACAAAACCAAAACTTTAGAGATTTCCTAATTTTTCTAGAATTGAACTATATTTTTGCATCAGTTATTATAAATATAGTTTTAGTTACATTTTATGTTAATATACTCCTTAATAATTCAATTAAAGAACTTTACTTGAACCTTAAAGAAAAATCAACAAAAATATCAAGCCCCTGACATTTTTTCTTCAAATTATGTAATAATAACAAAAATCTGTTATTTTCAATGTTTTTATAAAATTAAATCATTTTTTTATAATACCCTATGACTCTCTTTAAATAAAACAGTCTTTATATACAGTCCTTACAAATGTCCATATTGTGTTCTCCACATATAGCCGTTTTGCAATTGCAACATTGCGTTTTAGACATCCGCCTTTTTTATATAAATAAAATCCACGATAGCGTAATTTTTTCTAGTTCTGGCTCATCAATATTATTTTCTGTCGATGTTGGTACTACATTATTTAAAACATTTGTTATATTTTCGCATAGAGTCCTCTTCAAAGTGGGCGCCTGTAGTCGTTTTTGCATCCAAGGCGTCGTCAGATCTGTGCTTAATTTTCTCGTATATTCTTTGCGGCTCAGTGTTTTTTCTTGTTTATTTATCTTATTGTGACATTATATGTTAAAGAAGTTCAAAAAAGTTAAATTTAACATCCCGTGCAAGACCGCCATTGGCCACATATTTGTCTGTAGCGGTACCCACAAACGCCACAAACAAACAACGCGTCATACTGACGTCAC